>CM032447.1:244436135-244592662 GCA_019049505.1 Pachyrhynchus sulphureomaculatus | reverse complement strand
TTTGAGTTCAACGGCGTTATAGAAGGATTTGATATTACATCACGCTTCAGAAGTTTAAACAGTCCTTGATGAAATCTTCTTCGGTGCGCCCAGAGCCTGATTTTCTCTGAGGTAAGGTCCCAGAAGATAATGACGCCGCCGCTGACCCGCATCAGTTGATAAATTGTCTCCCTCGACATGCCCAGATCTCTGGTCTACAGCAATCACTGAAGCCTCCTTTTCTAGTAGGACTGAAGGCCCGGGATTCTATTTTTAAAAACTTCTTCTGACCCATTGTGGTGAGGTAGGACTAAAGATATTAGTCCTCAAACTTTTAAGAAATGATAAAAACCCCCCGTTCGACTGGAGAAAGAAATGATCCAAGCCTCACTGTAAAGTCCACGAGGCGAAATGAGTGTTGGCTGGGTGGGAGAAGGTTGCCTGTGTGCTCTAATACCGCACGTCATGACTGGGTTGCTCCCCTCATTTTTATAGTTAGAATGGCAAGTGAATTATCTCGCGGATTTTACATGTCAAGTTTTTTTTGCCGCACAAGTGTAAACATTTTTTTTGCCGGCCCTGTACTATAAAAACTTATTCCGAAAAAAATATTATTATTCATTTTTGTATACCTTTTACAAATCATATTATCTTCAAAAAATTCCCACTTGGTATATTTCAATTGAAAACAAAGAAATAAAAAAAATACCTTAAAACAATATTGTTGAACCAGAAATTCCTCGTTTTTTCGTCATCAGCTGAAGAAACTATAAAAAAGCGAAAAATAACTGAAATTGGCCAATAGCTTTAAAATCCTCAAAATTTTCGCTAAAATTGCTATTTTTATAGTAAAAAAAGCGACATCAGAAACCATATATTACCATGAGGAAAAATTATCGAGATTTCAATGTACGCAGTAATAAGTTCATCGCCCAAAAGAGTATTATTTAAAAATTAGAGACCTTCTTCATCTTTCAGCCAAAAATACAAAAAAAATTAACAAAAAACAGTTGCAGGTACAAGTTGAAGTCCTATATCTGACGAGTATTTAAAAAAAAATTAATACAATATCTCAAAAACTGAAAGGTAGCTGAAATTTTTAGTTGCACATGTGACTTTGTCTCACCGTGCGTCATTTTCGGACCTCGGATAATTACATAGGAACACAGCCTTAAAGCGCGAAGTATATGGACCACTCGTATTCGATAATGTACTATTTAACTTTAACAGGTTGACTGCCGACCACTCCGATCGGAGTGCGTCGGGTCTCTTCGCCAACGCCGTCTACTCCGATCGGAGTTCGACATGCGTTCTTACGAAACGTTTTAGTATTCCATCGGCGTTATATATGAAACGTGTTTCTAGTTGCTTAAAACGCAAGTTCTAACAGGTGCTTAAGTGGTTCCGCGGATTTGCTTTTGGTTTGGTTGTAATCTGCCGTACAATATGGACAATCAACCTGGGCCTTCTGGTATTAAACAAAGACATTGTAGTGATGAAAAAAAGGTATATGATAAGAAAAAGAAGCTAACTGACACTGAATTATTGCAGCTATTTGGAAAAAAGCGGAGGTAGTAGTGACGAACATTACGTACCAGACACAGACGATAGTGATGTAAATTCAAGCTCCGAGTCCGAAGAAGAGAATTTTATAGACCCTATTCGGCCACATCAATACACTTCCTAGCCTTGATGAGATAAAATGGAACGACAGAGGTGCGTTAAAACAAATTTTGTTCCAGAAAACCCAGGAATTATTGGTGCAAATTCCAGGACAACAGGGTGCACCTATCGATTTTTTTCGAAATGATCATTGATGATGATTTTTTTACAAAACTATTGTAGAACGAACGAACCTCTTACACAGTCGAGGTTTTGCTGCGCCCAGAAACAAGTACAAAATCACGTAATTACTAATTTTAAAGATCTTACTCTTGACGAACTAAAAATTTTTTTGGCCTGTTACTTCACACTGGCACAATATCCTTGAGCCGTCTTAACGATTAATTTGGAAAACTGATCCGCTATTTAATCTACCTGTTTTTAGAAAATATATGTCAAGGAATAGATTTTTGCTTATCCTTGAGGTGTTTGCATTTTACATCTCCAGATATGGATCCGGCAGATCGGCTAGGAAAGATTAGATTTGTGGCAGATTTTTTTAACAACAAGATGGGAGAAATTTACTATCCTGGAAGAGAGTTGTCTTTGGATGAAGCTATGGTACTTTATCGGGGTCGTCTCCAGTTTAAAACAGTATATCAAGAATAAGCGTCATAAGTATGGTATGAAGTTATACATGCTGACAGAGCCTAATGGACTTATTTTGAAATTTCGTGTCTATGGTGGAAGCGGACATACTGAAAAGATTGTTTTACATTTATTGGAGGAAAAATTGGGTGTGGGACATGCTGTTTATCTAGACAATTTTTTACAATAGTGTTAATTTAGCTAGGAAATTACTTCAACAAAATACATACTGCACTGGTACGCTGAGAGCTGAGAGGAAAAATAATCCGAAAGAGGTAATGAGTGCAAACTTAAAACGTGGTGAGAATAAATCTATGTTTTGCAATGGTTTGCATGTCGGAAAATGGCGCGATAAACGCAATGTTCAATACATTTCAACAGAATTTGGAAGCGAAATGGGCATTTTTAAAAACAAAAGAAATCAAGAATCTGAAAAACCTTCCGCAATCATTGGATATAATGCTTTTATGTCCGGTATAGATAGACAGGATCAAATGATGGCATATTATCCTTGCAGCCGTAAAACAATTCGGTGTACAAAAAGTTATTCATGCATGTGCTGCAAATGAGCATGATAAACGCCTATTTTTTGTACAATAAATATTCGCGGTCTGACCAGTTACGATTATATGACTTCCGATTGGATGTCATAAGAAATTTACTAGCCAGACGACCAATTACTAATTTGCCGCAAATTCCTCCAGGCCAAATAAATGTCCACAGCATTAGCAAAGTAGAAAAAATTGTTAGTGAAAAAAAAAGGAACTAAAGAAACAAAACGGGTAAGCAGAAAGGAATGCAAAGAATGCAGGAAAAATAAAATAAGAAAGCAAACAGTGTATGAATGCAAAATGTGCCCTGGACAACCAGGTTTTTGCCTTAATTGCTTTGAGGATTACCATAAAAATGTACAAAAATGATTTAGAAATAAATGTTTTGAGTTCATGAGTTCGATTTATTATTTCTTTACTTATTTAATTGGACACTCCGATCGGAGTGTTTCGGCATCTAGTAAAAATTTTTCACTTGCAATGCCGATTACTCCGATCGGAGTGAAATGTTTTTTCTAATATTTTGAATGGCACATAAAAAAAAACACATCCAAGACTCATTTTAATTCATATTTACCACAATAAAATAAAAATATTTGGAAAAATCTTACCGGCGTCAACCACAAACTCAAAAATATAGATCGGCAGTCAACCTGTTAAATAAGTTTAGAAATGAATCTCTTTTCATAAAGCATTCTTTGCAGGGATGCCAACAATAATCTAAAAAAAAGGAATTTCCTCTACCGACTACAAGTTATAGGCGACACGTCCTTACTTGACTTACTGTATCTACAAAGACTAGAATAAGGGACGAATTTTTAAAGCCCTTCTCATAAATGACAGAACCCTGAGTCTACTTCCACTTGAACATTTTTCTGATATTATACGAATTGGAAGGAGACCAGCTGAATGTCGATTCAGAATAGTCAGCTGAAAATTTAAAAATAGGTTTTTTTTGTAACTGAAGACTCTGTAAGTAGACAGTAACTTCAACAATAACTATTTTAACCACCTTGTGGAAGACGTCAAGTCAAGAGAAAAAGAGCGAACAAATATTATATCATAATGTTTCTCTTATAAAAGTTATATTTAAAAAAAATATGTACTATATTCATGTCAAATAAAATAGTACTTTATCATTAACTACGTAAGCCTACATTGAATAAGACATTAATTAAATAATACAACATCCTTTAGATTTATTTCTAACAGCCGTTATTCTATTGGCGTAGGTATATACGGATAACTACAGTGGCCATTTTAAATCGTTATTTGCATTTCTATTTCGGTCTAACAACTTCTTAAAGTCGTTAGAAAACCCACACAGTACTGACCACATGATCCCTTATAATGCGCGTTACCATACCACCTATAAATGCTCTCAATAGTGTCGATCATCGCCTTTTCTCGATTTCATTAAACAAGAATTGTCATATACTAGAGGACTTTCAAAAATCGAGCAAGTGCAAGTCAGACTTGCGCAATTAGTGTTCCGTACGATGATTGCTTCTATATCTATAATATATATATGTATATATATATATAAAATGCAACGTCTCTCTGTCTGCCTGTCTGTCCGTTATTGCGCTTATCACTCGAAAACCACTTATCCGATTTAGGTGCTTTTTTAAAAAAAAACATACATTTGTTCTCTGGCCAGGTTACAGGCTATATTTTATTACGATAAGTAACATAAGGAATAAGCAGTGACGATAATAGTGAATCAAGTCGGAGAAAAGTTTGCCGCTACCGCGTTCTCTTGCAATCCACCGCCTAAACCATTAAATATGGAACAATATCATGTAGCAAAGAATATGATATATATATAATATATATATATATATATATATATATATATATATATATATATATATATATATATATATTAGGGTGACCGCAAAAAATCGATATCGGAATTTTGTTCGTCTGGACCCCACAAAACGATTCCCCTTTCCAGATATTGAGATAGCCGAAATTTGAGCTCGATTAAATGACGTTAACCCCGTGCCGCTCGTCGTTCAAAGTTTGAAAAAATCCAAATTTTTGGCCAAAAAGCTGACATATGGAGCCATAACTCCAGAACGGTAAATAATAGAAACACGCTTAATATCTCAAAAGAAAGCTAATGTTGTTCTTCAAAATTTATATTCTATACATAATTGTTGTTATTTTAAGTCAAACCGAGTTACAACAGCCTTTAGCCCCAAAAACGTGACCTGGTACCAGTAGGAGCCAGTTTGGGAGTATTCTAAGAATTTTACATAATGTGTCTCGGAAATTAACATTTTTTTGTTAAAAAGTATTTTGGAACTCAATTTTCAAACATAAAGAGCCTTTTGTTCAAATTTAATCTTTTATTATATGGGGATTACCTGACTAGTTTACCAAAGAAAGACCCGTTTGACAGGTAAAAAGGAGAGTGAATCTAATGTCTATTTTAGGGATGGTGATTTTACTTCAGCGTACAACCGACCTTTTATTTATTCAGTTTAGTTTCTAAAGTACCTTTGAGCTGGTTAGATCGAACAATTATCTAGTGAAGATATTTTAAGACACTGAAGAGGACAGCATCTACCAGGAACTTGAGAGCTTGGAGGAAATGGACATCCCTGAAGAAGCTGCAGAAGATCCAGGACCATCTGAGAGCAAGAGGATGAAAGTTTCATTTGCAAGGGGCGTTAAAGAGATTTTAAACATGAAATTGTCCATTTTATTAGATCGATGTAAGGTATCCGACAGAAATGCCACGAGAATTTTAATAGCTACTCTAGAAGCACTAAACCTTGACCCTGTTGAGTACAAAGTCTCGAAAACTTTATTACATGATAGAAGGCAAATGTTCAGAGAACAATATAATAAAAAAATTTTTGATAAAGTAAACATTCCTGAAAAAGAGCCCGTGGTTGTCCATTGGGACGGTAAACTTTTACCGGGTGTTTTAAAAAATGAACAATGTGAGCGAATAGCTATAGCTATTTCATATGGCGAAAAGGAACAGCTGCTGGGAGTTCCTGTAACAGCAAACAGCTCTGGAGAGGAGCAAGCCGTAGCCGTATATGAATGCCTACATGAATGGGGTCTTCTCAACACCGTCAAGGCGATGTGCTTCGACACTACAGCATCCAACACGGGAAGACTCAAAGGAGCATGCGTCATATTGGAGTAAATGTTAGGAAGAGAATTGTTATACCTAGCTTACCGTCACCATATCTTGGAAATTCTGTTAAGAGGCGTATTCGACACAAAAATGGGAACAACCACTGGACCTCATCCAGACATTTTCAAGAGATTCCTTACTGCGTGGCCCAAGATAGACAAAGGAAAATACGACACAGGTATCAATGACAATCTAATACAAAAGCAGCTAACTCCAGAAGTAATTGCAAATGTTACTGCTGAATTCGAGACCAAATTAACTGAGAGCCACCCCAGAGATGACTACAAGGAGCTATTGCAGTTGGTTCTCGTATTTGTTGGATCACTAGACGGCAATGTTGTGGGTTTTAGAACTCCAGGAGCCATTCATCACGCTAGGTGGATGGCAAAGGCTATTTACTGCTTAAAAATGTTCATTTTTCGTCGTCAATTTAAGATGTCTAAAGAAGAAGAAAGTTCTGTGCGTGCCATTTCTGTTTTCCTAGTTAAAATTTATTGTAAAGCTTGGTTCAATGCTCCAAAAGCTCATCTTGCACTAAAGCAAGATTTAGGTATTTTGCATAGTCTGTTAGACTATAAAGAATGTGACAACGACATTGCAGAAATAGCCCTGACCAAATTTTCGAACCATTTGTGGTATTTGAATGCAAAGTTGGTGGGATTATCGTTTTTTGATCTCACCATTACAGACGATGAAAAGTTGTTAATGGCTAATAAATTGCTCAGTAGCACAGATAAAACCATCACAGCACGCTAGGGTTGTAAATCCAAAAGTTAGGAAAGAAAACTTAAAAGAGGTAGTTGATGGAGAGTAAATTTACTTACCAAAGAAACGTTTACATTCTTTGACCAATTTAATATAAAAACAGATTTCCTAAGACAACATCCAAACACCTGGCCTCAAAATAATGACTTCCAAGAAGGATTGAAAATTGTCAAAACATTAAAAGTAGTTAATGATATGGCTGAGCGTGGTATTAAATTAATAACCGACTTTAACGACCTTCTGACAAAAGATGAAGACCAAAAGCAATATGTCCTGCAAGTTGTAAGTAAATGCCGAGCATTATATCCTGACGTTTCAAAAACTACTTTAACAAAAGCTCTAGAATAGATTACATAACTATGTAAAATTATCAACTCATGTAGGTACTACGTCTGTATCTTTTCTGTGTCTGTTTTGTATGTATTATATACCTAATTTTTATATTTTAGACTTATCAGTATTACTTGTTTTTTTATTATATTTCTACTTTAAACTCAAAAATATAAAATATACCAAAAAAAAGCAAAATTTATCACTTAATAACAAAATGTACGAAGTATGTTCCTAGTGGTACCAGGTCACGTTTTGGGGCTAAAGGCTGTTGTAACTCGGTTTGACTTAAAATAACAATTATGTATAGAATATAAATTTTGAAGAACAACATTAGCTTTCTTTTGAGATATTAAGCGTGTTTCTATTATTTACCGTTCTGGAGTTATGGCTCCATATGTCAGCTTTTTGACCAAAAATTTCGATTTTTTCAAACTTTGAGCGACGAGCGGCACGGGTTAACGTCGTTTAATCGAGCTCAAATTTCGGCTATCTCAATATCTGGAAAGGGGAATTGTTTTGTGGGGTCCAGACGAACAAGCTTCCGACATTTTTTTTTCCCCCTCTATGAGATCCGGTCACTCTAATATATATATATATATATATATATATATATATATATATATATATATATATATATATATATATATATATTATATATATATTATATATATATTATATATTATATATATATATATATATATATATATATATATATATATATATTATTATATATATATTATATATATATATATATATATATATATATATATATATATATATATATATATATAAATATATATATATATATATATATTATATATATATATATATATATATATATATATATATATATATATATATATATATATATATATATATATATATATATATGGCGCATTGGTATAACAATTAAAAATAAACGAAAAAATCGTAATTCTTAGAAGTTACCAAAGTGTTGTGTTCTTCGCATTTGCTGAACCATCCCCGGACGCGTTTCGCCGTATCACGGCTCATCAGCTGGGCTAGGTTCAGCAAATACGAGAACATACTTTTAGTCCTTTATCCAAGAAACTAACGGAAAAACTATAACAAATTTGTTATATATATGTATATATATATATATATATATATATATATATATATATATATATATATATATATATATATATATATACGTCTCTCTGTCTGCCTGTCTATCCGTTAGTGCGTTTATGACTTGAGAACCACTTATCCGATTTACATGTTTCTTTTTTTTTAATTCATAGATTTGTTCTCTGGCCAGGTTATTTATAATCTTCTATAATATATATAAAATTCAACGTCTCTCTGTCTATCTGTTTGTCCGTTAATGCGCTTATCATTCAAGAACCACTTATCCGATTTACATGTTTTTTTTTTAATTCATACATTTGTTCTCTGGCCAGGTTATCTATAATCTTCTATAATATATATAAAACGCAACGTCTCTCTGTCTATCTATGTGTCTGTCTGTCTGTCCGTTAGTGCGCTTATCACTCGAGAACCACCTATCTGATTTACGTGCTCTTTTTTAAACATACATATGTTCTCTGGCCAGGTTATAGGCTATATTTTATTACGTTCGGTAACATAAGGAATAAGCAGTGACGATAATAGCGAATCAAGTCGGAAAAAAGTTTGCCGCTAGCGCGTTCCTCTTGCAATCCACTGCCTAAATCGCTAAATATGGAACAATATCATGTAACAAAGAATACGATATATATAAAATGCAACTTCTCTGTCTGTCTGTCCGTTAGTGCGCTTATCATTCGAGAACCACTTATTCGATTTACATATTTTTTTATAAAATACATATGTTCTATGTTACGTTAGGTAACATAAGGAATAAGCAGTGACGATAAAAGTGAATCAAATCCACGCGAGCGGAGCCGCAGGCACGGCTTGTTTAAAATAAAATACAATTTTGTGTTGGTACAAGAGCGACTTGACACTCGGTTACAATTACCTCCACCATACGTCAAGAAAAATAGTTTTTTTTATACCAGATAAATTATTTAACATAATGCACTCCGGATAATTTTAGAAAATGTTTCAGATGAGGAATATCTAAAGTAAGTAAAGACTATTTCCTGAATTATTCACACGTTATTATATTAAATGTTAGTATAATACATGATTAATAGAACTTTAGTATCAGTTAATAACCGTAAAAGCCATTTTTATTATGCACATCAAAAGTTAACATGATGCATCTACACAGAGCAGAGAATGGATATACGAGGCTGGTTTGAAAAGTCCGTGCAAAGTCCGAGAGATGGCACCACCGGCGCGTATCGAAGTCATGTTTAGTTAGTAGCATCTCTTGAATGAACGCACACCAAGTTTCAGCCATATTGGTCTATTTCTTTGTGTTTGGCACTCGTGTGAATCAAGGAAGTCGAGTGATTTTCAAGAAATGGACGAAAAAGAATTTCGTGTGGTGATTAAACATTACTTTATGAAAGATTGCTAGTGCTGTGGGCATCTCGACTGAACGGGTACATAATAGTTTGCATAAACATTTGGACATGAGAAAGCTATCCGCAAGATGGGTGCCGCGATTGCTCACGCTTGACCAAAAACGGAATCGTGTGAAGTGTTGCAAGGATGGTTTGCAGCTGTTCCGGAGGACTTTAAGCGTCGTTTCGTCACTGTGGATGAAACATGGAAACAATGGGTTACCAAGGGGGAATCTGCACCAAAAAAGGAGAAGACCGTTCCTTCGGCCGGAAAGGTTATGGCGACTATCTTTTGGGATTCGCAAGGGATAATCCTCATCGACTATCTGGAAAAGGGTAAAACTATTACAGGTGAATATTATTCATCGTTATTGGGCCGTTTGAAAACCGAGCTGCAAGAAAAACGCCCGCGATTGGCCCACAAGAAAGTCCTTTTCCATCACGACAACGCACCAGCACACACCTCAGCAGTTGTAGTCGCAAAATTAATGGAAATAGGATTCCAACAAGACTTGGCTCCCTCGAACTACTATTTGTTCCCCAATTTGAAGAAATAGCTGGCGGGACAAAGATTTTATTCAAACGAGGAGGTGATTGCAGACACTAATGGATATTTTGCAGACTTGGACAAATCCTATTATTTGAAAGGGATCAACAAACTAGAACATCGTTGGACGAAGTGTATAAGCCTAAAAGGAGACTATGTCGAAAAATAAAAAAGGTTTACCCCAAACACATAAGTAATTTTTATTTTTGCACGGACTTTTCAAACCAGCCTCGTAGATAACACGTACATAAAACGTATTTTAATAAAGCAAGACACCAAAAAAGCTTCTGACGCTGATAAAACACTTGACATAGTACTCACAAAATACGCGAGCGAACTAACACCAGTTTTCAGTAAATTTTTCAACGTATCATACAGAAAGGGAATATTTCCTTCCTACTGAAAATACGCTACAATTCAACTGATACTACCGACCAGTCGCTCCGCTTTCAGTACTATCGAAAATTATGGAAACTGCTATCAATCAGCATCTTCTAAAATATCTAGAAGGATTCAATATTATTAAGGACCATCGACATGGCTTTCGTAAGGAAAGATCAACAAGAGAACTTCTAACTTATGTAACACGGATTTAGCAGTTTATGGAGAATATCCCAGAAGTTTCAAAATATTTGAGATAAGGGTGGCATCGATTTTTGGCAATTTTTTAAAAATAACACAAAGAAAAGTGCGTGAAATTATTATATACTATATTTTTTAACTCGAGTAGAATAGCTATGATTTTTACGGCTCATACAAATAAAGGGGTACGATCTAGAGATATGCCCTTTGGTCGTTGTTGGATAGGAGGAAAATTAAATAACTGTATTCAAATTTATTCACTCACTAGTTCCTTTTTTTCTTATCTGAACGACAAACTAAATAATGTGGATAAGAGAGAAGTTTATTTAATGTCATGTCAGCCATATTCTGCTAAATATGGAGGAATCAACTAGCAGATCTTTTCAAATCAGGATCCAAGATAATCTGAGATCCAGCAGGATTAAACATGTTAAAGATATTGCACTACATAAAGCTGTTACCAATTCTTACGCTACAAATACATTTCATTGTGTTACATCACTAAATCTATTCTTTTTCATTTCTAAACTAAATAGTGGACCCAAATACATAGTAGCCGAAAAATTGACCCGGTTCATTATTAACTTGTCTATAGACAGACGTCGTTCGTCGAGGTTAGTGACCAGCAACAGAAAAGTGGAATGTTCGACCGCCCGCTCTTATTGAAATCGCTGTTTCTGCTGCCTTGCAAGCTCTTCTTTGTGCGTATGGTAACGTTGGTAAAATTCCTGCTACCAGAGGCGTGGAAGTATAGAATAAATAACAAATAAGAATAACTTTAAAAAAATACTAATTTGTTTAATATAACTGAGATGCAATACGGATAAACTTCGTCTGTGTTTATGTATATATACATATATATATATATATATATATATATATATATATATATATATATATATATATATATATATATATATATATACAGTGTGAGTAAGAAACATTACATTGTTAAAAATTTAAATGCATTACTAAAAAGATCAAAATGTAAGATTTGTGTTAATTTACAAACGTTCAAGTGTGTTCACTATCAAACTACGTAAGCGAGAAATATTTTTCTATTTAAAAACAAAAGTTAATCGAACATTGCATCAAATATAATTCATCATAATGTGTGAATTTTAATATTGTATAAAAAAATTATGGCCACGACTTGATTTTGTTCTTAAATAGATTATAGGTGCCTAGTTTTTGACAAATTAAATGATTTAAATAAGGTTGCAATAAATCAAGATCAAAAACAATTACCGAAATGTCAAAAAACTGCCAAAAATTCAAAATCGTAGTAGGCCGTTGAAATTTGACAAACAGATCTAGAATCACAAAATAAACCATTTTGTCTAATAACTTTTCTTTAAAATTTGGCCAAATTATATGTTTTTTTTCAAAAATTTTTACGAGAATGTCATTTTTGACAGGTGACGTCATGCATAAAAATGACTTACTGTACCTTATTTCTGATATTATTTGAAGCACAAATGGATGCCATAACCAGATCTGGGCTAAAGTGATTATTTAAATCCCGTATGATGTGGACTTAAATTGTCACACTGTATATATATATATATATATATATATATATATATATATATATATATATAGGGTCTTAGGGAAATCATTGTAAATAATGAAATGGGTGACTCGTGGGGTCATGTACAGGGTGAGTCAACGATAGAGTAAAATTTATTATCTCATTTGTTTCGGGAATGACGAAAAAATGTTAAATACAATAGTTTTTAGGGAATGTTAAGGTGCACAGTTTAAACTTATTTTTGAGTATACAGGGTACTTCAAAAAAGTGTGGCATATGTTTTTTTAAATGGAACATCCTATTTTCTAATTTATTTTTAAATTCTGCGTAAAAATTTTATAACTTTTTTATTAATAATGTTATATACCTAAACCTAGTAGTTTTTTCTAATATTTCAATTTTTTTTTAATTCTGGTTTTCAGTTTGTAAAAAATTGTAAAAAATTGCCAGAAGCGCCATTGTTTCTGAAGGTGGAATACTCATAATTGATACGAGCGTTCTATAGAGATGAAAAAAAAGATACATGTAAAGAAATTTGAGTTAGATGCTACAGGGTGTTCAAATAAATTTATGCATTTCGACGATTTTAAATTGAAAAATCTCAAATTTTTTAGATGGCACATCCTATATATTATTATTTTCTCTGATACTTTCTGATTTTACAAAACCCTCTAACTCTTATTAAGTATATTTCTAATAGTTTTCGATTTATTTTGAATTTTTAAATTTATACCCTTGTTTTTAATACACTTAGCTATTGTGAAAACATAAACAAATAATTAATAATAATTTAAATATAGTTTAAACTTATTTAATGATTAATTATTATGACGTAATAAATGTTTAAAAATATGCCCGTCTACTTGAATACACATGTTTAGTCGTTTTACTATATTTTCCTCCACTTTCCTTAGCATAAAGGGCGAATTTTTGATTTTATTTTGGATTTTGTGTGCATCAAACTTTAGCAAACTTTTTTTATCGTATCCTACGTCCAAAAAACTACTTCCTCTTCTTCTTCTTCCTACGTTAGGACCATGTCCTGTGTTCACTTCAAAGGTTTCCCAGAAACAGTTGCGATGATGAAGACCAGCTCTCATACTATCTTATTGGTGGTCTTCCAAGCTGTCGAGGTGTGTTTGATCGCTTTTCTTTTGCAACCTTAGCCAACCGGTCATTTGGCATTCTATCCACATGGTCTCTCCATTCTCTTCTCCTATTCCTTGCCCATCTCACCACATCCTGTATTTCGCACATTTCCCTTATTTCTTCACGTCTCTTCCGGTCAAATAAGGTATGTCCTGTTATCGATCTAAGTGTTCGCATTTCTGTTATTCTTAGAAGTCATTTTGTTATTGTGTTCTCCGCTCTGGTTTCTATCGCGTACGTCATGATCGGTCTTACGCATGTTTTGTATATTCTTACTTTGCTCCTGGTGCTCATATATTTGTTTCTCCAAATTATATCTCTTAAGTATCCTGATATTAATGATGCCTTTGTTGTTTGAGTTTTTACTTCCTCCTTAAGGTTCCTGGTATTTGTTATGTTTGCCCCTAAATATTTGAAGGACATCACTTGTTCTACACTCTGATCATAAATCGCGAGTTTGCATCTTTTCGATTCTTTAGATATTGTAAGGGGTTTTGTTTTCTTCACAGATATTTGCATATTAAACACGTTTGCTGTTTGTTGGAACTTATGTAGGAGTCTCTGTAAGTTATCTTCGTCTTCTGATATGATTACTGCATCATCGGCGTAGCATACTATTTTTATTTGTCTCCCAATGGATATCCTCTCCCAGTTTTCTTTACTTCGTTTATAATTTCATCCATTATGATGTTAAATAAGATTAGGCTTAGGCTATCTTCTTGTCTGATTCCGGTTGTCATAGATATTTTATTGCTTAATTTATTTGCCACTCTTACATATGTGTGGTTGTTGATGTTCAACTCTTCGATATTCGGGTGAATTCCCCTTTTTTGTAGTAGGGTTATGACATCAGTTAACCGTATCCTATCGAATGCCTGGGTAAGATCAATGAAACAAATAAAGGCTATCTTATTAAACTCTATGGCTTTTTCGGTAATTTGGCAAATTATAAATATGGTGTCTACTTGTGTGCCAAAATCCAGCCTATTAACATTTAATGAGAGCTCAAAACCCCTGGCAATTGAGCTAATAAAGATTCTTACGTTTCAATATTGACGCTAATTGCCAGCATCAACTCGCCAATACGTCATTGTACCTTATTTATGACACAAAAAAGAAAATCCCCAACTTTCATAGTTTTTATCATCTCGATCTAAATTGCCCTTGTTTAATTTTTTTCTCTTTCTCCTTTAATACCAAAGTAAACTTAGACGCAAGGCGTAATCATCTCCATTGAACTAGAAACGCGAATTTGAAAAGAACAATGGAGGAGAAAGTAAATGGATGCATGGCAGATAGATAGGAATAATTAGTTGGAGCCGCCGGTGCCAGCGATCGGCACGAACAATGCCCGCTGCCGCTGATAGATGACGAAGTTTCTCAGAAAAATTATCGAACTTATTAGAGAAGTTTCTGGCCAGGGCAGCGTTCGTCTATAGAACGAGAGAAAAAAGAAGATAAAGTTTATGAGAATATAGCAGGTGATTTTTTTCCGATAAATACTGGCAATATTGCACTTTTGTTCACGTAGACTATTTGAAAAATATATTTCAGGAAATTAAAAGACGAACTGTGGTTCATATTTTCACTATATTTTATTTATCAAAGTGAAATAAATAAAATAATACAACTTAAATCAGCCGTGACATGTTTCGGTACACAGTACCTTTCTCAGGCTGTAGTTGAACTTCTACTACTATTTTTTCTAATAACTAAGGAAACCCAAATATGCAAGTGAAAAACTTAAAAATATGCGCATAAATATGCAAATAATTTTCTCAAAATATGCACATACATGTTGTAAATATGCAGTAAAAATTATTTAATAGCATAGGATCTAAATAAATGGAATCAGTAAAATTCCCCTTTAAAACATTAGCTACTTGACTGACAAATTGAAACCCACTTTTTTTTTCCATAACATTCCAAAATTTTTGAAAAATTTTGTTTCCAATTTACCTGCGACATTTTCAAAAGCGACCTCACATTGTTTTATTAGTTGAACACTTCGGGTTAATGGCAAATTAGATTCCTCCATTTAAGTTATGGTTTTAGAAACAAAGCTATAATTTGTTTTAAGAAAGGAAAGTTGTTGTTTTATCTCCTTGTTTTTGAATAATCTTTTAAGTTCTGTAAGGGATTGGGAAGATTCGTCTGATAATTCTGCAATTAGACAATCTAGTTGACAGAAGTTGTCGCAATAAAAAAATGTTGCTTCTAACCAAGTGCCCCATCTTGTAATAACAGGCTGAGGTGGAAGAGGAGTGTTTGGTAGTTTTTCTTTGTAGAACTGAATCCTTAAAGGCGCTTTAAGGAAGATTTTCTTCATGTTAGAAATTAAGCTATTCACAAGCGGAAAATGATTCCTAATTTCTTCTTACTCAATTTGGCAATATGGCAAGCAGTTTTCACGTGTTGCTCTATTTGAAATTTTTTATCGCATGGTATCTGCAATAAAAAAAAGAAAATTTAATTAAAATCCAAAGGAAAAAATTCGTTAAATAGAAATTTCGTTAAATAGAAAACTAGGTGCTTAGGGCAGGCAAAAATTAAAATTCTGCTTTGTACCTTTTTTATTAGATTACCTAGAAATACATGCGTTTACGTATGTATTTCTATTTCGTGGTTTCGTTAAATAGAAATTTTGTTCGTTAAATGGAACAAAAATAACTTAAATAACATTAAAAATAGCATCAACGGCAAAATCCTGACAAAAATTTCGTTATGTTTAAATATTAAACGAAAATGAAATACCCTGTATATTCAATAGGTATTCAAAAATTATACTTACAATTTTAACACGTGGAGAACAGTAGATTTTTTCCCATATCTATTCTTAGTTCTTTGTTTGGTTTAATCCACACTGACACACTACTGGCTTTGGGCATTCCACTGGAGTAAAATACGACTCACAAGATAAAAAGCACAATTGACGTAACCACTTTAAAAGCACAACCAAAAATGAAATCTAATAAATTAATAATACAAGTATGCTCTGATGGCCGTCTGGGGTTTACTGACTGGTTTTTTACTGACCATAAAATAATAAAATTTATTTGGAGAAAACCACCGGCGCGGCGGCGGCGGCCTAAACATTGACCCTTATTCCGAAAAATGAATGAAAACGTCTGCCAAAGACCTACATTATTATAAATTCCTTCAAATATGCACATATATGCTATTTTTAAAACAGTTATGGAAATATTTAGAAAAATGCATATAATATGCAAAATATGCAATATACGCTTTGCATATTTGGGTGTCCTTACTAATAACTAATTTAGGTACAGGGTGAGTCAACGATAGAGTAAAGTTCATTATCTCATTTGTTTCGGGAATGACAAAAAAATGTTAAATACAATAGTTTTAGGGAAAGTTAAGGTGCACAGTTCAAAATTATTTTTGAGTATACAGGGTACTTCAAAAAAGTGTGGCCGATATAACATATGTTTTTTTTAAATGGAACATCCTATTTTCTAATTTATTTTTAAATTCTGCGTAAAATTTTATAATTTTTTTTATTAATAATGTTATGTACCTAAACCTAGTAGTTTTTCTAATATTTCAATTTAAAAAAAAATTGCCAGTAGCGCCATTGTTTCTGAAGGTGAAATAGTCATAATTGGTAACAGCGTTCTATAGAAACGAAAAAAAAAAAAATCGTAAAGAAATTTGAGTTAGATGCTACAGGGTGTTCAAAATAAATTTATGTCATATACCTATTTCTAATAGTTTTCGATTTATTTTGAATTTTTCAATTTATACCCCTGTTTTTAATACACTTACGCTATTGTGAAAACATAAACAAATAGTTAATAATAATTTTAACATAGCTTAACTTATCTAATTATTAATTATTATGACGTAATAAATGTTCAAAATATGCCCGTCTACTTGAATACACATATTTAGTCGTTTTACTATATTTTCCTTCACTTTCCTTAGCATAAAGGGCGTTATTGTCCTGCACACATCCCGTATCCTATTTTCCATATTTACTGGTGTTGTAGGGGGATTCACATAAACACGATGTTTAATGTAACCCCACAGAAAGAAGTCTAAAGGTGTTAAGTTACATGATCGAGGGGGCCACTAAATGCATCCATCTCTACCGATCCATTTTTGTGGGTAACGATCGTTTAAAAATTCCCGAACTTCCCGGTGGTAATGAGCAGAAGCTCCGTCTTGTTGAATCTATTTTTGTTCCCTTTCAAACTTATCAACTTCTTCAAGAAGCTGGGGTAATTCGTTTTGCAAAAAATTGACATATCTAGGCCCGTTAAGCGGTTCGCGGAAAAAATATGCACGATGGACATAAGTCGAAAATTTAATATTCCACACCATACATTAGGCGACCAATGATTTTGGTTTTGAACTTCTCGGACCCAAAATGGATTAACTGTTATGGCTGTTAACTGCCTCATTATTGCGAAAAGTAGCTTCATCAGAAAACATTATTTTGCATTAAAAATTTGGATCGGCCTCTATTGCTCTATTCATAGTGGTACAAAAGTTTACTCGTCGTTCAAAATCACGGTCTTGAAATTCTTAGTGTGTTTGAAAGGGACTTGTATTTTCTCGTGGTACAATTAGCCATAGATTGGGATGTGTCAGATAAGTCAGCTAGTTGACGGCTGCTGACCTGAGGATTATCTTCAACATCAAGTAAAATCTCCATTTCTTTTTCCTCGATTATTTTTTTCCAACACTACCCTCACGTTCTGATATCAAATTTGAATTTGAAACTTAAAAAACTACTAAAAATGATAGTTTTATTCGAAAAAGAAATTCTTGTTTAGCTATTGCATTTATTTACTTAAAAAAGGATTTTACCAACCACATAGCACCCTTGTAAATATTAAAAGCTAGCTTTTTCTTGTTTAAACTGAACATAAAACATTATTTTTTGATGTCAAGTTAGGATTAAGAACTTCAAAAAACACTAGAAATAAACGCCTGGACAAAATTAACGCAACAATCTGAAAATTAATTTATCTTTTTCTTATGTCAGTTTTAAAGTTTTATCGAGTATTTGAATAGTAGGCTATGCATATTTTGTTTCGTTGTTCATGACAGAAATCAAAACAATTCGTTTTACATTTACAGTTTTAAAGAATTTTTTAGAAGATAAACAATTTTCTGTAATAATGCGATAGATTTTCCTTAAAACTAAGCTTAAAAATTGTTCCCTTTTTCAAAGTAATACGTTTTTGTGGTAGACTGTTTAATTTTTGACCCCGAAGAATTAGAAAAATGAATCGAACAAGGAATTTAACTGAACACTTGGTAGTGCGAGTCTCAGTTTTATTGGACGAGGGATATTGTCAGAGTTAGCCAATTTGTTAGGCAAACATCGTTCCACAATAAGTCGTATGGTAAGACGCTTGAATGAAGTAGGAACTTATTCTAGAAAGCTAGGACAAGGGCGAAAACGATGCACTAGCTACCTAGATGAACGTTTTATAAGACAATATGCTTTAAGAAACAGGACTGTCACTAGTTCTATAATAAGAAACGAACTCGAATCTGTTCGCAATGTCACAATTTCTTCTAAAAAAGTTAGAAGACGGTTAAATGAAGCTGGATTAAACAGTAGGAGACCAGCCACTGCGCCCTTGCTTACTAAGAAAACAGAGTTGCCAGGTTACGTTTTGCTCGAAATCACGAAAACTGGTCTGTGGATGATTGGAAACAAGTTTTCTTCACAGATGAAACTAGGGTTAGTCTAAAACATCCAGATGGTCGTGAGCGAGTATGGCGAAGACCAGGAGAGAGAGGTTTGCTCCTTGCAATATCTCTGCAAGGATTTCCATTCGGCGGTGGCTCTGTTATGTTCTGGGGTGGCATCTGCTTTGATGCTCGCACAGAGTTAGTTCCTGTCCCTACCAGATCCATTAATGCTGACTACTATCTTGAGAATATTGTAATAGAACATGTGATGCCTTTCGGGCATTTTGTGGGGCCTAATTTCCTGTTTATGCAAGACAACGCTCGACCTCACGTGGCTAGGGAGGTACTCGATTATCTTAATCAAGTTGATATACCGATTATGCGATAGCCACCAAAAAACCCGGATCTGAATCCGATTGAACACCTTAAGAAAAGTGTGAAACGTCATATACCTGCACCTAGAAACCTGAGGGAACTTGAAAATGCAGTTATCACAGAATGGGAGCAAATTCCTCAAGATTTTATCCAAAATTTAATTAGAAGCATGCTTAGGCGCATAAACGCTGTCATCCGAAGTAGAGGAGGCAACACAAGCTACTAGTGTCCCAGTTACACCATTAATTTTGCTACTAGTGTCCCAGTTTATTTTTTTCATTATTACATAATTTCAACGATTTTGTTATTAGGTCTTAAGAACAATTTTAATTCGAATCATATAGAGAAATTTGGTAGCTAATTCACTTTTAAAGTATCCGAATAACTTTTAGTGTAACCAATGTTCATAAAAAATTACTAAAATTAATTTATTATAGAGATTTGTATGATTTAATATATTGCGTTAATTTTGTCCAGGAGTGTAGTTTTGTTCAATATTAATAAAAACTAAAACAATTTTTTAGTTTACCTGTTGCACATATTTACTCTAAACAGCATTTAGCTACCTAGCTTAGTTAAAGGTGGTGTATGAGTGTTTTTCGTTATACATGAACACTAAAACCTAATATTTTTTAAGTTTTTATGATAAATGTAGATTCAGAACATTTATAGATGTCCAAAATGATTGTTTTAGTCCATAATTTTAATGATTATACAGTTTTACCTTATTCATTAAAATGTCTTTTTTTCTGGCAACTTTAAGTGTGTTTTCTGAAAAAAAACCTCACGGTGGGTGTCTTTTTAGTGTTCCGTACGGAACACTTATAAGATCACTTCGGTATCTGTCCATCTCACTATCACACCCGATTTACTTCGAAAGTATTTGACACAGAAAGTTGAAATTTGTTACTAATATAGGAATTGATGGCCTCATCAAAGCCGTGTAGTTTTGAAAGTTAAATTTTGACTTAAGGGGTTAGTTTATCAAATGGGGTGTCAGATGAAAGCTTGTAAAAAGACGAGTTCAAAAATATGTATAATGTAATACTTGCGCACACTTTGCTTTGTATTATTTTTAAAAAATCGCGAAAAATCGCTGTTCCCCTTTTATCTCGAAAAATATTGATTAACAAATTTTGAAAAAATTCTAGAATATTTTCCACGGGGTGTAGATTGAACGAAAAATCTCGAATGCATTACACACGCACAAAAATGTCAAGGTCATCAGTTTTCAGTAAACATTGGAAACAAGCTTTGTTGAAAACTCATTTGGAACGTGTTTTGTGAAGTCACTGATCATTTTATACCTCCCTAACAAAATCTTTTATAGTCAAAGCAATCAACGTACGGCAGACTAACTGCGCAAGTTCAACTTGCACTTGACCGATTATTTTATGATTTTTTTGGATTCAGCATAAAAAAAATATTTAAGAAAACACGTGTCTCACTTAAAAGACAATTTTTTTTTGGATACCTGTGTTACTTGACGGGGAAAAACATCGAAGTAAAGTCTCATTGCCCATATTCACCTGATTTATCGCCTAACGACTTCCTTTTGTTCCCGAATGTCACGAAAAATCCTTGCAAAATCATGTTTTTAAGGTACCAACTTCAGAGTGTAAAAAATGTTTCGAGAATTGGTTCGAACGCATACAAAAGTGTATAAATCTTAAAAGTAAATATGTTGAGATCTCTACCAAAAGTTTTTTCTCTCGTTGTTTTTGTAAAAACTTAAAAGGGTAGCCCTCCGTAGGTAGACGACACATACCAGGTGTACAAGTATGAAATGCAGATTTTTTTTCTAAAAAATACGTTAAATTTGGAAGAATGATAAAAAGTGCTTTATTCAAAGTATGCTCCATCGCTTGTTATACATTTTTTTCCCATCTTTCGGGTGATTTGTGAATACTAAGCCAGTAAAAATCTTCCCCTTTTGCAGCGAACCATTCATCAAGCCATTTTTTCACATCTTCGTACGAACCAAAGCGCTGCTCAGCGTGACCCATCGATGCAAACAAGTGGTAATTGAAAGGAGCCAAGTCTGGTGAGTAAGCCGCATGGGATAGGACTTCCCAGCTGAGTGCCTCCAACATGTCGCGAACTGGTTTTAACCGTATGAGATGGAGCATTGTCATGAAGAAAAATGACTTTGTGTAGCCTCTTTCGGTATTCTGGCCTTTTTTCAAGCAGCGAACGGTTCAAATCGGCCAATTGTTGTTGTAACGTTTAGTATTAACCGTTTCCCCCCAAGTTTTAACAGCTCATAATAGACCACGCTCCTCTGGTCCCACAAAGCACAGAGCATCGTCTGTCTGCTAAAGCGATTCAGTCTTGCAGTCGATGTGGATGGTGCGCCTGGGTCTACCCATGATTTTTTTGCGCTTGGGATTTTCAAAATAAATCCACTTTTCGTCCCCTGTAACTATACGATGCAAAAACGACTTCCTTTTGTACCGAACGAGCAAAACGTCACACGTATTTTTGCGCTTTTTTTTTTCCATTTGCCTGTCGTTCAACTCATGTGGTATCCATCTACCAGTCTTCTGAATCTTTCCCATCTCTAGTAGCCGATTGAAAACAGCTTGTTGACTAACGCCCAATTGCTCGGCGAGTTGTTTTTGTGTTTTGCGAAACATCTTCGTCCAACAATACTTGCAATTTCACATCTTCGTATTTTTTTGGCGGTTTTCCACGTTCCTTGTCTGCAACATCGAAGTCACCACTTTTGAAACGCCGAAACCATCGTTCACACGTATCTTGCGATGGAGCATGTTCACCATAAGCTTCTCGAAGTAATCGGTATTATTCAAAAGCAGTTTTCTTCAAATGAAAACAAAAAATTAATGCTGTCCGCGAATGCTCTTTGTTCGGTATAAATTTCCACATATTGAACACAACAACACAACACTATGTACACACTTTTCCAATTTATCACTCGTGCGCGTCTGACACTTGTTGATGACACAACAAAATGGCGCAGTGTCAAATCTTTATAGCACAAACTGCGTTGGTGCACCATCTGTTGTCTGAAATCGACATTTCATACTTGTACACCTGGTATCAAAAATTAGTTAATGTCATTGTGTCTAAAAAGCCTAGCCTTATCAATCGTTATGCAATGCACGATCCAAGTTTGCAGATTTGAACTTTTCATGACGAGGCTGGTTTGAAAAGTCCGTGCAAAGTCCGAGAGATGCACCACCGGCGCGTATCGAGGTCATGTTTAGTTTAGTTAGTACATCTCTTGAATGAACGCACACCAAGTTTCAGCCATATTGGTCTATTTCTTTGTGTTTGGCATTCGTGTGAATCAAGGAAGTCGAGTGATTTTCAAGAAATGGACGAAAAAGAATTTCGTGTGGTGATTAAACATTACTTTATGAAAGGCAAAACGCCTCAGGAGACTAAAGAGAAGCTTAATAAACATTATGGTGACTGTGCACCTTCGATTAGAACAGTTTTTTATAAGTGGTTTCAAAATTTTCGGACTGGCCATATGGGCACAAGTGACGCTGAACGTTCTGGACGGCCTGTGGAGGTTACGACTCCAGAAATCATTGATCAAATCTATGATATGGTGATGGATGACAGAAGAGTTAAGGTGCGTCAGATTGCTAGTGCTGTGGGCATCTCGACTGAACGGGTACATAATATTTTGCATAAACATTTGGACATGAGAAAGCTATCCGCAAGATGGGTGCCGCGATTGCTCACGCTTGACCAAAAACGGAATCGTGTGAAGTGTTGCAAGGATGGTTTGCAACTGTTCCAGAAGAATCCGGAGGACTTTAAGCGTCGTTTCGTCACTGTGGATGAAACATGGATACATTACTATACTCCTGAAACCAAACAACAATCTAAACAATGGGTTACCAAGGGGGAATCTGCACCAAAAAAAGCGAAGACCGTTCCTTCGGCCGGAAAGGTTATGGCGACTGTCTTTTGGGATTCGCAAGGGATAATCCTCATCGACTATCTGGAAAAGGGTAAAACTATTACAGGTGAATATTATTCATCGTTATTGGACCGTTTGAAAACCGAACTGCAAGAAAAACGCCCGCAATTGGCCCACAAGAAAGTCCTTTTCCATCACGACAACGCACCAGCACACACCTCAGCAGTTGTGGTCGCAAAATTAATGGAAATAGGATTCCAACTCGTTTCACATCCCCCCTTATTCTCCAAACTTGGCTCCCTCGGACTACTATTTGTTCCCAAATTTGAAGAAATGGCTGGCGGGACAAAGATTTTATTCAAACGAGGAGGTGATTGCAGACACTAATGGATATTTTGCAGACTTGGACAAATCCTATTATTCGGAAGGGATCAACAAACTAGAACATTGTTGGACGAAGTGTATAAGCCTAAAAGGAGACTATGTCGAAAAATAAAAAAGGTTTACCCCAAACACATAAGTAGTTTTTATTTTTGCACGGACTTTTCAAACCAGCCTCGTAAAATGTTGTGAATTTTTAACAAAAAAAATTAGGAGAATTGCAGGCTATTTAGCTGTTTTTGTATGTTGGCGAATCTACTACAAGTGTAATTAAAATATACACGGATATGCCTCTTGCGAATGCAATAATGCGAAGATGAAAATATTATTATCCGTTATTTTTACAAACAGAGAAATAAAAGTGAATTACGGCCGCGCTTTCAAAAGATTTAAGAATTATAATGGAAATCTGGAGAAAAATGGAATTTTATTAGAGTAGTTTGTAAACAATATTCCGTTTGAGGATAACGATGAAGCGAAAAAGGATTTTAAAAAAGTTAGTGGGAAATATAACAGGTGAAATTTTCCGATGAATTTTAAAATGTGGAGTATAAAATTTCAAAATAATTCAAACGTTATATTATTAATAAAGTTTAATTAAAGAAAACTTTTTAAATAATTTAAGGAATACTACATGGGGTGAAAAGCAATTCATCCTAACACTACTTTTCTACATAATCACCATTGTTATTTAGGCGCTTATAATACGGAGGTACAAGTTTTTCAATGCCGATACTATACTCATCTGCCGCCAATGACTGAAGCCATGGAGTTACTGCCTCTTTAAGCGCCTTATCATTTTGGAAGTATGTATTATAGGCAAATCAAACAGGTGTATGGTGAAAATGCAATGAATGAGTATTCTGTTAGAAAATGGTGTATAATGTTCAACGAAGGAAAAATAAACGTGCACGATGAAGATCGCATCGGCCGAATATCACTCGTTACGAACCACTTGAATGAAAAAAATTGAACAAAAAATTTAGGAGAACAGACAGAACAGACTCATTACACGAAACTTTCCCAGAAACTTCGAGATCTCTCCTACATGAAGTGGTCAGAAATCATCTAGGCTACAAAAAGTGTGCTCCCTGGGTTCCCAAACAGTTGACAGAAGTCCACAAGATAAAACGAATAGAAGCAGCTTTAGATTTTATTAGCCGATATGAAAACGATGGTGAAGCATTTCTCACTTGCAAATGAAGGCGTTTTTCGGGTGAACACACTTCCAGAGTGATGAAGCAGTAACTTCATAGCTTCAGTCGTTAGCGTCAGATGAGTATAACATCGGCATTGAAAAACGTGTGTCTCGTTATGATAGGTGCCTATATAACAATGGCGATTATGTAGAAAAGTAGTATTAGGTCAGTATTGTTGTAAATAAACTTATGTTTTGATATCTTTTGTTTTTTGTTGAGATATATCCAATCGTTCTTTAATTTCTCGATGACCCTCGTATATCCTATAAAAGATGGAGTTGGACTTGGATTAAGTATTCATTTTAGAACTGCCCCTTTGGTAGAGAGACCCTCCATAAACATACATTGGATCCATACGCTCCCCCCCTGTCCTTAGCACGTGGCTACATCTCTGATGAATAGCAATCTGACACATTTCTTTAAGGGAGGAATCACATTGTATGGATAGACAAGGCAGAGATAGGTCGAGTTTAAGGGGGGATCCTGGTCCAGCGCAAAAATATTTTTAATACACAATACATAAATGCAATAATTAGAACGTCTCTAAAAGAACACAAAAAAATTTCTTTATGAAAAATTGTTTATTTAAACAAAGAATACAGCACATCTCGTTGAGCACCTCCGGTATGTACACCCTCATTGGCGTGCAACCTCAGGACTGCAAAAATCGCTCAATATGAAAAAATCAAGTTACTTTCTAATCTACATCCCGACAAACGCGCAAAAGTTTAAAAAATAAAAATTCTCATTTTTTCCAATTGAAAAAAGCAATTTCTTACAAAAAATTAATAAAAACGACCTAAAAAATTGTTTAAAAACAATCCTTTTTTAAGTAATTGAATATTCATATCGATATTTTTAAAGTATGATCAATTTCAAGTCGATCCGTCTATTAGTTTTCGAGTAATCGTACACGACAATTTCGAAACAATGGTTTTGAAAAAATTGTGCAAAAACTGATGCTTAGCATAATGTTCCCGCCGCAACAATGGTTAAACTCATGTATAGAATGACTCATGCAAACTTTCTGTTGAGGGTGTACTTAACAGCTTGTCGAAGAAATGACTCCTTCGTCTCTGACAGGACAGTACCTTTCAGGTCAGAGTCAAGCCCATCAGCGCTGGAGTGTCCCAGGGCTGCGTCCTCTCTCCCCATATCTTGAATATTTTCACTGCCGACATTCCCAAGTCTGATCAGAGTAATCTCCTCCTTTATGCTGCTTTATGACACCGCTATTATCACACAATCTTGTAGAAGTAGCCTAATCGTTACTAGCAACGCCACCTGGTCAAACTTGACTCCTGGTTTAACCACTGGAGGATCAAGCTGAACCCCAACAAGACTCAAGCCATCCTTTTGACCAAGGGCAAGGGAACTCCCCATGGCCACCTCCAACTACAGGGCTTCCCCATTTAATGAGCAAACACTATCAAATACCTGGGAATCCAGTACGACAAACAGCTCGTCCGGAAAGACCAGGTCTGCCTTGCCACCAAGAAAGCTAAGCAACTGCTGGACAAATTATACCCAATTATAAATCGCTCCAGCAAGTTGCTCATCGAAACCAAGCTCATGAACTACAACACAATTGTGAAGGCAGGCCTTACTTACGCCTGTCTCACATGGTGCCAGTTCTCAAAGATAATGAGAGCCAAAGTCCAGGCAGTGAAGAACAAGGCCCTGAGGATGATCACAGGAGCCCCTTGGTTCATGCGAAATAACCAATTACACAGAGACCTCGGCATGCCATAAAGGCACACAGGCAAACTCAAATGAAGTTCCTGGCTAAGGCGTCCCAGCATCACAATCCAGTCATCAGGGATGCCTTCCTAACCCTCCCCCATGTCCGCAACCAATTTCCGAGACCCTCAGACCCTCTCTCTGACGAAGACGATGACCCTCCCAACCCACCATGATAGAAGAATGTATAACTAAGTTAAGTTAGCATAGGCCCTAGATTAAGTTAGGTTAGGTCATAATCATAATACTTAGGTTCAGGTTAGAATAAGTATACTTTCTCATCATGTTAGAACAACGTTTATTTAATAGAAGTAAGAGGCTATGCCTTTCTTGTAAGTCAATAAAGAAAATGAAAAATCGAAGAAATAGGGGAAGCCCTGAAACCATTACAGCTTAATGCTTCCTAAGGTAGGCTCGAGCGCCGGCTGCGCGCTTTTGCACTTGTTTGGAAAACGGTTCGGCAGGTAAACTTACAATTTGTATTTCGTAAAAAGGAAAGTAGCCTTGTATTCTACGGATTTTAAGGAGTATTTTAAGCAAATAAAAATGCGCAAAAAAAATTTTCCGAACCAAGATCCCCCTTATATTATCTAGAGTAAACAACCAAGCGCTACAGAAGCCTCTTCTTTTCTGATTAGTCTTGAAACTAAAGAGAGTTTATTAAAATGTATACTTGGAATGTATTAGGTTAGAGTTTAAAGAATCAACAAGTAAACAATCCAAATTTTAGCAAAACACCTGTAAATCAAATGTAGTTTCTTGTCGATAGTCCAAAGACCATAATAAATAATTCTCCCTGTAGTTTATAAAAAAGAAAATAAAAATAATTTGGAAAGGTTCCAGGTTTTTAGCAATAACGATACTTGATTTACTGTATCTATAATCTAAACTACCTACCTAGAGTGATTCAAGTTAATTAGTAGGAAATTATTTTATGACACTATAAATCAATGTTTCCTAATATTTTATTGTTCCATTTTAAAATTAGAGTTATTATAAATTGGCGGCCTCCCAATTTAATAAACTATATGGTTCTATAACATTATTTACTATTTTAACAATTATTTGCAGTTTCTTAATGAAATTAAGGGAAAAGGGAACTAGAACTACTGTTGGTAAAAAAATATTTTCATTTTGTAAAATATTCTGGGTGACTACAAAAGTTCGTGCTGCCAAATTTGGTCAATCGAAAAGACATCATCTTTGACCATGACAACGTTAGACCACATGTCGCTCAACAGACACTGCAAAAACTTAAAATAGGAAATTCTCCAGCACCTGCCGTATTTCTCTGACCTTGCCCCTTCAGATTTTCATCTGTTTCGTTTTCTGCAAAATAATTTGAACGGCAAAAAATTTGATTTTACGGAAGAAGTCCTTCCGACTTTCTTTAAAGAGAACCCACGCAGTTTCTACAAAGAAAGAATTCAAAAATTTGTAAAAGGATGGGAGATGTCTAGTGCAATATTGATAAATAAATACTATCTTTGATTGTGTTAGCCGATACTTGTTGGAAATTCATAATAAAATTATATAAAACAACACTATGTTTTAATTTCCAATATATTTAAAGTCACTTGACAATTGTTTCACCATACAATGGCTTCTTCAGAAATGAATAAGAAAGAAAAATATTTGGTAGTAATCCTGGTTATATAGTGCTTAAAACTATCCTTAATTACCTAAGATTATGCTAATCATTTTATTATATTATTTACAGATAGAATTATTTTAAGAATGCAAATCTGTGGTACTATTTCCGTGAACTAATAAAGATTAAGTAAGGGTGAATGGTTTAAGTCTATCTGTTCGTTTAATAATTGATTGGAGTTTTTTTCCGTTTGTTAATTTCAAGACATTCAAGCAAATTTAATTTTTTAGATTTATTTTTTACATGTAGGATTTTTAACGTATCATCAAAATTATGGGATTCGTTTATTATATGGGTTGCGTAATGTGAATTGTTCTTATTTTTTAAATAACTATGTTTATGTTCTTTAATGCAAGTTTCAAAAGATCTACCAATTTGTCCAACGTAGGTTTTAGTACAAGATTCACAATTTAATAGATAAACTCCTGATTTTAAGAATTCCTTAGATTTGGTTTTGTTATTCAAAATTATACTTCCTAAGGAATTACTGGTTTTGAATGCTATTTTATTGTTCTTTTTTATTACATGTTTGGAAATTGTTCTAGTTATTTTCCCTGTGTATGTGAGTGTACTAAATTTTCCTTTTTTGTCATTAATTGTGGGATACATTAGAGAGATTGCTTGTTTAAAGGATTTTTTTATTCAAGATATTATCTATAATGTTGGGGTCATATCCATTATTAATTGCTATTTGTTTGATTATGTTGAATTCTTTGTTAAAATTAGTTTTAGTCATAGGGATATGTAACAATCTATGTATGAAAGAGTTAAAAGCTGCCATTTTGTGAGGATAAGGGTGGGATGAACTATTGTGTATGATTGTGTCAGTATGTGAAAGTTTGTGAAAAATCGAGAAATCGTGTTTATTGTTCACTTTTGATACAGATATATCTAAGAAATTTATAGAGTTATTGGTTTTCTAATTCTATGGTAAATTTAATATTAAGATGCAAATTATTTAGGAAGTTAAAGTAAGCGGTAAGCAAAAATATTGTTTACTGGTATGGATATGTTGACGATATCATTTCCTGTTTCACGGAAACAGATATCCATTTCCCAATATTACTTGTTTATCAATACTCCATACGGGTCAAAACTTAATTTCTTAGAATCTATAGAAATTTGCAGACATTCAAAGAACCATAATATAAATTTACTAAATAGTCAAGAAGACGTCGGAAATTCCGTCCTTTACCAACTTTTATAGCACCTAATATACCAACATTTTTTTATTATCTTACTTACTTACTTAATCCTTTCTATCCCTTTAGGGGTGTAATCTATAATCTATAATATATACAAAATTCTGTTGTCTGTATGTCTGCCTGTCCGTTAGTGCGCTTATCTCTCGAGAACCACTTATCTGATTTACGTGTTTTTTTTTAATTCATACGTTTATTCTCTGACCAGGTTATCCTATAATCTTCTATAATATATATAAAATGCAACGTCTCCCTGTCTATCTATCTATCTGTCTGTCTACCTGTCCGTTAGTGTGCTTATCATTCGAGAACCACTTATCCGATTTAGGTATTTTTTTTTTAAACATAAATATGTTCCTTGGCCAGATTATAGAATATATTTTTTATTACGTAACGTAACATAAGGAATAAGCGATGACGATAAGAGTGAATCAAGTGGAGAAAAGTTTGCCGCTAGCGCGTTCTCTTGCAATACGCTGCGTAAACCATTAAATATGGAACAATATCATGTAGCAAAGAATATATATATATATATATATATATATATATATATATATATATATATATATATATATATTTATATAATGCAATGCTGTTTGTCTGTCCGTTAGTGCACTTATCACTCAAGAACTACTTATCCGATTTACGTGTTTTTTTTTTTAATTTATGCATTTATTCTCTGGCCAGGTTCTCTATAATCTTCTATAATATATATAAAATACAACGTCTGTCTGTCTACCTCTCCGTTAGTGCGCTTATCACTCCAGAACCACTTACCCGATTTACTTGCTTTTTTTTAAACATACATATGTAGCAAAGAATATAATATATATAAAATGCAACGTCTCTCTGTCTGTCCGTTAGGGCGCCTATTACTCGCTAACTACTTATCCGATTTACGTGTTTTTTTTTTAATTCATACATATATTTTCTGGCCAAATTATAAGGATATATTTTATTACGTTAGGTAATATAAGGAATGAATAGTGATGATAATGGTGAATAAAGTTCATGCGAGCTGAGCCGTGGGCACAGCTAACATAAACATAAATACCAAAAATCTGTTTTAGTCTTAGTTAAGCGTTTGAAAATATAGTTGTACTATGAAATTGCGATAACGCATTTGTAAATCTTTACAAAAATATATTTAGTAGTCAGTTAACAAAATAATTAAGTAATTTTATTGTTAAAATGTACTGTCACAAAGTAACGGACCAATCAATCAACTCTTATACTTGTTAAAAGATTCACGATCTTGTCGCTAGAACACAAGATCGTCAAATGGAAAAATTTACCTAAACAAAAACCTATTTCTAAATTATTTATTTCGACTGAACTAAATACGGTGTTATATAATTTTAGGTTGATTCTTTTTAAAATAGTTTTTAGAGAGATCACTTTGGTGTCTCTCCATCCGTCCGTCCGTTTGTCACACCTGACTTTCTCCGAAACTATTTGACATAGAAAGTTGAAATTTGGCACTAATGTAGGAATTGATGGCCTCTTCAGAGCCGTGTAGTTTTGAAAGTTAAATTTTGACTTAAGGAAGTTTAGGGGGGTGAAATTGGAAGTGAAAAAAAAAATTTTTTTACTGGATCATCGAGTGGGGTATCAAAATGAATGCTTGTAAAAACACGAGTTCAAAAATATAGATAATGTAATACTTGCGTATACTTTTTCTTTGTATTATTTTTTAAAAATTGCGAAAAATCGCTGTCTCCCTTTTGAAAAGTGTTGATCAAAAAATTTTGAAAAAATTCTGGAATATTCTCTACAGGGTGTAGATTGAATGAAAATTATCACGAGTGCATTACCTTTAATAATTTATCCGGTATATAAAAAAAAACAAAAATTTCAAAGTCATCAGTTTTCAATGAAGATCGGAAACAAACTTCATTGAAAACTCATTTGGGGTGTGTTTTGTGAAGTCACTGATCATTTTATACCTCCGTAAAAAAAATTTTTATTTCAAAAGCAATCAACATACGGAACACTAATTGCACAAGTTCAACTTGCACTTGACCGGTTATTTTCCTGGTCATTTTTAACATAACTTTAGGTAATGAGTATGATAACCATTTAATAAGATGTCCCAACTTAAAACACCCTATTTGTAAATAAATACGTCTTGTAGTTCATTTTTCATACATTTACAAACAGATTTTAGTTAAAGTCAGTCTGAACGTGGCCTATCAAAGTCGACATAATGGGAACCGTATTATTAAGCTCCCTATTTGTATGTAAATATTTTCATTCCCACAGTGTTTGTATTTGTTCTTTATACTCGACATACAAAATCCTATTTATTTACTTCCGTAGAAAAGTAATGCCCGTATCCGGACTAGTCATTCCGATCTGTGCTTTTGCATTATGTTAAGCCTTTTCTTCTATTTTTTTCTGGTTTTTTATTTGTTCCTAGACGAACATTATAATGGATTCTATAGAAATGAGGATTCAGTTTACCATTTGGTATTATTCTGCTTGAAATATTTTTACTTCCCTTGCGTACGTACTGTAAATGTAAAAACATCATCCTCCGAGGTTTCTACATTTTAGATTCCCCAGATCACAAAAACGTGGTTTGTCATTTTTGTCGGTCTGTCCGTCTTCCTGTCTGTTGACACAGGGCCGGGATGATACGAGTTTAAATTTGGTACACTTAAAATACTTTAAAAGGTAGTAAAACTTCCTGCCGGCGAACTTCGACGAAGTGCCAACCGTAATACTTTTGAACGTCTCCGTGGCATTAAGGTAATTCTTACCAGTAACTGTTAACACTACTTTCTGAATTTTGAGAAATAATAGATTTTGGCAACATGCATTCAGTGCTTCAATATAAAGATGGTTTACCACGCCGTACTGCCATAATTAATTGTAAAAGTTTCAGATATTTGACACGTAAAAGATAGGAATCCATACCTTTTCTTCGATCAAAAGCATGCGTTTTTTACAGTTTTTGTTGTCGTATATGCATTTAAAAAGTCACAAAAAAAATATATACATAAAAAAATTACTTTGCTTAATAATAATAATAAACAATTTTATTCAAAGTATGCAATATACAGTGAACAGGACAGAGTGCAGCTGAACAAAGATAAAAGAAAAAACAACTTAATTTAACTGTCTTTACACTTGCCCCTAGGCAGCAACACACTAACACATGCACAACCAAATAATAATAATAATGCACAACCAAATTATATGATGCACAACCAAATAACAAACAAAAAAAAAAGAAAAGAAGCGTTATGTCAGTTACAGAAAGCCATGATTTAAGATTAGAAAACTTACATTTTTAGGAACAAGTAATATCTTCAATTATTCTGCAATAACAAATGCTTTAAGTACTTTTTGAAACATTTGACTGATTTAGATTTCAGAATGTCCGGTAGGTTGTTATAAAGTTTTAACTAAATTGTAAGTGAAAGACCTTTCAAATATGCCTGTTTTATGAAACGGGGGCGTAAGTAAGCCTCTGCTTCTTATATTTATATTATGAACGTCAGTCTTGAACAGAATTTTTTTAAAAAGATATGTGGGTGACTTTCCGCAGATAATTTTATGATACAGTACAACAATGCAACTATCGTCATGTCAATCCATTTAGCTTTGGTTGGTTAAAATATTAAGGCCTTTTATCTCCTATTTGTTGCAAAAATATTAGATAAATATTACTTTTTAATATATTTTATGAAGTAAATTTTTCCTGTGGCAACGTAGCTTGAAGAAGACTGCGCGCGCGGACGCAAGCATTCTTTAAAATTTTGAATCAATTGCATTCCACTGATTGGACTTTCTTTTAAAGATATAATAGAATAAACGGGTGCCTCACACGCGTTATTCAGTTGTGAATACTTAATAATTGACAAATTTTTAATAAATAATCCGAAGTATCGTTTTAATTAATTAATATACACCGATACTAAATAAAAATAAATAACACGTGATTGCGTGCGGCGGGAAGCAAGCGAGAAGCTACGTTGCCACATTTATTATATCCTGAAAACTAAATTATGTCGCGTCTTTCTCTAACGTAATGCTCTCTTTGTCTTCTCGTAAGAAATACCTTAAGTAACACGTAGGCTGAAAAGTTTTTGGTTTAGTTACTTGAAACACATTTTTTTTTGCAAAATTCGACTTTATTCATCAATATAGTCTCCTTCAAGAGCGGTATAAGCAGTCCAAGGCTTTTCTAACATTTCTATATCTTTCTTGTAGAAGGATTTGTCTTTACCTTCAAAATATGCCTCAGTTTCGGCGATAACTTCTTCATTGGAGCCAAATCTCTTTCCCGCGAGCATTTTTTTGCGGTCTACGAATAGATAATAGTCGCTCGAGGCCAAATCTGGAGAATACGGTGGATTTGAGCTTCAATTCATGCAATTTTGCCATCGTAACCATTGACTTCTGACACGATGCATTGTCTTGATGAAATAGCATTTTTTTCTTGTTCATTTGGGGTAATTTCGTTGTGATTTCTGCCTTCAAACGCACCAATAACTTTATATAATATTCGTTATTAATGGTTTTCCCCTTCTTCGCATAGTCGATGAAAATTATTCCATGCGCATCTAAAAATACAGAGGCCAAAACCTTCCCAGTCAACTGACGTGTCTTTTGTTGCTTCGGACGGCTTTCACCGGCTGCTGTCCATTCAGCTGACTGCCGATGTCATTCCGGTGTGTAGTGGTAGATCCATGTTTCATCCACTGTCACATATCGCATGAAAAAAATCCTTTTTATTGCGCTTAAACAGGTCCAAACAGCGCTCAGAATCATCAATACGTTGTTGTTTTTGGTCCACTATGAGCAAACGCGGTACCCATTTTGAACAGAGCTTTCTCATGTCCAAATGTTCATGTAAAATGTAAGTAACACATTCTTTTGATATCTTTAGGGTGTCAGCTATCTCACGTAATTTAACTTTATAGTCATCCCCGACGATTTTGTGGATTTTTTTGATGTTTTCCGGCCTAACCACCTCATTTGGGCGTCCAGAGCGTTCAGCATCATGTGTATCTGTACAACCGCGTTTAAATTCAGCATACCAGTTAACACATTCAATGCTCATGACACGGATCCGTGTCACCTCCCACATGTAGTCACATGCGCATGACACGGATCCGGGTCGCGCGTATTTGTAAACTCAGGTTGGCAGTATATCACAAGCACCCTTTCAAAGCAGTTGTACGCTTGTTAGCATATAGCCAAAGCATAGAAAATTTGTATTTTTCGCGCCGTTTCTGTATAGGATTTTCGTAACAGCTGATATTAGAACAAAATGGAGGATAGTGTTGCAGGGCCTTCGGAGCCGAAAAAAAAGAAATTTACTATTAAAAACCCTGGTAAATTGACTGAAGATGAGCTTCAGGCAGCATTATATGAATCATTTAGCGACTTTGATACTGATGAAGCTTCGGATTGGATTCCTAGTGACGACAATCATGATGAGAGTTTTAGCACATCCGACTCGGGTAAGGGTGTTTATTATGTTTTTTTTTTTTTGTACTCGGAAGGCAAGAAAATTATTTTGATTCCAGATGATGGTGTACCTTTAATAAATTTGACAAGAATTAATGTGGCCAATGACCAAGCATCAAATAATCAAGTGCCTGACGCAGATAATATTTCTTTTTTATGGGATAACAATTCAAATGGAATGTGCAACTTTCCATTTTCTAGAAGAAATGAACTTCTTGTGCCTTTACCAGGTGACAAACCAATCGATTATTTTCGTCTTCTGCTCGACGATGATTTCCTGAACCTGATAGTGGAGCAAACCAATATTTATGCCCAAGAAGTATTTTGTCAGCCAGGTATATCTGAGAAATCTAGAATTGTTCGATGGAAACCATTATCGGCAGTGGAATTACTTACATTTTTGGGTCTGGTATTACACACAGGGACGATAAAATTAAACAAAATTCAAGACTACTGGAAAGTGCATCCACTGTTCAATTTTAAATGTTTTTTTCGAGTCATATGAGTCGTGACAGGTTCCTCCTCATTATGCGATGTTTGCATTTTGCGAAGAATCCTACTGAGGGTCAAACTACAGATGATCGATTATATAAGGTATCACCCATTCTGAATTTTTTCAATCAAAAGATGGCTGAAGTTTACTACCCAGGAAAACAACTATCGCTGGATGAGTCCATGGTTTTATGGAGGGGCCGCTTGTTATTTAGGCAATATATAAAAAAAACAAGCGGCATAAATACGGTATGAAGCTCTACATGCTTTCTGAACCAAATGGCATCATTGTAAATATAGCTGTGTACACTGGAGTACTAGATAGTAAAGGAGGAAAAGGGCATGCGGCAAACGTTGTGTTGCATCTGATGGAGAGCAAACTGAATTGTGGTCATTCCCTTTTCATGGACAACTTTTACAACAGTTGTGGTTTAGCAGAAACTTTACTGAAAAAACAGACTTATTGTACTGGAACACTTCGTGCCGACCGAAAATATAATCCAAAGGAAGTTGTTAAAGCAAAACTGGAAAAAGGAGAGACTGTAGCCAAATATTCAAAGAAAATAATGGTGGGAAAGTGGAAAGACAGGAGGCATGTTCTTTATATATCAACGGAGTTTGAAAATGAAATGGTTGAATATACAGATAAAAGAAATAGAACACGATTAAAGCCTTTGCCTATCCTTGAATATAACGAGTACATGGGAGGGGTTGACAGACAGGATCAAATGACCTCGTATTATCCATGTGAAAGGAAGACGCTTCGGTGGTACAAGAAATTAGGTCTTCATATTATCCAACTAATGCTTTTGAATGCGATTATTTGCATGGAAAATATTCTTCACAACAAAAAATGTCATTATATCATTTCCGGCTGGCGGTTATAGAGGAACTGTTGGGAATAGAAAAAAAAAGCTACTCTGGATTCCAAAGCAACAACAGTTGTTTCCCACCACCCAACAAAAATTCCTGACGTTTCTACTAAAAACGAAACCAAGAGAAAAAGGTGTAGGGTATGCTCGCAAAATAAGATTAGAAAAAGCACTATATATCACTGCGAGAAATGTCCTGATATGCCTGGTTTATGCCCAGGAAATTGTTTTGTAATATACCATGCCAAATAATGCTTTCTATCTTACGAATAAATATTTTTTCTGTTCGTTTTGCCTTTTTCATGTATTTTATGTTCGATATACTTATTTTATTTGTTTCAATATATTTGTATTCTGCAATTCTTTTTTTTTATGAAACGTAATGTAATTTTAATTTTTTTTTTTTTCGCATGCAAGAAGAGAAGAACGTTTTGAACGTACTGACACGGATCCGTGTCAGTCAGTAAAAAACAAGAAAATGTTTGCTATATGCTCATGACACGGATCCGTGTCACGCATACAAAGTTCAACGAACACTCGGTATATGTCGGTAAAAATAGTGAAATTATATTTATAACAAGGTAATAAGAAAAAAAATATTAAAAAAATAAAATAGCACCCAGGTTCAGTAAGCTTATAAAAATCCGCAGCCAATGTGTTAATGATAAGTGATTTGTCAGGGACAGAGTCCCCCTAACACTTATCAAGCCAATGCTTTGCTTGCATGGTATTTTTTTCCCATCAAAAATAATAGTATTTAATCAACACACGAAAATTAGATTTTTTCCATTGTTTTGAATATATCAAAAGTAGCGTCACTAAAACCACTGTAACTTGTAGACTAAGCGTCGAAATTTCACGTATCGTTTGAAGGTTGGTACTAACCTGAAAATCATATGGATTTTTTCAAAAGGACGACATCTATGTGTCAGACAAAAAACTTTTCAGTCTACGTGTTATTTTCGTCGGTGACGGGGTCGACCCTTCCAGTCCTCCAATGTACTTTTGACGTCAGTAAAATGTAACACATACGTGTGCTTTTATTGTTTATTGATAAGTAGCATAAAAATGCAAACTATCTTATCCCGTATTACACCGCGCAAAGCTATTAAACATTGAAAATTAATGACTAAGTACAAAAGAAATAAAAATGTATTATTTGTTCGGCGATAAATGCATTATTTTAACGTGGCGTTATCGGTTTTCCAGTAAAAAATTAGGCAAGGCGTGCTTTTTGTTATCAATGAATGGTTAGCAAATAAGTACTTTAATTTTTATGGACTATTGTATAGTTATGGATGATTTATAAAAAGAAAAAAACGTTAAAATATGGTGACGTTTTAACGGAGTTTTCTTAATTATGTTTACAATGGTAGATAATTGTAAAAACATATATTTATTCAGTGATCGTGAAAAATACGTATCTTGTATCATCATCATTATTCCATTCATAGTCTGTAAGCCTCCCCAAGTTTGTCTCCAAATGAGCTGTGTTGTTTGCTTTTTGCATCGAATCGTGTCCCGCTAATCTTTTTATGTCGTCCGTCCATCTTATCTGTGATCCACCTCTGCATCTTTTGTGTTCTCTGGGCCTCCATTCAACTATACGGCGTATCATGTATGCTGTGTTATAATAGCATGGGTTTTATTTTTTTATGGCGATGATATTTTTTACTTCTCAGAGTTCCTAAGGGAGCCAACGTTGAGTTTCACTAGGAGTTAGTCTTTACCTCATCTAAACTGGACCTAAGAGGATATATCTACCCCACTATGTTAAACCTCCGTATTTACTTGACCAGAACTCTCGCTCGTACATAACCTTGCTATTAACTTTTTATTCCAGATTTCAATTTTCTCTTTATGTTACTACTTATTTCGCTAAAGGAAGTATTAACAAGAAGCTTAGTTTTCGAGAAATTTACTTCTTTTTGGTCCCTTAATTTGTTGTAATAATTTCTAAAGGTGGTGGAGTAGATGGAGTACTTGAAATAGGAAAGAGAAGTACCGTTTTAGGGCAATATCGCTTCAGAGGGGGACGCGAGACAACTTAGTCGAAGTCCACAGAGTTTTTCCTTTCAGCTTTCTCTTTACAAGGGACCAAACGTTTCCAATAAGGTTGGGGTTCGGCGATTTAGAGAACTGATCGTTGGCCCAAGCGAGCCGCTTCGCGACGTGATTTTCGCCCAGCAAAGGTTTCTTCAACGTGCTTCGGAATTTGACATGAGTACGAAGACGTTTTTTTTAATTTTGCCGCTCCTTGACGCAGCGTCAATTTCAGGTCCCATGAAAACACGATTCGCCATTCGGAGTGACTTTGCCTACCGAGGTACGTTTTGGCCGTTGTCGACATTTTTCGTCTCGTTAAAATGATTTACCCACTTCTTCACAAACGGCACAGACTTTTTAATATATATGGAATATGTCATTTTAGGCCTTTTTGGATGGGACCAAAGAAAGACTGCCTCGAACCGACGCGCAAACAAGTGACTCAATTTGGATTTTACGGGATTTCGACAAAAGTTTGGAATCGATTGATACTTTTGCTAAAATGCGTGGTAGACATGCATATATATATATATATATATATATATATATATATATATATATATATATATATATATATATATATATATATATATATATATATATAATATATATATATATGTATGACTTAATTGCGGAAGCGAACCTTCTCGAGCTTTTTGCTCGAAGGCATAGATGGCGTTGATGGTACGCTTCTGCAATTAAGTGTCAGCCGTGCTGGCCGCTTTGTTTGGAAAGACTTTAAATAAGTCACCGACAGAGTGCAGTTTAAGCATCTATTTTGTCATTGTTTTCCGTTAGTACCTGGAGAAGAACTGAAACTGAAACCTAGCCCAACTGATGAGCCATGACACGGCGAGACGCGTCTTGGGATGGTCCGGCAAATACAAAGTACACTCTGGGGAACTTCTGAAGTGCGGATCTTTCGATTCGCCTTTAGTTGCTTCAACAACGCCATATATATATATATATATATATATATATATATATATATATATATATATATATATATATATATATATAGTGAGAGAGAGAGAGAGGGGGCAGGTATGCGTTTAAATTTTAGGTACAATTTATTATATCTTACAGGAATAAGTACTTAAAGTTCTGTTCTCTTGTTGGCTGACTGATGAGCCGTGATCTGGCAAAACACGTCTCGAGATAAATTGACAAATAAGAGAACAGTGAGTAGATTGCTGAAATATCAACTCTGTCTATTTTTAGTAGTTTAAAACCACATATGCATGGGGTGAAACCCTCGTCGCGCTACAATCTGCTAACCATTCCTCTGTTATGAAAATAACAATCCTAAACAGTCACACACGGATAAAGGTAATGCAGCAGCTATCTCAATACTCCGATCTCTCTCACATCGAACTAGTATGGGATGAATTGTGGCTGCCCATAGCTCGGTGGCTGTGCAGGTCTCGGGTGCCTATATTTAAGTGTATTTGGCCTGGCTACGTACAGGATGATCATTTTTAGACGTCCGGCCCCGATTTAGGGACAATTATTGGATTTTTATTTATGTTTTAAATGTAAGATAGTACGGTGCATATCAAGGAGTATATTAACGTATTTGGCATTTGGTAGTGAAAACGATGCTGGGCGCCGCGACGCCAAACAACTTTTTTTTTTCCATCGACATAATTTTTGCCAAAGGGCATTTTTTCAACATTTTTTCTTAAACTGTTTTTTTTTTTAATTTGTTTTGCAAAAAAATTATGCAGCAAAAGCTCTTAAAATATTATTTTTTGTTGTGGGTTGTTATGGATCGTATGCCGTTTTTTTTATGAATCTAGCACACGTGCTACAGGAAAGATCTTCTGACTTATGTAACACATGTTTGGACAACGCAATTGAACACTTTATAGAATCTCGAGCGGATGCTCTTGACATATCCAAGGCATTCGACTGTGTTTGGCACGATGGACTGTTGGCTAAGCTCCGCTTTTATGGTATGTCTAAAAAGTTCTGTTTGTGGCTCTCATGTTTCCTCAGAAAGCGTTCTTTACAAGTGGCCGTCGACGGATTTCTTTCTAACATCTTCACTATGAACGCCGGTATGCCCTAAGGGTCCATACTGTCTCCTACTCTCTTTTTCACTTACATTAACGATCTGCTGGAAAAGACCGGGAATTCAATCTACAGCTTTGAAGATGACAGTACGCTTATCTCTTCATTCGCTTTGAGCGCTCCGACATCGGCTACTTAGGCGAATATCCGCAGACAGCAGGAAGTCGTTCATCTTAACAAAGACCTGGAAGAAATTCTATCTTGGGGTGACAGTAACCAAGTGGAATTTAACGCTATAAAAACCCAGGCGGCAGTTTTTTTGTAAAAACGTTAACGTTGGTGAACCCGACATAGTCATGTCGGGGCACTCCATTCCCCTAGCATCGTCACTCAATTTCTTGGGAGCAAATATGTCCTGGAATGAACATGTTGCAGGCATAGCAAGGAGAGTATATCAAAAGTTGGGAATACTCGTATTATTTTGAACCAGAAAGCTTTACACTCCACAACAACCGTTAATTCTTTACAAAGCTCAAATTCGACCAACTATGGAATACTGCTCCCATGTTTGGGGCTGCGCTTCCAAACACACACTGCATTTGTTGGATTCTGTTCAGAGAAGAGCTGTTCGTCTGATTGAAGACCCGGAACTGACCGGCGGCCTTGATTTGCTGGAACATCGAAGAACGGTTGGCGACTTGAGTCTATTCTAGAAGTATTTTCATGAAAAGTGTTCGAAGGATGTAGCCCGCTTAATTCCTCCCAGAGCGGTGCATGTTAGAAATACCCGTCGCGCTAATACTTCACATCCGTATGAAGTTCAGCTTGTTACTCCGCGTACAACGCTTTTCCAGCAGTCTTTCATATGGAGAACATCATCCCTTTGGAATAATTTGCCAAGGGCTGTGTTTCCCACCGAGTACAATTTACAGAGATTCAGGAACAACGTGAATCGCTTTTTCCCGCACACATGCCGTTCCTGGAGCGCTTTAGGGAGAGTAGTAAATGTGCTAGACCCATAAAAAAAAGTTAGTAGTTGTTTGCAGAAATGCAATAACGTCCGTGGCAGCACTACCGCGTTGTCCAAAAAGGGCTGTGAAATACAAAAATGTATGTTCCGGCCCTTAGACAACGTTAACGGGTATTACGACATCCTCGCCAATATCCTCTGGATATCAAAAAAGGTAAAATCCCTACTCCAGCGGGTAGGTGAATAATAATAAAAAAAAATAGATTGGAGGGTTAAGAATCGTTGTTTATCGAGTCCTACACATCTTTAGACGCCGAGTATTTTAATAAAACTGTTAAAAGACTTAACTATAGAATACGTGTATTACACCCATTATTGTGTCAACGACCTATTTTCCGCTACAGACCACGCTACATATTCCATTTTAAGTAAGCACCTACTGTTTACGAGGCTGGTTTGAAGAGTCCGTGCAAAGTCCGAGAGATGGCACCACTGGCGCGTATCGAGGTCATGTTTAGTTAGTAGCATCTCTTGAATGAACGCACACCAAGTTTCAGCCATATTGGTCTATTTCTTTGTGTTTGGCATTCGTGTGAATCAAGGAAGTCGAGTGATTTTCAAGAAATGGACGAAAAAGAATTTCGTGTGGTGATTAAACATTACTTTATGAAAGGCAAAACGCCTCAGGAGACTAAAGAGAAGCTTAATAAACATTATGGTGACTGTGCACCTTCGATTAGAACAGTTTATAAGTGGTTTCAAAATTTTCGGACTGGCCATATGGGCACAAGTGACGCTGAACGTTCTGGACGGCCTGTGGAGGTTACGACTCCAGAAATCATTGATCAAATCCATGATATGGTGATGGATGACAGAAGAGTTAAGGTGCGTGAGATTGCTAGTGCTGTGGGCATCTCGACTGAACGGGTACATAATATTTTGCATAAACATTTGGACATGAGAAAACTATCCGCAAGATGGGTGCCGCGATTGCTCACGCTTGACCAAAAAACGGAATCGTGTGAAGTGTTGCAAGGATGGTTTGCAGCTGTTCCAAAAGAATCCGGAGGACTTTAAGTGTCGTTTCGTCACTGTGGATGAAACATGGATACATTACTATACTCCTGAGACCAAACAACAATCTACCAAGGGGGAATCTGCACCAAAAAAGGCGAAGACCGTTCCTTCGGCGAAAAGGTTATGGCGACTGTCTTTTGGGATTCGCAAGGGATAATCCTCATCGACTAGGTGGAAAAGGGTAAAACTATTACAGGTGAATATTATTCATCGTTATTGGACCGTTTGAAAACCGAGCTGCAAGAAAAACGCCCGCGATTGGCCCACAAGAAAGTCCTTTTCCATCACGACAACGCACCAGCACACACCTCAGCAGTTGTGGTCGCAAAATTAACGAAATAGGATTCCAACTCGTTTCACATTCCCCCTATTCTCCAGACTTGGCTCCCTCGGACTACTATTTGTTCCCCAATTTGAAGGAATGGCTGGCGGGACAAAGATTTTATTCAAACGAGGAGGTGATTGCAGACACTAATGGATATTTTGCAGACTTGGACAAATCCTATTATTCGGAAGGGATCAACAAACTAGAACATCGTTGGACGAAGTGTATAAGCCTAAAAGGAGACTATGTCGAAAAATAAAAAGGGTTTACCCCAAACACATAAGTAGTTTTTATTTTTGCACGGACTTTTCAAACCAGCCTCGTATTCACAGATTTTGTTTTAGGTAACTAAAACAAAATGTAATGAATAAACTACTAAAATTTATTCGATCCACAATTAGGCCAGAATAACCCCCTCATCACTTTATTTTATCGTAATAACCCCCTGCTAGCGGCAAAAGCCGGCTTTATCAAAGGAACGTGCGGTACTTGTCAAAGAAAAGCCGCGTTTTTGATTCCCGCCGATTTTTCTAGAAATTTCGGGCGGCGTGTTTGACGGGAACATTCGAGACTTCGTTCGCGCCGATATAAATGTTGCGCCTGCAGGAATAGGAGTCAGTCTGAGTTGTAACTTGAAGGCGATACATCGATACAAAGTTTATTAATAAATAGTCCAAAATGAGTGCGGCGAAGAAAAGTAAAACTTATCATTTTAATAACGATTGGGAGGAAGAATTTTTCTTTTATATGGTAAAGAATAAGTGCATTTGTCTCATTTGCCGTGCGTCAGTTGCAATACCTAAGCGTGGGAACTTAGAGAGGCATCATAAAACGGTTCATAAAAACTATGAAAAGGATTTTCCGTCACAGAGTGAATTAAGAAAACGAAAAGTACGTGATTTGATAACTTGTTTGAAAAAAGAACAAACCATATTCACAAGACCAGCCGAACAATCAAAAGCTGCAACGATCGCGTCATTTAAAATATCTCATATATTGGCGAAACACAAGAAACCATTTGATGATGGATTGGTTGTGAAGGAAGCATTTATTGAAGCGGGTGAGACTACTATTTGTTCCCCAATTTGAAGAAATGGCTGGCGGGACAAAGATTTTATTCAAACGAGGAGGTGATTGCAGACACTAACGAATATTTTGCAGACTTGGACAAATCCTATTATTCGGAAGGGATCAACAAACTAGAACATCGTTGGACGAAGTGTATAAGCCTAAAAGGAGACTATGTCGAAAAATAAAAAAGGTTTACCCCAAACACATAAGTAGTTTTTATGTTTGCATGGACTTTTCAAACCAGCCTCGTACTGTTTACCACCTAATTTACAACTGATAATAATAAATAAACGTAGGCAGCATAAAATTTTAATATCGAATTATTCCAATGTATATCTTCAAAAAAAAAGTTAAAGATAAGCCAGAATTATAATAGCTGGCAATAATTGTGTTTAGTTGACGCGGCGTTACTCGGTTGGCAACAAATACATTTAAAGATAAAAGTTTTTTATTTACAACGAAATATGTAGCATATGTTTTGTGTTTAACAAGTTTATAAGTAATATAGTGGGTGTAAAAAAATTGTAAGCTAACATGGATGAAGTAGAGGAAGTCAAGGAGGAAATACTAAATGATACGTCAGAATCTGAACCCCAAAACGTAACGCATTTCAGAATTATAGTAAACCATGTAAGTTTTAAAAAGTTTAACCGGAAGTTAGTTTTTTAAATTTGTTTTGAATTTTAATATTTATTTGATTACACACACTGGTCAACACAAGTCTTGTTTCCTTTATTTTTTTTCTGTTATTGGGTATTTCTATGGCCCTGACTATGAAAAAAATACTGGGAAATTGCTAACAGCTTTACCTTTTGAAATATACAGCTTTATTATTTTGCCAAAAAAATACAAAAATATAATACATTATGTTAACAAAATTTCTATTAAACACTAGCAAATGATCTTTTATAAGATTTCCTTGAATGAACGACTTTAGGTAGATCTCGTTGCAAACTCCAGCAGTAGTCTGCCATCATATGTAAGTCCAACCGCCCCTGATAACGCTCTTCCATTGTCCGAAGATCCTGATGAAATCTTTCACCCTGCTCCTCACTAAAATCACCCAGATTTTGTGGAAATCGATCTAAATGCGAGTGCAGGAAGTGGATTTTTATGCTCATGTTGCACCCTAGCTCTTGCAAGTTCGATAGCATGCACTCAACAAGCTCGACATGGTCGTCAGATTTCTTTTTGCCTAGGAAGCTACTCCTAACCAAAACAAATGAATTCCAAACTTTGGATTCGACTTCAGTCATTGATTTGACAAAATTAGGATCTTTCACGAGTTGCCTAATCTGTGGCCCATCAAAAATACCAGCTTTCAATTTTTCTGAACTTAATCCTGGAAACTTGCGTGAAAGAAAATTAAAACATTCGCCACTTTTGTCAAGCGCCTTCACAAACTGTTTCATTATGCCGAGTTTAATATGAAGTGGTGGAAGTATGATGCCGTCCTCGCTTAACTAAAGGCACGTTTATAACATTTTTTGTACCAACTTTTAGCCCTTCCCGCACTGGCCAAACTTTTTGTGACCAATGGTGTTGTTCGTCACGACTATCCCAGAGACACATGAAACAAGGGAACTTTGTGTACCCCCCTGTTGACCTAAAAGAAAGTTAACCATTTTCAGATCAACACAAATGACCATTTGTGGTCTTGATACTTAATTTTTTCCATAACCTTAAAAACATTTACGTATTCTTTTTTTAAAGTCGTCGAATGTGCAATAGGTATAGATCCGTACTTGTTACCGTTATGAAGCAAAACACACTTTAAACTTCTTTGCTGCTGTCTATGAAAATACGCCAATCACTAGGTTGGTACTGTTTTAATCCCATCTGCTGCAAAATACCACCAACATCGAAACCCTTCTCTTGAGAAAAAAACGGTAACAACATTTTTTTCTCGGGTACGATAAAATGTAATGTTGGTTTCCGGAGTAAGCAAATTTTTTTCTTTTAAACGAGATGCTAAATTTCAGAAGCTTCTTTTGGTAAGTTCAGATCTCTTACTAAGTCATTTAGTTCTTTCTGATTAAATGGTTGAGGTTCTGAAAGGCTATATTTGTAGTCTGAATCAGAGTCTTCACTTGATGTATTTCGTTCGGGTTCACAGAGATTTGGATCATCAGAAGATTTAGATATGCTGGGTTGTACCTCTTGTGATTTTAATTGAGGTCGTTGAGCAGAAGATAAGTTAGGATATGACCACTTACTTCGATTTCCAGGGTTAATTCCGTTTATTTTCACAACGCAGAAGTAGCAATCGTCATGATGGTTTCGAAGTTCTCGCCAAATTATGATTGTTACGAACATTATTGCATCTCTTTTTCCACTGGACCATAACTGTAGACATACCACAGATTTCTGGCATACAATATGAGGAACCCATGGCTTGTCCTGATTACACAATTTTATTTTAAAGTATTGATGATACGCAGTTTTCACAAAGTCCGATATAGGTTTTCGATATTTTGCAAATATATATTTACAACAAATATAGCCAAAACAATCGGGATTAAGCACACAACATCTTCTTGACGAAGCCATATCTAAAACAACAACAAAATATATTTTAGTGTCCAATAAAAAAACGAAAATCTAAGTAAAAATAGTAAATGAGGGTAGTTAGCTATAACTCAAAAACAAAAGCTGTTAGAGAAAAATTGTTGCCATATTAAAAAAATACGCGTCAATTTGAGATAGAAACAAAAAAAAAATCACAGGAAACAAGCAATTTTCTTTTTTTTGTTGACCAGTGTTATTAACAAAGAAAATGTAATCTGATTGGCACTCTCTATAAAAAGGAGTTTTATTTTATAAGCCTTAACACCAAATCGAAAAATATTTTAACTATTTTGTTTTGGTTTTTGCTTGTGTATATGCATGTACATGATATCTGTCGGTGAAAATTGCTTGTGGTCTTGAGGTTTTTACTATGAGGTGAAAAACCTCGAGACTTTTGAAGAACAGACAATATTTTTGCCAAAAATCGATTTTATTTTTTTCAACATAGTTTTCTTCACGGGCGATTTTTTTATCACCTCCCCGCCTGAGTAGGATTTTACCGTTTTCATATGCTAAGGATATCGGGGAGGAGGCCGTAATACCCGTTAACGTTGTCCAAGTGCTGAAATATAAATTTTTGTATTTCACAGCACCTTTTAGATAACGCAGTAGTGCTGCCACGGTTATTGCATTTTTGCAAACAACTACTACCTTCGAAAAGTGTGCGCAAGTATTACATTATATATATATATATATATATATATATATATATATATATATATATATATATATATATATATATATATATATATATATATATATACATATATATATATATATATTATATTATATATATATATATATATATATATATATATATATAATATATATATATATATACGAGGGTTGTGTAAGAAATAAGGTTCCCAACGCTGTAAACTCGCCGCGCGAGATGCTAGGCGAAATCCGGCAACAGCGCCGTGTGCGCTGATTCCCCCACTCTAGATCCCACCTTGGTAGAACTCTCTGCGACGTTCAGTACCAGCCTGACAACCATCCGCGATGGAGCCCTCGATCGCCGTCACCGCCAGGTGCGAAGTTCGTGCGGTAATCCGATTTTTGAACGCTAAAAAGTTACCACCGGTTGATATTCATAGGCAGTTGTGTGAAGTTTATGGGGAAGCTTGTATCAGCGTTCAGCACGTCCGCAAATGATGTAGGGAGTTCTCCGAAGGACGCACAGACATCCACGATGAGCAAAGAAGCGGAAGGCCATCGATCTCCGACGAAGTTGTGTCGAAGATTGAGCGAATTCTGCTCGAGGATAGGAGGATAACGATTCGGGAACTGGCTGCCCGGGTTCCTGAGGTTTGTGAAAAAAACAATCCACACGATTTTGACTGAAAGGTTACGTTATCACAAGGTGTGTGCGCGGTGGGTCCCGCACATTCTTTCAGAAACCCACAAAGCCGATCGCGTCAAGTGTGCCCAGGAGTTTCTTCGAGAATGCGCCGAGAATACCGAAGATTTCTTAGACTCCATTGTTACCGGAGATGAAACGTGGTGTCATTACGTCACCCCGGAAACAAAACAACAATCGCGACAATGGCGCCATACCGGATCGCCTAAACCGAAGAAGTTCAAGCAGACGCTGTCCGCAGGGAAAGTGATGGTTACGGTCTTTTGGGACCGTAAGGGTGTCCTGCTTGTTGAGTTTATGCCTCGAGGGATCACAATAAATTCGGAAAATTATTGTGAGACCTTGAAAAAAACTCAGAAGAGCCATCCAAAATCGCCGGAGAGGAAGACTGACAAAAGGCGTTAGACTGCACCACGACAATGCGCGCCCGCACGTCTCTCGCCAAACCAAGGATTTAATCGACAATTTTGGCTGGGATCTCGTTGAACATGTTCCCTACAGCCCTGATCTTGCACCGAGTGACTTCCACTTGTTTCCAAAATTAAAGCAACACTTGGGTGGACAACGTTTCGAGACTGATGAAGAAGTGCAGGAAGCGGTCACCAAATTCCTCCACGGACTGGCGGCGGACTTCTTTGAAGCGGGATTCCAAAAGTGGATTAGTCGTCAACAAAAATGAGTGGAAAAATCTGGAAATTATGTTGAAAAATAGCTAAGAAATTAAGCTTTCCAATGATGTATTTTTCAGTTCAAATAAAAAATGCCTTACACCTGAAAAAAATGTGGGAACCTTATTTTTTACACAACCCTCGTATATATATATATATATATATATATATATATATATATATATATATATAATATATATATATATATATATATATATATATATATATATATATATATATATATATATATATATATATATATATATATATAATAATAATAATAAAGAAAGAAAGCAAAAGATTGCCGTATCTACCAAAATTATTAAAAATACAATCTTAGTTGGGGAACTCGGCAAAAAGGGGGCGTGATGAGAGATCATACAATTTTCATTAAGCCAATATTTCGGTCCTGGATTGGGACCTTCTTCAGGGCAGAACTGAAAAGAAGAACAAAACGTATTCACTGATCGTGTCTGGGACAACTTTAAATTAGTGATGTTACCGTTAGGTTGTTATAATAAATAAAATTAGTGTAGAACAAGAATAAAATATTAGTCATAATAAGTTAAAAAAAAACTCACATGAGAAGTGCAAAGATTTCGTTAGCCTGAATGGCCGTAGGTAGCTTATACATAAAAAGTTGTTACATATAAAAGTTGGTTAATCCATAAAATATATAAAATACACACTAAAACACTGTAGACAAAATTCTAAAAACCAGATTTAAAACATGGATGTAATTGAGAACCTTGGATGTTGAGAACATTGTTAATTATTTCACCTGTGACCACCACACATGGCCACCGCCATTTAGGAAAGATGACAAGGACGACAGGAGACAGCTGACCGACAGAGATCTAGGTCAAGAAAACTCAATTAACCAGAATGCGGGGTCGACACCTGGAAGGAACCGATAAAAAAGGGAAGTGCAAGTATTGGACCTTAAGTGAGAAGGAGATGGCCAATTGAGCGACCAAAAATCCGGTATGGAGTCGAGGAAGGATAAATCATAACCTAATTATAAGTAAAGGGTGAGCGAGGGAGCGAGAGAGAGAGAAAATAATGGGAGCAACGAAGAGGAAGATTGTCTAATGAATTAATTATTAATTTATTAATTTCTTGTTGGAATCTGATTGGAGGAAGAGATTGTTTGCAAAAACCAATGAAGACTGGAAGCACCAGGAGGTGATTAAGGGGTGAAGCAAGGTACTGTCAATGGAAGGAAAACAGTAATCGCTAGGTGCACAAGATGGCCCAGATAAAGTGGAAGGAATCTGTGGAGCCCAGGATCAACGAGAACCGTAAACAAGGAGAGGAAGGAGAAGAGAAACCCTGGAAATTACAGAGCTAAAATAGAGAAGACCAACGTGGTTCAGATGGATCATAAAACACTTGAAGACAGGGAATCATTGTGTGGCATTGATTTATCACAGGAGAGGAGGAAACTATATATGCTACTAAGACCATCTGGGTCGGTTCTTTTATTGATATTAAGGTGATTCTCCTGGATGTAACACAAGGAATTCTCTCTGGGAAAGATTGTTTGAAAAATGAAGAATTTTGGGTTCCCTGAAATTAAAAGAATGACCATTGTCAACAGAATGGGTCGCCAAAGCACATCTGTGTGGATGGCATCTAGTATCACTCTTATGGAGTGCAATACGACAATTCAAGGATTAAGAAGTTTGACCAATATAGATTAATGGATAATTGAGGCAGGAAATTGAGTAAACTAAGTCTGACATGGAAAGAACTGGCAGCGGGGCCTTCAGCTTGCTGAAAACACGTCTGTTTTTGAAGAAGTAATATTTGGCAATTTTAATGTTAGGAATGACACGCAAAATGTGGACCAATTTGTTTGTAAGGCCAGGAATGAATGGTAAAGAAAACAGAGATCAATTTATTTCGACTGGGGGAGTTAAAGGGGGAGGGGAGATATGCGGTAGGTGGAGGGGAGGGGGTTCTGGGGGAATTTGATGGATATGAGTAAGCTTGTTGACTTCGTCTTTGGTTCTTAGTAAGAGTTTTCGATTGTATCCATTATCTATGAAAAGGTTTGTAAGTGTTTCTTGTGACTGGAGTAAGAAATCAGGATGGACTATTATCTTCAGTCTTCTATATAAGCCTTTGATGACGTTGACTTTCACCTTCCAATCATGGCCAGAGTTTGCATGGATATATCTCCCAGAAGATGTAGGTTTTCTATACCAATCAAGTTTGATGATGTTATGGGAGTCTCTAACGACTCTTGTGTCCAGAAATGGAACAGCATTGTTGGTTTCTTCTTCCATAGTGAATTGTAAATGTAGGTCGAATGAATTGAAAACATGAAGAACTTCTTCTTTGCCATCAGCTAGTATGGATAGAATTAAATCGTCTACGTATTGATATAGGAATGGAAGTCGGAAGGATAATCTTTGAGTGCAGCTTTTCAAAACCTACGACATAACGATTGAAGCAAGAACAGGACTGAGGTTACTGCCCATAGGGCATCCAAAAATTTGAGAGTAGAAAGAGTCTTTAAATTTGAAGAAGGTTGACTGGAAAAGAAATTCTATTATTGATAAGAAGAAGGATTTGCTGATTTTGGTGTTGGGTGAGAGCCATCAATTCCTATATTAGTACTAAATTTCAACTTTCTATGTGAAATATATTCGGAGAAAACCGGGTGTGACAGACAGACAGACACCGAAGTGATCGTATAAGTGTTCCGCACGGAACACTAAAAAATGATCTTTTGGAAGTTTTGAAAGACTGTAAATTGAAAAAGAAATATGTTTGTGATAGTATGACTGAGAAAATGGGACACACTGTTTTGCGGCTTCCTCCGTATTATTGTGTGTTTAATCCAATTGAACATATTTGGCATCAAGTTAAATCAAAAATAAGAGCACAAAATGTTTCTCCTACTTTAAGGCGTGTTAGTGGTTGAATTAGTAAAAAAAACTTATAAATGATATACCTTGTAAAAGCTGGAAGAATTCCATTCAGCACGTTGTTAAAGTTGAAGATTCATATATTTATGTAAATAATATAAAACCACTGATAATTACCTCAGCTGATGACAGTGATAGTAAAACCGAATTAAGCTTAAGTTAAAATATATTTTTATTTATACAATATGTCCCCTCTTGTAAACCCCATTCATTCAAACTGTATATTTGTGCTTCTTATCCATTTGTTTTTACATGCATCTATAAATAAACCTCTCTAAAAACACCTATAATTTTATTTATTTGCTTTAACGAATAAAATTCTTAAGTCCATCTCTGCAACCTACCATAAATAAAAGGTCAGAATTTTTATATTGCCCATTTAAAACGGCAAAAATGAGGATCTTATATTTTGGGACAGGCTATACATGATATCTGTCTGTGAAAATTGGTAACTTTGCTTCTAGTTTTGAGGTTTCTAATTCCTATCTTTCAGGTTTTGTATAAGGTGTTTTAATTTTTTGTGGTTTTAAAGATATTTTTTATAACTTTTAGAACCACTTTCTATACTTATATGTTATATTGAAGATTTTTCTTATTACATGGTTTTCTAAAACATTTTTTCGTTATTGCCTACCATTAAATTTTTTAACATTAGGCAACTCAAAATACATAAAAGTTGCAACGCAAGATCACCCTCCCCATTCGATAGCCCCTTTTATAAGGGTTGATTTATGTCACTTTGATTTGTAATGAGTTAGTTTGGTTTTAGGTAGTCGTGTGGCAAGAGAAGTTCGAGTGTTATAAAATTAAAGCGTTAAAACTGCAATAATTTCATCGTCTAAGTTTCAGTTTTAACGAAGATATTTTTAAAATGGGAAAGGTAACATTTATTCAATACTTTTAAATTTATCCACAAGATCGTATCATTATACGTTGTATTACTGCAAGAGTATAGGGTGTTTAATATTTCAGAAGCGTAAATTAGTAGCTGATGATTAGCTATTATTAAAGATGGGCTATCAATAGTTATCGATATATGAAGTAACAATAGGTGAATCCAATTGTTATTATATCGATAGTTAACGATATATCGATAGTCATCACGTATCTCCAAATCCGGACATCAATTTTAGGAGGTGAAAATTTTTGTTTAGAAAAGAGGACTCGTGTTTTGCAAATAGCCTTCCGCTCGGGTTATCGATTTTTGAATAATATATACCGATAGCTATTAAAAATCGATCACAGGAGTGTTAGTTGTCGATATATCGACATATAGATAGTTGTCGAGATATAAGCGAGTTCAAATTGTCGATAGGCGAGTTGCTATCAACTATCGATTCCTAAAATTCATTATAGCCCATCCCTAACCATGTTTCGATAGTTAAAGTAACCAAATTCCTTAGAGTTATTGTAATAAAACTCGCCAAAGACTTATTTCAGATTAGCGCCACTGTAGACATGTCAGTCTCTAAGTCTGTAGACATTTTTCAGTCGGTAAAAATGATTTTTTAACAGAAGACAAAGGCGAATTCAGTGGAGATATGGGATAAAATCCAGAGGCGCCTTTTTAACAGGAACAATGAAAGCATGGCCAGTTTTCTTTAAGGGGACTATGAAAATAATAAGAATATTTTTTTACTACTTTAAAAATGTTCAAAAACCGACACTCCTAATTAATACGTTTCAATATAAATTTACCCAGTACATTAGACTTTGATTGTCCCAAGAACTATTGAAGATCATATGTGGCAGAGAGGCTCAACTTAACATACGAATTATTTACCAGCAGGAATTTTAATCGCTGATAACAATTTACGAATTTATTATAAATAATAATACTGTTTTGTTTTTGTTTCAGGGTACCACCGGTCCCGGCAATGGAACCAACCAATCACAACAGTACTATCCGGGTGGGATAACAGGGTACCCCCCACAACCGTTCCACTCCATGCAAGGCCCCCACCCTGTGCCTAGTCCTACGCATTTGGGGCATTCGCCTCCTCCTAATCCTACATATTATAAAGTAAGTATATGAGAAAATCTAAAAATTAAATCATTTATAAAATAAAGTACTTGTATGTATATATATATATATATATATATATATATATATATATATATATATATATATATATATATATATATATATATGTATATATATAGAGAGAGAGAGAGAGAGAGAGAGAGAGATGCGTTTGTGATTATCGGGAATCGGTCTGGACTGTAAATAAAAATCTTTTTTTCTTTAATACTCAATATTTCGTTATTGTTTGATAACTTTTCAGGACTCACCACAATATTAATACACGAGATTTGACGACATTGCTGTTGACAATGTGTGTTTCTAAGTCAGAAAATGGTGTAGAAAAAATGTCTTTGTATGTGTATAATTGAATTTTTAAATTTTTTTTTTTTTTTTTTAATTCGATTTATGAATAAAACAATTTTATTTTATAATCTTTATTATCATATAAAAGAACCATTCTTTACAATTATTTCTTAAAGAAAATTTCTTTCAAATGTCCGCGACTACGGTTAACAACGTCCATTCTGAAGTTCCAATTTTCAATGACGCGTGTGAGTAGTTCGAGTGGTATTTGGCCAATGACTCGAGTAATATTGGCCTCCAATGCCTCAATTGTAGCTGGCTTATCCATGTAGACTTTGGACTTTACATAGCCCCAAAGGAAAAAGTCAAGAGGTGTGATGTCACATGATCTAGCCGGCCAATTCACTGGTCCAAAGCGTGAAATGATCTGTTCGCCGAATTGCTCTCGCAGTAAAGCCATGGTTTCACGGGCTGTATGGCAAGTGGCGCCATCTTGTTGGAACCAAATTTCGTCGAGACCACGGGCTTCAATTTCTGGCATCAAATAGTCTGTTACCATGGCGCGATAACGGTCACCATTCACAGTAACATTCCGGCCGGCCTCTGTTTTGAAGAAATATGGACCGATTATTCCACCGGCCCATAAACCACACCAAACAGTTGTTTTTTCTGGATTTAATGGCAGCTCTTGAACCTCTTCAGGTTGTTCATCACCCCAAATACGGGCATTCACGAACTCATTAAGCCAAAAATGGGCCTCATCGGTGAACAAAATTTTTCTCGAAAACAGTGGATCTTCTGCAAGCTTGTCAAGGGCCCAACGACTAAAACGGAAACGATTCGGAAGGTCGGTCGGCTTCAGTTGTTGCACTAGTTGAATTTTGTATGCTTTTAAAGAAAGATCCTTACGTAAAATACGCCAAGTTGTTGAATATGACAGGCCAAGCTGTTGAGAACGGCGACGAATCGATACTTCACGGTCTTCGCGTACACTTTTCGCTACCGCCCCTATATTTTCTTCACTACGTGCTGGATGTGGTCTATTCGGTCGAGCATTATCCAATAATGAAAATTGTGTCTCAAACTTATTGATGGTAGAGCGAATTGTGCGTTCGGTAGGCCGATTATGTGGACCATAAGTTGCTCTAAGCGCCCGATACACATTCCTCGTAGAACGCCCATTTTCGTAATTGTTGTAAATTGAACAATTTGTAGACGCTGTGCCGGGCTAAGTCTTTCCATTATGAATTGTCACACACTACTGAACAGGAATGCCACTTCAGTTGACACGACGCATGCGCAATCTACAATTAAATCCCCATCACAAAAAGTACCTCTAAATGAATCACCCTTTATATATATATATATATATATATATATATATATATATATATATATATATATATATATATATATATATATATTATTATATATATATAATTAAATAATCGCATTGAGCAGGTAATATATATATATATATATATATATATATATATATATATATATATATATATATATATATATATATATATATATATATATATTATTATATATATATATATATAATTAAATAATCGCATTGAGCAGGTAATATATATATATATATATATATATATATATATATATATATATATATATATATATATATATTACCTGCTCAATGCGATTATTTAATTACCTGTTTAAACTTTTAGGACGAAAGAACACAACGGCAGCATTCGAAATTAAAAAAGAAACTTCAGGAAAAACACCAAAAAGGACCCGAATTATCTCCTAGGAAAGAACTAGTCAACGGCCTAAAAAGGAGTCCTACGGGACCTACCAAGGATAAGGGCATGAACAGCGTAGGGACAAGTGAGGACGGTGAGGAGAGCAGTGTGCCGGATGAGGAGGATTCTGTACAAGTAGTAACGGACTTATTGTCGTCGGTACAAGCACCAAAGGTAAGTTAGTTTATTGGCTAATTCAGAAGTTAATGTAACAACTGTAGTAAAAAAAAATCGAGATGACAAATTAGCACTGGACAAATCACTAAGTATATTAATATCCGAGGATAATAGCGTCACAATAGTGTAAAATAAAATAGAGATTTTGCAACGCTTATTTTCCACACAAGGTTAGGTTAGTATTCAGGTTAGTATTCATCTTCTATAAACTAAGGTAATTTTTTTTTATTCATTTCATGGTTAAGCACACCGGTTATTAATATTAGACGGATCAACACAAGTTTCTAAATTAAGGCGGTGTCTAGCAGGTTTCTATCACTTCCTTCAGTATTTCCAAAGTAATACGAATGTGCAATAAATAAAGTTTCATTTCAAATTAGCACTACACACACTGTAATACCATTGTGACAAAGATTGCAAAATCCCAACATAATCTGAACACTAATTAACTGTTAAAGTGTTATTTGCAATAAAAGATTATCATTTCAATTTTACTGTATTTTCTAGTGGTTTGTATACCTAAGTAGAAAAAAAAAACAGGCCCAGCGATAAGATTCTTCAAATAACTTCTCTTATAAGTTTCTAAATAAAAATATAAATCGTTATTCTTAATAAAGGTATATCTTATTTTGTTTCAATACTGCGCAAACTCCAAATGGTAGGCGCATGCTTCAAATAACGATAACAGCTGAGTCCTTATATGTATCTAATTTCTTCCCTTTACTACTGCGCAAGCTCTAAAAGATGGGCACATGCTTCATATAAAGATAAAGTCAGTGGCCTAGCAAAATAAAAGTTACAAAATCTTTCTAAAGTCTGTATGTTCTGTATAGTCTAAATAAGGTTGGTATAGAACAAACAGTGAAACATAAAGTACAGTAACGTAAAAATGTGGGGTCTAGTCTCAAAAGGTACAAAAAGGAAAGAGCTACAGGAATAGAGAAAAATATGCTTCGCACATGCTTCCGTGGTATCGGATAGTTATTCGACTACGCAAAACCGAATAAGATTATTTATGTGGTTCATAAATGGCTCAAATAAACCTATAAAATGTAATTTTATTTTTTATTTTGTAGGTTTCAGAACTGAGTTCCCGTAGTGCCTTATTGCAGTGGGCGCCGCCCTTGCGTCTTTCTGAGTCGGCCAGCAACGACAGCGGCACCAACGAAATCGATATCTCAGAAACGGACCTGCGGTACGAGGTTCTGCTTAGTGATAAAAGTAGGGAAATGAAATTTAAGTCAATTTACAATGGATCCGCGCATTCGTGTCGAATACAGGTATGTAAACATATTGGTTCTACGTTCATTGGGTGTACAAATTAATTATCTGCTCCTAGCTTTCATCGACTATTGAATTCAAATTGAATAAACCATTTTGTACGCAAGGGGAGACAAACCCTACCATTTAAATCCAGATAATTAATCCCGCGAAGTTCTATTACCTGTTTTAATTGGCATTGTTAATCCCGCCAAATTCTTGTTGCTACGAACATCATTTCCGCGCTCTTTTGTATAGAGTGTTGTAAAATGACATTTTTTTCTTAATTACAAACGCCCATTATACCTCATTTTAAAGCGAAAATATGGCAACTTTAAACTAACTATAGAGTGGGAAAAAATTCCAATTTGAATACAATCTGTAGCCGATGAAAAGTAAGTACTGAGAAATAATTTATTAATTATATCTATAGATACGCGTCCACAAAACCAAATGTTTAGTTAAATATTTATGCTACTTAGGCAAGTCTTCTTCTCAACCTAGGTCTGTCCACTCCTGGGCATAGGTCTCTTCTAATCTCTTCCAAACTTCCCTGTCTTTTGCCATCTTTAAACACTGCTTGCCCGCCACTACTCTTATATCATCGACCCATCGTTTCTGTGGACGTCCAACGCTTCTTTCTGTTTCTCTGCGTCTCGATTCCGTGATCCTATACAGCCATCTGTCTCCGGATGATCTAGACACATGACCTGCACATCGCCACTTCATCTTTGCCACCTCGAGAGTTAAGTCGGTGACTTTGTTTCGTCTCGTTATCTGCTCATTATAAATTCTGTCCCAAAGGAAGATACCAAGCATACGTCTCTCCATAGCTCTCTGTGAAGTAACGAGATTTTTAACAAATATTTTAGTAAGATACATCGTTTCCAGTCGATATGTGCTAACCGGTAGTATACAGGAATTGTAGACTTTAATTTTTAGGTTTATGGGTATTGTAGTACTTTCTAAAATATGTCATAGTTTCCCAAAAGCTGCCCATGCCAGTCTTACTCGCCTGGTAATTTCTGCAGGCTGGTTCTCCTTTCCATTCTTAATAAGTAGATATACTCGTCGACCCGTTCTATATAGTTATTTCTTATCTGTATGTTGGTACCTTCAGGGCTCATAAATTTAGTTTTTTTTTAATTCATCTTACGATCTACCCTTGCAGAGACCATATTCAGCTGGTTCAACGTTTTCTGTAGCTTATTAGTGTTATTAACTATCACTACTATGTCGTCCGCAAACCTAAGGTGACTCAGTCTAGTGCCGTCAATGTTGATGCTCTTTTCATCCCAATTTAACTCGTTAAAGACATCTTCAAGGGCCATCGTAAATAATTTAGGTGAGATAGTATCTCTTCGTCGCACTCCTCTTTTTAATGGTATGTTGTTATTGACAGTTGTTTCGTCAATTTTAATATGTATATATGCTTGTATATAGATGTTCTCTATTATTTTTATATATCTGGAATCTATTCTTGCATTCGCTAGGGATTTTAGAACTGACCAGATTTCAATAGTATCAAATGCTTTATGAAAATTAATGAAGGCCAAATGTATTGGTACCTTATATTCTGTACATTTTTCTATTGCAGTACGTATTGTGTAGAGGTGGTCAATCATTCTAAATCCCTTTCTGAATCCCCCGGTTCTACAGGTAGATAGAAATATAGTTTTTCTGTTAAGCGCTTGGCTAAGATTTTAGTGAAGAGCTTATATAAGTGCGACAGATATGGGTAGATAATTTTCGATATCAATATTATCGCCTTTCTTAAGTATAACCTCCGAATTACACCGTTTTGTTGGTATTTTTCCCTCACAAAGACATTTATTTAGTAGAACTTTCAATGCACCTCTCAGAGATTTACCGCCATTTCTGCAGTGATTTGATCTTCTCCAGGGCATCTATCGTTTCTCATTTGGTTCAATGCAGCTTGTATTTTCTCCTCTGTCATATCTGGTAGTTCTTCAGATCCTACTTTCATAATGTTCATGTTTCCTTGTTATCTATCTGACTGGGATGAGTAAAATTCTTGTATAGAAGACTTCAGCAGCTCTAATTATTTCATTCTTATTATTTACTATTTCTTAGGCAAGAACTAAACACAAAAAAGGTATAAATTTTATATTTATTTTGTTAGGATCTCAAACCTGGCCAAGAATACTCCGTAAGTCTTCAAGTGCATTTAGATGAGTTACAGGGATACGCTACAGACCCCATAAAATTTGTGACGCCCGCCTGCGAACCCGACCAGCCACAAGCCCCTAAATTAGGAGCTAAAACTAAAAATTCATTACAACTTAGGTAAGTAAAAACCTGTATATCATATATTTCAAACTTTGTAAATTAGAATTTCCCATAAAATTTAACTAAAAGCGAAATAGATGACATTATCTAAGAAATAAAAATTTGTTGCCTCTAATGTTTGGATTAAATAACCTGCTAATTTATTAAATTCATTTTAAAAAATTATACAATTTAAAATTAAGTGGACGTAAAGTACTACATGGGGGTGACAAGTCCCGAGACTTTCCGAGAGATGGCGGGATAAACAAAAAGACCATATGATTTTCAGTTAATGTCAACTCTCAGAAAATTCGTGTAAAATTTTCGTGAAGTGTTGTCTATTAGTTTGCAAGTTACAGCTGTTTACATGACTCTACTTTTGAGTTTGGCAAAACGATGAAACAGAAAGAAATTCGTGTGTTGATTAAGCATTGCTTTTTGATGGCTAGAACTCAAGAATTGCAGCTTGAGAAGTGTTATGGCACATCTGCTCCTTCAAAAGCAACTATATGTCGTTGGCTTAGTGAACTTAATGGCGCTCGTACATGCAATGATGATGCCCTACGTTCCGGACGTCCAAACCAGGCAGTAATTTCAAAAAACACAAAAAAATTCGCCATATTGTTCTAAATAACCGCAAAGTGAAAGTGAGAGAGATAGCTGACAGCGTGAAGATATCAACAGAACGCGTGAGGTATATTTTGCATGAAGATTTGCATCTGAAAAAGCTATGGGCCCGATCGGTGCCGCGCACTCCTCACGATTTATCAAAAACAGCAGCATGTCGAAGATTGAAAGCTATATTTGATACTTTTTCGGCGTAATGCAAAGAAGTTCTTATAACAGTGATCGAAACTTGAGTTCATCACTATACATCAGTGAAGTGAAGAATGCCTTAAACTTAAATAAACAATCAATAAACAAAATCGACATTAATCCACAAACTAATCAAATAAACTCTTGGGCCATATTTACTTATGTTATTTTTATAATAATCATAACATTTGCACAGAAAATTCGTCCCGATACTTAAGGCAAAGGTTAAAAAACAAAATAGAGACCACTCTCAAAATGTAGAGGCTAATCCCAGATTTTGAGACTGAGGATGCAGGAGTTATAGAATCCAAACAAAGGAAGATAACCAAGACTGTTAATTCAGCCTTTCCCAATGAGTTCAGATTATACAGTCAGTTCAAAAAGTCTCCATACATCACCTGTTTTCTATACTATTTTTCTGTTATGCTTAACTAATTAATTGGAACTATGAGAAAACATGTTTAAATTAATATTTAAACTTAACCAACGAGGATTAGTATTAAAAACAACTACAGAACATTTTATTTAGAAGTTGCATCATTGTTATAAAAATGTTAACAAAGTTAATGTTAAAAAAGTCTCCTTATACTTGAGAACTGCACTGAAAAAAAACACGTTATAATTAGCCGCATTTTATCAAGCTCTCTATTGCTCGCTAAACTGAAAACAAATAAAAAATTTTCGGCCGTACTTTATAATCTGTCACTTCTTGCTAGTAATTTTGCAGTGAGTTTTCAAAGTAGTATTAAAAATGAGCGAAAGAAATTCCATTTCTGAAGTTCGAAAGATCATAATTGATTTGTGGAAGGATGGAAAATCGTACAGAACTATGGGAAAAAATTATTAAAAAGTCGCATGCTACTGTTCAGTACATTGTAAACCAGTATAAATCAACGGGTTTCTATAAAATTCGACCACGCTCCGGTCGTCCCAAGAAACTGACTGCACGTGAAGAGGCCAGTATTGTTAGACAAATAATTATAGATCCCAAGAAAAGTGCACCAAAATTAAAAGAAGTACAGGAACTATTTTCGAAAAATATTTGTACATAAGCAGTGAGAAATTGTTAACACAGGGCAGGCTATCAGGGGTGTGCAGCCAGGAAGAAGCCGTTAATTTCGGAAGCTAATCGCAAAAAGCGGTTAGCTTTTGCTAAGGAATACGTTACTAAACCTCCTGAGTTTTGGGAATTCGTAATCTTTAGTGATGAAACTAAAATTTATCTTTTTGGGTCTGATGGCAGAACTAAAGTTTAGAGAAAGAAGAATATCATCGCAAACGATTTTAAAAACATTTGTTCCACAGGGAGACAAGGGGCTGGCAGTGATCTGCTTTGGGGATTTACATTTTATTAATGGTACCATGGATCAGCATGTTTATCTGAACATTTTGAGAGACATTTTAAGAGAAAGTGTTCAAAAATTTGCATTCAAAAAAAGATACATTTTCCAACAGGACAATGATCCGAAACATATCGCAAACTTGGTGCGAGAATGGATGACCCATAATGTGCAACAGCAGCTTCATATATCTCCGCAGTCACCTGATGTTAACCCCATCGAGCATTTGTGGGAGGAACTTAAACGACATGTTTGCAAACATAATGTTTAGAATTAAAAAACAGAATATTGGACGAATGGGAGAACATACCAGCAGAAGTTAATAGAAAACTGGTTGCAAGCCTATACGAGGCTGGTTTGAAAAGTCCGTGCAAAGTCCGAGAGATGGCACCACCGACGCGTATCGAGGTCATGTTTAGTTAGTAGCATCTCTTGAATGAACGCACACCAAGTTTCAGCCATATTGGTCTATTTCTTTGTGTTTGGCATTCGTGTGAATCAAGGAAGTCGAGTGATTGGGCACAAGTGACGCTGAACGTTCTGGACGGCCTGTGGAGGTTACGACTCCAGAAATCATTGATCAAATCCATGATATGGTGGTGGATGACAGAAGAATTAAGGTGCGTGAGATTGCTAGTGCTGTTGGCATCTCGACTGAACGGGTACATAATATTTTGCATAAACATTTGGACATGAGAAAGCTATCCGCAAGATGGGTGCCGCGATTGCTGACGCTTGACCAAAAACGGAATCGTGTGAAGTGTTGCAAGGATGGTTTGCAGCTGTTCCAGAAGAATCCGGAGGACTTTAAGCGTCGTTTCGTCACTGTGGATGAAACATGGATACATTACTATACTCCTGAGATCAAACAACAATCTAAACAATGGGTTACCAAGGGGGAATCTGCACCAAAGAAGGCGAAGACCGTTCCTTCGGCCGGAAAGGTTATGGCGGCTGTCTTTTGGGATTCGCAAGGGATAATCCTCATCGACTATCTGGAAAAGGGTAAAACTATTACAGGTAAATATTATTCATCGTTATTGGACCGTTTGGAAACCGAGCTGCAAGAAAAAACGCCCGCGATTGGCCCACAAGAAAGTCCTTTTCCATCACGACAACGCACCAGCACACACCTCAGCGGTTGTGGTCGCAAAATTAATGGAAATAGGATTCTAACTCGTTTCACATCCCCCCTATTCTCCAGACTTGGCTCCCTCGGACTACTATTTGTTCCCCAATTTGAAGAAATGGCTGGCGGGACAAAGATTTTATTCAAACGAGGAGGTGATTGCAGACACTAATGGATATTTTGCAGACTTGGACAAATCCTATTATTCGGAAGGGATCAACAAACTAGAACATCGTTGGACGAAGTGTATAAGCCTAAAAGGCGACTAGGTCGAAAAATAAAAAAGGTTTACCCCAAACACATAAGTAGTTTTTATTTTTGCACGGACTTTTCAAACCAGCCTCGTATATAGCTAAATATTAGTTTAAACGAAGTTGTTATTTTCCGTTAAACTCCGTCAAGCTATTATTGGTAATTGTTAAGTGTATGGAGACTTTTTTGACGTTAATTTTGTTTACATTTTTATAACAATGATGTAACCTCTAAATAAAATGTTCCGTAGTTGTTTTTAATACTAATCCTCGTTGGTTAAGTTTTAAATATTAATTTAAACATTCTTCTCATAGTTCCAATTAATTAGTTAAACATAACAGAAAAATAGTATAGAAAACAGGTGGTGTATGGAGACTTTTTGGACTGACTATATACGTTAAAATTTCGAAACAAAAAGTTGTATTTTTGAAATCAAGTCCAACATTCGGTCAGCAGAGTTGCTGGAACTGCATGAAAACCGACCGAAGCGTCCCGAAACACAAACATAAGCTGGAAAGGTTTTGGCAAGAATTTTTTGGGATGCGCCTGGAATACTGATCGAGTACCTTGAGAAGGGGGCGAACAATCACCGGAGATTGGTTTATTCGACCATTTGAATGGTGGAATCCAGGAAAGAAGGCCCCATTTAGCGAAGAATGAAGTGTTTGTTTCACCAAGCTAATACACCAGCTCACAAGTCCATAAAATTGATGGTGAAATTGAATCAACTGGGCTATAAATTGCTTCCCGCTCCACCGTATTTACCAGATTATTCCCTCTTTCCATATTTGAAAAGGTAACTCTAGGGAAAGAGATTTGGCTGAAATGAAGAAATCGAATGGTATACTGAGGCTTATTTTAGAAAGCTCGACAAATCGTACTATGTGGAAGGTTCTGCAGAGATCGAAACAACTGATAGTCAGAGGGTGCTATGTCTGGACTATACGGTGGATGCATCAAAACTTCCCAACCAAGCTCTCGCAATTTTTGACGGGTCATCAAAGAAGTGTGTGGTCGGGCGTTGTCATGATGGAACACAACACCTTTCGTATTAATCAATTCGGGCCGTTTTCTTTCAATCTCTCTAGTTGTCCACAGTATGTGGAAGGTTGCTGGAATAAGTGTAGCGCTCTTGAAGGAAACTATGTTGAAGAATAAAATCGATTTTTGAGAAAAACATTGTTTTTTCTTCAAAAGTCTTGAGATTTTTCACCGCATGAAGAATTAGAAATATAATTATTTAGCACAAAAATATCGTTTTCTAATTTCGTTATTAACTAAGTTGGGAATGTGGAATCTTTGGCACAATGATACTACTCAGTATATATCACCACTACACCAAACACTTTATTTTTGCACTCGACGCGCGTTTCGCTAACCATGTTACCTTCATCAGGAGCGATGATTAACTAAAGCTAAACTACAAATCTATCCTATTTATACTTAGCCTAATCCTTGAATTACTCAAGCGGAACTAATGACATAGGCAAGGCCATCAGTTCCGGTCAAGTAACCAGTAGAAAGGACTATAAGGAATAGGCCCTCTGTCTTTATTTAAACTACTTTTACATTTTATGATTTCCATACTTTCGTATGCATTCAACAATCTCCTATCAGATACATTTTTTATTAATCTTAGATTATCTAATGTTACAGTATGATCAGCTTCAAGGGCATGTTCGGCAATGCTAGACTTTTCTGTTCTATTGTATTTTAAGTGTGCTAAGTGTTCTTTAAATCTTGTTTTAATTGACCTTTTAGTTTGCCCAACATACTTTTTGTCACAATCATTACAACTAATTTCATAAATTCCACTTTTCTTACAATTAGGAATTTTATCTTTGGGATTTCCTAAGATATCCCTCAGATTGTCTGATGACTTATAGACTAAGGTGAGGCCTACCTTATTAAATACCTTATTGAGTCCCTTGCTATATTTCGGATTATATGGTATGGAGGCATACTTGGTGTTATTTTCTTCGCGTGTAAAAAAGGTGGAATTCTGAATATTAAACTTAAACTTATGTCTATTTATTAGCTTATTTACTAAGTCATCGTCATAACCATTAACTCTAGTTATATTTCTAATACGATTCCTTTCTTTATTAAAGTTTACTTTATTCAGAGGGAAAGTGACCAAACGATAAACTAAAAAAATGTAATGAGGCTAATTTATGTTGTTTGCAATGAAATGAATCATTAGGAATATATCTATCTGTTACTGTGTCCTTCCTATAGATATCAAATTCTAATCTATTATTATTTTTAATAATTAAAATATCTAGAAAGGGCAATTGTTCTTTGTTCTCAACTTCATAAGTGAATTTAATGGAATTATACCGGCTATTTAATTTAGAAACAAAATCATCAATATTTGCTTTCTTTGTATCAAAAATCGCGAAAATATCATCCACATACCTATACCATACCCTTGGGAAATATTCGAATTCTTGACTGGCTTCGATTTCAAACTTACTCATGAATAAATTGGCTATGAAAGGTGATAAGCAATTACCCATAGCTGTTCCTTCTTTCTGAACATAAAATTGATTGTTATATTGGAAATAATTTTGTTCCATACAAAGTTTAGATAATGTTAATGTTTTGTTTTATGGTGAGACCTCTCTTTAAGATACACAATTTCATCATTGCCGTACTCCTAGGATAATCTTTCATGAATTACTTTTGGTCCGTTTTCTACATTCAAATGACTTTCACTCATTTTTCGGAATAAAAAAAAACTGTAAAAAATATAAAAAGCAACGAACTCGACGGAATTTCGTCAAAGTACCACTAGTATGATGTCATTTTCATGGTTAGGTAGTTAACTTAAAAAATACTTTCATAGTTTTTACTATTCCAGTCAATATTACCTTAACTTTGCTTCTAGGTGGAATCAAGTAAACGACAACGGAGCTAGAATATTGTTCTACATCCTTGAATTCGACGCAGGCAAGGGTGGCGAATTCGAGGAAGTTCACAAAAGCAGAAACAGAACACAATTTAATTTAACCAAATTACAACCCGCCACTGCCTATAAATTTAGGTTAGCCGTAGTTAATGAAGTCGGCAAGAGCGCCTACTCGGAACCTGTCAGTTATAGGTAAGTCTTACAATAGATTTCCGAAATTTGGTGGTTAAGTTTGAGATTATTGGCCGGCAAAGTTAAGGCGAAGATAACTTCGAGCATTCGGGGTATTCGAACCGATCCACGCATGCGTAATAATCGACCGAAACTATATAATATTCCTAATTATAATTTTTGTTGCTTGCTTTCCAATTATTAATTCTACTCTCTAATCGCATTTGATATGACATAGCTAGATTAAGATAAATTTTTATAGACAATATCTTTAACATAAATACAAATTTCCCGTTTTCATTAATTTTACTAACCAATGTGACACACAGTGACAATACGGAAAACTACCCTTAAAAATTGTTAAAATAAACTCCTGGACAAAATTAACGCAACAATCTGAAAATTAATTTATCTTTTTCTTATGTCAGTTTTAAAGTTTATCGAGTATTTGAATAGTAGACTATGCATATTTTGTTTCGTTGTTCATGACAGAAATCAAAACAATTCGTTTAGATTTACAGTTTTAAAGAATTTTTTAGAAGATAAACAATTTTCTGTAATAATGCGATAGATTTTCTTTAAAAGTAAGCTTATAATTTGTTCCCTTTTTCAAAAGTAATATGGTAGACTGTTTTATTTTTGACCCCGAAGAATTAGATAAATAAATCGAACAAGGAATTTAACTGAACACGAGGTAGTGTGAGCCTCAGTTTTATTGGACGAGGGATATTGTCAGAGTTATGTTGCCAATTTGTTAGGCAAACATCGTCGTATGGTAAGACGCTTGAATGAAGTAGGAACTTATTCTAGAAGGCTAGGGCAAGGGCGAAAACGATGCACTAGCGACCTAGATGAACGTTTTATAAGACAATATGCTTTAAGAAACAGGACTGTCACTAGTTCTATAATAAGAAACGAACTCGAAGCTGTTCGCAATGTCACAATTTCTTCTAAAACAGTTAGAAGACGGTTAAATGAAGCTGGATTAAACAGTAGGAGACCAGCCACTGCGTCCTTGCTTACTAGAGAGAACAGAGTTACCAGGTTACGTTTTGCTCGAAAGCACGAAAACTGGTCTGTGAATGATTGGAAACGAGTTTTCTTCACAGATGAAACTAGGATTAGTCTAAAACATCCAGATGGTCGTGAGCGAGTATGGCGAAGACCAGGAGAGGGGTTTGCTCCTTGCAATATCTCTGCAAGGATTCCATTTGGCGGTGGCTCTGTTATGTTCTGGGGTGGCATCTGCTTTGATGCTCGCACAGAGTTAGTTCCTGTCCGTACGAGATCCATGAATGCTGACTACTATCTTGAGAATATTGTAATAGAACATGTTATCACATAATGGGAGCAAATTCCTCAAGATTTTATCCAAAATTTGATTAGAAGCATGCCTAGGCGCATAAAGGCTGTCATCCGAAGTAGAGGAGGCAACACACGCTACTAGTATCCCAGTTACACCATTAATTTTGCTACTAGTGTCCCAGTTTATTTTTTTCATTATTACATAATTTCAACGATTTTGTTATTAGGTCTTAAGAGTAATTTTAATTCGAATCTTATAGAGAAATTTGGTAGCTGATTCACTTTTAAAGTATCCGAATAGATTTTTTTCTAACTTTTAGTGTAACCAATGTTCATAAAAAATTATTAAAATTAATTCATTATAGAAATTTGTATGATTTAATATATTATTGCGTTAATTTTGTCCAGGAGTGTATAAATTGCTTTTTCACATCTTTTTCGGTCCTTAAGAGGCCATACCAGTGTAACTACGTGACGTCACGGCATTAGAATTTTAATACCTGCTCCGGTTCGCGTTACGCTTCGAAAAACGAGTATATGGCCCCTCGAGCAGCCATGCCTGGCGACAACTGTATTTTCAAAAATAAACATAGGCTGACTTTGATACTTCGACCTCTAATTCTATACATATGATTTTTCTTTTTTAATTATCACACTGATATCTACAAAAATAAGGATTAATGATTTGTTATACCCAGTACATTTTTCTATAATTTTATATTATTTACAAATATTTTTGTGAGAAGATGGTCATTATTTCCATGATATGCTCTGAATCCGGCCTGCTCACGGGCTTGGTGGCAATATTTTCATAACAAGTCTGTATCAGGCCTGGGAAAAAGTTCGTGGCGTTTTTTTAGTAAAATTCAACTGGTTTTCTTATAGTGTGAAGATGAATTTATTTAAACCAAATATGCTCCATTATTATCGACAATGTTTTGCGATTTTTCGGGTAGAGCCATGATGCCATCGGTGAAGAACTTCTGTGGTTTCTGGTTGAAAAACTGAATCAAGTGGTTTTCACAGACTTCTTTTGAAAGCAGCTTAATTCCATTGAGAGAGTTCTGCAGAGATCAGAACAACTGATAGTCAGAGGGTGCTATGTCTGGACTATATGGTGGATGCATCAAAACTTCCCAACCAAGTTCTCGCAATTTTTGACGGGTCATCAAAGAAGTGTGTGGTGGGGCGTTGTCATGATGGAAGACAACACTTTTCCTATTAATCAATTCGGGCCGTTTTCTTTCAATTGCCTGGCGTAATCTCTCTAGTTGTCCACAGTGGAGTTGAGAATCAATCGTCTGACCAACTGGAAGTAGCTTATAGTGGACGATTCCCTTCCAGTCCCACGACACACACAGCATCACCTTTTTCGGCGTCAATCTTGGCTTCGCGAACGCTCACCATCCCTTGTCCACGATCGTTTTCGCTTCCGATTATCGTACATGATCCATTTTTCATCACCGGTTATGACACGTTTCAGAAATGGCTCAATTTCATTGCAGCAGCGCATCGCAGATGTTAATTCGGTCTCTCATGTTTTTGGCGCTCAACTCATGAGGAACCCATACATCGAGCTTCTTTTTGTAGCCAGCTTTGTGTAAATGGTTCAAAACCGTTTTGTGGTCAATGTCTAGCTCCATACCAATATCGACACTGCTGATATGCTTATCTTGCTGGACTTTTTCAAGAATTTCATCAGTTTTTTCAGTGATTGGACGACCAGAGCGTGACTCATTTTTCACATCAAAATTGCCAGAACGAAAGCGAGCGAACCATTTAAGCGCAGCAGATTTTGATAAAGTACCTTCACCGTACACAGCACAAATTTTTTCACAAGCCTGCGCAGCGTTCTTCCTTTTGTCGTAATAATATTGCAAAATATAGCGCAATTTTTCATTACTTTTCTCCATTTTCCAACGTAAACAACTTTCCAACCACTGCACCAATTTCGATGTTTATCCACTCAAAGTAACGCTCGAAGTGTCATCTTTCTAACGAGTGTTTAGTGGTGTCGCTGCGATCTGTGTTTGACGCCATCTATCGGGAAGATCGCCACGAACTTTTTCCCAGACCCAACATATATGAGAGAGGATACTGATGGGTCTATAATTAGATACATCTATTGTGTTGCCTTTGTTACGTATCAGGACTATAGTGGCGTTGTTCTAAGCTATTGGTGTTGTACCTACTAGAACGCATCGATTGAATAGTTTTTTAGGATACTATCAAAAAAAAATACCCGGTAAACCCCAATAAAACTAAAAATACAATGCTAATTATCATTTGGAATGTATCGCCTTCAAAGGCATCCCATGCCTTGCAGTTGTCACAACGGTTTATCCAGCTCTCGAATGCATTTTAATCCTGAACCTTCGGTAGAGCTCCTTCGTTTTTTGTTCACAAGTCACTATACTCTCTTTATTTGAACCTGTTAGTAATAAAAATGCCAGTGGACTGACCGGGGATCCTACAACAGAGGCGTGCTCTCTATTCCCAGGTATTTTTCAGGTAACAATGTTCTTTTGTAACGAAGTTTTATTGCCAATTAAATAATTTTATTTACATACCTTTCTGTTGCTCCAACTATAAATACACTGGGACCTCGATAATCCGGACTAATTAAAACCGCGGTGATCCGAATTATTAAATAATTCGAATTACTGAAGCAGGACATTATTTATGTTAAAAAACGAATCATTTAATACGAAACAACTAAAAATAGTACATACATAGAATAATACTTAAAATAGAAGCATATCTTATCAAGTTTTATCTTATTTTGTAAAAAAAATTGTAATTTTTGTTTGCTTGTCCCTTCTCTGGTTCATCATAAAAGCAATTTCTTTTAATCTTTGAAGTACAAGAACATCACTTAGAGGGATATCATTTTCTTCTGCCTATCTCATGCACACATTGAAACTTTTAATTGCCTCATCATTCTTCACAGTGTTCTTAACAGTCTGGTTTGTATTAGTATTTAACTCTGAACCTTCATTATCACTCTCGTGTTGTTCATCTGTATCAATCAACTATGTCTTCCAGTGGAAACAAATCTTCATCATTTTCAAGCCAATTACATATTTCCACGTTCGTGAGATTCTGCTCAGTGAGAACATTCAGCATATCTGAAACATCTGTTAAATATTTACGAATTAACCAAAAAAATACTAAAAGAAAAAATTTCAGGCTTTACCTTTCATTTCTTCATTCGTGGAAAGCAAATTGTGCCGCAATTCACTCAGAGGAATCAGATCTTCAGCATCATATTCAGTGTTTGGGTTGGTATTTGCCACATAAGCCATAATTTTGTGCCAGTACTTTTTCAAGACTTCAGGGGAGACTTTTTCCCATGAATTGCATAGTAGACATACAGCATCTTTTAGGTTAATGCTTTTTAATAACCTAACAAGGTTCTCTTCATTATTTGATAAAATATGGGCTAAAAAACTTTTCTGATAAAATAATTTGTCAGTCTGATTGCATTCTGGTCCATAGGCTGCAAAAGTGCAGTACAATTTGGTGGAAGAAATAATGTTGTATGTAAAACTGTCCATCCTCACTAGTCAGCTCTTCTATAGTTCCATGACTCAAAGCATTATCAACGATTAGCAGGGCTCTTTCAGGCAAATTGAGACTTCTTAAATGACTTTTAACTTGACGAATAAAAGAATGATAAAACCAGTCTAAGAAAATTGCTGTAGTCATCCATGCATTGGCAGATGATTTGTACGTAACAGGTATGTTCACATTTTTAAAAGCCCTCGGATTTTTTGCCTTTCCTATCACTAACAACTTTAATTTTTGTGATCCATCAGCATTGCAGCATGCTAAAAAGGTAACGCGTTCTTTGTTTATTTTTCGACCTGGTGCGGTCTTTTCCTGAGAATGAACCAGCGTTTTTTCAGGCAACATTTTCCAATACAGAGCTGATTCATCTGCATTGTATATTTGAGTAGGTCCAAGGTTTAATTCAATAAACCATTTTAAAAAATTTTAGAACAACAGATAATCCTCCAGCCCAGCCCGACCCACCAACTTTAGTAGAAGCAACCGTATCGACCCTTCATATAAAATGGAACCATCGGCCTAAGGATGAAGAATACACCCTTCAAATGAACGATTTAAAAACAAAATATGGTCATCTCAATATTTACAATGGACGTGAAACGTCTTATCTCTGTCAGAGGCTTAGCTATTATAGTGATTATACATTTAGGTAAGTGTTTATAACGACACTCGATTTACTATCATATATTACTGTGATTAAAAAATAGTAAGACCTTTAAATTTAAATCGCATTTCCAAATCGGATTAATTTTTTTTCGTTAGATTGGTAGACCTTAACTGCCATCTGTGTCAAATTTTAAGACCATAGCGTCAGTAGTTAATAAGATTCGCTTGCATTCGTTCGACATCAAAAGTGCGTTTTTTCGATTTTTAACATGAGTGAAAAAATTCAGCAAAGAAGTTGCATTAAATTTAAAGTTAATTAAAAATGGTTTTTTCGGCTTCCCAAACGTCTCAAGAGGCCGGAATTATGGGCCGATAACTCTTGGTTTTTTCATCACGATAATACACCTTCTCACAGAACAATGGTTCTTCGCGACTTTTTCATCAAAAATTCAACTCATATCATCCCGCAATCGCCTGATTTAGCTCCGTCGGACTTCTGGCTAGCCCCTAAACTCAAAAAACCGCTTCGAGGACGTCGTTTTGAGTCGATTGACGAGATTAAAACCGAATTGAAGAAGGCTTTAAAGGCCATTCCAGAAATCGAATTCAACAACGGTTTCGAAGACTGGAAAAAATGTTGGCATAAATACATTGTATCCAAGGGGACGAAGTAAATTTGGAAAAATAAATAACCCGTTTGTGTTTTATTTCAAAAGTGTTACTACTCGTATTTTTTGATCACAGTAGTATATATATATATATATATATATATATATATATATATATATATATATATATATATATAGGGTGTTATGGAAATCAGTTACAAAATGTTTATAATCTATCAGAACGGAGTTCTAGAGGAAATCTCTTGATTGCTGTTCATCAAAAGACGTCAACTAAAGTAGTTGTCGTTTTTTCACTATTTACAATCGCAGTTCACTTGACAAATTAGTGCCAGTGCCAGACCTTAAATTAATCGGTGTTACTGGCCATTTAACATCGGCTACTTTAGTAAATAATCACATTGGGTATATTTTTTTCAGGTTAAGAGCTAGTAACGAGGGTGGTATGTCCGCGTGGAGTGACGAAATAACCTACAAAACGAAGCCCGATAGACCTGATAGGCCTTCAAAACCGGTAGTCAAGGGTAGGATACACGCCTATTCGTTTAGATTAAAATGGGAACCTCCTAGTAATACGGGAGGTGCTGAGATTACTAAGTAAGTAAAAATTTATAAAAGTTAGAAACATCACTAATTTATTTATCATTACTCTTGAATTATATTTAATATTCTAACTACACTGTTACAATTAGAGACCGGAGTATATGCATTTGCGTATTTTCATATGCATTTGCATATTTTCATATGCATTTGCATATTTAGACCATTCTCACCGATTATTGCATATTTTACCCAAAATCTAGTAATGATGCATATTTTCCCTATATTTACAATATTTCTCGGTATTACTAGGCAATTGAATTGCTCAGGATATTGTTAATGTCGCCGTCTGGAACCGATCTTATCGCCGGGACATTACCTGCAATAGTCTAAGCATCGATTAGGTTATAGTGCCAAGGGAATACCCAAAATTACGACGGTATTTTTTTCCTTTGTTTCTTGGTCGGGATATTAAGTGATAAGTAGTTAGTTTCTTAGAATATTTGTTTGAGCGTGGATCAAATAAACAATTTTGTCGAAGACGAATTTTTATTTTAAAACAAGATATCAGTTTTAACATTATTGTTGACGCGCTTGCATCAGTGTAATCTTTTTGCAATTTTTAACGTGTGTAAGCTTTGATTAGCACTCACTTTTCCCACATACCTACGGGCATTAAAAAGCTTGAAACTCGAGGTTTGGCGTTGACCGAATCAATTCAGTTAGGGAATAAAATCCGTCAGATAAACTCCACATTGCCAGATGTATTCCCGCGTAGAGTTAAAGAAAAGTTTGAAAACATTTTGTGCAATAACCCAGGCTTTGAACCTTTGTGTCAAATTGATAGTTTTATTAATGGGACGGGTGAACTTTTGCCAGAAACAATAAGTGCTAACATAGCGCCCAAATTCAAATACTGCCCAGTTACCTCAGTGGATGTGGAACGGTCTTTTTCAAATATTTTAACTGATCGAAGACACAATCTTACTACCCAACATTTGGGACAATACCTTATTGTGTACGTGTACAAGAATACAAATGTTAAATAATTTTAAAAAATGTTGAATAATTGTTAATTAAATTTAAACATCGTCGATAACTTGTTAATTTTATGCTGATTTTAAAATAAAAAACTAAAATTACTACTTTTATTATTATTTAATATTGCATATTTTGACCCTTTTCATGCATATTTTAAGCATTTTTCATGCATATTTGCATGCATATTTCAAGATTTTTATGTTGCATATGATCCGGTCTCTAGTTCTAATAGTATGAGTTTAGATTTTACAGTTTTTATTTTAGTGAGGTATTAAAAAATAGTTTTATTTTTTTGGTAGAAGAGAAAATAGGTATAAATGTCACTTCAACTAACTTTTAGCGAAATTAAAAAATAAATTTAATTTTTTTTATTTATTACACTACATGAGGTGAAAAGCGCCGAGACTTTTGAAGAAAAAACAAGGTTTCTGCCAAAAATCAATTTTATTCTTTAACGTAGTTTCCTTCAAGAGTGATGCACTTATTCCCACGATCTTTCAACATTTGGATACCTTTAATATACTACGATTTGTCGAACTCTCTGACGTAAGCCTCAATTTCCTATTCAACTTCTTTATTTGAGCCAAATTTGTTTCTGGAGCCACCTTTTAAAATTTTTAAATAGGTAATAATCGCTGGTGATCTGGTGAATACGGTGGATGAGGACACAATTCATCGCCTAATTGGTCCAATTTCACCATCGATTTTATGGAGTCGTGAGTTGGTGCATTATCTTGGTAAAACAACACTTTTTTCTTCGCTAAATACGGCCTTTTTTTCGTGATTCCACCATTCAAATATTCCAATAAACCAACGTAATAGTTTCCTGTGATTGTTTGCTTCTTCTCAAGATAGTGGATCAGTATTAGTCCTTCTACTGGGAACAAACAGCCAATATCAAAAAACATAGAAATCTAACGTAGCGTACGCCAAAGATGTATCTTGTCACCACTCTATTTAATGTATACGCAGAAGAAATGTTTAGCATAGCACTCCACAATATCTCGGCAGGAATAAACATTAATGGAAGAAGAAATAACAACATTAGATTCGCTAATGACACTATAATACTCGTATTTGCAGACAACTCACAGGACCTACAAATGCTGATGGACAGAGTAACACATGTCAGTCGAGAATATGGAATAGATGTAAATACAAAGAAGACTAAACACATGATCATAAGCAAGAACTCTGGATTACAAGGACAATTCTAGATTAGTAACCAAAAAATTGATACAGAGTCAATACCTTTCGCTATTTGGGTACCACAGTAAATGAAGAATGGGACCTTTCACTGCAGCCTATACAAAAATGGCCAAAGTGTTCAGAAGTCATGATCCCAGTTTAAAAATCAAAATAAGATTTCTCAAATGCTAGGTCTTTCCGGTGCTTCTGTATGGGGCGGAGTCTTGGACTGTAACTACGGCATCATGTAAAAAGTTGGAAGCATTCGAGATGTGGCTCTAACAGACGCATGCTTAGAATATCTTGGACAGAGAACACTACCAACAAGAGAGTGCTAGAACTCTTGAACAAAGATCTGGAAATTGTTAATACAATTAAAAAAGAAAACTCGCATATCTGGGCCATATCATGAGAAATGAGGAAAGGTATAGTATACTCCAACTGATACTGCAGGACAAGGTGGATGGAAGAAGAGGACCAGGCAGGAGACACGTTTCCTCGCAGAAAATCCTGCGAACACGGTTCTCAAGAAAAACAACGGGACTATTCCGGGCAGCTGTAAACAAAGTCCTAATAGCCAGAATGATCGCCAATATCCGATAACGGGTCAGCATAAGAAGAATATTATTCCATGCGCATCTCAAAAAATACTACCCAAAGGCATTCATGTGGTTCCAGCTACTCTGCTGACTGCCTGTTGGACTAGGGCATGTAGTGGTGGATCCATGTTTCGTCCATTGTTACGAATCGACGCAAAAACTCCTTTGGATTATGCCGAAAGAATGCCAAACAGCGTTCTGGCTCTTGGACAGGTTGCTGTTTTTGATTAGTCGGCGCCCATTGGACACATAGCTTTTCATAACACTTCTCAAGCCATTCTTGCTTTCCGGCTGTATCAAAAAGTAATGTTTAATCAGCACACGGGATTCTTTTTGTTCCTTCGTTTTGCAAATATCACTCAAACAGCTGTAACTTGCAAACTAATAAACAAAATACCATGACAATTTTACACGAATCTTCTGGGAGTTGACACTAACTCAAAATCATGTGTTTTTTTTTTTTGTTTGTGCTCTGCCATCTTTCGGAAAGTCTCGGGACTTTTTACCCCGGGTAGTATATGAAGGTTTTAGTTCGAAACTGGATATGTCCAAAAATCGACTTTTTGAGAAAATCAATTTTTTAAAGTTTGCAAGTCCAAAATTGAGGGAAAACGGGTTATTAAGAAACCAAAAAGTAATGTTTGTTTCAACAAATATATATATTGAAAAAATGTATATATATTTTTTTTAAAACTAAATGCAAAATTGTTTAAATTATTAAAATAAAAAAAAAAATGTTAAAATTTTTCTGTTCAAAACAGGATTTGTCCATTCTTAAATTGTTTAAAACAAGTTATGTCCTTTAAAAAACAACATTTCTACTTTTCTGTAAATTATTTAATTTTAAAAGTAATTTAAAAAAATAAAATCAATAAGTACAAATTATTAGGTAAAATTTTGTAAATTATTTGTTTTTGTAAAAATATTAAAAAAAAATTAGGTTTTTGAGTTTTCTGACGTTGCAGAAATTTTGTAAAACATTTTCCTATCTTTTTCTACAACATTTAGACAAGTGAATTTTCGTGCAGGGATGGGAATTTTCTTGAAATAATATTGCAAGGGTAGCTGGAACTCGGCTGGCCTGGCTCCCTTGTTTTTTGTAGTGGAAAGAGGCATTTGCTTCTATATTTTTTACCCTCAAAAAAGTTCGTCCAACTTTTAATCAGCCACTGTTGGAGATTAATAACCTTGAAGGAACTAGATGTGGCCCTTGCTGTCTTGACATTCTCCACCCAATCCTCAAGAGTCTCCATTGTTTTGTTGATGTTATTAATTCTCCTGTTTTTGCTGGACTCCACATCAGACCACCATGGACGTATCCAGTTTTGGACCTTTTTTTTTTTTTTTTGGACATACCTTGTTTTGAACCAAACATGCATTTCTTTTAGAAGCTCTATCCTAGGACCCTTCTTGTTTTGAGCAGAAATGAATTGTCTGTCCGTTAGTACTTCTTGTATATCAACAGATGGTAGTTAAAACTCTTGTTTGAATTTTTTGGATATATCCATATAGTTACAAATGAGGAAAACTAATTTGGGGAATATTTTTACAAATTTCAAGTTTTAACGGGTTTCTAAACTGTTAATTAATTTCAATCTTGTTTTAGATACATATTAGAAGTTAATTCTGGCAGTGGCTATGAGCAAGTGTACTGTGGCCCGGAAACTGAAACAGTTTGTGATCGCCTCACCCCAGGAACTACTTACCAGTTAAGAGTTAGTTGTGCATCAGCAGGTAAGTTTTAAGTTTGTTCCAAGATTACATCGAACAAATTCTGAATCTGCTCAAGTAGAGGATGCGGATCGCCCTCTTTAGAAAATTAAATATATATATAGAGTCTGTCAAGTAAGAACATGGCCACTCATATTCGTGAAAAAATGTGTTTCGAGAACATTTTTTGTTATCAATGTATTCTCTGGTGTGCTAACAAAGTCGCAATTACCTTAGTAAGTTGTCCAATCGCCTTCTGCATCAATAATCGCCTGGCATCTTCGAGGCATGCTGTCGACTAGATTTTCTGCATACTCGCACGGCAATGATTTCCAAATATTTCGAATCTCGCAAGACAACTGAGTCAAAATCCTCTTTCTTCTGAGCTTTCTCAATATGGTTGGCATCCGGCGATTGTGAGGGCTACTCTAATATTCATTTATGTATGTAATATAGCTAAATTGAGAGAAAAGTGTGTCGCCGTTAGACACGTGAATCATGTCCTTGAATTTTTCTGCAGGGATGGGAATTTTTCTCGAAATAAGATTGCAAGGGCAGCTAAAACTCGGCTGGCCTGGCATATACTACTCTTCTTGATTTCTTAGACTTCCTGGTCTGGGTGGACCTGGACTGCGCTCTCGCACCCTAGCTCGGAATTTTGCACGAATGCGTTAAATAACATACTAATTCCGGGCAAGTTCCCGGAAATTAGATAGTGTACATAAAAGGCGCGCATGCGCGTCAGAAATCTACTCTCTTGCTTCTCTCTTTAATGGCACTCGCTTAGCTTACAGGTAAAGATAGGGTGCTAGCTATCTAGAAGTATTATATTATGCTAGTATCTTATTGTGGGCCCAAGCGAGCCGCTTCGTGATGTGCTTTTCGCCCAGCAAAGGTGTCTTCAAGGTGCTTCGAAATTTGACATCATGAGCACAAAGATGTTGTCGAATGGTCTCATGGGACACATTGTAACCCGATTTTCTTAATTTTGCCGCTCCTGGACGCAGCCTCAATTTTGGATCCCGTGAAAACAAAGATATGTTTCGTTTTTTTCGGTGTGACTTTGCCTAGCGAGCCACTTTTTGGCAAGTCGTCGATATTTTTCGTTTCGTTAAAATGATTTACCCACTTCTTCACCCACGATACCGAATATATTAATTTAGCTGCCGCGGAATGTGTCGTTTTAGGCCCCTTTGGATGGGAACAAAGAAAGATTGCCTCGAACTGACGCGTAAACGAGTGACCAAAATGAATTATCGCAGACACGTTCTTATTTGACAGACTGTATCTGTCACGAAACCTACAGAAATAATGTAATTAGTTCAAGTTATACATTATTTTTAGGAGGCCAAAGTTGTCCTTCAGATCCTTGCACTGTAACGACAGAAGCAATTGGACCTGGAAAGTGTGGAATGCCCAAGTTAATAGGAAAACCAAGGCCCGACTCGTTAACGGTTAGGTGGACGGAACCCGATTACAACGGCGGGGCGCCCGTTTCAGATTATGAGTTAGAAATGGTAATATTTCAGTTATAATTTCTCTAGTGTGATAATTTCACTCGTTAATTCGAATAGAAGGGACGTTCCAAAAGAAAGTTTACTTCTACATATAGTATTAAATTATAATTATCCAATGGGAAAACGTAAAAAAAATTAGGAATAATAACATAGTTTTCCTAATTTTTTATATATCTTAGTCATTTTCAGTAGAGTAATATAACTTGAAAATATTAAAGTAATTTCCATTATATTTGCACTATCACTGTTGAAGTTTCTATTATTGTGATAATCACATTTTTTTTAGACCAAACCTGATTCTAGCCAACTTATAGTCCACAAAAGTAAAGAAACCGAATGCACAGTATCGCAAGGCATCATTCCAGGACAAGATTATGAATTTGCAGTTAGGGCAGTTAATAGGTAAGTGCTCCATAATTGTTTGCAATATATGCATATATATATATATATATATATATATATATATATATATATATATATATATATATATATATATATATATATATATAAATATATATAAATATATATAAATATATATAAATATATATAAATATATATAAATATATATATATATATATATATATATATATATATATATATATATATATATATATATATATATATATATATATAATGTTGAAAAAGTATTGAGCCTTTTAAAGTCAAAGTTGTCAATTGTTTTTATATTATGGAAAAACTTTATTAAATCAAATACAGTGCGACCTCGATAATCCGGACTAATTAAAACCGCGGTAATCCGAATTAGTAAATAATTCGAATTACTGAAGCAGGACATTATTTATATTAAAAAAAATCGAATCATTTAATACGAAACAACTAAAAAATAGTACATACATAGAATAATATTTAAAATAGAAGCATATTTTATCAAGTTTTATCTTATTTTGTAAAAAAAAATTGTAATTTTTGTTTGCTTGACCCTTCTCTGGTTCATCATAAAAGCAATTTCTTTTAATCTTTGAAGTACAAAAACATCACTTAGAGGGATATCATTTTCTTCTGCCCATCTCACGCACACATTGAAACTTTTAACGGCCTCATTATTCTTCACAGTGTTTTTAACAGTCTGGTTTGTATTAGTATTTAACTGTGAACCTTCAATATCACTCTCGTGTTGTTCATCTGTATCATCTATGTCTTCCAGTGGTAACAAATCTTCATCATTTTCAAGCAACAATTACATATTTCCACGTTCGTGAGATTCTGCTCAGTGAGAACATTCAGCATATCTGAAACATCTGTTAAATATTTACGAATTAACCAAAAAAATACTAAAAGAAAAATTTCAGGCTTTACCTTTCATTTCTTCATTCGTGGAAAGCAAATTGTACTGCAATTCACTCAGAGGAATTAGATCTTCAGCATCATATTCAGTGTTTGGGTTGGTATCTGCCACATAAGCCATAATTTTGTGCCAGCACTTTTTCAAGACTTCAGGGGAGACTTTTTCCCATAAATTGCATAGTAGCATCTTTTAGGTTAATGCTTTTTAATAACCTAACAAGGTTCTCTTCATTATTTGATAAAATATGGGCTAAAGGACTTTTCCGATAAAATAATTTTGTCAGTCTGATTGCATTCTGGTCCATAGGCTGCAAAAGTGCAGTACAATTTGGTGGAAGAAATAATGTTGTAAACTGTCCATCCTCACTAGTCAGCTCTTCTATAGTTCCATGGCTCAAAGCGTTATCAACGATTAGCAGGGCTCTTTCAGGCAAGTTGAGACTTCTTAAATGACTTTTAACTTGACGAATAAAAGAATGATGAAACCAGTCTAAGAAAATTGTAGTCATCCATGCATTGGCAGATGATTTGTACTCGACAGGTATATTCACATTTTTAAAAGTCCTCGGATTTGTTGCCTTTCCTTCCTGAGAACGAACCAGCGTTTTTTCAGGCAACATTTTCCAATACAGAGCTGAGTCATCTGCATTGTATATTTGAGTAGGTCCAAGGTTTAATTCTTTTATCTTATCTGCGAATAAGATTAGGAAAGGATCGACGGCACTTTCATCATTGGATAGTTTTTCGCCACAAACTTTTAAAGCATGCAGACCATGTCTTTTTCTGAAGTTAGAAACCCAGCTTCTGCTAGCTCTAAAATTATCATTCCTATAGGTTTCAGTGTAAAACTGTTTTGCTTTGCCTGATAAAATTTCGTAGGAAATTGGGACGTGCCTTGATCGTTGCGTACAAAACCATGTATACAAACGAGTTTCCATTTCTGGATATTCGGCTTTTCGTAAGGTTTTTCTGACTCCAGGACCGGAATCACATTTGGAAATAAATCTAAAAGAAGTTACACGTCCATAGTGAGTGTCCAAAATTATTTTTAAAATAAATCATATATACATACCTTTTGATTTTCCCTTGCTTCTTTTTTATATCCGAAATTGTGGATGTTCCTACTCCGTATTCATTTGCCAACACTTTTTCACTTTCACCAAGAACTAGTCTTTCTAATATATCGGACTTTTGTTTTATTGTTAGTGTAATATGTTTTCTTTTAGAAGGCATTTTAATATGTAGGTACATATACGTTTACATACTTATATGAACCACATAAATTAAAATAGAACGTAGGTATGTTGTACTTGTGACAATAAACAAACAACTACAAAGTCCTTAACCTTTAGATGCGATAGGCGATGCGTTGTAGGTAGGCAATTCAAAGGCACCTAAAGTTTGTGTGAATCCCAGATGTATTAGACTGGAAGTTAGGGAAATCCCCTCACTATCGATTTTAGTTTTCCCATGTAGTTTAAATTAAGTAGATGTCTAAAAACGTAGGTCCGGATTACCTAGTACTATCAAATCCGGATTATAAAGTATACAATGCAATTGAAATGTTGGTCCGGATTATTAAAGAATCCGGTTTAATGCAGATCCGGATTATCGAGGTGACACTGTATATGGCATTTTGTTTGATAACCTGCCATTTTTCTGGCAATATCATAATCCCGTCGCTGTAGAACGTCTGTAGTGTCTGGGGAAAAATGTATGACAAGTGACAGGCCTCTTTAATTCAACACCATTCAGAGATTTCTGCAGAGACCGAGATAAATGGCAATTGAACTGGGCAAGGTTAGGGCTATACGGTGGATGCATAAAAACGACCAAGCTCTCCCATCAATGTGTGGGTGTGTGGTCTGCCGTTGTCATGGTCGAAGAAGGCATTCTTTCTCTTGACTAGTTCCGGCCAATTTTTTCAATCCGCCGCTCATGATGCACGATTCCCTTCCAATCCCACCAAAACACATCGTTTGTGGAGGTTTATCCTTTTTCGCCTTGATCTTTTTCGCATATTATTGTCGTACGTGATCCACTTTTCGTTGCCCATCATCAACCGCTTCGGAAATAGCTCGATGGAAATCTGATCGAATAATTTTTTTAGCGTTAAATCACGTAGCACCCAAAACTTCGAGTTTCTTTTTACAGCCAGCTATCTCCAAATGGTTTAAAACTATTTGGGGATAGAGTTTTGCTCCTTGGCGATGGAGTTTAGTTCCTTGGCGATGTCATGGTTACTTACATGCCGGTGTGTGTCAAAATTCTTCTTTTGTCACTGGTCAGAGGAATTAAAGGTATCCCCGAATATAGACCCAAAAATAGAGGGGACGGACATCCTTTACAAAAATCTCTAATGAAGATAGAAACAGGGACATAATTGAATGGCAAAATTTTCTTTTGATCAATGTATAAATGGGGCACTCATAAAGGACCGGAGGTGGAGTGGATGGTGAGACACCCCCATTCGATTATTATTATTATTTTGTCACTAGTCGATTAGAGCGAGAAGCATTTTTAACCACAGAATTTCCAGAAGGAAAGCGACTGAACCATCCTTTGGCTGTTACTTTTGATAACGTATCTTGACCATAAACAGTACAAATCTCTTCATAGGTCTGAGCAGCATTTGTGTCTTTATCGAAAAAAAGTTGTAACATGTAGCAAGCCTTTGCAGACATTTCACTGATCTTCAAAGCGCTCTAGGTCTGAGTAAACGAACTCCAACAGTTTTTGCACGTCTACTACTCTCAAATGTCAGCTTTCAACTGAAGCTAAGTATGACCCGTTGAGACTTATATTACTTGAGATATGTGATACTGAAGTTATATAATGAGAAGACTCCATACTTTTTCGACAACCCTTTATATTTATAAAGAACTACTACTATAAAATGTTCTATTAAATTATATATTTTAAATTGTTGCCTGTATTACATAATAGGCACTGTCGGAACACAACTAAGCCCGTTGTTATATAACAAAAAAATTCACTAAAATATATGTTCTTTGTAGGATATGTGCTGGACAATGGTCAGAAGCTCTAAAAGTAATTTCAGGAGCTGCCCCTCCCGGAGCGCCAGAGAACCTTAGTTTAACCTGTAGATCGCCGTTCCATGTCAGTATAGAATGGAGGGAACCTTGTAACAATGGAGCCCCAGTTATTGAATATAGGTCAGTGTGTATGTCACATAAATATTGGATATCCGCCCGAAATAAAATTTTAATTTTAATAAGGTTATTTGTCATGTGTCAGTTATTTATTATATAATGTGCAGAGTGGGTTTTTAAGAAGCTGAAGCGTAGCTGAGATGTAAGAGGTATTTCACTTTAAAGTCCCCATCAAAAAACCCAGGCGGCAGTTTTTTCTAAAAAAGTTAACGTTGCAGAACCCGACATAGGCACTCCATTCCCCTAGCATCGTCGCTCAATTTGTTGGGCGTTAGTTTGGGAGCAAATATGTCCTGGCATGAACATGTTGCAGGCATAGCAAGAAGAGCTTCTCAAAAGTTGGGAATATTATTTCCAACCAGAAAGCTTTACACTCCACAACAACTGTTAATTCTTTACAAAGCTCAAATTCGACCAACTATGGAATACTGCTCCTATGTTTGGGGCTCCGCTCCCAAATATACACTGCATTTGTTGGATTCTGTTCAGAGAAGAGCTGTTCGTCTGATTGGAGACCCGGAACTGACCGGCGGCCTTGATTCGCTGGAACATCGATTTGAGTCTGTTCTACAAGTATTTTCATGGAAAGTGTTCGAAGGATGTAGCCCGCTTAATTCCTCCCAAAGCGGTGCATGTTAGAAATACACGTCGCGCTGGTGCTTCACATCCGTATGAGGTTCAGCTTGTTACTCCGCGTACAACGCTTTTCAAGCAGTCTTTTATATTGAGAACATCATCCCTTTGGAATAATTTGCCCAGCGCTGTGTTTCCCACCCGGTACAATTTACAGTTATTCAAGAATAACGTGAATCGCTTTTTCCGCACGCATGCCGCTCCTGGGGCGCTTTAGGGACTTCCCTACAGCACGTCTGCTAGACCCATAAAAAAAAAATTATTAGTGTTCTGTATGGAATACCTATAAGATCACTTCGGTGTCCGTCTATATGTTTGTCTGTCCGTCTATCTGTCACACCCCATTTTCTCCAAAACTATTTGATATTGATAAATTTGGCGCTAATATAAGAATTGATGGCCTCATCAGAGCCATGTGATGCCTCCCCATTATCTCGAAAAGCACTGATCAAAAAATTTTGAAAAAATTCTAGAATAGTCTCCACAAGGTGTAGATTGAACGCAAGTTATCACGAGTGCATTACCTTTAATAAATTATAAAAAAAAAAATTCAAGTTCATCAGGTTTTAGTAAAGATCGGAAAAAAAAACTTTGTTGAAAACTCATCTGCGATGTGTTTTCTGAAGTCACTGATCAGTTTATACCTCCGTAACAAAAATTTTTATTTCAAAAGCAATCAACGTACGGAACACTAATTTCACAAGTCCAACTTGTACTTTACCAGTTTACTGGTCACTAAACTGGTAGATAAATTTAAATATTTGAGATTCATTGAAGTGAATATAATTTGAATGTCTGTTTTGTTTTTATTGATTTCTGTAAAGCGTTTGATACCATCGAACATTGGGTAATTATAAATAGTTTGATAAACGCACAAATCGACAACAAGTATATAGAAAAAGAAAGTGCAAGTCGGACTTGCGCAATTAGTGTTCCGTACGGCGATTGCTTTTGAAATAAAATAAAATTATATCTCCGTACAAGAGCGACTCACTACTCCGTTACAGTGACCTCAACCACACGTCAAACATAGTTTTCATAGTTTTTTTTTACACCAGATAAATTATCAAACGTAATGCACTCGTGATAATTTTCGCGCAATCTACACTTTATGGAGAATATTCCAGAAATTTTACAAAATTTTTTTCGTGATAAAAGGAAGGGGACATCGATTTTTGGCAATTTTTTTAACATAACACAAAGAAAAGTATGCGAAAGTACTACATCATATATATTTTTGAGATCGTATTTTCACAAGCTTTCATTTGACCTCCCACTCGATGACCCGGTTTTTCACTTCCGATTTCACCTCCCAAAACTGAACTCTTAAGTCAAAATTTAACTTGCAAAACTACACGGCTCTGATTGGACTATTAGTTTCTATATTTACCAGGTGTACAAGTATGAAATGCGGATTTCAGACAACAAATGGCACACCAATGCAGTGCCATAAAGATTTGACAATGCGCCATTTTGTTGTCATCAACAAGTGTCAGACGCGCACGAGTGATAAATTCGAAAAGTGTGTGCATAGTGTTGTATTTTTGTGTTCAATATGAGCATTAGCGGACAGCATTAATTTTTTGTTTTCGTTTGAAGAAAACTGCTGTTGAATCATACCTATTACTTCGAGAAGCTTATGGTGAACATGCTCCATCGCAAGATACGTGTGAACGATGGTTTCGGCGTTTCAAAAGTGGTGACTTCGATGTTGCAGACAAGGAACGTGGAAAACCGCCAAAAAAATACGAACATGTGGAATTGCAAGCATTGTTGGACGAAAATGATTCGCAAACACAAAAACAACTCGCCGAGCAATTGGGCGTCAGTCAACAAGCTGTTTCCAATCGGCTACGAGAGATGGAAAAGATTCAGAAGACCGGTAGATCGGTACCACATGAGTTGAACGACAGGCAAATGGAAAAGCGCAAAAACACGTCTTATATTTTGTTCGTTCGGTACAAAAGGAAGTCGTTTTTGCAGCGTATAGTTACAGGGGATGAAAAGTGGATTCATTTTGAAAATCCCAAGCGCAAAAAATTATGGGTACACCCAGACGCACCATCCACATCGACCGCAAGACCAACTCTCTTCGACAGAAAGACGATGCTCTGTGTTTGGTGGGATCAGAGGGGCGTGGTCTATTATGAGCTGTTAAAACCTGGGGAAATGGTTAATACTAAACATTGCCAACAACAATTGACCGATTTGAACCGTTCGCTGGTTGAAAAAAGGCCAGAATACCGAAAGAGGCAACACAAAGTCATTTTTCTTCATGACAATGCTCCATCACATACGGCAAAACCAGTTCGCGACACGTTGAAAGCACTCAGCTGGGAAGTTCTACCCCATGCGACCCCAAACTTGGCTCCTTCCGATTACCACTTGTTTGCATCGATGGGTCACGCACTTGCTGAGCAGCGCTTTGGTTCGTACGAAAATGTGAAAAAATGGCTCGATGAATGGTTCGCAGCAAAAGGGGAAGATTTTTACTGGCGTGATATTCACAAAATGCCCGAAAGATGGGAAAAATGTATAACAAGCGATGGAGCATACTTTGAATAAATCACTTTTTATCATTCTTCCGAATTTAACATGTTTTTTCAGAAAAAAAAATCCGCATTTCATACTTGTATACCTGGTATGTCAAATTTTAATTTTCTATGTCAAATAGTTTCAGAGAAAATCGGGTGTGACGGACGGACGGACAGACATGGAACAATAATAATAAAAAATATATATGAAAAGGTGACATCAACTGTTAAATTACATTAAGACATGGATAAGATTAATAGTTACAGAGGCAGTAGACAAGGAGACATCCTTTCACCAAAATTATTCAACTCAGCACTGGAAGACGTATTTAAACATCTAAAATGATAAGACAAAAGTATTCTAATAAACGGCTACAGTCTGAACAACTTGAGATTCGCTGACGATTATTTATTATTATTATAGCAGAAAATCCAGAACATTTATAATATATGTTAAGGAAATTGGAAAAGAGATAAAATGAAGAAGGCCTGAAAATGAATCTGAAAAAGACCAAAAATCATGTGTAACGAAGTACACATGACAATTAATAACGGCCACACCAAAAACGTCGAAAAATATATTTACCTGGGCCACCAAATACAACTCGGAAAAGAAAACCAAATAAGTGAAATATATAGAAGAGGAAAGCTTAAATGGTCTGCATTAGGAAAATATATACTTTTACAATCTGTCAAGTAGAACGTGACCACTCGTATTCTAGAAAAAATGTGTTTTGAGTGTCCAATCACCTGCATCAATAATCGCCTGGCATCTTCAAAGCATACTGTTGACGAGATTTTCTGCATACCCCGAATTTCGCGAGACATCTGACTCAAAGTCCTCAGAGTCTTTCCTTTGAGCTTTCTCTTTACAAGGGACCAAATGCTTTTAATAGAGTTGGCGTCCGACGATTGTGAGGGCCATTCTATCGTGGGCCCAAGCGAGCAGCTTTGCGGCGTGATTTTCGCCTAGCAAAGGTTTCTTCAACATGCTTGAGCACGAAGATATTGTCGAATACTCTCATGGAATACATTCAAACCCGATTTTCTTAATTTTGCGGCCCCTTGAAGTAGCGTTAATTTCAGGTCCCGTAAAAACACGATTCGTTTTTCAACTTTCGGAGTGATTTTACCTACCGAGCCACGTTTTGACAGTCATCGACATTTTTTGTCTCATTAAAGCGATTTACCCACTTCTTCACAAACGAAATCGATTTTTTAATATATTTAGTGGCCGCTTAATGTGTCAGTTTAGGCTCCTTTGGATGAGAATAAAGAAAGACTGCCTCAAACCAACGCGCAAACAAGTAACTTCTTTTAGATTTTACGTGATTTCGACGAAAGTTCGGAATCAACTGATACTTTTACTAAAATGCGTCGTAAACAAAGGTTCCCTGTAGCGATTTTTTGTTGAATCGCCAGCATCGCATCTACCAAAAATGAGTTTTTACGGACGCGTTCTTACTTGATAGACTATAAAAATAAGAACATTGCTTTAGAGCTTAGATCGAGAATGTTCGACCAATGTATCCTACCAGTGCTTACGGACGGATGTCAAACTTAGACCTGGACAAAACATAGCTGTCACACAAAAGGCTATGGAAAGGCAAATGATTGGCAAATCTCTGAAGGACAGGTAGATCAATAAGTGAATTAGATGAACAACACGGGTGAAAGACGCAGTTAAAGCAATCACCACTCTAAAGTGGAATTATGCAGGACATTTAGCAAGACGTAGTGATTCTTGGTGGAACAACATCATCCTTCACTGGAGACCTTATACTGAGAAAAGAAAAAAGGGCCCCCACAAACAGGTTGGACAAATAATCTGAAACTGACTGCGAGACTGAACTGAACGACAGAACCACAAGTTAGAAACAGATGAGGTACAATGAGGCAGGCCTACGTTTATAAATGGACGGTCGTTTTGAGCGTTTGAGATTGAGATGAGATGCACTGAAGGCAAAGACAAATCGATACTTTTTAATTTCTTGTAAATAAGTATGTCGCAAGATTCGTAATCTTTGTGACTCCATCACTACTTGCCTTTTGTTGATTTTTCGGAACGTGAATCCCATTCTTAAGAGAATTCTGTGAAGAGTTGATCAGCCACAATGTATATTGGTCCCGTCCTGCACCAGTCTTAATTTTAATTTGTCTAGTGTCGGCACCAACTGCTCTTCATACATAGAATATATTTTTCTCCTGATGACGTCTTTTTCACAATCGTCTACATGATGCATTTGAAAATCTTTCCGTTTTTTTCTGTTCCTGAGTGATGGTTTTCCTACAGTCCCCTTAATCGTAGAAATTGGGGTTTTTGTTAGTCCACTGGTTTCTTGCAAAGCACTTTGTTTATTCAAATTTCTTTTTACCAAACTGTCGTAAACATTGAAATGGTATTAGAGGATAAAAAAATAAATGTTCTGTCTTTTAAGTGAGACACGTGTTTTCTTAAGAAGTTTTTCATGCCGAATCCAAAAAAAATCATAAAAAAAGATCTCCACCGTACGGTTTATTCAGAAAACCTAGTTAAAGTTGTCAGAAATTGAAAAAAAAATACATTTTAATAAATAATGTAAAACTGTATAATAATTAAAATTACGGAATAAAACTATTTATTCGGACATATTTAAATGTTCTGAATGTACATTTATCATAAAAACTTAACAATATTAGGTTTTAGTGTTCACGTTTAACAAAAAACACGCATACACCACCCTTAACTACGCTACGTAGCAAAATTCTGTTTAAAATAAATATGTGCAACCGCTGAATTAAAAAATTGTTTTTAATTTTTATTAATATTGAACAAAACTATTATTTCTATGTTTTTTGAAGTTTTTAATCCTGACTTGACATCAAAAAATAAAATTTTATGTTCAGTTTCGACAAAAAACTCGCTTTTAACACTAACGAATCTCTATAGTTTCTCTATATAGGCGTGCGTAATAATGACTTGTTTGATCCAGGTCTTCTCAAAGAGAATTCTGTGGTCATCCTCCCTGATTTTTCTGTGTCGGCAAGTCGGCAGTCTCTTTTGTATTCTGCTATCCTTGCCTTACTACTGTTTGTTGTGAGTAAGCCATATTTGCCCCAACACTGGAGAGAAAGAAGAGAGGTTCTCTTGGATTCTTAACCGATTTCAAACTTTATTGAATGATTTTGTTTGGCTTGGGTAAGAACGTTAAAAGGGTGAGTTATTCGCCCTTCACGTCTCCTTTATGAACTGCGTTTACGTTTATCAAATTTATTAGCGAAACCAACACGATGCTGTTTGATCGCAAACTCGCAGTGCCTGTTGTTCAAAATCTTTCATGAAGAAGTTGGCGATAACTGAGCTTAAAGTGTTTCTGATTACAGCATCATTGACATTCTGGCTCTACTGAAACTATGTTGTAATAACAAGAAACAGTACGATAATATCGTCGAGAAAATTTCTACTCGTCAGTGGGTAAGAACTACTAGAACTATGGTAAACAGGTGGGCCCAAGAGATTTCCACCAGAAATTCTAAATTCTGAGATAGGAAATGTGCTAACAAATATCATAATAATTTTATATACGAGGCTGGTTTGAAAAGTCCGTGCAAAGTCCGAGAGATGGCACCACCGGCGGCGCGTATCGAGGTCATGTTTAGTTAGTAGCATCTCTTGAATGAACGCACACCAAGTTTCAGCCATATTGGTCTATTTCTTTGTGTTTGGCATTCGTGTGAATCAAGGAAGTCGAGTGATTTTCAAGAAATGGACGAAAAAGAATTTCGTGTGGTGATTAAACATTACTTTATGAAAGGCAAAACGCCTCAGGAGACTAAAGAGAAGCTTGATAAACATTATGGTGACTCTGCACCTTCGATTAGAACAGTTTTAAAGTGGTTTCAAAATTTTCGGACTGGCCATATGGGCACAAGTGACGCTGAACGTTCTGGACGGCCGGTGGAGGTTACGACTCCAGAAATCATTGATCAAATCCATGATATGGTGATGGATGACAGAAGAGTTAAGGTGCGTGAGATTGCTAGTGCTGTGGGCATCTCGACTGAACGGGTACATAATATTTTGCATAAACATTTGGACATGAGAAAGCTATCCGCAAGATGGGTGCCGCGATTGCTCACGCTTGACCAAAAACGGAATCGTGTGAAGTGTTGCAAGGATGGTTTGCAGCTGTTCCAGAAGAATCCGGAGGACTTTAAGCGTCGTTTCGTCACTGTGGATGAAACAAGGATACATTACTATACTCCTGAGACCAAACAACAATTTAAATAATGGGTTACCAAGGGGGAATCTGCACCAAAAAAGGCGAAGACCGTTCCTTCGGCCGGAAAGGTTATGGCGACTGTCTTTTGGGATTCGCAAGGGATAATCCTCATCGACTATCTGGAAAAGGGTAAAACTATTACAGGTGAATATTATTCATCGTTATTGGACCGTTTGAAAACCGAGCTGCAAGAAAAACGCCCGCGATTGGTCCACAAGAAAGTCCTTTTCCATCACGACAACGCACCAGCACACACCTCAGCAGTTGGGGTCGCAAAATTAATGGAAATAGGATTCCAACTCGTTTCACATCCCCCCTATTCTCCAGACTTGGCTCCCTCGGACTACTATTTGTTCCCCAATTTGAAAAAATGGCTGGCGGGACAAAGATTTTATTCAAACGAGGAGGTGATTGCAGACACTAATGGTTATTTTGAAGACTTGGACAAATCCTATTATTCGGAAGGGATCAACAAACTAGAACATCGTTGGACGAAGTGTATAAGCCTAAAAGGAGACTATGTCGAAAAATAAAAAAGGTTTACCCCAAACACATAAGTAGTTTTTATTTTTGCACGGACTTTTCAAACCAGCCTCGTATAATATATAATAAATAGAAATATATTAATAACATATTTCATGTAAACATTGTTACGTATTCTTAGGTTGTAATTTAACAAGTTTTGATGATTTTTTTTAGGTTAGAAATGAGTCCTGAAGCTTCCGATGACCCTAGCCAATTTTCGAATATTTATCAAGGCCCTTTGACTATCTACGAAGCTAAAAATCTAACACCGTTCCGAACGTATTTCTTCAGGGTTCAAGCTTCAAATGCAGCAGGTAAAAAATAACATTTTTAACATTATACATACAAATTAATCACCCGTAAATACGTCTTAATTTCATGGAAATCTGATTGAAATAAAAAATCTATAATAACGCCTGTCCATATTTATGTTGGATGCTGAACTTTCAAAGCAAATCAAAAGAATATGGTGACTCTTGTATTATACACAAAAATGTTGTTTTTAGGTGCTGGACCCTATTCCCCCGTTGCCGCAACTGTTACACCCGCTGCACCTCCTTCTCCCGTCTCTATCTTAAGGAGTGAAGCTACCCCGACGACGATAGCTTTATGGTGGTCAGAACCCAGTGCGAATGGTGCAGAAATTACCAATTACAACATCGATTTAGGTGATAGAGTTATTGAAACCGATGGACCCGTTACAGAGTTTAGAATAGAGGGGTTACAGCCTGAAATGCAATATAAGGTAAGCTAATCCAAATTTCGCGTCAATTTGAAATTAAATAAAAATTACGAGGGTACATTTTTAAGTTATCTTCTTAGCTATAAAAATAATGCCATACAAAAAAACTGTGGTTGTGGTTGTTCGAAGTACGAGTTTGTTGCGTTCTGCAGTTTTTACGATTTTTTCTCATTCGAAAAATGGTTGAAAATAATCTGGAATATCGCGCGGTCATCAAGTTTATCACTTAGAAAGGAAATTGACCAGGTGTACGAGAATATCAGGCATCTTATTATTAAGTAAAATTTTGGTCCGAAGAGTTTTCATGCGGTCGAGACTCAAGTCATTATGACCCCAGATCCGTTGACCAGTTGAAGTCAGAACTGCAGAAACCATCAAGCTTGTGAGGATTTTCTACTGTGAGACCGATGAATAAAGATCCCAAGGCTTACTAAAGAAGCTCGAGTATCCAAAACTAGATGGTTCAAGATTGTGCACAAAGATATAAGGATGAAAATTTTGTGCACGATGGGTCCCCTTACTCCAGAGCAGAAACTGTTGAGGAAAAGAATTTCTCAAGAACATTTGGCTGCTTAAAAGTTTAAAAGTTATTTTTTACGAATTGTCATATGTGACAAAACTTGAATGTTCTATTGAGATCCTTCCACAAAGCAAGAGTCGATGTAATGGGTTCAAGAGAGCTTTCCACCTGTAAAGTCGTCTTTTTGTCGTCACATTGTTCCATGTGATGTTCTTATGTATCGTTTTAGTTTGTTTTTAATTTATATGTGTACAGTAATTTAAAATAAACAACAAATTAAACAACCGATGAAGACCAGAATGTATGGTCGAAACGTATTGTCAAAAAATACATACTATGATATAAAACAAGTCTTTTAACTTCATGAACATTAAACCCAAGGAAATTGTAAAAAAATAATTATATATATATATATATATATATATATATATATATATATATATATATATATATATATATAATATATATATATATGTATATATATATATATATATATATATATATATATATATATATATATATATATATATATATATATATATATATATATGTATATGTATATGTATATATATATATATATATATATATATAGAGTGTTATAAAATTCACTGCATATATTGAAATGGGTGACTGGTGAGGCCTTGTAGAAGCATATTAAATACTTTTTTTTTTAAATTCGAAAATTTTTGAAAAATTAAAAAAAAAGGGCAAAATCCTTTTTACCAAATATTTACAAAACTACCCCGCCCATGAAAGATCGACTTTGGCCTCCGTAAGCTGCCGGAAGAACTAGGTCATTCCTCTTTAACACCTGTTTTCAAGCAAATCGACCCTCACTTTAAAATAATTTTAAATAAAAAACCCGGTAAGGGCAAGATGGACTTACAAAATTAGTATTCCTTACGTTGATTACTTTTACGCAAGTATAAAATGATCAGTGACTTCACAAAACACATTTCAAATGAGTTTTCAACAAACTTTTTTTTCGATCTTTAGTGAAAACTGATGACCTTGATTTTTATATGTATATATATGTCGTCTTTTACAAGCTTTCATTTGACACCCCACCTGGTAAAAAAAAAAAAAATTACTTCCGATTTCAGCCCCCAAAACTAACCCCTTAAGACAAAATTTAACTTTCCAAACTATACGGCTCTGATCAGACTATCAATTCCTATATTACTGCCAAATTTCAACTTTCTATGTCAAATAGTTTCGGAGAAAATCGGATATGACAGACAGACAGACGGGCAGACAGACAGACGGACACCGAAATGATCTTATAAGTGTTCCGCACGGAAGACTAACAAATTTTGGTACATAAAAATATCTAACATTGATGAAAGTGGGTTTTCCACCGTTCAGAAAAAAACTTAAATAGTTTTAGGATTAAATATTCAAAAGGATGAGACAAAAGCCTGAATTCGGGAATGGCGCACCTTCTGGGAGTGTTACCATTCCAGGCACCGGCTATATTAACTCGAACTGTGAAGTGTAAAACATGTAAAATGGATGAAACATTTTATAAGCATCGTAAAGCCAATCCTAGAAAATAAAGTGTTACTTTTGCTTGATGGAAAAACAACGCATTCGAAGAATCGGGAAGCGTTAAACATAGTAAAGGCTAATGTTACAGCTGCCAGGCATTACAACTCACTGGCTTCAGCCACTCGACGTGTCTTTTTAGTGTTCCGTACGGAACACTTATAAGATCACTTCGGTGTCTGTCTGTCCGTCTGTCACACCCGATTTTCTCCGAAACTATTTGTCATAGAAAGTTGAAATTTGGTAATAATATAGGAATTGATGGCCTCATCAGAACCATGTAGTTTTGAAAGTTAAATTTTGACTTAAGGGGTTAGTTTTGGGGGTGAAATCGGAAGTGAAAAAAAAAAATTTTTACTAGGTAATCGAGTGTGGTGTCAAATGAAAGCTTGTGAAAACACGAGTAAAATATATACATATATATATATATATATATATATATATATATATATATATATATATATATATATATAATGTAATACTTGCGCGCACTTTTGTTTGTATTATTTTAAAAAATCGCGAAAAATCGCTGTCCACCCGCCTTATCTCGAAAAGTACTTATCAAAAAATTTTGGAATATTCTCCAGGGGGTGTAGATTGAACGAAAATTGTCACGAGTGCATTATCAGTAATAATTTATCTGGTATATAAAAAAAAAACAGAAATTTCAAGGTCATCAATTTTCAGTAAAGATTGGAAATTGTTGAAAACTCATTGTGAGTGAAGTCACTGATCATTTTATACTTCCGTTACATTTTTTATTTTAAAAGCAATCAACGTATGGAACACTAATTGCGCGAGTTCAACTTGCATTTGACCGGTTATTTTTTATTATATTCAAGCAATAGAAAAATGATTGAGGACAAATCGAGGTCGTCAAGTAACGCAATATCAAGTTGCAAGTTTATTTGCAAAAGCTTATCAAGAGCTACAGAATACTATATTTAAATAGTGAACCGTCTACTTCGGGATTTAACGTTAAAGCTTTAAAAAAAAAAACTGTAAAATCTTTGTGCCCAATACTACAAAAAAACTGATGAAATTACATCCAGTCCTTACAAAAATATGGTGAAACCATCTAACCACCAACTAAGCTGAGAAAAATACAATTAAAAAAAGGTAATGGCATCAATAAAAAAAAAAGAAAACGGCAGTTACAAAATAATACCATTTTCAGTACTTTCCCCAAACGTAAACTATGAAGCGAGAACACCGTTTGAAGACGGCATCGTACGCCGTACCAAAGGAAGTATTTGTTTTTAGCCTTCGACAAAAAATGCTGGGTAGATAACACCGAGGCACAGTTGGATGACGTACTACTAACTTGGACAAAAAAGTCTGTCTGCCCTTTAATTTTTAAAATGTTCGTAATGAATAGTACTTTTCCCGTAATCTGTGACCTCAAAAACCTATTACAGTAATACCCCGCTTTAACGCGAGGGATACGTTCCGAAAAAAATCGCGTTAACTGAAATTCGCGTATATCGAGGTTTATGATTAAACATAGTCAAAATTTAATACAAAAAAATACAAATCATTTTAATCAATCACTTTAATTCTAAGAACACTTTATGCAATACATACTCTTATTTTTTACGGAAAAATACATCTATTGTCTTTTGGGTAACGTTTTGTTTACGTTCTTGTAAAATACGTTCATAACACCCAACACTGTTTTTAATTGTTTGACACACGGTCAAGACACGGTCATCATTATTGTCTATACTCTGCAATATGTCCAAACCTGAATAAATTTTTGAAAGTGCATTTTGTATTTCCCCTGAAGATAAAACTTTCTCTTCTACTTGTTCTTCCTCATCGTAGATAGAATTATTCTGTAACTCGATCAGATCTTCATTGCTAATAGGATCGTCGTGCGTTGCTACAAGTTCTACGAGATCTTCTACCGTGACATCTTCAAGTTCAGACCCCTCAATCATTGCAGCAATGTCTTCAAGCACTTGTCTCTGCATCTGGACAATTCTTCTAGGTGCTTCCACTACATCTGGCCAAAGATTACGCCACACCCCATTCATACAACTCATTTTAACTTCCTTCCAAGCCTCTTCTATGTTGTGAATAGACTTCATAATGTTGTATGACTTCCACCACTCTCGCATAGACTGTCTTCCTTCCCCGTCAGTTTCATGAATTAGTTGGCTAAAAGTGCGGCGATGGTAATAAGCTTTGAAGTTTGCTATTGCTCCCTGGTCCATAGGTTGTAATATTGACGTAGTGTTTGGTGGAAGGAACTTTACGTACACTTTTAAGTCTCTGGGCGTATCAAGTGAGGTTGGATGTCCTGGGGCATTGTCTAAGAGTAATATAACTTTAGGTTCAAGCCCATTTCTGTCACAGTATGATTTGACTGATGGGCAAAAACTATTAGAATACCATTCTTGAAAAATTTCCCGTGTAAACCCACGCCTTTCTGTTTGATCGCCACACAACTGGTAGACTTGTCTTGTCTGTGCCTCGCATTGCACGGGGTGTTTCTGAATGGTACACTAGTAAAGGTTTCAGTTTGAAATCACCAGTGGCATTACCACCCAGCAGAAGTGTTAGTCGATCTTTCGCAGCTTTGAAACCACTGGCTTGACGTTCTTCCTTAGAAATGAATGTTCGAGATGGCATTTTTTTCCAGTAAAGTGCGGTCTCATCAACATTGAAGATGAGACAAGCAGGAATTTTCTCTCGTCTAACGAAGTCTTGAAACTTGTCTGGAAACTCAGCTGCAGCTTGAATGTCCGCGCTGGCCGCCTCGCCTGTTATGTGGATATTGTGAAGATTAGAACGCTGCTTGAACCGATGGAACCAGCCTCTGCTGCAGCAAAAGTCGGAGTGGCACTCCCTTCTCCTTCTTTTGTTTTCAGCATCTCATACAAAGATTTTGCTTTTGTGCATATGAGATCTTGACTTAGTGGTGTGTTCTTCTTATTCAAATCTTCGATCCAGACTGACAGTAATTTCTCCATTCTTTCTAAGATAGATGATCTCGAACGAGAAAGTTTTGTTGCACTTATAGGTGTTGAACCTTCGCTGGAGATTTTAATTTTTTCCCGATTTTTATAAATCGTTCTCACAGTCGATTCTGAGAGTCCAAAATCTCTCCCAACAATTGTTGCTTTGCCTCCATTTTCCATTCTTCTTAACACTTTCATCTTCAATTCCAAAGTGACGCTTTTACGCTCTTTTTTCTTTACAGGCGGCATTTTTAAACGTAGGGTTAAATTATGTATGTATGTATCTCCAATAAATATTAAAACAAAACTGCCAGCCGACCGAACTAACATTACGGAACAAATGAACACACGAAACGAACGAGGAAATCCCCATAGAACAAAGTCGAAGGACAGGGAATTCCCAATTCTTCAAAGAGAATATTCAGAGAAAGCGGGGATCCCCCCGCGACCATAGAGAAGTTAATGACTACATGAGCGCGAAATTTGAAATTCGCGTTATAGTGAAACCGCGCGTAACGGGGTCGCGCTAAGCGGGGTATTACTGTATAACGTTGAAAATTTCATGTCCACGTAAATGTACAGGATCTGTAACTATCCAAATATCTATTTTAGGGAAAATTTATAATTTTTTCATAAAAAAATCAGTTTATATTAAAAAATAAATATATAAAAATCAAAAAACTTGCAGTTACAATTTAAAAAAAAAAAATAAATATTATTAAATAATAAATATTATGAGCATTAAAAAAAAAAATTATGACAAAACCAAGAAAATTAAAAGGTAGACATTTTGTCCAAGTTAGTACTACTTCATTCAACTGTGCGAGGCAACGACGAATTACTTTAAAAACCGAGCTGAATAATTTATTTATTAGGCTACCTTTCTTTAAAATAACGCAAATTAAAATTTAGCTGATTACAAGTGTTTAAATTTTTCCTTGAAGTATAAAATTGAGGAATTATTTTGAAAGATAACAATTTTTATATCTTTTTTATTAAATTTGTTTAGGGTACATTTTTTCCTTTATTTTGAGATGAGCTATTTTTATTTAACAAAATTGTAAACTATTTTTTTTAAGAAAAGTAAAAAATGTATTAGTTTTATCTTCCTTAAATTGGTACCTTATTGTTGGTAGGTAATATTATTCAGCTTAAATTGTGCTGTATGCAATGTACGAAATAAATAAGTAAATGTACCTTAAATGTGCGATCGTCAGTCTTCATATAAAGTATCCTAAGTTGTCAATTATAACTAAATAACTGTATCGAAGGACACTACCTGCTATATTCTACACTTTCTAAAAATTTACACACACATCTGTAAAAAAATTTGCGATAACATTGTTCGTTACCTGGCATTACCCACGACATATTGCAAAATTTCTAAACATTCACTGACAAGGAAGCAAATAAACTAAACCTGAATTTGAAGTTTCCATAGAAAGCGGCCACTTGGCGGTACAAACCCTTTCATGTCCGCGTGGAATGTGGACAACTGGCAAATCCTTTGTCGGTTTTAAAATAATACAATAATAAAAATATTTTAATATATTTTTTATTAAATTTAGAAAAGCCGACTGAAACCTCAACCTTACGTCTGACTAACGATTTTCAATATTGGCGAGTTCTAGGGTTGACCAGTGGCAGCGTAAAAAAATATTCATGACATCATTTCTTGAGGGTTATATATATATATATATATATATATATATATATATATATATATATATATATATATATATATATAAAATAAAAATAAAATAAAAATATATTTATTTCTGCCAACAAATCATAGTTGTTACACTTTAAACTTAAACTTAATACTACAAGAACCAATACAGGAGAAGACAATTTCCCTAGCAGTAAAAACCAAATTACAAGGCAATAATACATTTTAAGCGATGCACAATTTTCTTAAAGAAGAATGTGCGTGCATCGCCATTTCATAATCTACTATTAGTGCTTATTACAAATGATCTATTTTGTTATCAAGCAACCAGTTAGTCAATTGATTTTTTACTAACCTATATGGCTTCACTTTCAGTACGTGAGGAATTATATTAAAAATTCTCGGAGCAGAAAAAGATAGGGACCTTTGAGTAGTACTAAAGGGGGTAGATGGTACATACACGTTGTCCAGGGTAATTAGTCTAGTATGAATATAATGATCAACTCTGTTTACCTTATGTTTGTTATTCGGTAAAATTCTTAATAATTGCCTCGGCGACAAAACCCTAGCCAAATCGGATAGTTGGTCCGTAGGAAATCTTCGCGGTTTAAACAGTATTATTTTTAGAACCCTTTTCTGGGCTATTACTAAAGACGAAGATACCGAATCACGCACAGACCCCCAAACTACCAAGCCATAGCTTATCACTGACTCCACAAGTGCTTTATATACATATAACAAATATTTCTTGGGTAACCACTGCCTAATCTGATAAAACCTAAAATACATTTTTCGAATTTTACTTGTTATATAATCTATGTGAGAATCCCATCATAAATGCGAGTCTAGGTATACACCTAAATATTTAATGTTATCGGTGGAGCAGATCTTCAGATTGCAGTCACAAGCAGCAAAGTTATTACAGCCAGGTTCATGAATTTTTATAAAATTCTTGTCGAGATAATTCCTTTTATTAAACGTAAAGGCTATAAATTTTGATTTATCAATATTTAAGGTCAATAAGTTCAAATCCAGCCACAACTTTACCTTACTCATAGCCAGTTCTGCCTTCTCAAAGACCCGGCCCCATATTTTATCCTGTAACATTATGACAGTATCGTCGGCATAACAAACCATAGATCCTTGAGATAAAATACGCAAAAGGGTATCTATGTATATTGTAAATAACAACGGCCCAAGCACTGTACCCTGCGGTACACCGCACTCAATTGGAAGTGATGAGCTCATTGATTCTCCTATTTTTACTTGTTGCGCACGTCCGATCAGATATGATTTTATTAGATCATACGGGATACCTCTAATTCCAATATGCTCAACTTTCTCCAACAATATGCGGTGAGACACAGTGTCAAAAGCCTTTGTCAGGTCCAAGAATATCAAAAGTGATTTATCGCCATTGTCGAGGTTCTCAGAAATATGGTTTACTACCCTTATAAGAGCATCTTCAGTGCCCAACTTCTGTCTAAAACCATACTGCGCATCGGATATTAATTTATTTTTATTTAAGTAATCGTCCAGACGCAACTTGATACATTTCTCAATAATTTTACTCAGGTTGCTGATAATTGCAATGGAACGATAATTCGTAATTTCGTTACGCGAACCACCCTTATGTATAGGCGTTATGGTACATTTCTTTAAACTGTCAGGAAATAATCCAGCTCGAAAAATTAAATTTACTATATGGGATATGGGTTCGAGAATAAATCTGTGGTATCGTTTTAGAAAATCTACTTTAAGGTTGTCGTCGCCAGCACTTGAAGAGTTTTTAAGTGAGTTTATAATTTGAATTATTTCAAAATCCATTATCGGTGCCAAAAAAAGTGATCCAGATACTCTAGGGACACTATCAGGAATAGCATCTGTATTAGGAACAGTTATACTATTAGCTAATTTCTTTTCTATCCCAGAAAAAAATTTATTAAACTCATCTGCTCTGAGTTTTTCGTCTAGAATTTCAATTCCTTTATCATTGGAAATTACTCCTATTTTCTGATTATATTATATATATATATATATATATATATATATATATATATATATATATATATATATATATATATATATATAATAATACTTTTTTTGATTTTAGATCAAAATAATACAAGCTGTGAATGCTGTAGGGCCTGGCAACTTTTCGTCGACTTGGCGAACATCAACACTAAGATTACCCCCCGCCCCTCCGTCACTGGAATGTATAGGAATGGGACACAATTATCTTAAGCTCAAGTGGGGAGAAGGTAATAATAAAATATATAGTTATTTTGTATTTTTGATGTAGTCCAGAAAGGTTTTATTTTATTTTTGAGTCAAATAGAACTTCCGTGGAGAATGTTTTTGCAAAGTTTAAAATAAAATTTTTCCGTATATTTTCGGGATTTTCTGTAAACTATACTATTTATTTACTGCCGCATTTTATTGAACATTAGTAGATGTATTTGATGTATTCAGCGTTAGGCAATGAAATTTTGTTGTAATGAATATACCATATTTCTAAAGTTAGTATAAAAAAGTTATGGAACATATTAAATTTTAGGCAAAAATCTGGATTACACCCAGTTTTCTGTGGAAATGGAAAATATAAGATCAAAGGAATGGCTGTGTGTTTACAAGGGAACAGCCCTTACCTGCAAAGTTAATAAATTGCACGAGTTGACGGCCTATAGGTTTAGGTAAGATAGAGAATATGACCTGCGAAAATATAATTCTTGGGATTAAATTATGACAAATTACCATGATCATTACACGGATTATTTTCAAAGATAATGTTGGCACGTTCAGACTGTAAAGAATGTCGATCTTAGGAGAAATAGGTACTCGTGACGATAACGCATGGCATCGTAGGCCATACTTTGGAAAATAATTCTCTATCTATTTTCTTTTTCTGTTTAGGATAAATGCCAGCAACGACGCCGGTATAGGTGACTTCTCTCGTGAGTACGAATTCAGTACTAACATTGCTCCACCGGCTGCTCTAAAGATTCCCAAGGTCGTCGAGTTTGATCAGAGAACTTGTACCATCGAATGGGCTCCATCCAAGAACGTTTTTAGTGATCCGATTGTCTATCACGTGCAATTTGCTAGGTTGAAAGAACAAACTTACAAACAGGTAGGCTTTAGTAGTTATCAGCCAAATTGAAAATTTACGAATTTTGCCTGCACAAAAAATGATATGCGAGTTCGTACTAGTATCCCTAGTTTCAATTTATTCGTAAAATCTGCAAATATTTTTATTATTAGAGACTAACTGGAACTAAACTCTATTTATTTGAAAGTGATAGTAATAAATCATCTAGAATGAAGCAAATTAGCATCAAGCAGTAGTAAGGGCCCAAGAGTTTTACCTACATTTTACCTGTAATGCAGCAATTCAACAACTTTATTGGAATATCATCTGGCATCGGTCTAATATTCGCATCCTCTTATGTTTGAATACAATAGGAAAACGACTCTTTTTTTTATTGCTTGAGGCTAAATAGTTCTAGCCAGTGATGATAAGCCTGGGTGTATACATATTATTTGCGAATAGTAGGAATGAAATAGTTTTGTAATGGTTAAACATTTATTAGAAAAAAATAACATTTTATAATGAAACATTATTAATTAAAAAATATACAAATGAGGAAGTCAAACGACAGCGAAAAAAGTATTACCAATCTTTTATCTCCGACGTGCTTAAAAAACTATCATTGTCTGACTCATTTGAATTCACATGTATAATTAAAGGTTCAACAATGGCATCCTCTGCATGTCCACAGTCCACATTTTATCTTGGTATGGTATTCTGAAAAAGGTTTCGTACATCTTCTAATTTATAGGTCGTATTGTTCCTGGCGATTTCACCTTTAACCTGTGCCCATATAAGTTCTATCAGATTGAGCTCGCAATGATATGGTGGACACGTTTTTTTTGCCATTTCGTCGATGACGATACCTTTATTTCTGAGAACTTCAAGCTTTATAAGTTCTAATAATTCTCTCTTAACGCTATCTTTTGGAAACGAAATGTTTTTCTCCGTCATCCGAGATTGGATGTCCTTTTTCAGCCAACCCAAGGTTGGAACTCGTTCTAATTTTTTAAAATGATAGCTTGTGTTATCCATTACAATAGCAGTCTGGTATTAAGTTTATTATCTGCTAAAACCAATCTTCAAATACATTGGAATTCATATCTTCGTGATAATCTACTATTTTCTTGGATACAAATGTTAGAAGACCTGTATCTACAAAACCACTTTTGCTCCCATTATGCGTAATAATTAACCTACGTCCCTTACCAGATGACGCCTTAAGACCAGTAGAGAGACCGTTATTGAATGCTTCGCGAGCATTTTTGATATTCCCATTGAGCCATAATTTCTCGTCTGTGTACCATTCATTTATCCACATCTCATCTAAGTAATATATTGTAGCCTCTTGCGGCTATTTTGTAGCTTCACGTTTGCGGCGCTATTTTTATAACGTCTAGTTGCGGCTTCATTTTGTAGCCTCAACTTTTGAGAATGGATTGAGTGGATATTAATACTGAAAGAACTAAAAAAATTAAATATAAGCTAGCTTTTTCATCGGCAGAGAATATGGATAAAAGATAATTTTTGTACGTCTTTGGAAAATAGTCTCCATAGTTGTTTAAAGCTTAGTTGTACTGTTTGGGCACCATTCATTTTAGAATAAAATGAATCTAAGTTCAGCTCAAAAAATGAAAAAATACTATTTAGTTGTTGAAATAAAATTCATTTACGTACAACCATTGTGTCCTGAAAGAAAGAGCAGGAGTTTAGTCAGACACTATACATTTAAATAAAGAAGGGTATATTATTAACAAAATAAAATATCATACCCTTACTACACTGTTAAAATTACATCTACTTAATAAATAACCTTTTATACTAAGAGAGTGTACACTATTGCATAGAGTCTTTAAATTAGGATTATTAAGTTTTTTTAATAAAAGGCTATAAAAAACACGATATAAAAGTTTGAAATATCGTCTTAGCGGATTACACGTGTAACGTAGTTGTTGGAAACACACTTTGTAGATAGGAAGTGAGATGTTTAAGCATATGACTTACTGATTGGCTTCTCCTCGTGGGTTTTCTATAAGCTGCTTGACCTCTCCTGGTGAGATTCTCATCAAAATATTGTCTCAGCCACCACTCTCCTAGTTTCATTTGGGTAGCTAAACACTTTTTGACCCGAAATACCTTAGGATGAGCAGAATATTTTAAGATTGGAAAGAGGCATCAAACCTGAGATCTATAAACAACACCTACTTGGTGATAAAAAAAAAAACCGTTACTCACTACTGCAACACGGAGAAAAATAAAAAGCCACTAAGGCATGCTGGAGGAAAAAAGCCACTACGGCATGGCCGAGGAAAAAGCCCCTAAAAATTCCATATGGCCGTTTATATATCTTTTGCCCCTTCTTCAAAGTGACGTCTTTAAAATGGCTCACTTCCGGGACGCAAAATCAATGCAAACTAAATAAGTTAGGTCAGCAACACGTTATACACGGTTGAATTACAGTGTTCAAAAATTTAAATCATTCTTTTAAGTTACAAAAACGCTCAAAAATTGAAATCACTGCCTAATCAAATATAAAAATGTAATAAAAAATAAATTATAGAAAGAAAAACAGTGTCGTAACATGATCTTAAAATGTAAGAAAAAAATAATGTTACAAAATATCCTTTTTCCTTCAGAGCGAGCTTTTCTAACTTTCCTTAAATAATCTCTTTTCCAGTGTATAATTTCTCCACTTTCTATCAATAAAGATTTTCTTTAACACTTTTTCAAATAAAAATTCACACCTTTTAAAACACCCATAGTTTTACTCTACTCATTTTCGGGATTTCTGGGTGACTTGTCGCAGCCTGGCCAGCCAGTTAGAATTCTTTTTTCCACAAAAAAAGTCATGAACAATATGCCTTACTGCTTGTTTTGTGTTGTCTGTCAGCTCAACTTCTTTTCTTTCAGGTCTCGTTTTTGTCTTCTCTTAAAATTCTGTAAACTGTGGCCTTACCAACTCCGGTCACTAAGGAACATTTTGTCACATAATCGTTTTTAATTATGGATTAGCTGTCCGAACTTTTGGCGTTTCGCTGGAGAAGACATTTTGTTAACACACTCACTTGTCACTCGCTGGTTAGACACTTGGGCATGCTGCTCTAAATATGTATTTATAGTTGGGGCAACAGGAAGGTATATAAATAAAATGACTTGATCGGCAATAAAACTTCGTTACAAAACAGCATTGTTACTTGAAAAATACCTGTGAATACCTAGCACGCCTCTGTTATGGGACCGCCGCACTATGGGACAGAATCGTGCGTACCGTCTCAAAAATCTGTAACTTTGTCGTTGATTGAAGTAAATAGCTGAAATTTGGTACGTAGTATCTCTAATGTATATACTATCAAATAATGGTACTTTCGTTGTTAATTTTTAACCGACTTCACGTGTGTATTTTTTTTTGTTTTTTTTTTAAATATTTGTTCCAATATTACTCCGCCATTTGTGAATCGATTTTTAAAAATTCTTTTTTTGTTTGAAAGGTATTGCTTGCAGTTGGGCCCCATAAATAATTTTTGAATATCTCGGCCATTTGTAAACCGATTTTCAAAATTCTTTCTTCTTTTTGAAAGAATTTGTCAACAGGCTGAACACATAAAAAAATTTCGGAAATCGGACGGATATTTTGTCCGTCCAAAATATTGATTTTTGAAAATTTATGAAAATCGGAGGGAGGAAGTCGGTTTTCTTTTTTGCGAGAATTATTTTATTTATAATATCTAAAAAAAATACAAAAATAAAAATGACACTTTTTCATACAAAAACATAGTTTACTTAACTCTGAATGATAATTATACAGTTTAATGATATACACTATTATTTCGTATTTTTGTTAATATTACATATGAAAATAGCATATAATAAATGACAAACATCTATTAATCCACTACATAAAATAGAAAAAAAAAAAATTGATATACAAACTACAATTTAAATATCTAAGAGGTTCTTGGCTTCGTCTAACAGTTCCTTGGCAACAGTGACTGATGGTTTTCTGATACTTGATATGTATGGATCTGATGTAAATAAAAGACCATGAAATACGTCTTCATTCGTTGCGGACCTAGAGCACTTTCTAGCGTGACATATTCTGATATTTTTGTAATCTTTATTACGAGATTCTTGGGCATCCTCAGATAAATTACCAATAGGCAGAACAGCAAAATGTCTAATTATACTTTCCCCATGTATTAAGATCTTATGTACTGAAGAAGGCATGTTATACCACATATATTGTGTAACGTAGAATTGTGCAGTAGCGCGAGTATATTTACCAAATTTTTCTGGATTTACAGCAATACCGCATGCCAAAGTCTGAAGAATAACATAAAACCTTTTAATAAGATCCTCATTAACTCCTGTTATTTCTGAAGAGCAGTAGTAGTTCTCAAAAAAAACGTCGAGCTGTATTGCCGTCATTGCTATTTCCACTTCCTTGCCGGGGTTTATCAACATGCAATCCCATTCGGCTTCGAAATAGACTTTGTGCAAGTTTTTTCTTGTCTTCTCTATTTTTTTTCTCTTCCGGAGTTCTCGCAGCCCATTTTTTAAACGAAAGATTATATGAAATATGTAAAACTAACTCCATGCACCTAATCCATACATGCAACGTCGACAAACCGTACTCGTAAGCATTCATATTATCTGGCTTTGATTCAATCTTCTCCAAATTATTTATATCGCTTGGTTTAGCCCCACACACCGTACACACAGCTCCAGAACTTGTGTCAGTTAGAACTTGTGTAACTTTTCCATCCACCATAGTTAAGAACAGCTCGTGACGTATTTCAATTAGCTGGTCCCCAATGTGTATCTCAGAAATTTTCAGATTATTAATTTGACCCCGAATATCACCGACCACCGAACGGGTTTTCTCGGGCGTTTCTTTTGCAAATTCCATCAGAATTGGTCGGCAATATCGAATAGAAGAGCAAGCCGGATTTTACCAAAGAACCTCTTTTGTTTCTGTATCAATCAGCTTTATTGGTACCAAAGACTCTATAAATAAGTTTGCATCTGAGACCAAGTTACTTTCATCTGTATCGGTTATTTCAATGCTGGAGGGTGGAAAATAACACAGTTTTTTTGCGTTTGTTAATATATTATATGACGGCAATATATCGAAGTTTTTGTTAATCAGACTTGCTCGAAGTAATCCGTATTGTGATTTCGAAAGATCTAAATCAGCAAAAAGACTTAAAGCTTCATCCACCGTAAAATATGATGCATTGCGAGTTTCATGCAACAATTTTTTCCTTTATGATCTTTTTTTCATCTCGTATCACAATTCCGCATCATTGCAACAACAAAAGCTTCTTCCAATTCTCCTTGAGACCACAATCCTTGGACGTATGCGTTATGTATATTCTCAAGTCCATATTCTTGAATTAACTCCATATTTTTCCTTTTTTTCGATTTCTCTGACAGATCTTCATAAGACTTTGATGGACGTCCACGTTCTCCAGATGTTGTAGGTTTGATATCCACTGGTATTTCGTCGAACTGTGCCTTAAATTCACCGTCTAACCACGTTGTATTTTTATTAAAGAAACGTTCTTTAGTTCGGTTAGATGTAGTCCAGCGATTGTTAAAAGCTGATATAAGCGATTTTTGAATACTTTTCACAACTAATTCACTTTTTGAAGACGACAATGGTGTTCTTCTAAGTATTTTTGAATATCTTCTCTTTTTGTCCCATGGTCAATGAAAAATTCGCACAATACTCGTCGATGCACAACAAATTCACTCATTTTGTTGTATAGGTACTTCGCAAATATTGTTGTTATTTACCGAGGTTGGTGAAGACTCTCTATGTCGAAGCACAATAAAGTACTGGTAAATGACAATTAAATCAATAACTTTTATACTTCAATTCCGTGAGAATAATATTATTATCTGCGGGTAGTCACATATTTATCGCGTTCTTATATGATATGATATGATTTCCAATAACAGTATTTCCACCTTACCTAAAACTTTAATTTAGGTATTTATATATAAAACCCAAAAATGTTTCTACCTACCCAAGGCAGCTTTACCAGGTAGTAGCAGTTCGGCAATAGCAACAAAGCCGAAAAAAATCACATGTATTTTGTTGGTAGAAAATTCACCACATTGTCAAAAATCACGAGAGCTTCTCTCAAAAAACAACCACTTTATGTATGTATGTAGTTCATTCTCTCAAAAAAAACAACCACTTTATGTATGTATGTAGTTCAATGAGATAGTTTGTAAACAAAATTTTGACAGCTTGCTGGGATGTAAACAATAGTCACCTGTTCTAGTGATATTACCTAGTAAAGCTGCCTTGTACCTACCTACCTACCTACCTACCTACATATCTACCTGCCTACCTATGTCCGCTATAGACGCTAGTAGACAATATTATTTAACAATAAAATGCCAGAAATAATTTATTTTTCGATAAACCTCCTGAATCAAATCTTAAAAAAAATTTTAAAATATTTTTGCATTTCCCTCCCCATCAGGTATTTTCTCGTCCCATTTAAAAGGGGGCAGATTCGGGCAATTTTTTTTTTTGCCTTGACTTTTATATGAGCTGCTCTATGTGATGGTATCAAAATTACGGCAGACATCGCTAACTGTCAAAAGTCTATTTAAAGTTTCTATTAAGGTTAGGATATTTGATACTGCAAAAACAATCGTGTACTTCTCCAGTTTTTACATAAATGTCTACTTAAATGCTTTTTAAATAAGGTACTTAGTAACCATTCTAACCATATATCACACTTACATGCAAATGCATTGAAAATAATGAAAATATGACTGACTGGTGCAATTCTGTTCTACATAATCGACATTATTTTGAGCGTCAACTTGCAAGTCAAGTTTTATTAAGAAAAAATGAGAAATAATCTATTTTAAATTCCATATAATATGTATTAGACATTCAGTTAGATATGTGCATTAACAAAATATTCAATATCGAACATTCGCGAAACCTATTTTTGAGACGTTACGCACGATTCTGTCCCATAGTGCGCCGGTCAGTCCACTAGCATTTTTATTACTATCAGTTTCAAATAAACGGAGTATAATTAATTTCTTTTTCAGGCTCTTTTGTCTTACCGTTCCTTTTCATTAATTTCAGGCTCATCGTGGTTCCGATACTAAATGCATCATCGAGGACCTCGAACCGGGAGTGGAATATTGCGCCCGAGTCTGTCCCGTACGTATCACTTCGACGGGAGAATTGACGGGTCCATATTCGCCAATCCTCAATTTCACTACCATGACGGCGGATGTTTCCGCGGTCACTAAACTGTCGCCTAGCAACGCCACGCCCACACACACTCCTAAGAACAAGAACCTCTCTACTCTGTGGCACGGGGTGTCGCTGAAAAAGTTCTACGAAGAAAACTTAGTTTACATTTGGGCGTTGTTAATCACCATAGTGGGTATAGTCATTTCCTTGGGCATAGCTTCATTTTTGTAGGGGTTATTGTGCAATTTTTACGTTATTTTAATTATTAATATTTTTTTGTAATTTGTATTTTTGGGCGCGTGATGTAGGTATGCTACGGTGATCACGTGATAAAGGTTGACGTCAAAAATATGTAAAGATCACGTATTTTGTAAAAGCCAACTATCTAAGGTGTCAGTTAACTATGAATTACAGAAAAAAAATGTTTTAAACGTGATGTTAGAATAGAAAGAAGACAAAAAATATTTTTAGAAAACATGTTTACGTTATTAAAAATTCTATATTTCTAGCGTTTTTTATATTCCTTAATTTTTAATTGTTTTTAAATTTTATAAATTCTCCTGTTTTTAAGTGTACACTGTAATAAATTATTTTAGAATAAAATTATATTAAATTAATTAATATTATGTAATTAATTGAAATACTTATATTTTTTTAGTAATTCTGTTGTGAATGTTTTCTCTCTCTTTTTTTTTTAATTTTCAAAAAAAAGGTATTCTTTCACTAATAGAGGGCGGCATGTATTGAAGGTAAACCAGTAGGGGACTTCCCCATGATTATAGTGTTACCGAAACGGTGTGTTACTTTACTTTCTAACAACAGATATTATGACCATGTGGAGATTCGCAATATTGTGATTTAGTGACACTAAAGACAGACTTTACCGTCGCTAAAACACACTAAAACTGGTTACTTTCAAGCTATACTCAGAGAAACAAATTTCTTAGTAATTTTTTTATGTATATCCAGATTTTACAAGCAAACAGTTATTTCTTTACGATTCTTGACGGAAGCCATATCACAAAAAATTAACTAAATCAAAAAAAAAAACTTTTATATGTCATATAAATAAATTACAATGAAAAGTATTATTAAACAGGGCTTTTTATTATATTGTGAAATGATGTTCTTTAGGATAATGAATACAATATAGGCTAAACTTTGGGAAAAATCTACAAAATAAAACGTATATCTAAGGTTTTTACAATATACCAATTCTCATTTTGCCATCATTTGAGTAGTATCAGGTACTAAAAGTTAGATATTTAACGCAAAAACAAGAAAACTGCATTTTTATACCAACCTGGTATAATTTTAATTTCAAACAGGTAATATTTGTAATTCAAATATCAGGACCTTGTGACAGCCGATTGGTAGCAAAATGTATTGTTTATTGCTAATTAATAATAACATATTCAAAGAGTAACCGCAAGAAAAATGTGAAGTTCAGCCCGTTTTTACTACCTTCACAACTTAATTAAAAATCTAGGACAATTTTTTTATTTAGGGGTAACTACCCCTGTTTTGGGGGCTAAAAGTTAAAAGTATGAAAATAAATAGGATTTTTCCCCAAAATTAAAAGTTATTTGTTAGATTAAAATAGCACCACATGAATTTCAGCCCCCTTTTAAGGGGTGGTTATCGCTTACCGATAAGTTTGGGAGACGCATAAGTCCCTAGCTCAGTTTTTTCATTATTTTTTTGTATCTTTTCCTAGTCGTGTGAGTGATGTTTGTGAGTATAGCAGGATCCCCTATTAATTGCGACTCCCTTTTAGAGAGTGGTTTTTGATTGACCATGAGACCATTGAGAATATGTAAATAATTAAGGATGTTTTGTAGGTATATTAAAAGCGATGAGAATTCTTTGAAAAAATTATATGTTATTCTGATAAGTCTCCTGAATCTCCTCAAAAAAACTGGAAAATTTTTTACAAGCCCGTTCAAAAGTTATTGCATTTTTTAGTTGTAACAAATTTACACGTAGTTAAATGGAAAACATGTATTCGAGCCGAATTCAAGTAAAAAAAAGTATAGAAAATACGATTCGAAAAATTCATAAAATTGTAAACTAGTAGATTAAATATCTGAGAAGCACATAAGCAATTAATATTTAGTGGTTTCAATATTATTTTTAGAGAAAAACAGTAAAAATGAGTGATATTTACGGTATAATTGAATGCAGAGTGTAATTCACATCGAAAACGTGGCAACCTCGCAAACAATTACGGGGAAATAAAATTAGAAATTTGTAATGTGCTATGTTACCGCGTAAATTTAAATGTTAAGAAAATACGTTTTGAAGGTAGGAACGATCAAAATTAAATAGTGACATATAATTTATTAACAACAATGTTATAAATTATTGATATAAAAGTATAAAATTTTTTTCATAAATTAACAATTACTAAAATGTACTTAAAAGAATACACATTACGGTAAACAGTAAGCAATAATAAAATCATCATCTTTTTACTTAATAATTATTTTAAATATATTTTAAATGTAGTATTAAATAAGAAGGTTCTTTGAAACCAATTAACAATTTTTTTAATAGTTGCTTTTTTGCAATGATTGCAATTCTTTGGCATTAATTTTTTTCAGTAAGAAATTTCTCAAGGCTTTTTGCCATTCGAAGGATCATGTTTGCTTTTCAAAATTTCCATTGTAATTCCAGCTCTTGCTAATTTTTGCTGGTTTGACAAACTTACTGCATTTTCCGGTTTGAGACATTGTGGTAAATTATAAATAAACACGTTTTTAGTTGTACATACAACACTAACCTCGAACGGCATCCATATTATAAATGTAAACAGTCATGTTAGTGCGCAACCTGCACACGCATGCTTTCGTTCTGGATTTAAATAAAATCACAACTACCAACTATTAGATTGTTACGCTGTTGTCACGTTTCACTAGTTAAAAACTAGACTTATTTTATTTAATTTATTTAAATAAAATCAAATTTATAGTTTTCTGAGGTATTTATCTGTCTTCTAATTTTTTTTTAAGTATACTGAGAAAATTTGTAAAAGTGATTTCTGATGTAAAAATTTTACGTATTTTTTCTTTTTAAAGTTAAATTCAAGGTACAGTCGCAACCAAAATTTTTTTTATTATTGTTAAAAATATTAAAAATTTCATTGAAGAGTCGAACTAATTTCGATTTTAATAAAAAGTTGATACGAAAAACAAGCTTGTGAAAAAAAGACGTTTTGTTATAATGCCGTATTTTAAAAGATATTGAGAGATATTGGTTTGATCAAAATTTCATGTACTTTTGTATCCGATTGTACTTACAAATCATCCTTAAAGTGACCTATTTTCAAGAATTACACATCATAAATATTTTTTTTATGTTCTATTAAAAACTTACTTATTTTCACCCTTTTAACCCTCAAAATAGGGGGTAGTTACCCCTAAATAAAAAAATAGAAAAATATGTCCTTCTAGACTTTTAATTAGCTTTATTTTAAGACCTTTTAGGTTAAGCTTGCTTTTTTTGCCTCAATGTTATGGACGTTGCAAAAACAGGCTAATTTTGCGGTTACTCTTTCCCATCATGGAGGAAAATTAGTCGAAACTCAATTCTGGAATTAGTTTTTACTTCAATAAAAGTTATTAGTGCCTTACTTGAAATAGTCACTATCAAAATTAACATTTTTTCAAAAAAAAATACAGAAAAATAAGCTTATTTTTCAAAATTTCGAAAAAGTTATAAAAGTTGCATCCTTATCAGTTTTACAAAAGTGTACGCAAATTTAGCGACCAGGCTATTAATTTTTGCAAATTTTTTAATACTTAAGGTAATTGTGTCACACAAAAAACTTGCTGGTCGAACACATTACTTTTTTTAAAACTAAATGTGGCTTATACTGGCTTATTTTAATGAATATAACTGTAACATTTTAAATTCCTGTACATTTCATGAAAAGTTGTTATAGTCCTAACAGATCTAATTTTTAACTAAATAAAATATTTCTTTATTTTGTAGATATTCCCAAATAAAAAACTTATAAGTAAAGGATATAGGTTATATTTTAAACTCAATCTATAAAGGATTGCTCCAAATACAGAAATTCTATGGTGGTGTGAGCCTTCTTAAAAATTGGATAACGGTCAACTTATTTTAAATTTTCTTGTAGATTGTTTGAGCACTAACCAGTAATTGTTTACTGATTTCCAATATTCTATATCTCGACCTTTCTATCCAATAATTAAGAAAACAGACCAAGATGGTAAATTACTGAAATAATTTGTTATTACAGTTTCAAGTAGCAAACGTGCGCGATAACTTATCTATGTTATAATTAGGAAACGTTTAAATTCAACCACCTAAGAACATTTCCTTTAATAGATCCTGTTTCTAAGGTAACCGAAATTTTATACTTCCGACTGCAAAAGAGTATTTTAGCTTGGTTGTAAGAAAACTATGATTGGCGCAGATAATGAATTTGTTTACCTATGTTGAACTTACCAAATAAATATATACCGGGTGTCCCATTTAACTAGAACAATACAAATAACTTGAAAAATAAGCTTTGTCGACAAAAGTTGCAGAGGCAAAATATACTTAAATTTAAGCAAAGAAACTTTTAGAATCAGAATAAATTTGAATCTTTTTTCCCATAATAATAAAAAAGTAGGATAAAAAAGTGCATTCATTTTTTTTTATTCTAGAAGATTCTCTGCTTAAATTCAGGCATATTTTGCCTTTTGCATTTTTTCTTTTAAAGTTAATGGTTTTCGTGTTAGAAATTGTCGTTTTTTTTTTTGCTAAGTACTATAAAAAATTGACATTTTCAAAAAAAAGTGTTTTCAAAAAGTCTCTTTTTTTTTCATGTAAAATGCGAATCTGCAAAAAAATATATTGGTTTCTATTTTAAAAAATTGAGTTGACCTTGATTTGACCTTGAAAACGCCACTCAAGATCAAATTTCTTACTATCTTTGTATTTCATCTTTTTGAAACCTGCAACTTTTGTTTAAAACATTTTTTTCAACAAAGCTTATTTTTCGAATTATTCGTATTTTTCAAGTTAAATGGGATATCCGGTATATATATATATATATATATATATATATATATATATATATATATATATATATATATATATATATATATATATATATATATATATATATATATATATAAATAATAAAAGTATAAGTCTAATTTCCATATATACTCATTTTCATTCATAACACTACTATATAAAAGAATCGTACGGAATTCAAAAATTGGGTCCTCTACTAAAGCCAGCATTGGGAAATTTGACATGTATTTTATAATTCTTCTATTTCTATCTGAGCCGATTGGTCTAACCTGCTGAAAGTATTCCGACCTTGTACCGTGTCCTGAAGTTCAGTATAAAGTGATACTGAACCTTCGCTTGTCACTCTAGGAAACAAGAATATATCTATTTGCTCATTATATATTTCATGCACCAGCCAGAAAGCTTAAATGCCTTGGATTGTCCTGGATAATCATTTTTGTCAGGTCAAAAATTCCCAAATTTATCCGAACCAAAAACACAACGAACACGTGTTAGAGAAATTCAGATTGGGTATCCAGCCTTGACTGTCCTTAATTTTTTCTTTAAAGTCCTCAACACGGCAGTGGAGCTTCGACCCACAATAGGCTAAAAGATACTCATAAAAGAGTTTTTAAATTCGATAACGCGTAGACATGTTTTTTCAACGAACTATACCACAAAACTCCTTTTTAATTCTTGTCAAGTGCTATGTCATATATTTTTTTATTATTTTTATTTTTGAATTTTGTACGATCTACTACGTGCGCTGCTTACAACCAACTTTAATCAATCTGTTGCAGTCAAAACCCAAACTATATAGGACCAGAACGTCACTAAGGATGTTTTGGTATTTTTATACGTGTCCGTACTTTCTTGAGTGGTGCTAATCAATTTAACGATGTGATGTTTGCTGTACAGGGTGTTGTATTTTTCCTTGTCGAAATTTTTGTGTGGTGCATTTCTTAAGGCTTCTCAAGATATTGATGTAGCGCTTCATTGTATTAGTTGTAAAAGTAGTAGTGAAGTTGAGTCATGATCAAGTTTTAAGTGTATGTGTATTTTTTATAGGTGTATGTAAATTTCCAATAATCAAACGGAAAATCTGAACTGCACTGTGATGTGAAAAAATGATGTCTGTATCCGATTTGTGGTAGAAAATCGATCATTTTAAAATTTATTTCTAGGTCTACAGGGAAATTAATGCTTTGTCATAAATATTTATATTTTTATACGTTGTTTTTCCAACCTATTTAACAAATATGTATAACTATTTATGTGTAATGTTTAACGTTTTACTAACTTTTATTTTTAAATAGGTTTACTATTTAAAAATCAGTAATTATAATCAAAGACAAGAGACTTCGTATCTTTTCTGTTTGGATAGGCTCTTGCGAAAACCTTAAAATGAAAATATATCAAAATTTGCTAATTTTATAAACAATATTTATAGTTCATCATATAAATAATAATATTAATATTGAATAAATAATAAAACGAGCGAGAATTAAGGTCCTACACATCCAATGGTGAAGAAGGTCTTTTAACGGTCTTAACAATATTTTTTAATGTTTTTGAGTTTCCTGCGTTTGAAAATTCCTAAGAAAGATACACTCACGTTACATATTTTTCTTTGTTTTTCATTTTGTTAAAGTTTTTCAAAGTCAAGTGCCAAAATTTTTATAAAAACCAAAAGTAAAAAAAAAAATATGGATTTTTTTAAGGAAATGTTTTTAAAACATATGTCAACCAATAAAACTAAAATTTATTTTGTAAATGGCAATTAGGTTATATTTCGAGCGTTGCTAGCGCTAATGCTTTATAGGGGTATGTTTGCTCTCTAGATAACTTAGAAAATTAAGTAAAAATTACTCAGAATTTGATCAAACCGCCCGCGCTTTTTTTCTAGGCGAAATAACAAGTGTACATACATATTTTTCAAAATATTTATAATTCCTTATTTTACAAACATCGTTTCACACGTACTTGAAGGGGTACTCTTTTTTAATCTGTTCGGTTTTTTAAAGTTCTATTGGTAAACATTTTATAATAAAATATATTCCTAACAAATCAGCGCTCCAGAAGCGGCGCACAATGGGCTGAATCCCGATTCTAGCTGGACAATTTTGTATTTTATGTGGCTGAACAAGGTCCAAATGACTAGAATAGCCAAAAAAAAGTAATAAAAAATATATATGAAGGAAAAAATAGGTGTTTTAGTTCTCAGAACTGAATTTTTACTGCATATTTTGGTATAAATTGGTCTAAAAGAAAATGGAAAGATAAAATAGAGATACTAATTGCTAAATTTATGTATTTGCTAATAAAATGAACTATTCTTTTATGTAAATTCAAAATCAGAATCTTCCGATTCGCTCGGAGAATCCTTCTCCGCATAGCTATGCTGTTCAACCTCTTCCACAGAATCCGTGAGTAGTTCCTTTGCATCAGGACTCAGCTCCTTCAACGGGACTGTCTGGAACCTTCTAAGGCCAGTACTAACAGGATCTGATGAAATTAGAAGCATATGAACTAAGTCTTCATAGGTTTTAATATATGAGGACTTTCTAGTATGATGGGCTCTGAATCGCTTCATGTCTTTATTCCTTGCCTCCTCTGAAGGCTGCCCTATTAGAACAAGGGCATGTTTGATGACTAAAGAGCCATGTAAAAGGATTTTATGTACGCTGGGAGGTATCCTTTACCAGCCATATAGCTATATAGCTCTACAAACAGTTTGGCAGTATCATAGGCAAATATGTTAAATTTGTCTTCCTTGATTGGATTCCCGCTTGTATAGTGAAGAATTTGAGGAAGTTTTTTAGAAATACCTGAAGAATAGTTCCAAATCGAGATATTAATCGCTTATCAACTTTTGTAGCTACAGCGGCTTCACCAGCATTTTTGTTATATCTACATTTATGGTTCATTATGGCTTTTCCCCTTTGAATATAGTTTTATTATAATAAATAAATTCTGGAAATTAGAAGCCGGACGGAAGCGGACTTTAAAACTCGCGCATTAAAATATAAAAGATTTTTCACTTTGCACGAAGCAAAATCACATTCACTTACATTGTAATGGTATGAACTTACCTTCTGTAATCGGATGTTTCCAGTGCTTGCAACTTCTCAGAATGTATCTAAACCAGAAAAATGTATACTCAAACGAAAATAAACAATCCTGTTACTGTACAGATAATATGAGGGAAAGTCACATAAATGTACCGTGAGAGCGTCTCACGCTTTACTCGCATTCAACCGTTTACACAGTAACTTTTTACACACTATTATTTGCTATAATAATAAAGTAAGGGTGGAATTGAGTTTACTAAACTCTTAAGAAACATTTTCTTTATTTGCAAACCCTACATTTTGACATTGATTTTTAAATTTTGTCCAGCTGGAATCGAGATTCGGCCCATTGTGCGGCGCGAGCGCGGAAAATGCGGTTTACGTTTCTCCTAAATAACTATATTCTGTAGGAAATACAGTACTAGGCAATTCATTTCAAAGGGACGAAGTTCTCCATATAAAAGAATTGTTCAAAAAAAAAGTGCTACGAGAAGTACGTAGCGGAACTTCATACGAATGTGATGTATTAGCGCGTCGTGAATTCCTAGCATGCATCGCTTTGGTGAAACCAAACGGACTACAACCATCGAACACTTCCAATGAAAGTATTTATTGATGTTCTCAGGAGTCGAAGTTGGTGGTGAGTTCTGGGTCTCCATTTATTGAAATAACTCTGTTCTGAATAACAAATGTAGCGTAGCTTTGAGAAATCATGTTGCAAGTATAACAGGTAACATAAACATGCAAAGACCTATTTACTCTCAAGTTAACGTCCGGCAAGTTGAGTAATGATTCTAACATGGTCCGTCCTGACATAACTATGTCGGGTTCTTCAACGTTATTTCTTTCGGAAAAAAAACTGTTTTTGTAGCTTTAAATCCTACTTGGTTATTGTTGAATAGCTTCCTGCTCTCTGTGATTATTAGGAGGATGCAACATGCGAGTAGCTGATGTTCTAACGTTCATGGTAAAGTAGTAGATTTAATTTCTGGTCTTTTCCGGTACATCCTTGATATGAAAGAGAAAGAGAGATTAGAAGACTATATAAAGCTTTGGGTGTTGATAGTGAAGGTATCGGAAAGGATTAAAAAGAAACCACTCATATAGAATTCATATACCTTTATACGTATATGAGACATTAACTTGCATTGACTGGCAACATTAAGTAATTTTATATTATCACGATAACATTCAGTAATTTCATCTTATTCTTGTTGTGTTATTAAAGAATTCCTTTAGTCGTGACTGTAACTACTTGATCACCAAATCCAACCAACCAATATTCAAGATTGTGGCTATTTCGATCAGAGTAATACGCCTGTTACAAGCTGTTCTACTAACGCAATGTTTTCGTCCGTCACTACCAGATGAGCCTGCCACGGTCGTGGGGCTTCCTCCTCAGAAGTTATGCCGCGTTTAAACTTTCTGCACTACTCGTACACTTGCTGCAGGAACAACCACGAATCACCGTACTGTGCCGTCACCCTGAGTGATGAAATTTAATTAGTTTGACACCTTAACTACACAAAAAAACTTATCACAGATCATTGCTCTAACGCAGTGCATGTTGACAGTGGGGCGGCCATCTTGTTACTGCTGCTGCCTTCTTTGTTCCAGCATCACTCTGCCACCTGTCGGTCATTTTGTAAGACTCAAGGAACACTACTGCCATCTACCGAATGAATCATACAACTTTTCAGAAATTTATTGCACTTTTAAGATTTTCATTCGATTCACCTTCGGGTATGTATATATATATATATATATATATATATATATATATATATATATATATATATATATATATATATAATCAGGAGTTAAAATATTTTTGAAATCGAAAAAGTATCAAAAACTTTTTGCAGTATTACTGAAGATTAACCTGATTGTAAGGAGTATAAACAGCTAAAAAAAAATACCAGAGTCACATGATTTATGAAAAGTCCAAAAATTATTTAACAGTGTTAATTACAGGAGTTCAAACATTAGGAAAATTAACATAAATATCTTGAAATCTATAAAAATGTAGCTTGTTCTTTGATTCAAATAAAGATAATATCAGTTAACTCTGTGGTGAATCCCGAATTAATTTTTAAAAAAATATAATACCCTGTGCTGTGTGTTGTTATTCCAGTCATCCTGTACATTTTCTATAAATATATTATAAAAAATGTGGTTGGCGGTATTAATAAATTATTATATATAAATATAAAATTAATAAAATAAATGAAACGTATATTTAAGTGGCTGGAACGTATGTACCTATAGATTATTTGAATATTATATAATTTTAAAAATATTATTACATTACTTATTGCAATTGTATAATAAAATAGGATGAAATATTTAAAAAAAAAAAATAAAAATAAAGAAAAAAATATAATTATATACAGTTAATCTATGACATAATCTAATCTATGATATATTATTATTGGGACTTGTAAGTGCTCAAAGCACGATCCACAAGAGATATATTAATATATGCTATAGGGATATACATATATACTATAAATAAATCAATTATATATTTTATGTACTATTTTGTTTTGTTTCATTTCGTGCCCTTTTATTTTTCCCTTACTATTTTTAGTGTTCCGGACAGAAACACTTATAAGATCATTTCAGTGTCTGTTTGTCCGTCTGTCACACCCAATTTTCTATCAAAACTAATTGACATAGAAAGTTGAACTTTGGCATATATATATATATATATATATATATATTATATATATATATATATATATATATATATATATAGTGCGACCTCGATAATCCTGACTAATTAAAACCGTGGTGATCCGAATTAGTATATAATTCGAATTACTGAAGCAGGACATTATTTATATTAAAAAACGAGTCATTTATTACGAAACAACTAAAAAATAGTATATACATAGGATAAAATTTAAAATAGAAGCATATCTTATCAAGTTTTATCATATTTTGTAAAAAAATTTGTAATTTTTCTTTGCTTGACCCTTCTCTGGCTCATCATAAAAGCAATTTCTTTTAATCTTTGAAGTACAAGAACATCACTTAGAGGGATATCATTTTCTTCTGCCCTATCTCATGCACACATTGAAACTTTTAACTGCCTCATCATTCTTCACAGTGTTCTTAACAGTCTGGTTTGTATTAGTATTTAACTCTGAACCTTCATTATCAATCTCGTGTGCATCTGTATCATCTATGTCTTCCAGTGGTAACAAATCTTCATCATTTTCAAGCCAATTACATATTTCCACGTTCGTGAGATTCTGCTCAGTGAGAAACATCTGTTAAATATTTACGAATTAACCAAAAAAATACTAAAAGAAAAATTTCAGGCTTTACCTTTCATTTCTTCATTCGTGTAAAGCAAATTGTGCCGCAATTTACTCAGAGGAATCAGATCTTCAGCATCATATTCAGTGTCTGGGTTGGTATCTGCCACATAAGCCATAATTTTGTGCCAGCACTTTTTCAAGACTTCAGGGGAGACTTTTTCCCATGAATTGCATAGTAGACATACAGCATCTTTGAGGGGTTAATGCTTTTTAATAACCTAACAAGGTTCTCTTCATTATTTGATAAAATATGGGCTAAAAGACGTTTCCGATAAAATAATTTTGTCAGTCTGACTGCATTCTGGTCCATAGGCTGCAAAAGTGCAGCACAATTTGGTGGAAGAAATAATGTTGTAAACTGTCCATCCTCACTAGTCAGCTCTTCTATAGTTCCATGGCTCAAAGCGTTAACAACAATTAGCAGGGCTCTTTCAGGCAAGTTGAGACTTCTTAAATGACTTTTGACTTGACGAATAAAAGAATAATGAAACCAGTCTAAGAAAATTGCTGTAGTTATCCATGCATTGGCAGATGATTTGTACTCAACAGGTATGTTCACATTTTTAAAAGCCCTCGGATTTTTTGCCTTTCCTATCACTAACAACTTTAATTTTTGTGATTCATCAGCATTGCAACATGCTAGAAAGATAACGCGTTCTTTGTTTATTTTTCGACCTGGTGCGGTCTTTTCCTGAGAACGAACCAGCGTTTTTTCAGGTACCATTTTCCAATACAGAGCTGATTTATCTACATTATATATTTAAGTAGGTCTAAGGTTTAATTCTTTTATCTTATCTGCGAATAAAGTTAGGAAAGGATCGACGGCACTTTCATCAATGGATAGTTTTTCGCCACAAACTTTAAAAGCACGCAGACCATGTCTTTTTCTGAAGTTAGAAATCTAGCCTCTGCTAGCTCCAAAATTATCATTCCCGTAGGTTTCAGTGTAAAACTGTTTTGCTTTGCCTGATAAAATTTTGTAGGAAATTGGGACGTGTCTTGATCGTTGCGTACAAAACCACGTATACAAACGAGTTTCCATTTCGGGATATTCGGCTTTTTGTAAGGTTTTCTGACTCCAGGACCGGAATCATATTTGGAAATAAATTTAAAAGAAGTTACACGTCCATAGTGAGTGTCCACAATTATCTTTAAAATAAATCATATATACATACCTTTTGATTTTCCCTTGCTTCTTTTTTATATATACTTGTACACCTGGTATATACAATTTACACCTGAGAGATGTTAAAAAAATGGATGTAAAAGGTAGAAAGAAATAGGTTGGGAGTTGAATTCTATAATTATGAAGCGGCCAACAAATTTGTGGATAATGAATCTTTAAAGAGACTAAATTATCATTTATATATTCCATCTAATTACGCCTCATGCAAGGGAATACTTAGAGCAATTGAGCTGGACTTTTTAGAAAATTCTGAATAAAACTGAATCACTCTTTAAAGTCATGAAAATGAAAAGGATGAATAGGAAAATATTAAATCCTAATAATAAAATAACATTTGTTCCTACGGGCACTGTACTTTTGACGTTTGAAGGCACAGTCTGGCCACGAGAGATCTGTCTATATACACTAAAGTCTCCGGTAACTATGTACATCCCCCCTGTAACACAATGTCTTTCCTGCCTACTGTATGGCCACACTAAAAAAATATGTAGAAGTAATAAAAATGTTTTAACTGTGGAAATAGGCACGAAGGGCAAGTGGAGGATTGTGAAATGCAGTACTACCACTGCGAGAGAAAAGGACACAAATCGACATCTAAAAATGCCCCGAATATACTAGGTAGAAAGCAATTAAATATCGAATGGTCAGCGCGATAACATCAGTTATTTCGAAGCACAAGAAATGTACCCAAGACATTATGAGACCTCCAACACAAGACAAAATAATAGAATACAAAACTATAACGCACAAACATCTGACTTCCCTACCTTAAACCCGAGGAATTCAGATAACAATGCGATAACAATAAGTCAAAGAAATACAATGTTTAACGATCAAATAAACAAAACCAAAAGAAGTTTACCTCAAGTAGTTAGTGAAAGCCTAAAAAATGGACAATCAATAGAAATACACAAAGATATAATGAAAAGGAACATAAGTCAACTTTTTTTTCCAAACTGGAGACCACAAAAACAACAGAACCAAAGTCAGCCTAATAGTGTCCTGAAAAATTTTAGAAAATGGTTTGAATCTAGAGAAAGATGTTCTGGTACATCTCCTAACACAAAGAGCCCCTAAGATGGGCCAACAAGGCAGAGAGAAAATTAATAATATTTTCAATACAATAAATACTCTAGGAAACCTTAACAAATCCCATTTTTTTTTATGGGTCTAGCAGACGTGCTGCAGGGAAGTCCCTAAAGCGCTCCAGAAGCGGCATGTGTGCGGAAAAAAGCGATTCACGTTGTTCTTGAATCGCTGTAAATTGTACTCGGTGGGAAACACAGCGCTGGGCAAATTCTTCCAAAGGAATGATGTTCTCCATATAAAAGAGTGCTTGAAAAGCGTTGTACGCGGAGTAACAAGCTGAACTTCATAGGGATGTGAAGCACCAGAGCGACGTGTATTTCTAACATGCATCGCTTTGGGAGGAATTAAGCGGGCTACATCCTTCGAACACTTTCCATGAAATACTTGTAGAACAGACTCAAGTCGCCAACCGTTCTTCGATGTTCCAGCGAATCAAGGCCGCCGGTCAATTCCGGGTCTCCAATCAGACGGACAGCTCTTCTCTGAACAGAATCCAACAAATGCAGTGTATGTTTGGGAGCGGAGCCCCAAACGTGGGAGCAGTATTCCATAGTTGGTCGAATTTGAGCTTTGTAAAGAATTAACAGTTGTGGGGTGTAAAGCTTTTTGGTTCGAAATAATATTCCCAACTTTTGAACAGCTCTCCTTGCTATGCCTGCAACATGTTCATGCCAGGACATATTTGCTCCCAAACTAACGCCCAACAAATTGAGCGACGATACTAGGGGAATGGAGTGCCCCGACATAATTATGTCGGGTTCAGCAACGTTAACTTTTTTACAAAAAACTGCCGCCTGGGTTTTTGTAGCGTTAAATTCCACTTGGTTACTGTCACCCCAAGATAGAATTTCTTCCAGGTCTTTATTAAGTTGAACGACCTCCTGCTATCTGCGGATATTCGCCTGAGCAGCCGATGTCCGAGCGTTCAAGGCGAATGAAGAGACAAGCGTACTCTCATCTGCAAAGCTGTAGGTTGGATTCCCGGTCTTTTCCAGCAGATCGTTAATGTAAATGAGAAAGAGAATAGCAGACAGTATGGAGGCCTGGGACACACCGGCGTTGATAGTGAAGGTGTTAGAAAGAAATCCGTCGACCGCCACTCGTAAAGAACGCCCTCTGAGGAAACATGAGAGCCACAAACAGAACCTTTCAGACATACCATAAGAGCGTAACTTAGCCAACAGTCCATTGTGCCAAACACGGTCGAATGCCTTGGATATGTCAAGAGCAAACCGCTCGAGATTCTCCAAAAAGTTCAATTGCGTTGTTCCAAACATGTGTTATATAAGTCAGAAGATCTCCTGTTGATCTATGTTTACGAAAACCATATTGGTGATCGCTAATAATATTGAATCGTTCAAGATATTTTAGAAGATGCTCATTGATAAATTGTTACATGACTTTCGATATTATTGAAAGCAGTGCGACTGGTCGGTAGTTATTTGGCAAGGTCTTCTTGCCTTTTTTAGGTATCGGCTGAAGCGTGGCACATTTCCAGCAGGACGGAAATATTCCCTTTCTGTAGGATAGATTAAAAAGTCTACAGAAAACTGGTGTTAGTTCCCTTGCACAGTTTTTGAGAACTATGGCAGGTATTCCGTCAGCACCAGAAGCCTTTTTGGTGTCTACCTTCATTAAAATACGCTTTATGATGCGCTGTCTGAAGACAACATCGGGCATCTTTGACTGCAATATGGGAATAGTAGGTGGTGTTTTTCCTTGGAAATCGACAGTAGAATGTGAAGCAAAGAGTTCAGCCAACAAGTTCGCTCTCTCAACAGGTGTGGTTGCAATGGAATTATCTGGCCGTGTGAGTGGTGGTATGGTGGATTTGGTAAAATTTTGACTAACTGTCTTAGCGACTGCCCAAAAGGACCTGGAATTGTTGAGACAAACCAGAATTTGTTTCTAATTCGTTGATTGTGCACCTCCTTGGTTTCGTCGGTAATTCCTTTGCATCTGTTCCGGGCACGAATAAAGGTGTAAGGATTTTCACGCCATTGTCGGTAGGCAATATATTTAGAAGCAACAGCTTCTTTGCATTTTCGGTCAACCAAGGCTTGCCGTTAGAGGAGCATTTCTTCGAAAAAGGGATGTAACCTTCCATACTAGCCAAAATAACATCGGAGACCTCCCTGGCGCAGTCAGAGGGGTTATCGGATCGAAAACAAACGTCCATCCGAGGGAAAGCTCGAAAGTATTCCATGAGATCTTCCCATTTAGCAGATTTGTAGTGTCAGATCTTGCGCGGCCAGACGCCTCTCTGTCACTGATTGGCAGGATATTCGATGTCGAAAGCAGTTTATAGTCGGAAGAACCTAACGGCGGATTTATATTGACCGTGTAAATCTCCGGATTGGTGGTTAAAAACAGATCAAGAAGACTGGCGAACTCTCCGTCTCGATCAGGGATCCATGTTGGTTCGTCAATAAGCCGAGTTAAGCCACAACTGATTGAGAATAATTCAGTTTCACGACCTTGTTCGTCGTAATGACCCCACAGTTGAAAAAGCAGTACGAAATGGTCAAAAAAAGTCGGACAATTTTTTTTAGTCCCAGTTAAAAGTATATTTGATATTAGAAAATCATTCATTTTATCGTAATTTTGCTCCTAAAAAAGTGTTCATGATAAACGTATTTTTGGCTTATTATTAATCATACAACTTTATCTTAAAATATAAAAAATATATATATTAGGTGGGAAATGAAAGATATTAAGCTTCAAGTATAAAGTATTTATATTTCATTTAAACATCCAGGTACAAAGAAAACAGTTACTGAAAACACAGAAATTCTAAATTACTCGAAGGAATTTTATTAATGGCGATCGGAGAAGAAAAGCGCGCAGCGGCGCCATCCCGATCTGTATACTGTATATTGATGATGAAAATTGTGAACAAATTGAAAAACAAGAAAGTGACTAAAAAATAATGTTTATTATTTTGTAAATATTTCGGTTATACATTTTTTTTGTAATTTATTCTTTATTTTATTGTATTTATACAAGTATTATTAAATATATTCATTTTTTATATAAATAAATATATTTTCATTTATTTTTTTTATATAAACTGACTGCAATTTTGAATCACCCATTTTGAATTTTTTAAAATCTGTCCTCAGATTCTTAATCACCACCAAAAAAAACCCTTTGATAGACACTTTAAAAAGAAAATTGGAAAACTAAATAAATTACTTTCTCCTTGGCCGCCATATTGGATTCACCATTTTGAATTTTTCAAATCTGTCATCGGATTCTTAATCAGCACCCCGAGAAACCCCTTAACAGCTAATTTCAAAATATTTAGCGGTCTACAGAAACATCGGAAGCATGATTCCCACTACAATAGAAGGGATTAAACCAGCCATTTTATTTTAAATAATTTTTTTAAATTACGGTAAAACTAAAAAAAATTATCTATATACTATTTTTAGTGTTCCGTACTTATAAGATGACTTCGGTGTCTGTCTGTCCGTCTGTCTGTCACACCCGATTTTCTCCGAAACTATTTGTCGTAGAAAGTTGAAATTTGGTAATCATATAGGAATTGATGGCCTCATCAGAGCCGTGTACTTTTGAAAGTTAAATTTTGACTTAAATGGGGGTGAAATCGGAAGTGAAAAAAAAAATTTTTCACTGGGTCGAGTGTGGTGTCAAATGAAAGCTTGTGAAAAACGCGAGTAAAAAATATATATATAATGTAATACTTAGGCTCACTTTTCTTTGCATTATTTTTAAATCGCGAAAAATCGCTGTCCCCCCACCTTATCTCGAGAAGAACTGGTCAAAAAATTTTGAAAAAATTTTGGAATATTCTCAGAGGGGTGTAGATTGAACGAAAATTATCACGAGTGCATTACCTTTAATAATTTTTGTGATATATAAAAAACAAGAATTTCAAGGTCATCAGTATTCAGTAAAGATTGGAAACAAACTTTGTTGAAAACTCATTTGGGGTGTGTTTTGTGAAGTCACTGTTCATTTTATACCACCGTAACATTTTTTTTTTAATTTTAAAAGCAATCAACGTACGCAACACTAATTGTGCAAGTTCAACTTGCACTTGACCGGTTTTTTTGTAAAATTTCCTGTTCTTTCACATGGTGCTATTAGTTTTTCGATATCTCTTTATTTTTCGAGATATTTGCGAAAAACAGAATTTTTCATTTTATTTTCGATTTTGTAGGCAGGTGTACAAGTACGAAACACAGATTTCAAACAACAGATGGTGCACCAATGCAGTTTGTGCTATAAAGATTTGACACTGCGCCATTTTGTTGTGTCATCAACAAGTATCGGACGCGCACGAGTGATAAACTGGAAAAGTGTGTGCATAGTGTTGTGTTGTTGTGTTCAATATGTCGAAATTTATACCGAACAAAGAGCATTCGCCGACAGCATTAATTTTTTGTTTTCATTTAAAGAAAACTGCTGTTGAATTATACCGATTACTTCGAGAAGCTTATGGTGAACATGCTCCATCGCCAGATACGTGTGAACGATGGTTTCGGCGTTTCAAAAGTGGTGACTTCGATGTTGCAGGCAAGGAACGTGGAAAACCGCTAAAAAAATACGAAGATGTGGAATTGCAAGCATTGTTGGACGAAGATGATTCGCGAACACAAAAACAACTCGGCGAGCAATTGGGCGTTAGTCAACAAGCTGTTTCCAATTGACTACGAGAGATGGAAAGATTCAGAAGGCTGATAGATGGGTACCACATGAGTTTAACGACAGGCAAATGGAAAAGCGCAAAAAACACGTGTGACATTTTGCTCGCTCGGTACAAAAGGACGTCGTTTTTGCATCGGATAGTTACAGGGGATGAAAAGTGGATTTATTTTGAGAATTCCAAGCGCAAAAAATCATGGGTAGACCCAGGCGCACCATCCACATCGACCGCAAGACCGAATTGCTTTAGTAGAAAGACGATGCTCTGTGCTTGGAGCGGGAGGGGCGTGGTCTATTATGAGCTGTTAAAAACCTGGAGAAATGGTTAATACTAAACGTTACGAACAACAATTGACCGATTTGAACCGTTCGCTGCTTGAGGAAAGGCCAGAATACCGAAAGAGGCAACACAAAGTCATTCGGTGTGCCAACAATCAAGGCACACATGAGGTCCACCAACATCAAGTTCTTCGCAAAGGCGCTACAACACCCAAACGCCACCATAAGGAGCGCATTCCACGTGCCCGCCAACGCCCGCCATCACTATCCAAGACCTTCTGACCCCATATCCGACGAAGACGATGGCCCTCCCCCACCCCCATGAAGATTGTAACCTAGATTAAGTTTAGAATTAAGTTCTAGATTAGTTTAGAATTAAGCTCTAGTTAAGTTAGATTAGTCAACCAATGTAATTAAAACCCAATGTCCTAGGTTAAGTTAATTAGGATTACTGTATAGAACCTAGGTTAAGTAGTATAGGAATATAAGCTATCATAAATGTAAGTAAGAGGCATAGCCTAACTTAAATTCAATAAAGACAATGACAAAACAAAGTCATTTTTCTTTATGAGAATGCTTCATCACATATGGCAAAACCAGTTCGCGACACGTTGGAAGCACTCAGCTGGGAAGTTCTACCCCATGCGACTTACTCACCAGCCTTGGCTCCTTCCGATTACCACTTGTTTGCATCGATGGGTCACGCACTTGCTGAGCAGCGCTTTGGTTGGTACGAAGATGTGAAAAAATGACTCGATGAATGGTTCGCAGCAAAAGGGGAAGATTTTTACTGGCGTGGTATTCACAAATTGCCCGAAAGATGGGAGAAATATATAACAAGCGATGGAGCATCTTTGAATAAAGCACTTTTTATCATTCTTCCGAATTTAACAGGTTGACTGCCGACCACTCCGATCGGAGTGCGTCGGGTCTCTTCGCCAACGCCGTCTACTCCGATCGGAGTTCGACATGCGTTCTTACGAAACGTTTTAGTATTCCATCGGCGTTGTACATGAAACGTGTTTCTAGTGGTGGCGTTGCTTAAAAACGCAAGTTCTAACAGGTGCTTAAGTGGTTCCGCGGATTTGCTTTTGGTTTGGTTGTAATCTGCCGTACAATATGGACAATCAACCTGGGCCTTCTGGTATTAAAAAAAGACATTGTAGTGATGAAAAAAAGGTATATGATAAGAAAAAGAAGCTAACTGACACTGAATTATTGCAGCTATTGGAAGAAAGCGGAGGTAGTAGTGACGAACATTACGTACCAGACACAGACGATAGTGATGTAAATTCAAGCTCCGAGTCCGAAGAAGAGAATTTTATAGACCCTATTCGGCCACATCAAACACTTCCTAGCCTTGATGAGATAAAATGGAACGACAGAGGTGCGTTAAAACAAATTTTGTTCCGGAAAACCCAGGAATTATTGGTGCAAATTCCAGGACAGGGTGCACCTATCGATTTTTTCGAAATGATCATTGATGATAATTTTTTACAAACTATTGTAGAACGAACGAACTCTTACGCAGTCGAGGTTTTGCTGCGCCCAGAAACAAGTACAAAATCACGTATTACTAATTTTAAAGATCTTACTCTTAACGAACTAAAAATTTTTTTGGCCCTGTTACTTCACACTGGCACAATATCCTTGAGCCGTCTTAACGATTATTGGAAAACTGATCCGCTATTTAATCTACCTGTTTTTAGAAAATATATATCAAGGAATAGATTTTTGCTTATCTTGAGGTGTTTGCATTTTACATCTCCAGATATGGATCCGGCAGATCGGCTAGGAAAGATTAGATTTGTGGCAGATTTTTTTAACAACAAGATGGGAGAAATTTACTATCCTGGAAGAGAGTTGTCTTTGGATGAAGCTATGGTACTTTATCGGGGTCGTCTCCAGTTTAAACAGTATATCAAGAATAAGCGTCATAAGTATGGTATGAAGTTATACATGCTGACAGAGCCTAATGGACTTATTTTGAAATTTCGTGTCTACGAAGGTGCGACAGATGTTTATGGTGGAAGCGGACATACTGAAAAGATTGTTTTACATTTATTGGAGGAAAAATTGGGTGTGGGACATGCTGTTTATCTAGACAATTTTTACAATAGTGTTAATTTAGCTAGGAAATTACTTCAATAAAATACATACTGCACTGGTACGCTGAGAGCTGAGAGGAAAGATAATCCGAAAGAGGTAATGAGTGCAAACTTAAAACGTGGTGAGAATAAATCTATGTTTTGCAATGGAGTGCATGTCGGAAAATGGCGCGATAAACGCAATGTTCAATACATTTCAACAGAATTTGGAAGCGAAATGGGCATTTTTTAAAAACAAGAGAAATCAAGAATCTGAAAAACCTTCCGCAATCATTGGATATAATGCTTTTATGTCCGGTATAGATAGACAGGATCAAATGATAGCATATTATCCTCGCAGCCGTAAAACCATTCGGTGGTACAAAAAGTTATTCATGCATGTGCTGCAAATGAGCATGATAAACGCCTATTTTTTGTACAATAAATATTCGTGGTCTGACCAGTTACGATTATATGACTTCCGATTGGATGTCATAAGAAATTTACTAGCCAGACGACCAATTACTAATTTGCCGCAAATTCCTCCAGGCCAAATAAATGTCCACAGCATTAGCAAAGTAGAAAAAATTGTTAGTGAAAAAAAAGGAACTAAAGAAACAAAACGGGTAAGCAGAAAGGAATGCAAAGAATGCAGGAAAAATAAAATAAGAAAGCAAACAGTGTATGAATGCAAAATGTGCCCTGGACAACCAGGTTTTTGCCTTAATTGCTTTGAGGATGACCATAAAAATGTACAAAAACGATTTAGAAATAAATGTTTTGAGTTCATGAGTTCGATTTATTATTTCTTTACTTATTTAATTGGACACTCCGATCGGAGTGTTCGGCATCTAGTAAAAATTTTCACTTGCAATGCCGATTACTCCGATCGGAGTGAAATTTTTTTTTTATAATATTTTGAATGGCACATAAAAAAAAACACATCCAAGACTCATTTTAATTCATATTTACCACAATAAAATAAAAATATTTGGAAAAATCTTACCGGCGTCAACCACAAACTCAAAAATATAGATCGGCAGTCAACCTGTTAACATGTTTTTTTTAGAAAAAATAACCGCATTTCATACTTGTACACCTGGTACACTTTAAAGTAGCAAACTTTTTTTTATCGTATCCTACGTCCAAAAAACTACTTGTATGACAAAATGCAGCCTGTTAACATTTAGTGAGAGCTTTTCGTCAAAATTTGCCTCTGACAACTGGGCTATTAGAACTTAAAAGTGTAGGAATGTTTTGTATATAACGTATTAAAGACAATTTTTAGAGTTTCATTAAAAATCCGAAAATTATATTAAGCTCCTCCTTTACTTAACTTACTTGTCTTTAATATGTGACAGTAAAATATGTATCATTTTATTATTAATAATCTATATTATCAGCACAGTTTTTTTTATCAAATAATATACAAGCTAGTTCAGGTGAGGATCTACAAGCAATTTGGTATACTCTGTCCTATCTCCTAGACTACACAAAAATACATGATATACAAATCAATAGGATAAGTTTTTAATTTTTAGGACTAAGTGAGCCTTTTCTAAAAATAGGACTTCTAGATGTACTTCTATCTCCTCTATGCCTGGAACTTTTAAATCTACTTCCGTCTTTAGGACTTCTGGATCTACTTTCCCGTCTAAGACTTCTCGATCTACCTCTAAATCTAGGACTACGGGAAGTACTTCTATACCTTGGACTTCCAAACCTAGTTCTATCTCTAGGGCTTCTAGATGTACTCCTTCGTCTGACTGACTGGGGCGACGTACATTTTCTACGTCTACTAGACTTCAATGATCCTTGATGATTTCTAAATTTAGACCGGATCATCCTCCGTCCTGATCGCCTCGATAATTCTTTATCGTTATCCTTATTGTGTGATCGTCTTTCGCCGTTTCTCTTTCCTGATGAATGCTCTCCCTTTTCCGAGTAACTTTCAGTACTATAATGCGCCTCATCTAAATTATCATCTTTATCCAGAACAGATTCTGGTGACTCTGACCACCTCCAATTTTTCCTTTCCGACGATGCTCTGTCCCAGCTAAAATTAAATTAATTATTCAAATTAATTACTGAATTATTTTTACAATAGTGACAAATACGGGGACCGTACGAAAAGTCTAAGAGATACCACTGCCTTCTAACTGTAGCTAGGTCTTTTATTAGACAACTGACTAATTGTCATCTTGTTACGCTCATAACTATGCAAGTAGCGCGCTGTTCAATCGCCCAAGTTGTGTCATTTGGTCAGCAAGGATTAAAAGGAATCACGGCTATCTTGAACTGACTATAATTTGAAGTTCTTGTCAATTGCAATGTTATTGGTGCTAGTGCATCGAGCTATTTTTGATATAGCGCGAAATTTTTTAAAAAAAAACGTATTTTTTCCAAATTTAATTAATCATATTAATTATTTAAAATAAAGTAATCCGTGTATACGTGCTTATGTGCGTGCGTCATGTATTATTCTTTGTAATGTGTGCGTGGGCACGTTTGCTTGTGTGTCTGTATATGTGCGCGCGCGCGTATAAGTGTATTGGAGTACTATTTAAGTATTTAATAAAGCTCAAAGTATGCAAAATCGAAAATCAATAATGTTTAGATGAGCTGGTAGATCTGTGTATGTTATATATATTTTTTTCTCACCTAAAGTGCAATTTCTCGCGATAACTTGCGCTACCGTATACTTACTTATACAGGGTGGCCCAAAATTACCGAAGGGGTTTGAATTCCTTATAACTTTTTTATTACAATTTTGTTTTTTATTTCTTTTCAGTATTTTGTAAAGAAGACTTGGGGAATTTAAAATGGAACAGTACACAATTGAACAACGTGCCCAAATCGTTGAACTTTATTTCTCAAATCAATGGTCCATTGTTTTGACTCAGCGTGCATATCGTCGTTATTTTAATGTGCAGGTTGGACCCTCAGAGTCAACCATAAACCGTCTGGTTGCAAATTTTCGACAACAAGGGGCAGTAAGGAACCTTCCTGGTGCCGGCAGACGACGAACGGTGCACACGGATGACAATATTGAACGGGTACAGGAGAGTATTCGGGAAGATGGAGAAACATCAACCAGGAGACGTTCGACACAACTTGGCCTCTCACGAGGGTCGTTGCAGAGAATTTTGCATACAATAAGAATGTTTCCATACAAAATTCAGCTTGTCCAAGAATTGAAACCGACAGATTACCAGCAACGACTTGATTATGCAATTTATTTCCGGCAAAAAGCAGAAGAAAATCATGATTTTATTCATAATTTAATTATGAGCGACGAAGCCCATTTCCAATTAAATGGGTTCGTTAATAGGCAAAACTGCAGGATATGGGCTACGGAAAATCCAAGAGTAGTTCAACAGCGACAATTACACCCACATAAGTGTACTGTTTGGTGCGGTGTTTCGTCGGAAAGGATAATTGGCCCATATTTTTTTGAAAATGAACACGGTGTCGCCGTTTCCATCACTGGTGTTCGATATCGGACAATGTTGGAAAATTTTTTAAGGCCAGCCGTGGAAAACCATCCGCAAGTATGGTTCCAACAGGATGGAACCACAGCGCACACTGCGAGGGACCGAATGGCTCTTTTACGCGACATCTTTGGTGATCGCGTACAAGCGATTTTAATTGGCCTCCGCGTTCACCGAATTTAACCGCTCCAGACTTTTTCCTTTGGGGTTATTTGAAAGGAAAAGTCTATATTAATAAGCCTAGAACCATCCAGCAATTAAAAAACAATATACGCGACGAAATCAATAACATAACACCTGAAGTTTTGCGAAAGGTTATGGAAAATGTTTTGGAAAGAGCACGAATATGTGAAGCAGAAAATGGCCACCACTTGCGAGATATAATTTTTCATAATTAAATTAAAAATATTCTCCATTAATATACTGTATTTAAAAAAAAATTATAATTATGTCTTAAATAAAAAGTTATAATGAACTCAAACCCTTTCGGTAATTTTGGGCCACCCTGTACATACAGAATTTATACGTAAATGTTATTTTGGAAACATTCTGCGAATTTATAAATGTAACAACATATAAATGTAATAAAAAAATTATAATTATAATAATGAACTTATAATAATAAAAAAGTTGTAATAGAAAGAATCGCGATTCTTGACTTCACAAAATCATGAACAAAAAAATCTCTTTTCATTTACGTAAGTGACATTCGTACCAAGGTTTTGTTACTATTATTGTAACCAGATTTAAATTTTTTTTATATCTTATACTAAACTAGATGATAATTGCTCTTTTTGTTTTAAACTCAACTTTTGTAATTTGATCCTGACGATTCTGTACAGCCGTTGACGGTAAATCCCCATTTTGTCGATTGACCGTTTCGTCGGCTGGGCATTCTTACCTGGTTTGTTACCCTTTCGTCGACTGAGACCGTTTGACCATTTGAAACCGTTCCCTTTTTGTCGACTCGCCGAATTAAAGCTACCCAGTAAAGCTGCAGGTGGCCTTCAACCCTCTACAGGTAGTTTTACCTAGGTATTTATCTTCATACAATATAAGGGTGCGGCCGGTTAGGCGTTCAGGTTCAGGTTTCACAGTCCTACATCTGTAGAAAGTGTGAAGGAAAGAAAGAATTTTGCTCTATGGATTTTTTTAAGAAATAATTAATATTTACCCTTAATATAGATTTCCATAACAGATAAAGAGGTTTAGTTTTGTTTGTTTGTTTCTGTTGGGCAGGGAGCATCGACAGCTAAGATCGTTTAGCGCCCACTAGAGTTAGTTTGGTATAAATAGATTAGACTATGAAGTTGAATTCTTTTAAGTAATTGGTTATGTTTTCTTTAAGTGGGACAAAAGATTTTATGAGGATGATGATGTTGGATGGGATGCCGTGGGTGTCTCTCAAGTTTTGATGTTAAATGGATTCGATTAGATGTAACACTGATAAGGGGGAGTCACATTTAGGACAGAGTGGAGGGGGATCTCTCTTTAATAGATGTACATGCGTGGAGTAGGTGTGTCCCAATGCCAGTCTTCTTATTATTACATTATGTCTTCGGTTCAATTCTGTGGAGTTAAGGGGAGGAAATACATTGGTTTTGATGGACCATAATTTGTTGTTGGGATCTTCCAAGTCCCATTTGAGTTGGAAGAGAGAGCTGTGTAGGTGTTAAAATCAGAGTAGTGATTCTCTCCCATGTTCATACTGCCCCTTTCTATGGCCAGTTTAGCAAGATAATACACTCTGTCGTTATGAGGGTTGCCTATGTGACTGGGCAACCAAAGCAAGGATATGATACGTTTTTTCAAGGTGGCAAGAATTTGCCTGATATAGTTGAAATTGAGATTTCTAGAATTGATGGCTTTGAGAGCGCTTAGGGAATCAGAAATTATGAGAGTTGGTTGTTGTATGTTTGCTTGGAGGGAGTATCTGATAGCCTCCTTTATTGCCAACAATTCTGCGGAGAAAATCGAGATATGTTTAGGTACTTTAAACACTTGGACGATATTATCAAAAAAGAAGGCAGCCCCAACTCCCTTTTCCGTCTATGATCCATCTGTGAAGAAAAGTAAATGATTGGGATAGATATTGGATAGTCTGTCAAGAAAGAGCTTGTTAAAGAATATGTTTGAATGTTCTGATTTTTTATAGGAGTGCAAAGTTAGGTCAATGTTGGGGACAGGGGAGAGCCAGGGAGGAAAGGTGGTTTGAAGGGGGTAGTTGTAATGAGGGGGGGAGATATTGTGCTGGATGAGTAATTTGTTGATTCTGTGGGGAATAGAATCAGTGGGGAATGTAATGTTTGGTCTGTGGACATTGACCAGGTTGAGTGAGGATCTGGTATGAGGTCGATGTAGGGAAGTTGAGTAAAATTTTAACAGTGAGAGTTGGCGAGATAGTTGGAGTGACTGAGTGGATGCGATGCACTGTAAGCTAGTGATTGGGGTGGTTCGGAATGCGCCAGTGGCCAGTCGGAGACAGCAATTTTGTATAGTTTCAAGAGGTTTCTTGACATGAGGGCTTGCGAAGTCATAGATGAAGTTGCCGTAGTTGATTCTGGAAAGGATAAGAGGTTTAGTGAATCGACGAAAGGGGAATTGTTAATGACACTGATGTATAGGTTAAAAGGCCAGTCGACAAAACGGAAATCTCTCTTAAAGTCGACAAAACGGGAATCAACGACGGAAACGGTACTAAATCCCGCTGACGGTGTGCATTAAAAAATTTTACACACACAATTTAGCACTAGTTTTTATTTCTTTTTTTTTCTTACCTAATGTTAACAGCGTTACTGACGTAGAACGATTTACTAAATTGAATTTTGAAAATCTTGCTAGCTCACATAAGTGACACTGACCAATTTTTCAGTACAGTTGATCTCGTAGTTATATTTTCTCCCATGTAAAACTTGAAAAATCCGGTAAACCTACAGTTTGAATGTCTCGGTTTGAATTATTACATTCCGATGAAGCAAAACATACGTTTCTATTGCATGAGGAACACAGAACTGCGAGTAGCTTATCGTCATTTATATAAAAACTTGTATCACACTTTAATAGTTTGTCTAAACTTTTTGGAATACGCCTTGGATTTTAATCATTACCTTTGTTTTCTTATTATATTATTATTCTTTTACACGGTCATATCAGTTCTCAGTTTCAGTTTTCGTTTCATTTCAGTTCGGAAGGAGGTTTGTTTTTACACTGTCCGTTCAGTTCTCAGTCCGAGTTATCTTTCAAAGTGTTATGTGTGTTTCGCGTTCAAACACGTGTTGTCATACTGTCCCAAAGTGTACATGTGTAAAATAGCTCAAATTTTAGATGGTTGTAGCTTCTACTTGATGGAAACTCATTATAAATATATAATAAAAGACTGTTTTTGGTCAATTTCCACTGGTTTATTTAAATTGCGATGACGCGTTTCGCTGTCGATGGAGCTTCTTTAGATCTACATTTTACACTGTCAAGTTAGGTTTAATGTTCACAATTTTATATAATTTCTTAATTATAATATTACACCTAATTAAATTACATTTATAGTATTGGAAAACCCACACAGATTTGGAGTTAGGAGAATAAATTCAATAATGGTGAATTGCTTAAATCTACCTGGTCGTTGAGTAAAGTACCTGTAGTCCTTAATCGATTTATTTGCATTGTCTCTAAAAGGTTTAGTTTTAAACCTTTTTGTTGGATGTGTAAAATTTTGAAATTCTTGTTAAATGTGTGATTTTCTGTTAAAAGATGATTAGCATATGTTGAATTAGATTTTCTATGAATGAAACTTTTTTTCGTGTTCTGTAATTCTTTGTCTAAATGTACGTCTATTTTGTCCTATAAATGTTTTAGGACATGACCCACATGTTAATTGATAAACCCCTGATTTATTGTCTTTATTGATTTGTGGTTTGTAGTTTTTAAGATATTTCCCTATAGTACTGTTAGTCTTGTAAGCTATGTTGATATTTTTTTGATTTAAAAATTTCCCCAGTTTTTCCGTTGGTTTGCCGAAATAGGTTAAGCATTTAAAAGTGGTATTTCTGTCCTTAAAACGTGGGTATATTTCTGAGATTGCCTTGTTTCTAAGTTTTTTCCTAACGATACTATTGATTAAAGTAACCGAATAACCGTTGTTAACAGCTACTTGTTTTATTTAGTGTAATTCTTTAGTAAAATTTTCCTCTGATAAGGGGATATTAGTTAGTCTATGTATAAAACTATGATAAGCTGCGAGTTTATGATGATTAGGGTGGTGAGAACTATTGTGAATTGTGGTATCTGTATGACAAGGTTTATGATATATTGCAAATTCATGTTTTTTCATGGTTTTACTGATTGGTAAGTCTAGGAAATTGATTTTCCCTTCGACTTCTTCTTCCATTGAAAAACTGATATTTCTATGTAAAGAATTAATATACTGTAAAAAGTTAGTTAACTGTCTGTCCGTACCTGTAAAGCAAACAATTATATCGTCTACGTATCGATACCAGTATAGACAATTATTACTGTTGTTACTATGGTTGTTAAATATCATTGTTTCAATACTGTCCATGAAAATTTCGACAAGTAATGGACGTAATGGACTCCCCATAATTAACCCTTCCTTACTATTGTAGAATGTATTGTTAAATGAGAAATAATTTTGTCTTAGGCAAGTTGTTAATAAATTAATTCTGTCCATTTTTATAACTTCATTTACTTTGTTTTTTGTTAATAGGTTCTCTATTAAAATTATTGTTTCGTCTGGGGGAACACTTGGAAATAAGTTTTTGACATCGAAAGAGACTAATTTAGAATTATCTGGTTTTGTTATATTCTTAACTTTATTCACGAGTTTTTGATACTATATTTAGGTTCGAATTTGGAATGATATTTGATTAAATCAATTAAAAAGGATGACGTCTTATATGCTGGAGCAGACATGTAGGAAACAACTGGTCTGATTGGGTGGTCAAGTTTGTGTAGTTTTATGAGTGAATAAAGTTGTGGGATTTGGGGATTCATATTTATCAATTTAAATTTATTTTTATCATGAATGATACTTTTAGCCTGTTCAATTTGTTGTTTTATTTCTTTTTGGAAAATATTTGTTGGATCTTTATTTAAAATTTCGTACTTTCCTCCTGTTTTCAAAAAATCTAACGTTTTATTAATATAGTCGATTTTGTCTATTGCTATTACTATGTTACCTTTATCTGCTTTGGTAAAGATTACATCATTTTGTTTTGCTTTACTCTGAATGGTTTTTATTGTCCTTAAGTCTTGGTTGATGTTGTTATTGTTAGATATGAATTCTTTTTTAATAATTTCGGCTGTTTGAAATTTTGATATGTTGTTAGGACTATCTTTCAAGGCAATCTCAGTATCAATACCTAATATCTCCGATTCTGTCTATACTGGTATCGATACGTAGACGATATAATTGTTTGCTTTACAGGTACGGACAGACAATTAACTCACTTTTTACAGTATATTAATTCTTTACATAAAAATATCAGTTTTACAATGGAAGAAGAAGTCGAAGGGAAAATCAATTTTCTAGACTTAACAATCAGTAAAACCATGAAAAAAAAACATGAATTGCAATATATCATAAACCTTGTCATACAGATACCACAATTCACAATAGTTCTCACCACCCTAACCATCATAAACTCGCAGCTTATCATAGTTTTATACATAGACTAACTAATATCCCCTTATCAGAGGAAAATTTTACTAAAGAATTAAACTACATAAAACAAGTAGCTGCTAACAACGGTTATAGTATCGTTAGGAAAAAACTTAGAAACAAGGCAATCTCAGAAATATACCCACGTTTTAAGGACAGAAATACCACTTTTAAATGCTTAACCTATTTCGGCAAACCAATTTTTAAATCAAAAAAATATCAACACAGCTTACAAGACTAACAATACTATAGGGAAATATTTTAAAAACTACAAACTACAAATCAATAAAGACAATAAATCAGGGGTTTATGAATTAACCTGTGGGTCATGTCCTAAAACATACATAGGACAAACTGGACGTACATTTAGACAAAGAATTACAGAACACGAAAAAAGTTTCATTCATAGAAAATCTAATTCAACATATGCTAATCATCTTTTAACAGAAAATCACACATTTAAACAAGAATTTCAAAATTTTACACACCCAACAAAAAGGTTTAAAACTAAACCTTTTAGAGATAATGCAAATAAATCGATTAAGGACTACAGGTATTTACTCAACGACCAGGTAGATTTAAGCAATTCACCATTATTGAATTTATTTTCCTAACTCCAAATCTGTGTGGGTTTTCCAATACTATCGATGTAATTTAATTAGGTGTAATATTATAATTAAGAAATTATATAAAATTGTGAACATTAAACCTAACTGGACAGTGTAAAATGTAGATCTGAAGAAGCTGCATCGACAGTGAAACGCGTCATCGCAATTTAAATAAACCAGTGGAAATTGACTAAAAACAGTCTTTTATTATATATTTAAAATAGCTCATGTATGAAGACTGTCTCACTGCAATAGCCTTAGCTGTGGCGTTGAAGAAACGGTGGAAGAAAAGAACCCCATACCGTCAGGTGTCAGTCTCCGTTTCAGTTCTGTTTTCAGTTTTTCCTTTTTACACATAGGAAAAACGGGCAGTTCGACTGGAACTGAACTGAGGACTGATATGACCGTGTAAAAGGACCTTTAAAGCACAATAAATACTTTTTATTCCTATTTTCTGAATGTGAGAGGGCATGATTAGCATGACAAACTATTTGTTCACCATTATATTTATTATTTTTAATAGCGCGAGATATTTTATATCGAACTCAAGAACTGACGAAGTAATACTAATCTATAATATATATAAAATGCGTCTCTCTGTCTGTCTGTCCGTTAGTGCGCTTATCACTGGAGAATCACTTATCTGATTTACGTACTTTTTTTTTAAAACATACATATGTTCTCTGGCCAGGTTATAGGCTATATTTTATTACGATAGGTAGCATAAGGAATGACCAGTAACTTAAAATAGTGAATGAAGTCGGAAAAAAGTTTGCCGCTAGCTCGTTCGTTTGCAATACACAGCCTAAATTATTAAATATGGAACAATATTATGTAGCAGAGAATATCTATAATATATATGAAATGCAATGTCTGTCTGTCTGTCCATTAGTGCGTTTATCACGCGAGAACCATTTATCCGATTTACCTATCTTTTTTTAAATTCATACATATATTCTTTGGCCAGTGACGATAATAGTGAATGAAATCGGAAAAAAGTTTGCCGCTAACGCGTTCTCTTGCAATACACTGCCTAAACCACTAAATATGGAACAATATCATGTAGCAAAGGATATCTATAATATATATAAAATGCAACGCCTCTCTGTCTGTTCGTTTGTGCGCTTATCACTGGAGAACCACTTATCCGATTTACGTGCTTTTTTTTTTAAACATGCTAAACCATTAAATATGGAACAATATCATGGAGCAAAGAATATCAATAATATATATATAAAATGCAACGTCTCTCTGTCTGTCTGTCCGTTAGTGCGCTTATCACTGGAGAACCACTTATCCGATTTACGTGCTTTTTTTAAACATACGTATGTTTTTTGGCCAGGTTATAGGATATATTTTATTACGTTAAGTGACATAAGGAATAAGCAGTGACGATAATGGTGAATCAAGTCGGAGAGAAGTTTGCCGCTAGCGCGTTCTCTTGCAATACGCTGCCTAAAGCATTAAATATGGAACAACATCATGTAGCAAAGAATATAATATATATAAAATGTAACGTCTCTCTGGTCTGTCTGTCTGTCCGTGAGTGCGCTTATTACTCAAGAACCACTTATACGATTTACGTGTTTTTATAAATTTATACATATGTTCTATATAATTCGATATAAGCCTAGATAATGGGAGATAAGGTGAGATAATGAGAGATAAGGAGAAATAATGGGAGATAAGGAGAAATAATGGGAGATAAGCAGAGATAAGTCTAGATAATGGAAGTTATGGTGAAATAATGGGAGATAAGGAGAAATAATGGGAGATAAGGAAAAAATATTGCGAGACAAGCCGAGATAAGCCTAGATAATGGGAAATAAGGTGAGATAATGGGAGATAAGGAGAAATAATGGGAGAGGAGAATGGGAGAGAGACAGAGATAAGCCTAGATAATGGAAATTATGTAGAGATAATGGGAGATAAGGAGAAATATTGGGAGATAAGGGGAAATAATGGAAGATATTTTATTACGTTAGGTAACATAAGGAATAAGCAGTGACGATAGTAGTGAACCAAGTCTACGCGAGCGGAGCCGCGGGCCCGGCTAGTTTTGAATAAGGGAAAATTCAGATTTTTTGTTTATAATTTTGTGAGGTCAAGAATCGTGATTACTTTTATTATATTTTTTTTTATTAATATAATTTTATTATTATAATTTTTTTTATTCCATTTGTACGTAACCCATGTGCTCACGCACACACCACATAGAATAATACACGACGCACGCACTCAAGCCCGTATACACGCATTCTTTTATTTTAAATAGTTAATATAACGAATTAAATTCGAAAAAACATTTTTTTTAAATTTCACGGTATATCAAAAATAGCTCGATAAAAGATTTCATTTTTTTATTATTCTATATACTTTCACCAACCTTTTCCACCAATAATATTGCAATTGACAAGAACTTTAAATTAAAGTCAGTTCCAGATAGCCGTGGAATGTTATGTCGTGATCAAAGATTAAACACAGCCTGACAAATACTACGGAGAATCGGCACTTCCGATTAAGACGGTTTACAAGTGGTTTGAACATTTTCGAATGGGCTATATGAACACAGAGAACGGAGAACTTCCCGAAAGATCATCTGATGTGACTATCCCCCAAAACCATCACTAAAATTCATGATATAGTGTTAGGCGACAGAAAATTGAGGATGCGGAAATCGCCTCACTAACCATACCATATTTACCAGATCTGGCGCCAAGCGACTATCACCTGTTTCTAAACATGAAGAAATGGCTGGAAGGCAAGAAATTTTTGTCGAACATAGAAGTCATAGCAGAAACGAACGCCTAATTTTCGGACCTCAGTAAATAGTACTACCGGGGTAGCATAAAGAAACTGAAGAAGCGTTGGACTACGTATATAACCCGCAGAGAGGACTATGTTGAAAAATAATTAAACAATTTTGGATCAAATTTACAATTCTTTATTTTGGCAGAGTTTTCGAACGGCCCTCGTATCTTTAAAAATTACAAAGTGATTCAGAAATTATTAGATATTTCAACAATCCATCAACTTTGTTCTAAAACGGTCTATATTATTTTGATAAATTATAAAAAACTATTTAAGGCGATTTAATAATATTAATAATTATAGGAAGACAATGGAAAAAAAATAAATTCTGTAAACAACGGGTGTTGTAACAAGGAGTCTCATCTAAAACATCAAGCTTCTGGACCACAGTGAATATATGTACAAGGCTATTCAGGACAGACAATAGTACGGACTGTCCGGAAATTCATGAAAAAATGCACAGCGTTGCCCCATGCTTGTATCGTAAGCATCAAACATTTCATCAAAGTTAATCTTATCGTAGTGTACCATAGTTCGTGGACAGCATTTATTTTCAGAGATATACTAACATCTCTCTCTGTTTATTTTACGTATGTGTCTTCTGTATTCCTTAACTCATTAAAGATCTCAGAATATTACAGTTTTGTGATTTGTAATTATATTTTTTTGGTTAATAAGATTTTATTATTAACATGTTTAAGAAATGTATATACAGGATGTGGCGTCAAAATCCGGACAAATTAAACATTTTTTGAAACTTAATTTTTATTGCAAAAAGGAGAAGTTTATAATTACTTTTTTTTACTAAATTGTTTGTTAGGTCATAAAGAACATATTTACTCAATATAAGCCCCTTCTGCTTGAATGATCGCCTCCATTCTCGGTCTGAAGCGGTCGCAGACCCGTTTTAATGAATCACGGTCCATATTAGCGAATGCCGCTTCAATAGAGGCTCTCAATGATGCGACGTTTGGATGTCTGAAGGGTTAATCACCCTTTCAACCACGCTCCATACATAGAAGTCCAAAGGATTTAAACCTGGGCTGTTGGGAGGCCAAAATTCTTTAGGCCAAAATTCTTTGGACCAAAACGTGTCGACGTTGTCTGACAACCAATTTTTTTCTTGCCGATGTTGAAAACCTTCGTTGGACTTCTCCGATTCGTTATACTTTGCGACAGTATCATACATAGTCGATCTTGGGTACCCGAAGAATCGAATGATTTCTGTCGCTAAGCGCCCTGCGCGAACACTTTCGATAATCGCGACTCTTTGATTGTATTTGGCACTTGGTTTCAACATTGCGACTGTTTCGAGGTTATGAGTGTTTAGAACATGCGTCAAGCTATTTGGACGCCAATCGCGACCTCTCGAAGTGGTATAGAACAGTGAGAAATTCAAACTGAATTTTGTCCGGATTTTCGCGCCGCACCCTGTAGTATATGTTAAACTATCCAAGTGATTTTGTGACGAAATTAAAAACACATCTTTATGCAAAATTCTTGATAGTCAACAGTTTCTTTGTTTAATTAATTTAATAGGGAACAGAAATAAAGAGAATGAACCAGACCATTTCTAGAGTAAAAGTGAAAAAAATTTGAATTTTTCGTAACGAAAAAATTTAATAAGATAGTTTTTTTTTGTATACTCTTCATTTTTTCTTCTGGCCATCTTGAAGAGCATGAAATCTCGCATTTTTTTTTCCTACGACCTGTTGCCCACAAGAAAAATTCATAATAAGATTTGGACTCAAATGCGAATTTTCACCAATCCTCTTAATATTTTTTAATAAAATTTGGCACATTTTTTTGGTGGTGTTAATTGAACGGAAATTACCCGTAAAAAATTATTTTTCCATTTGCCGTAGTAAATAATTTTTTTTAGGTTATGTACTTAATATTTTTTAATGCAATCTACAGAGTTTTTTAGGTAATTTTATGACGAGTAAAATGAATTGTTTCTGTCACATAACAACAAACAGAAGCTAAGATATTTAAGAAACAGTGAGCTGAAAGCGTTAAAATGTGAAAAAAAATGTACTAAAATAGAAGAAAAAAAGTGGCCTTGCGGTCAAAATTAAGCTGAGAAAACTCGTTTACATTATGATGGCACTGTTTCAAAGTAGTTAAATCGATTTCCAAGCTGTACCCAAAAATTTCCAAAAATCAAGAAAATTTACAGCATTTGCCTCCACTAAACTTTTTTTTAAACTTTACTAATGTTTAGTAAGAATGGCTCTATCAAAACTGATTATTACACAAGTCTGCAAAAAAAATTGAGAGCTGTTTTTGGTTTTTTTTTTTTGCGTAATTCTTTTTTTTGGGTGTACTGAATCCGAAAATGACTTTCATTTTGTCATAGAACGTCACGTTTTTTCTGACGGTAGGTATCTATGTTAAACAAGTTATCATCTTAAAATAAAAGATAAAAGACTAAAAAATTTTTTTTTAATTTATAATTGCGTAACAAAACTTATTTTTTCATCTAAAATACATTCATTAGTAAGCACTAAACACATTTCTTTTTCCCAGTGAGACTCCTTTTGGTACATTTTCGCTTGTAGGAAGCATCTGGAAGGTCTCTCTGAAGCGTCCAACAGTAGTCTGCCATCATTGAGACGCTCCATCTTCCCTGGTATCTTTTTTCCATCTCCTTAATATCTTGGTGAAATCGTTCACCTTGCTCTTCACTCAGATCTCCTAAATTTTCTGGAAAGTAGTCGACGTGGGGGAATGAAGAAAATGTACTTTTAAACTCATTAGGCAACCTAAAGCTTGAAATGCTTTTAACATTCTTTTGACGATTTGTTTGTAGTTAGGGTATTTGTTATTCCCTAAAAATTTCTCTATGACCTCTTTAAAGGCAATCCACCCTTCTCTTTGAGGATCCGTCATGGTTGTGATGAATTGTGGATCAGCCATAAGCCGTCTAATATCTGGTCCAACGAAAACACCTTCCTTCAACTTTGCCTCCGAGAGGCCTGGAAACTTTGATATTAAGTATTTGAAGCAATTTCCATCTCTTGGAAGTGATTTTACAAATTGCTTCATCAATCCCAGCTTTATGTGAAGCGGTGGTAGAAGAACTTTATGAGGAGGCACCAAAGTTTCATGCAGGACGTTCTTTTCGTCAACTTTAAGCTCCCTCGGAGGCCAACACTTTTTGGTCCAGTGATTTGCTCGGTCTCTACTATCCCATAGACACAAAAAGCAAGGGAATTTGGTAAACCCAGATTGTTGTCCGAGCAACATACCCAAGATTTTTAAATCACCGCACACTTGCCAACCGTGGTCTTTATATTTTAATTTGCAAAGAACCAATTCCAAGTTCTTGTAGGTTTCCTTGAGGTGTACGGAATGACCGACAGGAATGGAAGCATAGAAACCGCCATTGTGAAGCAGAACTGCTTTAAGGCTTCTTTTTGAAGAATCTATGAAAATACGCCACTGTGCTGGGTCGTATGAGATCTTAAATGTATCCATCAAACCTTCAATATTGGTACAATAAACCAACTCGTCCTCTTGGGCAAAGTAGGAAGTGAACTGCTTCTCACGATATCTAAACCAGGAGGAAGATTCTCCCGGCAAAAGTAAGTTCCTGCTTTTGAGCCTTGATCCAAGCAACTCAGCAGCGTTTTTGGGGAAGATTCAAGTCTCTTACCAAATCATTTAGCTCGCCCTGGGAAAACAATTTCGGACTGCTGTCATCTTCAAATTGAAAACTTGACTTGTCATCGGGTTCAGGTACAGCACCATCTTCGTCAGAACTTGGAATCTCTTCCAAGGTAGCAGGGGCCTTGGGCACTGGTATTTCGGTCCCATGAGGGATGGGACGAATAGCTGATTGCAGATTGGGGTATGAAATGGACTGCTTCCATTTTGAATTATACCCTTTCACATTACACGAACAAAAGTAACAATCATCACTATGGTTCTTTTGCTCGCGCCATACCATAGGAATCGCATATCGGAAAGCTTTTTTTCTTGCCCTTAAACCAATTTCGAAGGTCTTCAACACATCGTTTGCAGACTTTATGAGGTGCCCAAACTTTATCCTGATCTCCAAGTTTTAAGCCAAAATACGTGAAGTATACTTTTTTTTACAAAGTCCGTAATATTAAGTTGTTGCTTTAATACCATATATTCGCCACAAATATAACAGAAACTGTCAGACGAATTCACACACTTCCGCACAGATGACATTGCACTATATTGAACCAAGATCTATAAAACAATGACGAGTTAACACGTAATTGTACCGCGCCACTTTCTACACTATCGGAGCGCGCACGTTCTGGTTATAACGTTTATGTTTGTTAATTTAGCTCACACAGGGCGTTCTTTATTTGGAAAGTAATGATAGTTATGGCCTGTATACATTTAAAAACAGTAATCAAAATAAAATTGTACCTATTTATTTATGACTTCAAGTTAGCCCAAAAAAAAAACCCTTTTTTATAATAAAATTTTGCGTTTTGCAAAATAACCTGACGTTCTGGAATTTTTTGAGTATTTTTTTAGTTTTCAGAACACCTAAATACATAGAAATCAGTTGAAAACATCCAGACAGCATTTTTGTTGCAGACCTGTGTTATCATCATCTAGACCGACGCGACGTGAATAAATAAAATAACGAAATTACCTATTTTCTCGATGCTTTCTTTCACTCCAGCGCTCCCTATTTTCTCTCGTATTTCGGTTGCGGTGTCTATCACTCTCTTCTTCGTTTACTGAATAAAGACTTCTAGGATTCTTAAATACGTGCAAGAAATTACACGCGTTACCTTTGGGACAGCGATTTTTATGAAAGAGTCCTAAAAAAATCGATTTCATAATTGGTTGGTTGAGTCAGTTGTTTGATGGTTGGCTGGTCGACAGGTTTATCAAATGGTTTATTGATTTATTTACTAATATCATGATGGAACTTACCGCATATAGCATTTTTCCAACTGTCTAATTTACAAAATTCCACATTTAATTGTTTTCCGGCGTACCATCTGCCATTAAATTTATGGTAACCGATCAATGCTTCCCTTGTGGTATAGTATTCAACGTAAACATTACCTCTCAAATGTGCTTCATGGTTGCAACATGTTCGAAAATTCCTGCAATATAAAAATATTGATAATTTTTTAGTGCTTCTTAGCTATGAAATAAAACTCGCAGAGCTAAAAAAAAAATTCCTTTTCTAGATAACTACTGTCCAGGTCTTAAAAAACCGGCGAAGTGCAAGTCAGACTGGCGCACAGTGTGTCGCGTAGAACATGCTAGGTGGACAAAATTCATGTTATGATTTCCAGGAAATCTTATTTGCAAAACGTAAACAACACCACCAAACCCCGAATTCCGAGAAAAGGTTGTTTATCAAATTTGCAAGTGGCGAGTCATAAGCGTCAGAAGTCAGGTAATGAGTTTAATGCAGCTCTTTCAATCAATCAGTTGCAATTTAGCGACACTTTCGTGCACATCTTATAGTGACATATTGTAATATTGTGAAAGTTTTTGTGATGAATATTAATACTGAGGGTAAGTACTATTTTTTAATGTATTTTTTTAATCAGAATCTATTAATTTGAATTTTTAGTATTTTTTTAAATAGCCTATATATTTTTAACGTGTTTTTTAAAAAAAAAAACTTTGAAAGTTCAGAATATACAGACATTCACCTCTGTCCGGGCTAGTTTTTAGATATTACACAGAAATAACTTTATTCTTCGTAAAAATACACATATTGTTTAGCACACTTCAGTACAACATGTTTTTTTTTTCTTTTTTTCCAGAACACGTTTACTCTATTTCAAGGGTAGCCTTTTTTGAGGAGTGGTTGAAACACACGAAGAATGAAAAAAAAACTCGCGTGTATATGACTTTCTTTCTTCAAAATTTCACTTTGGTGACATTACTGAAAGCAGCCAAAAAGAAATAAAGTTGAAGATATCCAACTTGTCTAATAAGTTTGGTGTCAAATGGTTGGCTTCAGGAAAGTCGAAGGAGCGTTTTTTAATTAAAAATAAGAATTGGTTGGATGAAGCAGACATCAGTTTACTGCGAGTTCTTTTGCGCCACAACCTTCAACATCAAGTGAGAATGTGACTCCTGCAGGAAGACCTCGCAAAGATTTCGAGGAATCGTCGTTTAAGACGAAGAAACGTCGCGTCGTGGATCTCGTAGAATCCCGAAGTGTCAGTGAATTGGTGACTGCTGCCGAAATTGCTGTGCGTTCAGCAGGGCAAAGGAAAATTGCCAATGTGATTAGAGACATTAGTGAGAGCCCAGATAATATTATTAAGTCTAAAAATACCAGTTCCGTTAATCCTAGACAATTAAGTAGTGACGAAGCCTTAGCTTACTATATAGATTCTAAGTCAACAACGCATTCTTACAAACAAACTAGGAAGTGGTCCATGAAGGCGGGCATAATGTGTTTCCGTCATATTTTAGTTTAAAAAAGTCCAAACAGGCCTGTTACCCTGCAAAGGAGCACATTGCTATAACAGAAACTCGTGCTGAAATAAATTTGCAAGCCTTATTAAATAAAACAGTGGAACGTCTAGTATTAGCACAGAATGAAGTTATCAGCAGTGTGCTCCCAACAAGTTCATCGTTTACACTTGTTAGTAAATGGGGATGTGATGGAAGTTCTGGGCACAGCACATACAAACAGAGATTTGAGAACACTGAATATACGGACGAGTTTCTTTTCGCATTTTCTTTAGTTCCCCTTAAGTTATATGATGGGTCCAAAATTATTTGGCAAAATCCTCGGCCTTCATCAACTTTGTATTGTCGCCCAATCAAATTTATATTTGCCAAAGAAACGAACGACTTCACGTTAATGGAGACAAATAGATTGTGGGAAGAAGTTAATGCTCTTCTTCCAACACTTATCAACTTTGGTGATTCTCAAATCTCTGTAAAACACGAACTTTTGCTGACAATGACAGACGGAAAGGTGTCTAACGCCTTAACGGAAACTAGTTCATCCCAAAAGTGTGTCATCTGTGGCGCCACCCCCAAGACGATGAACGATGACCCCGCGATGTTTAACAGCAATCAAGAATATTTTGGCTTTGGTTTATCTACACTTCATGCTTGGATTCGTTGCTTCGAATATCTTTTACATATCAGTTACAAGTTGAATATTAAGAAATGGCAGGCTAGAAGCAACGAAGACAAAGCAGATATCAAGGTTCGTTCCGAGGAAATCAAATTGAAATTTAAGAACGAGATGGGACTCATTGTAGATAAACCAAAGCCAGGATTTGGTTCTTCAAATGATGGAAATACAGCCTGTCGCTTTTTTAAGAATGCTGAGATGAGTGCTCAGATCACAGGGTTGGATGTTACAATTATAAAAAAGTTTGATGTTATTTTGAGAACATTGTCTTCTGGATTCGAGATAAACTTAGTTGAATTCAAAAAAAATTTTGTCTTGAAACCAGAAAACATTATCTTAGTCTCTATTCGTGGTACTGTATGCCTGCTACTGTGCATAAAATATTAATTCACAGCACAGAAGTCATCAAAGCGACACTGCTTCCAATTGGGCAGCTTTCCGAAGAGGCTCAAGAAGCACGGAACAAAAATTGCCGCAGATTTAGGGAGTACAACACCCGCAAGTGCTCGCGTGTTGCCACGAATAGAGACTTACTGTGCATGTTAATTATAACGTCTGATCCTTTGATCAATAGCCTTCGAGAGATTCCCAAAAAAAAGCCGGAAAAAAATATGTACAGATGTATTAAAGTTAATTGTAAGCCCTAGCATAGAAAAGTCAAGATTGGAATCGTCATCATATTGTCGCACAATGCCACAAAATGATGACGATTATACAGTAAACGACTCATCAGAAGACTCTGATGATGATTATTAGGTTCAGCTACTATTTTTAGTTATGTAGTGCTTGTACTAAGCATGTAAACCTTGACTTGTAAATTTTTCTTTATCAATAAATGAGTATTTTTATTTTACATATAATTACAGTCAGTGTCATTATGCTAAATTTATTACAGAGCATTTATAACATTTATTTTAAAATTAAACAAAAACAATTTTTGACTGGAATTTTCAAAAACAATTTTTTTTTTGAACCGAACAGCAAGAAATATGTACCTTAAAAAAATCAAAAACATTTTAAAATACCAACTACTTATGTATGTATAATGCACAAGTTACCTACCTGGAAGGCAGGTATTATTTGAGTTTATCCTTTTTGTGTCAATAAAACTAAGTAATATGGATTAATTGTTTTATTTTTAATTGACAAATGCAATAAATGATTTTTCATCTGGTTATTATTAAAAATAATAATACAGTGTCTTTCATTTAGTTGCACATTCAAGTTTATAGAAAAATTCGTGCACATACGCAGAATATTTTGTTTTTGTTATACAATGTTTTGTGCAGCTGGACAAAAAATACAGGTAAGCGAAATGCACCTAAATGAAAGACACTGTATTATAATTTTTAATTCTAATAACCATACAAAATACCCTTGCCCTTTAGTTCCGTTATCTACCTGCTAAGCTGATGCAATCCTACCGCGATATGCAAGGGTGGCTGTATTACACAAATTTTATCGATATTGAGTACCTGCGGTAAATTGTGAATAAAACCCACATTTATTAACCGATTTTCATGATTAATACCTTATTTTATTTTCCAGATACGCAGCTGTCAGAAAAATGTATAATATTTTGTTTTTCTTTTGTTTATTGCGCTTTTTTACCGAAAAAAATAATGAATTTTACACGAAAAAAATTTTTTTCTCTCCATTAATTTCTAAATAACTCCAAAACGATAAAAGATAGAATAAAATAATATTCAATCAACTTTAATAAAATTTTGTTACGCATTTTTTAATGTTTTATTTATAACAATCTGACAAGTTGTTCCCGAGTTATCGTTAAATATGTCTGCGTAGCTGACTAATTTAGGGGAAAAAAATTAGCCACGCCATAAAAAAAACCAACGCGATGAATTTTTTCTTAAAATAACATATGCCTAAAATATACATAAACAATTGAAATAAGTGAAAAAATTAAATTTTGTCCAGCTAACTTGTACTAGTCGACACACTGTGTGGCGGAATGAATGTCTTATACGGTGATTGCTTCTAAAATAAAAATTTTAGTTACTTAGTATAAAACGGTCACTGACTTAACAACACACACCTCAAATAAGTTTTTAACAAAGTTTGTTTCCGATCTCTGTTTTTATATGCCAGATAAATTATCAAAAAAAATCGTACTCATTTTCATTCAACCTTATAGAGAAAATTCCAGAATTTTTTCCAAATTTTTTGATTAATACTCTTAGAGCAAAAATAAGAATAAATCTGAAGCACGAGAGACGTAGATTGATAACGCATACAAAAATAAAGACACCAACAGGAATAATAAAGCAAAACACAGACGAATATCGACAAGCATTAGAAAATCATATAAAACACATAAACCAGCAAACAGAACTTGATGAACTAAACGCACAAATAACCAACAGCCTACTCATGACTACAAAACAGAAAGCAAAATCGAAAAAAGATAACCGGAAATTTTGTTACGGAGGTATAAAATGATCAGTGACTTCACAAAACACACCCGAAATGAGTTTTCAACAAAGTTTGTTTCCAATCTTTACTGAAAACTGATGACCTTGAAATTTTTGTTTTTTTATATACCAGACATATTATTAAAGGTAATGCACTCGTGATAATTTTCGTTTAATCTGTACCCCATGGAGAATATTCCAGAATTTTTTGATAAGTACTTTTCGAGATAAGGCGGGTGAACAGCGATTTTTCGCGATTTTTTAAAAATAATACAAAGAAAAAGTGCGCGCAAGTATTACATTATATATATATATATATATATATATATATATATATATATATATATTTTACTCGTGTTTTCACAACCTTTCATTTGACACCACACTCGATGACCTAGTAAAAATTTTTTTTTTTTTTCACTTCCGATTTCACCCCCCAAAACTAACCCCTTAAGTCAAAATTTAACTTTCAAAAATACACGTCTCTGATGAGGCCATCAATTCCTATATTAGTACCAAATTTCAACTTTCTATAACAAATAGTTTCGGAGAAAATCGGGTGTGATAGACAGACAGACGAACAGACAGACAGACAGGCAGGCAGGCGCACAGACGCCGAAGTCATCTTATAAGTGTTCCGTACGGGACACTAAAAAAACAAAAAATTAAGTTAACAGACACAAAATCCTCGCTAGAATCATAACGTAAAGATTAATGACCAAATTAGATAGTTATCAACCACGTGAACAAGCGGGATTTAGACGGGAATACAGTACTTCGAACAATTAGATTACTAGTGGAAAAGCAAACGAATATACCACGTGTATAAGTATGAAATGCAGATTTCAGACAACAGATGGTGCACCAATGCAGTTTGTGCTATAAAGATTTGACACTGCGCCATTTTGTTGTGTCATCAACAAGTGTCAGACGCGCACGAGCGATAAATTGGAAAAGTGTGTGCACAGTATTGTGTTGTTGTGTCCAATATGTCGAAATTTATACCGAGCAAAGAGCATTCGCGGACAGCATTAATTTTTTGTTTTCATTTGAAGAAAAACTGCTGTTGAATCATCCCGATTATTTCGAGAAGCTTATGGTGAACATGCTCCATCGCAAGATACGTGTGAACGATGGTTTTGGCGTTTCAAAAGTGGTTACTTCGATGTTGCAGACAAGGAACGTGGAAAACCGCCAAAAAAATACGAAGATATGGAATTGCAAGCATTGTTGGACCAAGATGATTCGCAAACACAAAAACAACTCGCCGAGCAATTGGGCGTTAGTCAACAAGCTGTTTTCAATTGGCTACGAAAGATGAGAAAGATTCAGAAGACCGGTAGATGGGTACCACGTGAGTTGAACGACAGGCAAATGGAAAAGCGCAAAAACAGGTGTGACCTTTTGCTCACTCGGTACAAAAGGAAGTCGTTTTTGCATCGTATAGTTACAGGGGATGAAAAGTGGATTTATTTTGAGAATCCCAAGCGCAAAAAATCAAGGGTAGACCCAGGCGCACCATCCACATCGACCGCAAGACCGAATCGCTTTGGCAGAAAGACGATGCTTTGCGTTTGGTGGGACCAGAGGGGCGTGGTCTATTATGAGCTGTTAAAACCTGGGGAAACAGTTAATACTAAACGTTTAAAAACAACAATTGACCGATTTGAACCGTTCGCTGCTTGAAAAAAGGCCAGAAAACCGAAAGAGGCAACACAAAGTCATTTTTCTTCATGACAATGCTCCATCACATATGGCAAAACCAGTTCGCGACACGTTGGAAGCACTCAGCTGGGAAGTTCTAGTCCATGCGGCTTACTCACCAGACTTGCCTCCTTCCGATTACCACTTGTTTGCATCGATAGGTCACGCACTTGCTGAGCAGCGCTTTGGTTAGCACGAAGATGTGAAAAAATGGCTCGATGAATGGTTCGCAGCAATAGGGGAAGATTTTTACTGGCGAGGTATTCACAAATTGCCCGAAAGATGGGAAAAATGTATAACAAACGATGGAGCATACTTTGAATTTTTATCATTCTTCCGAATTTAACATGTTTTTTTAGAAAAAAAAAATCCGCATTTCATACTTGTACAGCTGGTAAGGTCACCTTGTGGATAGCAATGGTTGACTAAGAAAAAGCATATGATTCGGTAGAGATATGGGCAGTCCCTAACGCCTTAAGTCACAGCAGAGTCGATGAACGGTACACAACTCTTCTTGAATACATATATAAAAATGCCACATCACAAATAATGCTTGAAGAAAAAAACAAATAAAATTAAAATTAAAAGAGGAATTAAACAAGGCAACTGGATATCCCCAAAGCTGTTCACTCTGACTCTAGAAGACATGTTCAAATCGCTAAAGTGGAAAATAAACGAATACTAATAGACGGCAAATACTGATAGACCGTATAGTAACAGTCAGCAAAAGATACGGCCTAGAACTGAACACCAAGAAAACTAAAATTATGATTATTAGCGAGCAAAACACTAATTCTAACTTCTATATAGAAGAAAAAACTCTAGAAAGAGTAGAAAATTTCAACTAACTTGGATGTTGCCTAAATGAAAGTAAAAGCAGGATGGAAAGGGCAACGAGTGCTTTCTTTCGCATGAAGAACATATTATGCAGTCCCTCACTGAACATTGATATCAGATTACGATTTCTACGCTGTACTTTACTACGGAGTGGATGCTCGGACTCTCACAGAAGACACCACAAAACGCCTAGAAGTATTTAAATACTGATGCTATAGGCGCATGTTAAGAATTTCATGAATCTATCACTAGACAAACGAAAGAGTACTACAACGTCTAAATAAAGAAAGGAAGTCCTCAAGAACGTAAAAATAAGAAAAACCGCTTACTTCGGGCACGTAATGTGTAATAACAAGTACGAGCTTTTGCTATTGATACTACAAGGAAAAATCGAAGGAAAAGAGGGACCTGGACGAAGGAGAATTTCATGGTTGAAGAATCTGCGCCAATGGACCAGACTGTCTTCAACTAACTTATTCAGATCGGCAGTTAATAAAGTAATATGGGCCACGATGATCGTCGACATCCACTGAGGATATGGCACCAGCAGAAGAAGAAGAATAGACGGTGAACGATTAAATCACTTAAGGTTCGCAGATGATATCACTCCGATCGCCAACACAAAAGAAGAATTACAAGAAATGCTGATGGAATTAAATAACAAGTCTCGAGAAATAGGTCTAAAAATAAACTTCACCAAAACCAAATATTTGAACAACGAAAGTAAAGATAACACCCAGGAACTATTAACAGAGGGTGAAAGAATAGGAAAGGTACAAACGTTCATATACACTCCTGGGAAAAATTAACGCAACAATATATTAAATCATACAAATCTCTATAATGAATTAATTTTAATAATTTTTTATGAACATTGGTTACACTAAAAGTTAGAAAAAACTTATTCGGATACTTTAAAAGTGAATTAGCTACCAAATTTCTCTATAAGATTCGAATTAAAATTATTCTTAAGACCTAATAACAAAATCGTTGAAATTATGTAATGAAAAAAATAAACTGGGACACTAGTAGCAAAATTAATGGTGTAACTGGGACACTAGTAGCGTGTGTTGCCTCCTCTACTTCGGATGATAGCGTTTATGCGCCTAGGCATGCTTCTAATTAAATTTTGGATAAAATCTTGAGGAATTTGCTCCCATTCTATGATAACTGCATTTTCAAGTTCTCTCAAGTTTCTAGGAGCAGGTATATGACGTTTCACATTTTTCTTAAGGTGATCCCATACATGTTCTATCGGATTTAGATCCGGGCTTTTTGGTGGCCATTGCATTATCGGTATATCAACTTGATTAAGATAATCAAGTACCTCCCTAGCCACGTGAGGTCGAGCGTTGTCTTGCATAAACAGGAAATTGGGCCCCACAAAATGACCGAAAGGCATCACATGATCTATTACAATATTCTCAAGATAGTAGTCAGCATTCATGGATCTCGTACGGACAGGAACTAACTCTGTGCGAGCATCAAAGCAGATGCCACCCCAGAACATAACAGAGCCACCGCCGAATGGAATCCTTGCAGAGATATTGCAAGGAGCAAACCTCTCTCCTGGTCTTCGCCATACTCGCTCACGACCATCTGGATGTTTTAGACTAACCCTAGTTTCATCTGTGAAGAAAACTTGTTTCCAATCGTCCACAGACCAGTTTTCGTGATTTCGAGCAAAACGTAACCTGGCAACTCTGTTCTCTCTAGTAAAGCAAGGGCGCAGTGGCTGGTCTCCTACTGTTTAATCCAGTTTTATTTAACCGTCTTCTAACTGTTTTAGAAGAAATTGTGACATTGCGAACAGCTTCGAGTTCGTTTCTTATTATAGAACTAGTGACAGTCCTGTTTCTTAAAGCATATTGTCTTATAAAACGTTCATCTAGGTCGCTAGTGCATCGTTTTCGCCCTTGCCCTAGCCTTCTAGAATAAGTTCCTACTTCATTCAAGCATCCTACCATACGACTTATTGTGGAACGATGTTTGCCTAACAAATTGGCAACATAACTCTGACAATATCCCTCGTCCAATAAAACTGAGGCTCGCACTACCTCGTGTTCAGTTAAATTCCTTGTTCGAATCATTTTTCTAATTCTTCAGGGTCAAAAATAAAACAGTCTACCACAAAAACGTATTACTTTGAAAAAGGGAACAATTTTTAAGCTTACTTTTAAAGAAAATCTGGAACAATTTTTAAGCTTACTTTTAAAGAAAATCTATCGCATTATTACAGAAAATTGTTTATCTTCTAAAAAATTCTTTAAAACTGTAAATCTAAACGAATTGTTTTGATTCCTGTCATGAACAGCGAAACAAAATATGCATAGCCTACTATTCAAATACTCGATAAACTTTAAAACTGACATAAGAAACAGATAAATTAATTTTCAGATTGTTCAGTTAATTTTGTCCAGGAGTTTATTTAGGACAAAAAAAATCGAAATATTAATATGTACTGC
>CM032447.1:244113459-244436035 GCA_019049505.1 Pachyrhynchus sulphureomaculatus | reverse complement strand
CAAAAAGCTTTTTTTTTCATTCAAATTGCTGTTTTACATCTACTTGATGAGAAGAAATTCTTTATGTTTAATTATATCAGCAGCTTGTAGTTTTCCGATATTAAAATGCTTGGATAAGTCCCTTACACTTAACTTTTCCTTATTGTGAACTTGCTTAAGCATGAGAATCTTTCTATTTGGAGCCATTTCTACAGTGAATGTGTCGCCCAGTGTGTTTCTTTTTTGCATCGGCGTCAGACTAATATTAAATCCACGCGTGTACCGCGTGTGAATGTGAATAAATTTTTCCATCGCACAAGTCCCCAGTGTCGAACTCTGAATGAGAATAGTGAGAGCGTATGTATTCTTAGTGCTATTGTATGGATGTGAGTGCTGAATCCTTGACCCTGACTTAGAGAAAAAAACGATTCCAGTCGTTTGAAATATACATTTATAGATGTTTTCCTCGCATCTCCTCGGTACAAAAAATAAAAAAAAAACACAGAAATACTGGAAAGAATAAATAAAATGAAGGAATTACTAACAACCATAAAAATGAGAAAAACTCAATACTTCGGACATATAATGAGGGGCCCAAAATATGAATTGCTAACCTTAATTAATTATTGAAGGCAAAATACGAGGCTGGTTTGAAAAGTCCGTGCAAAGTCCGAGAGATGGCACCACCGGCGCGTATCGAGGTCATGTTTAGTTAGTAGCATCTCTTGAATGAACGCACACCAAGTTTCAGCCATATTGGTCTAACATATTTCTTTGTGTTTGGCATTCGTGTGAATCAAGGAAGTCGAGTGATTTTCAAGAAATGGACGAAAAAGAATTTCGTGTGGTGATTAAACATTACTTTATGAAAGGCAAAACGCCTCAGGAGACTAAAGAGAAGCTTGATAAACATTATGGTGACTCTGCACCTTCGATTAGAACAGTTTATAAGTGGTTTCAAAATTTTCGGACTGGCCATATGGGCACAAGTGACGCTGAACGTGCTGGACGGCCTGTGGAGGTTACGACTCCAGAAATCATTGATCAAATCCATGATATGGTGATGGATGACAGAAGAGTTAAGGTGCGTGAGATTGCTAGTGCTGTGGGCATCTCGACTGAACGGGTACATAATATTTTGCATAAACATTTGGACATGAGAAAGCTATCCGCAAGATGGGTGCCGCGATTGCTCACGCTTGACCAAAAACGGAATCGTGTGAAGTGTTGCAAGGATAGTTTGCAGCTGTTCCAGAAGAATCCGGAGGACTTTAAGCGTCGTTTCGTCACTGTGGATGAAACATGGCGACTGTCTTTTGGGATTCGCAAGGGATAATCCTCATCGACTATCTGGAAAAGGGTAAAACTATTACAGGTGAATATTATTCATCGTTATTGGACCGTTTGAAAACCGAGCTGCAAGAAAAACGCATGCGATTGGTCCACAAGAAAGTCCTTTTCCATCACGACAAGGCACCAGCATACACCTCAGCAGTTGTGGTCGCAAAATTAATGGAAATAGGATTCCAACTCGTTTCACATCCCCCTATTCTCCAGACTTGGCTCCCTCGGACTACTATTTGTTCCCCAATTTGAAGAAATGGCTGGCGGGACAAAGATTTTATTCAAACGAGGAGGTGATTGCAGACACTAATGGATATTTTGCAGACTTGGACAAATCCTATTATTCGGAAGGGATCAACAAACTAGAACATCGTTGGACGAAGTGTATAAGCCTAAAAGGAGACTATGTCGAAAAATAAAAAAGGTTTACCCCAAACACATAAGTAGTTTTTATTTTTGCACGGACTTTTCAAACCAGCCTCGTAAAGACAAACGATCGATTGGAAGACGACAGAATTCTTAGCTGAAGGACATGAGAAGGTGGCTTGGATGTGCTTCGAGTGATATTTTTCGAGCAGCAGTTTCTAAAGATCGTTTAGCTATATGGATCGACAACCTTCGTGCGGAGATGGTGTAGTAAGAACAAGATTTGAAATATTTGTTTAAAATTTTAGTTTTTGTTAGTTTATCAAGTTGACGGAGAACATTTTTATACGCTAACGCCTTGTGTCATCCGATGTTTACTCAAAAGAATATAAAATTTAAAAAAGCAAGATATATTTAGGAACACACTGGTATTAATATAGACTCTATACTATTTATAGCCTTGATATCCCACGCGTCTCGTGTCACTCAATATCCGCAGGAATTTGTCGCCTGCAACACAGAAGACCTGGCTATATTTTTGCGCTTGCAGCATGCCAACCACTTGTTTAAATATGCTACGAGATTATTGGAGCGTGATGATATGCATTTAAAAGTAAATACATGTTGTACCTGCTGTACTGAAATTTTAAACATGAATTTAAAAAAAAAAATAATGCTGTCATAAATAATGCAATAAATTAAAAATCGAGTTGTTAATGTATTTTTGGGTAAAGTTTAGGTTAATTAAATGCATGGTACTTATGAAACCGAGAGGTTTAATAAGAAAAATATACTCAATTGGTTGTACACTACATTAAACTTTTATTTACTTAATTACTTATTTTTTCTAAGACATTATTATTTGATATGGTATTTAGGTATTTAGTTTCCAATTATATTACTTTAATTCATTTGGAATTCAATAAAGCTCTATTGAAAGAGGCTAGTATTAAGCTAGTCTTTAAAAAAAAATAAAACCCAAATGAAATTTATTCGTAGTGCAGTAAGTAACCTGACCTGTTTAATCCAAAACTTTGGGGTCGATATAGGGTCCACCTATTTTTCAAAGGCTTTCGATCGAGTCGATCACTCTGTCTTATTGCACAGACGGTCTCAGCTAGAGTTTATCTAGGGTTATTTTATATTACTTTTCAACCCAAATGTTGATATCCGTCGTCAGACCTCGATGGTAGGATACAACAAATTGTACTAAGTACGCTTACTTATTACTTCATCGCAAGCTGACACAGCAGCTTTCGAGTCGACAGAGTGAGTGACACAATCAACGCTTAAAAGCAGGTAGCGTTTTTCGAGGGATCCTCCTCAGGCAAAAAGCGTTAACTGTGTCAACCACTCTGTCGGATGGAAAGCTACTGTGTCACCTTTCGATGGAGTAATAGGTATGCGTACTGAGTACAATTCGTTGTATCCTAGCATTGTGTTCCGTAACTTCGGCGAAACGCGTCTCAAGATGGATTTGACAAATAAGAGAACGGTGAGTAAACTGCTGAAATATGGACTTCGTCCATTTTCAGTTATTTTATACGTGTTAAAACTCCTTTAAATTCAAAGTTACAAGCAATGCTTCTCAGGGTAGCAATTTTACTCCTCTAATGTTTTCGATTTTTATCAACGATGTAAGTACCAATTTCCTTGGTAACGTTTTGCCTTTTGCCGACGATCTAAAAATGTTTAAAGAAATTCATGATATAAATGTTTGTTACTTCCTACAAAGTGATTTAAATATTACGGAAAATTCGTATAAGGCCAATAATAAATATTAATACATCCTTCGTTATGACATTTACAAATAAGTTGGATCTCATTAATATACTTCTTCTTCTTATAGTGCCATCTGCATTACTGAAGTTGGGCTGTAATCACGACAAATTCCTCCCTATCCTGGGCAATTCTTAATAAAGTGTGGGTATCCAGACCTGTCTAATCTCGCATATTCTTCAGCCAGGAACATTTTCGAAGCCCCACACCTCTTTTTCAATTTTCCCTTCCATCAACAACCGGAGCAGCGAGTAACGTGGACCCTTATAAATATGTCCCAAGTAACGAGTTTTTTGTCTTTTAATAAATGATAACACAGGGGAACAGCTGTTTTGGTGTCGAGGTTTTTTGAGCTGATTCTATATCAATTTGATGTCCTGAATTCAAATAACGTATTCATTTGTACCTAGGAGCTCAAATTTTTAAGATATACAATATTAGAGAAATATAAGTTACATTATTGTAACTCAAATCCGTAAGTGTAGTAAACAAAAGTAGATACGAAATTTTTATTTTAGTTATACAAAATACAATATTATGTCGTACTTACAAACAAAAAAAAAACATTGAAGAAATGAAATAGTCACTCAACACTTGGAAAGCTTCTTTTCCGCGACATTCTTGAATGTTTTTTTTAAACAGTCCCTTTTTAAACTCCAGCAGTAATCTGCCATCATGTGCATGTCCCATCTTCCTTGGTAGCGGTCCTCCATAACTTTAATATCTTGGTGAAATCTTTCACCTTGTTCCTCACTCATGTCCCCTAATTTCGTGACAAAATACAAGATTGTCTTCTTGAGAAAAGAATGGTAGCAGATCTTTTTCTCTTGTACGGTAAAAAGGTAATTTTGGTTCCTTGTTCCAGTAAATTTTTGTCGTTCAACCTAGAAGCCAGTACTTCAGAAGCTTTTTTCGATAAATTGAGATCCCTGGTGAGATCATTTAATTCATTTTGATTGAAGCATTGAGAAACTGATGACGTCCCCTCATAGTCACTGTTAGTTTCATTAGCATCAGAACATTTATTAGCATCAGAAGAGCGATCAGAGGGAAAATATTCGTCATCAGAGATATGTGGTAGCTGATGAAATGTTGGAATCGGTATTTCATCTGAGTGCGGGATAGGGCGTATTGCCGAGTCTAAATTGGGATAAGTCCACTTACTGTAGTTATTTCGATTGATTCCATTAGTATTTACTAAACAGAAATAACAATCATTGAAGTGGTTTTTTTGGTTCTCTCCAAATCATTGGTACGCTGAATTTTAGACATTTTCTTTTCCCGGTAGTCCACTGCCGTAAATGCTCTGTACAAGTTTTACATACGAGATGCGGGGCCCACGTTTTGTCCTGATCACCAAGCTTAACTCCAAAGTATCCAAGATACGCTCGCTTTACAAAGTCAGTAATAGTTTGTCTGTTTTGTTGAAACATGTATTCTCCGCATATATAGCAAAACACATCAGGTTGATTTACACAACTTCTTCTTGAACTGGAACCTGAACTCATTTTAATTCTGTTCAATAACACAAAAACACTTTTTTCTTAACATAAAATAACACGCCGAATTCGATCTGCTCTCATTAGTAAGAACGCACAAACTGACGAGACTTACCCGAGTTAGGTGATTAAAAGGGTCAGTTCAGGTACCTGATAGGCAATGGTTCCACTATTTATAGATTTACCTGGAATTTACTCAATTACAGACTGACAATAAAATCATTGTACCTACATTAATGAATATATAATAATTTTAGAACTCTCATAAATGAACATACTGAATAAAAACCACATTGGTAGATAAGTTGATGTATCTAAAAAAGTAGAGCTGATAGAGAAAAACGGATTGCATGTATAGATTTAGCGTCCCAAATATAGTTAAAATCAGCTCTAAAATCCCAGGCACCAAAACAAAAATATTTTTTTGTTGCCCTGTGTAATAGTTCTCTTTCTCTACCCATTCGACGAAGTACATCTTCATTAGGAAGACGCTTTGTCCAAGAGATCTTCAATATTCTGCGCATGACCCATAATTCGAAAGACTCCAAACGATTCATTGATCGTACTCCCAAGGTTCGGGCCTCAAATCCATATAAAAGCACTGGATATATATAGATCTTTACAAAACGATAACGAGTATCCAAAGAAAGGGTTGAGTCTGTGAGGAAGTGTCTCAGTTTGAGAAAAGCCACTCTAGCCATTTCATGCGAACTCGTACCTCCACTTCAGGATTCAAATCATTAGTTACCCAACACCCTGGGTATTTAAATTCGTTCACTTGTTCTATCAATTGACCGTAAACACGAATATTTCTTTGCAACCCGGGTGTTCTTAAAATGATCATTACTTTCGTTTTATTAACGTTTACTTTCATGCCTAAAATATCGCCTTCCCTAGATATATTGTTCATAAGACGCTGAAGTCCATCCGCTGTATCTGCTATAATGATTTTGCCATTAACTTTGATACCATCTGTGGCATTCTCAAAGGCTTTCTGGAATATGTGCTCAGAGTATAGATTAAACAGGAGCGGGGAAAGAACACATCCCTGACGAACACCTCTTTTTATTCCTATTTCCTCAGTCTCTCTGCTATTTACTCGTATTGTCGCCACCTGATCCCAATATAGGAGAGTAATGAATCTGATGTCATTTTCGTCAAGTCCCATATTTTGAAGCATTTGTATTAATTGTGGATGCTTGACTCGGTCAAATGCTTTTTCGTAGTCGATAAAACACAAGTAAACGCCCTTCCTTTGATCTCTACATTTCTGTAAAAAATACACTCAGCCCGAAAAGTGCTTCTCGAGTTCCAAATCCTTGTCTAAATCCGAATTGCTCTTCGCTAACATCTTGTTCGCAGTTATTGAGTATTCTGTGGTGAATGATCTTAAGCATTACTTGCTCATTAGGCTTATAAGACGGTACTGTTCACATCTGTTCGCATTTGGCTTTTTAGGTAATGGTATGAACATAGACTTAAGCCAATCCTTTGGTATAGTTCCTGTACTGTAGATGGAATTTATACAGCTGCACAAGATAGAAATATTTTCTTCATTTAAAAGTTGAAACATCTCCGCATAAAGATTATAAGGTCCAGAAGCCTTTCCAGTTTTTGCATGTTTTATTGCATCCCTAACTTCTGCTGGTAGTATATTTAAAGAAATTCCGTCCGTAATGAGTTCTGGTAACTCTTTGTCGTCATCAAAGGCATTTTTAATGAATCGAGCCCATTCTTCTTCTAGCTCTTTTTGTTCGGTTAATATCTGATTATTACCGTTTATTAAATATGTTGGTGTTCGTGTACTGTTTTGACCGGTAACTTCTTTAACTTTTTTATACGAACTGAAATAGTCATGCTTTAGCTGTAATTCTTCCATTTGCTAGCATTGTTCTTCCATCCACTTTTCTTTAGGTTTTCTTATAAGCTTTCGAATCTGTTTACTGATCTCTTTATATTTATATTTTATATTATATTAATAGTACTATCTTGGTGAAATAGCAATTAAGAGATGTGGCATTTTCAAGACTTAAGAGGTCATGCTTGGTGAATGAGTTTTTTCTTCTTAGAGGTGTGGAACCAAATATTCTTCTGGACAAATTTCAGATACAATCATTACTTAATCATAAAAAGTACGCAGTCTAGCCATAATTTCTGTCATTGCTTCTAATCGAAATATTGACTTTTCACTTTATATATTTTATTCCTAAAGATTCATTTCATTGTCCACAGCATACATTTGGCGAGCCTCGGTAGCCTTGGCAGATATAGAGCCTGCCAAGCTAGCCAACGGTCGCAGGCTCCAATACGGCCCTAGCGGCTAGACTGACGGCCTATATGGCAGACCTGGCCAGGCCAAAAAACAAATTTGCTGTATTATAGTTTTTTGTTCATCGTTGACTCACTAAAATTCAGATGTAAAAATGAAAGAAATAATATTAAACTAATAGGTGTTTCGGTTAATACGAGGCTGGTTTGAAAAGTCTGTGCAAAGTCCGAGAGATGGCACCACCGGCGCGTATCGAGGTCATGTTTAGTTAGTAGCATCTCTTGAATGAACGCACACCAAGTTTCAGCCATATTGGTCTATTTCTTTGTGTTTGGCATTCGTGTGAATCAAGGAAGTCGAGTGATTTTCAAGAAATGGACGAAAAAGAATTTCGTGTGGTGATTAAACATTACTTTATGAAAGGCAAAACGCCTCAGGAGACTAAAGAGAAGCTTGATAAACATTATGGTGACTCTGCACCTTCGATTAGAACAGTTTATAAGTGGTTTCAAAATTTTCGGACTAGCCATATGGGCACAAGTGACGCTGAACGTTCTGGACGGCCTGTGGAGGTTACGACTCCAGAAATCATTGATCAAATCCATGATATGGTGATGGATGACAGAAGAGTTAAGGTGCGTGAGATTGCTAGTGCTGTGGGCATCTCGACTGAACGGGTACATAATATTTTGCATAAGCATGAGAAAGCTATCCGCAAGATGGGTGCCGCGATTGCTCACGCTTGACCGAAAACGGAATCGTGTGAAGTGTTGCAAGGATGCTGTTCCAGAAGAATCCGGAGGACTTTAAGCGTCGTTTCGTCACTGTGGATGAAACATGGATACATTACTATACTCCTGAGACCAAACAACAATCTAAACAATAGGTTACCAAGGGGGAAATCTGCACAAAAAAGGCGAAGACCGTTCCTTCTGCCGAAAAGGTTATGGCGACTGTCTTTTGGGATTCGCAAGGGATAATCCTCATCGACTATCTGGAAAAGGGTAAAACTATTACAGGTGAATATTATTCATTGTTATTGGACCGTTTGAAAACCGAGCTGCAAGAAAAACGCCCGCGCTTGGCCCACAAGAAAGTCCTTTTCCATCACGACAACGCACCAGCACACACCTCAGCAGTTGTGGTCGCAAAATTAATGGAAATAGGATTCCAACTCGTTTCACATCCCCCCTATTCTCCAGACTTGGCTCCCTCGGACTACTATTTGTTCCCCAATTTGAAGAAATGGCTGGCAGGACAAAGATTTTACTCAAACGAGGAGGTGATTGCAGACACTAATGGATATTTTGCAGACTTGGACAAATCCTATTATTCGGAAGGGATCAACAAATTAGAACATCGTTGGACGAAGTGTATAAGCCTAAAAGGAGACTATGTCGAAAAATAAAAAAGGTTTACCCCAAACACATAACATAAGTAGTTTTTATTTTTGCACGGACTTTTCAAACCAGCCTCGTAAAAGTCAGATGTAAAAATGAAAGAAATAATATTAAACTAATAGGTGTTTCGGTTAATAATGTCGATTTTTTTCCATCACAAAATGAATTACCTTAATAATCAAAGTATTGGCCATCGTTAGTTAAGACTTTTCCCCATCTTTCTGTCAAAGAATGGATTCCGCACCAAAAGAACTTTTCATCTTTTGAAGCCACCATACATCAAGCCAAATTTTTCACTTCTTCGTAAGAATGTAAGTGTTGTTCTGAAAGTCCGTGCTGCATTGATCGAAATTAGTGGTAGTCTAAAGGGGCTAAGTTCAGCGAATACGGCGGGTGGGATAGAACGTTCCACTTGATGTTTTCCAAATAGTTTTTTAACACATTTTGCAACATGGGGCCGCGCATTGTCATGTTGAAAAATGACTTTATCGTGTCTTTGGGCATATTCTGGTAGTTTTTCCTTCAATGCTCGATTCAACTTTATCAATTGTTGACGGTATCGATCGCAAGAAATCGTTCCAACAGGTTTCAGCAGTTTGTAATACACAGCTCCTCTACCATCCCATCAAATACACAGCAGAGCTTTCTTTCCCTGTATATTGCGCACTGGTTGTGATGTTAAAGGCTGGCCTGGGTCTACCCAAGTTTTTTGGGTTGGAGCATGTTCACCAAAAGCTTCAACCAACAATCGATAACTTTCAGCAGTTTTCTTCAAATGAAAGAAGGGTATTAAATTTCCCCGCAAAACGTCTTCTTCTGGTAGGAAACACGACATATTCAAAGCTATGAACAACTATGTTTTTCGCACAATAACAATTAATAACGAACTGGCTTTTGATGGCGTATGTTTACCTTCCAGAACGTCATAGATGTCACTAGTCTATACCAACAAGTGTATTGGTAACGCCATCTCTTAGCAAAACTGACATTATTAACCGAAACAGCTATTAGTATCAATGATTATGATGAAAACCTTAAGTTTAGATTAAATATTAATCTTCACTTCCGGTTCGTAGCACGCGGACGCATTTACCCGGTTGGGGCTTCACAAGGTGAAGTTCGGGCATTTTGGGGCTTCGGAGTGTGGATCGGTGGTCCATAAATTTCTTGGTAGGGGTTCTAATCGCAGAGGGTTACTAAGCGCTGTAAGGGGTGATTCCTATAACGTCGGTTGAGGTTAGGTAATTTAAGCACGTGGCGAACACATGTGGCTGTGTTTTTTGTATCAATCGCGTAATCAGACGGGCGGGCTGAGAGAAAAAGTTATACCCAAAACTAGTAGCAGTTCCTGAGGAGATCGTTCATCAATGCTAAGAAAATAAATTAAGTTATAAAGACAAAGCAAAATAATTAAAGAATTTGAAGAGAAATGGTTGAAAGAAATAAAGATAAAAGGAGAGTAATTATCGCCTCAAGCGAGACTAAATTACTCTCCACGGACAAAGGATCCAAACTCGAGATTATGTAACGCATCACCAAAGGGTTTCCGGTGTTCTGGCTAAGCACGAGAAGGATCGGAGCTGGTGAATTGTCCGTCAAGGAGCAGAACCAAAAACTTAATGTACAATATAAATATTAATCTTTTTTATAAGTGAGCAAAATAAGACGAATCACGTAATAATATATAATCTAAAATATAACCGGTAGCTCAATAAAGTATTAGACCTCACGTCTGCCCATAAGTCATCAGACAATGTAAAATATATTTTAGAAAATCCGAAGGATAAAAGCCACGAACGTGAAAGAAGTGGCATGTATGAGCTAAGTTGTAATGACCGTGAGAAGAAATATGTTGGGTAAACTAGAAGGTCGATTCGAATAAGATTTAAAGAACATTCTGAGGTGCAATAGATCAGAAAAATCAAGTTTCATCAATCATCCTCTTGAACATAATCATATTAATAATTGAATAATAGAAGGTTAATTAAAAATGCATGTGATAGAAGATTATTAGACCCATAAGAAAGTATTGAAATGATAAATGTAAAAATCATCTAAACAAAGACAGAAGACCTTTTCCTTACGTATTGTGTCATCGCTCCGGATGATGATCATGCGATGACTGAAACCCGTGTCGATTGAAAAAATAAAGTATTCGGTGTAATGGGAGTAACTAAAGTAATATTTTGAACCAAATCAGTAGTCAAAGCTTAAAAACTTTGTTTATATTCGATGTTTTCTTTTATCTTTTAAAAACAGTTTAAATCGAGAAAATTTATTTTTCCTCGCCTACGTTATATAGGTTAGGCTTCAAAGTGTTCAAAGTTTTATTAACCATAGATTTAGGATATCCTGTATAAAAGTTGTAAAGGAAAGAAAACTACAAACCAGCTCAAATTCTCATGAAAATTTCCTCAGGTCGACCTCCTTTATCGTTTGTAATGTAAAACTATAGTAAACTTGTTAAACGAGTTTAAAACGTTAGTAGTGCACAAGTGCTGCAGGGAAATCCCTAAAGCGCTACAAAAGCAACGCGTGTGCGGACAAAGCGATTTCTGTTGGTCTTGTATGTTGGTGTAAAGAATATTTTAATATTAGTTAAGTGTTTTCGACTTTTAGAAAAGGAATTTTCTAAGGGATTAGACATTGGTAACAGAAATACGTGTGACAACAGTTTCCTGAATGCATGTTCTAGAACGGTAATGAAGCAAGGTTTCTCTCTACCGTACACCTCTTTCCATTTGGATCTTTTTTGTAGGGCAGTGAAGATTGACAGTTGTGGTTTTCTTTGCATATATTTTCTATAATTTTTGAATAGCGATTATCGACTCGACATTCATTCAATATTTTCAGGATGGTAATTAACTCAGTATAGAAAGCCTTATGAAAATCAAGAAATATCAAACCAAGAAGTCTATTATACTCAACAGACTTTTCGATTAAAATTTTTTAACACTGTAGTAGGTGAGCGTTGATTGCATAGGAGTTCGAAATCTAGCTTGTTCCCTTGGTTGATAGAGCTCGAATTTAGATTCTAGTCTGTTGGTTAAAATTCTATAAAGTTCACTGGGTCATCTTTTTTATACAACAATAACACAAATGAGTTGTTCCACGGGGTTGGGATGACTGTGAAGGCACAAATTATTAAATTTTAGGATGTTGTTCATCAGCACGGGTCCTCCAAGTTTTATGGCCTCTGTTACTCTTCTATCTTTTCCAGAGCGTTATTGTTTTGTGAGCGTGCAGTACTTCACTTCGAGAAATAGAAAATTAGAAAATATAGTAAAAAAAAAAAATAATAAACCGTTAGTAGTTTCAGGAGCTCCTAAGCCAGGGGTCGGCAACCTATGCCACGCGTGCCATTTCTGGGACGCCAAGCAATTTTGAATGGCAGGCGTACCTATTGAAAGTTTACACATTAATTCTGTAATCTGTGACATGTTTCGAAATTAAGTAAATAATCGAAGGCAGTATTACTTTAACGGTACAAACAAAAACGATATATTATATAGGTCACTAGGTATTATTACCAAAAACTACAAAATATATATTTTGTAATTTATAATTTTACTGAATGCATTGCTTTGGCTTTAATTTCGGCAAGTATTAAAGACGGCAAGCCTCAAAATATAAGCCTAGGCAAAAACACAAATAAACGTCCTCAATTCAGATCAAAAGAACTGCTATAAGGCGGTTTTTGTTTGACTTGACTTTTATATTGCCAAACTTTAGTTTTTGTTAGATTTGACTTCTAGGCGGCCCTTCGATTGCAATGGGCGCGTTGTAGATAATAATTTTTGTTCTAAGAAATTTAATAAACGAAATTATTGGAATTTTCTGGAAACAATATTTTTCTATATATAGCAAGCGGCTACACGTTTGGATCATTTAGTATAGAAGTAACATCCGTTCTAGTCAATAGTCGTCGAAAAGTTTAAAAATTAAAATTACGTTGCGTTATGGCCGCGAAGAAACAGAAGATAGACGTTCGATCATTTCAAACTTCGTGGACAACAGATTACGGTTTTGTACAGCAAAACGATCGTGCCATTTGTATCCTATGTCGGGAAAGCGTAGTTTTCCGGACATCTAGTGTTCAACGACATTTCCAGATAAAACATGAATCGTCATTTAAAGATAACGCTGATAAAAAGGAGGCAATACAAAGACCAAGTAAACAATACGAGAAACAGTCAACATTCTTTAGCAAAGTTTTCCAAGGAAAAAATCAGGTAACTGAATGCAGTTTCAAAATTGCACAATCGTTGGCACAAAAGGGTAGGCCGTTCACTGACGGAAAATTTATGAAGCAAACGTTTTTGAGTGCTGGCGAGATTTTATTCGACGACTTGCCGAATAAGGATACAATATTGGCCAAGATTAGGGATATACCGGCATCAGCGCAGATCATCGAGAGACGAATTACCGAAATGACACAATGTCCAAAAACAGCAGAGAGACGCTATCAAACGGAGTTTTGTATTTAGTGTAGTATTGGATGAAAGTGTCGATATTAATGATATTGCCCGTCTGACAATCGTTACGCGATACTTCGATGATGGCAGTGTGTATGAAGAGCTGATTTGTCTGCTCCCATTACAGGGAACTACAAGAGGAGGGGAAATATTTTCAGAATTTGTTAAACATTTTGAAAAGCGGAACATTGATTTAAATAAAAATTTTTGCGTAACGACACATGGCGCTCCTGCTATGATTGGGAGACATAAAGGATTTGTTTCCTTTCTTATTGAACGCATGGGTCGATCAGTTTTGAATTTTCATTGCATAATTCACCAAGAGAGTTTGTGTGCTAAAATCTCCGCTGGAAGCTTAAAATCCGTGATGGATAGGGTGGTTAAAATAGTTAACTACATTGTCGGTTGTTCTTCACTGATCCATAGACAATTTAAGGCGTTTCTGCAGGAATTAGAAAGTGCATATTCAGATATACCATTGCACAATAATGTGCGCTGGCTCAGCCGTGGTAAGGTGCTATCTAGATTTGTGCAATGTCTGGGCGAAATTAAATCGTGCTTGTTGGAAAAAAATCAAGTGGATGCTTATCCTGAACTAGAAGATAAGAACTGGATCTGTATGTTAATGTTTCTTAGTGATATTATAAACCATCTCAGTGAACTCAACTTAAAGTTACAAGGTTCAGGCAAAACAGTTCTGGATTTATACGAATCCTGGAACTCATTCAAATTAAAAATAGATTTATTTATCAGCGATATTACTACAAACACATATAAATATTTTTCATATTTAAAAACTTATATATCCAGTGTCGACGATGGTGCACTAATAGACGAAATTCTTAAATATATGACTAATTTAAAAGAGGAGTTTATCGAGAGGGGTCAGGATTTTGATAAACATGGTCCTGTGTTCGCTTTTTTAATCAAACCAAATTTAATGGATTTTTCCAGCAGTTGCTTTGACATATCTCTTTTCTCATGGATGGACATTAATGATTTTGATCTTCAATACATTGAAGTTAAAAGCTCCGAGTTATGGAACACGAAATTTGTAGAATTAAGAAGGGTATTAGAAGGTGACTGCCAGAACCATTCAAACGAGATACTCAGTTGTTGTCTTAAGAAAGTAGCGTTTGCCATGCTTAGAGCTTTCGGATCATCCTATATCTGTGAACAACTTTTTTCCCATATGAGAGTGATTTTAAACCCGTACCGAAGCAGGCTGACAACAGACAACTCGGAAGCATGTGTGACACTGAAAATAACCAGACATGAACCGAATATAAGAAAACTCTCTAAAGAACTTCAAGCACAGGGTTCACACTAGGTCCTAGGACTAGTATAATAAAATTATTTGTTAAATGTTAAAAAATTTTTGTAATTAAAGCAATATTTTAAATTAATTTAAGTTAATTTTTGTTAATTTTAGTTGTAGTAAGTACCTATGTCGACACGCAAAATGTTGTATGGATGAAAAATGGCACCTCTCAGTTAAAAGGTTGCCGACCCCTGTCCTAAGCTCTGTATGAGTATCGCTAAATACATGTTTAAATGGCATTTAAAATCAGAATATGGCTTAATGCATTGCTTACGAGATACCAAGCAAAAAAGGCAACAAACACATTCGCTTATACCACCTCCCTCAGTCTGACTTCATTGAAATTTTGTAACCATTAATTTACCATTGAATAAAGTGTGCTAACTGGGGCCATTAAACTGTTACACACACTCGGCAGTTGCGAGTTCCATATGCACTTGCAAAACACATAAATCTTCTCGTGTTGTTTGTTTACATTTTTGCAATTTCGCCTGAGTCAGCCATGAGGCTTGTAATCAACAATGTATAACAGATCGTTATTTATTTTGTCAGATTATTATTTTATAAATTATTACTATTATTAACGTTTTTAATGCGATATATTAATAAGGTGTTAATAATGTAGTTAATTAAATTTTCGTTGCTCAATAGACAACGAATTTGTACGAAAATTTTATGGAGAAAACATAGTAAAATCTGAATATTTGTTTGCGTAAGAAGAATTTATTGGCAAATTTATAAAATGGATAAAAAATCGGTAAAGTGATTTATCCAGTACTGTGCAAACGTGCAGTTCTGAAATAACTGTCCAAGTGTAAGTCGGACTTGCGCAATTAGTGTTCCATACGTTGATTGCTTTTAAAATAAAAATTTTTGTTACAGAGGCATAAAATGATCAGCGACTTCACAAAACACCTAACAAAGTTTTTTCGCGATCTTTTCTGAAAACTAATTACCTTGAAATTTTTGTTTTTTTTATATACTAAATGAATTATTAAAAGTAAGGCACTGATAATTTTCGTCCAGCTTACAGTCTATAAAAAATATTCCAGAATTTTTTCAACATTTTTGAATCAGTATTTTTCGAGATATGGAAGGGACAGCGATTTTTCGCAATTTTTTAAAAATATTACAAAGAAAAGTGTTCTTGATAAAATAAGAGGAAATCTGTAAAAACGCTGTCAATACCGAAAAACGAAGCTGGATCCGCGTTTTCCAGCCAAAAACGGCGTTTTCCGAGTTTTTGAATAAATACGACCATAAGTCCCAAGTTTTGGGTTCTACGCGTCTGCCCAAGCTATTTTTGGAAAATTTAAGCCTTAATTAATAAAATATCAAGAGGTCAGACGCTTCGCTTGTATCCGAACAAGTCGAGGCAATTTCAAAGTTCAAAAAAAAAATCGAAATTCTGATAGTATAGACGCTATTATAGGTTCTACATAAAATTTGTACCGGTTGACTGAAATTGTTATTTTTTTATGTTGCTCGATCCGTAGAATCCGAATTTAAAACTCTCGAGGCCCCATAGTGTTATGGTCTTTTGCCATGGGCCCGAACACTCGTTTTTCTATGCAGTTTCTGGGACAGCCTATCTGTTGGAAGGGTAAATTGACTATTTTCGTATGTAATAGAATTCGTGGAATTCGGAACAACTAGTCTCAATGAACAAAATCGTTTAGGTCTATTGCTATCGGTCCAATTAGGCTCAAATCGGTATTTGTTTGTAATACTAGCTTTTGGCATCAAAATGAAAGTTTCCGGATTTTTCAAGTATAATTACGTTCGAAAAGGGTTGATTTCCTATTTTCTATGAAATATTATGCCACAGCCGCAATTCATACGCTAAGTACTTTTTAAAAAAATTATGTACATTTTTATTAGTGTTCCGTACGGAACACTTATAAGATCACTTCGGTGTCTGTCTGTCTGTCTGTCACACCAGATTTTCTCCGAAACTATTAGACATAGAAAGGTGAAATTTGGTAATAATATAGGAATTGATGGCCTCATCAGAGCCATGTAGTTTTAAGAATTAAATTTTGAGTTAGGGGGGGTGAAGTCGGAAGTGAAAAAAAAATTTTTTTACTAGGTCATCGAGTGTGGTGTCAAATGAAAGCTTGTGAAAACACGAGTAAAAAATATATATATAATATTATACTTGCGCGCAATTTTCTTTGTATTATTTTTAAAAATTCGCGAAAAATCGCTGTCCCGGGCCTTATCTCGAAAAGCACTTATCAAAAAATTTCCAAAAAATTCTGGAATATTCTCCACGGGGTGTAGATTGAACGAAAATTATCACGAGTGCATTACCTTTAATAATTTATATGGTATATAAAAAAAAACAAAAATTTCAAGGTCATCAGATTTCGGTAAAGATTGGAAACAAACTTTGTTGAAAACTCATTTGGGGTGTGTTTTGTGAAGTCACTGATCATTTTATACCACCGTAACATAAATTTTGACTTAAGGGGTTCGTTTTGAGGGGTGAAATCGGAAGTGAAAAAACCTTTTTTTTACTAGGTTATCGAGTGTGGTGTCAAATAAAAGCTTGTGAAAACACGAGTAAAAAATATATATGTAATCTAATACTTGCGCACACTTTTCTTCGTATTACTTTTAAAAAATCGCTGTCCCTTACCTTATCTCGAAAAGTACTGATCAAAAAATTTTGAAAATTTCTGGAATATTCTCCACGGGTTATAGATTGAACGAAAATTATCTCGAGTGCATTACCTTTAATAATTTATTTGATATATAAAAAAAAAAACAAAATTTCAAGGTCACCAGTTTTCAGTAAAGATTGGGAACAAACTTTGTTGAAAACTCATTTGGGGTGTGTTTTGTGAAGTCACTGATCATTTTATACCACTCTTACAAAAATTTTTATTTTAAAAACAATCAACGTACGGAACACTAATTGTGCAAGTTCAACTTGCACTTGACCGGTTTTTATTATAGAGAATATGCTGGAAAATATTTCTTTTTTTAATACACTGTAAAAAAAAGTTAGATGAATTTTAAATTATTTACTTAAAATGAAGTATTTTCTAAATTTTTCAAGCGTTTAATCCAAATATCCAACATTGACTTCATTTTTCAAGCATTAATTTACTGGATTTTTTTTGTATTTACACTAGAATTTAATTTAAAAACATTTGGCCGTTTGATAGACCTGTGAGAGTATTTTTCGCGTTTTGTCACCTGCGACACGACTTGGGTGTCCTATTGCGATTCTCCCACCAAGCAGGTGTTGATGCAGTAGGTTCATAAGGACCTTTAAAAAAGGCCAAAACTCAATCATCTTCGGAAAAGTAATGGCAACTGTTTTTTGGAACTATGCGAGAATTTTACTTACTGAATATATGGAAAAATAGTCTCAATTAATGTAGAGCTTTACAGCAGGCAAAAATCGGAAGCAGGCCACTAGAGAAAAACGTCAAATTCATGGAGAATCAAAATTTTGCTGTTCCACGACAACCGCAAGATCCACAAGGCTAACACAGGTCAAGCCATTATCCAAAGCTGTGGATTCACAGACTTGCAACACCCTCTTTTGACCTTTTTTTTGTTTAAACGATGTATTAACACGTAGGCTGAAAAGTTTTTGGTTTAGCTACTTAAAACACATTTTTTTTTTGCAAAATTCGACTCTATTCATCAACATAGTCTCCTTTAAGAGCGATACAATCAGTCTAATACTTTTCTAACATTTCTATACCTTTTTTGTAGAAATATTTGTCTTTGCACTCAAAATAGGTCTCAGTTTCGGCGATAATTTCTTCACCGGAACCAAATCTCATTTTCGCGAGCATTTTTTTGAGGTCTGCGAATAGATAATAGTCGCTGGGGGCCAAATCACGAAAATACGGTGGATGAGGAAGCAATTCGAATTTTAATTCATGCAATTTTGCGATCCTAATAATTGACTTGTGACACGGTGCCTTGTCTTGATGAAAGAGCACTTTTTCTTATTCATTTGGGGCCGTTTTTTGCGATTTCTACCTGCACCAATAACTTTATATAAAATTCGCTATTGATGATTTTTCCCTTATCAGCATAGTCGATGAAAATTATTGCATGCGCATCCCAAAATACAGAGGTCAAAACCTTCTCAGCCAACTGTTGTGTCTTTCGTCGTTCGGGCGGCTTTCACCGGCTGCTCTCCATTTAGTTGACTGGATTTGACACCGGTGTGTAGTGGTGGATTCATATTTCATCAATTGTCACATATTGCATGAAAAAATCCTTTTTATTGTGCTTAAATAGATCCAAACAGCGTTCAGAATCTTCAACACCTTGTTGTTTTTGGTTCACTGTGAGCTAACGCGGCATCCATTTCGAACAGAGAGAACAAATGTTCAAGCAAAATATGACCAACACGTTCTTTTGACATCTTTAGTTCATCCAAAACAATTTTGTGGATTTTTTTGTTGTTTTCCGGTGTAACCACCTCATCTGGGCGTCCAGAGCGTTCAACATCATTTGTATCTGTACAACCACGTTTAAATTCGACATACCAGTAAATGATGAGTGATTTTCCAGAGGCAGAGTCCCCGTAATACTTATCAAGCCATTGCTTTGCTTGAACGGTATTTTTTCCCATCAAAAAACAGTGTTTAATTAACACAAGAAAATTGATTTTTTCCATTGTTTTGAAAATATAAAAAGTAGCGGCACTAAAACCACTGTAACTTCTAAACTAATCGTCGAAATGTAATGAAATTTTGACACGTATCATTCAAAGGTTGGTACTTCCTAAAAATCATATGGATTTTTTTGAAAAGGGCGAAATCTATGTGTCAGACCAAAAATTTTTCAGCATACGTGTTAGTTTAGACGGTAATTATGTAGACTTTCACGAGTGTTTTTTCATAGCTAGGTATGTAACATCCCGCATTTTTCAGCTTGCTGGCGAATGACAATAAGACGAATTTTCATGACATTTTGTCTATTATGTTAGTTTGCGCGTTACAGCTGTTTGAGTGAGGCTACTTTCGATTCTTGCAAAACGATGGAACAACAAAAATTTCGTATGTTGATTAAATATTGCTTTTTGACGGAAAAAATTACAGCTAGAACCCGAGAAGTGTTATAGCACATCTGCTCCGTCGAAAGCATCTATATGTTGATGGTTTAGTGAACTTAAATGTGGTCGTGCAAGCACCGATGATGCACCACGTTGTTGTAACCGACCGTTTCTTTACTGGTTTGTAAATAAGATCAAAAATAACACGTGATAAAACTTCTAACTTTTTATTAAGTAAATTTTATAACAGTTATTAACTTGGTATGAATATAATAATATCAATGCTCGTAATAACAATATTTAATACTTGATGTTATTGTTAATAATAATGCCTTTCATGTCTTTTGTTAATTAACTAAGAATAATAATAATGTATTCATGTCTTCCTTAGCTGACTGCCTATTATTTTATACATTTACTCTCTAAAACTTACCACAGGCGTACTCTTAAGTTTTGCTAACAAAAATATTTATCTATCGTCCTAATGATTACAGAGTTTGGCGACTTCTCGGCGCCATCAAAAAGTTTACAAAGAAAATAATTAATTGTAGAAAGTAATTGTTTTACTGAGCTATTAGTAAGTGTACATAGTATATCTTTTATTGGGAATTGGTTATTGTTCAACTATGGCTTTGTATTAATCTCATAGGCGTAGCTAAAGGGCAAAACAATATAGTAATAAAATAATAAACAATAGTTGGTTTACAACAACGTTCCGGACGTTCATATGAGGCAGTATCTCAAACACAAAAAAATCCACCATATTGTTCTGAATCACCGCAATGTAAAAGTGAGTTGACATTGTGAACAACAAAACGCGTGAGGCATATTTTGCATGAATATTTGCGCGCACTGGCTGGAACCGCATAAAAGCCGATTGAAGCACCCAAAAACATTAGCTGGAAAGGTTTTGGGAAGTATTTTTTGTGATCCACATGGAGTAATACTGACTATCTTGAGAAGGGTCACACAATCACCGGAGATTATTACGTTGGTTTATTGAGCTGTTTGAATGGTGAAATCAAGAAAAAAAAGACGCATTTAGCGAAGAAAAAAGTGGTGTTTCACCAAGATAAGGCGCCAGCTCACAACTCCACCAAAAGCAATGGTGAAATTGGAATAATTGGGCTATGAATTGCTTCCTCACTCGCCGTATTCACCAGACCTGGCACCTAGCGATTATTACCTTTTTCCAAATTTGAAAAGGTGGCTCCAGGGAAAGAGATTTGGATCAAATAAAGCAGTCGAATGGGAAACTGAGGTTTATTTTAGAGAGCTTGATAAATCCTACTATACGAAAGGTATTCTTATGTTGGAAGGTCGCTGAAATTAGTGTATTGCTCTATGTTGAATAATAAAATCGATTTTTGGCAAAAACACTGTTTAAAAAAAAAATCTCGGGACTTTTCAATCCATGTAGTATTAGTCGCCAACTGATGATGTTATCATGATACCAAAACATTAATTGCTAATTACAAGTAAAAATTAAATATAATTTATTTTTCCTTTGGGTACTACGGTCTGTTGGACATTAATAGGCTTCACAGTGACAAGCGAAAATAAATAACAGCCGCAAATCGGGACTGAGGCCTCCGATGGGTGGCCATGAACTAATTCTTTCGCAAAATATACAATTCACCAAATTAAAAAAAAAAGGAAGGAAATACTAAAAATGTGTTAAAATTTTTAATTAAACGGTGATATTCATGAATAAAAACCGTGTTAGATGTTATTGTAATGTAATCTTCTGGGTATTTTTTACTAGGGTACTCTAGTGTGACAAATTTTCACCACACAAGGTTTGCTAGAATAGTAATTATAAATACAAAAACACAACTATATAATTATAACACTAAACTAGAGAAGGTCTGCGGTTTAGCGATACATGCTCGAGATAATATTTAATTGTTTCATTTGTTGCTATACTATATATGTATATGCTAGTACTGACTAGGGATGAGTGATAATGGATTTTACCTATCGATAGTCGGGGGCAACCCACCTATCGATAATTTTAAGTTATCGATGTATTAGTAGTTATCGATATATCGACAATTATCGATAATTCGATCATTTTTGCTATTCGACATATCGATAACTAGTAACGATCCACATAACTTCATCCGCATGTATCCACGATATTTCCTGATTCTCCCAGAGGTATGTTTCGCGTGGCAATACTAAACTTTTTCTTTCGCTGCTTTTCCAACAAAAATAAAGGCAATAAGACGTGTATTTCAAAACTAATTAATAAAAAAACTAATTTTAACCAAATATAGAGTAAAACCTGACAAGATGATGCATCTTCATGTAACAGAAAACTGCATGAAAATTGGATTATTTATTTTCGAGTTATACCAAAAAATACTTGAGAAACTGAAAAGATCTTAGATTAATTTTTAGAGTATATATGACTGAATTTAGCTGTTTTCAAATTTTTATTTTCAATCAATTTTTATTCTTAAAAAAATAATATATATATATATGCCCTTTTTTAAGTTTTCAAAGATTTTAGAATTTGAAAAAAGTATTGAATGTGCCTCTACTGACCCCAATATATGAATTGAGTTCCATAACACTATATATACACATATATATATATATATATATATATATATATATATATATATATATATATATATATATATATATATATATATATATATATATATATATATATATATATATATTTTATATATATTTATATATATACATATATATACATATATATACATATATATACATATATATATATATATATATATATATATATATATATATATATATATATATATACATATATATATATATATATATATATATATATATATATATATATATATATATATATATATATATATATACGAGGCATGTTTTTTAAGTAAGTACCGTTTTGGAATTAAAAAAAGACGTGCAAAGATATCGCTATAATTTTATTTTTACATGAAAGCCTGTACCTTAATCTACTTTTCTACATAATTTCCGTGAATATTGAGGCACTTGTCATAACGTGGCACCAGTTTTTGAATACCCTCCTCATAAAATTCTGCCGCCTGACTTGTTAACCACTGTATCACAAATGTTTTGACTTCGTTATCGTCAGGAAGACGCTGACCACCCAGGTGCTTCTTCAAGTGCAGGAACAAATGGTAGTCGCTGGGCGCCAGATCAGGGCTGTATGGAGGATGATCTAGAGTTTCCCATTTAAAAGATTTGATGAGATCTTTGGTCCGTTTAGCCACATGTGGACGGGCATTGTCATGCAGCAAAACGATACCCTTACTCAACTTGCCACGTCTTTTGTTCTGGATTGCACGACGCAGATTGTTCAATGTCTCACAATAAGACGCTGCATTGATTGTCTCATTACGAGGCAGAAACTCCACTAGCAATACTCCTTTTCTGTCCCAAAAAACTGTGCACATGATTTTGCGGGCAGAAATTGTTTGCTTAAACTTCACTTTTTTGGGTGATGATGAATGTCGCCATTCCATGGATTGTTGTTTCGATTCTGGTGTGACGTAGGCCACCCATGTTTCGTCACCAGTAACAATTTGGTCTAAAAAATGTTCACCTTCATTGTGGTACCGCTCAAGGAAAGTCAGTGCATTGCCTAAACGTTGGGTTTTGTGCAAATCCGTCAACATTTTTGGAACCCAACGTGAACACAATTTCCGGTAATTCAAGTTCTCGGTCACAATGCGATACAAAACACTACGAGAATATTGAGGAAAGCAGTCGCACAATGATGAAATTGTAAAGCGTCTGTTTTCTCTCACCTTTTCGTCCACTTTCTGCACCAAATCTTCATTAACGACCGAAGGAGGCCCACTCCGTTCTTCATCATGCACATTTGTGCGGCCATCTTTAAATGCTCTCACCCATTTCCTTACCATTCCATCACTCATAATGTTTTGTCCGTAAACTTCACAGATCTCACGATAAATATCGATCGGTTTTACGCCTTTAGCACTAAGAAATCGTATAACAGCCCGTACTTCACAATCGGCGGGACTCACGATTGTCGGAGGCATCTTAAACACTCAGTAAACAACGTATACAATGAAGAATCAGACTGTAATGGCGTCAGTGCGTAGACATGAGATGTAGGTTACCAGCGCGCATGCGCGGAACGCCGACCGTATCGCTGCGGCGGCGGAATCGCAAAACGGTACTTACTTAAAAAACATGCCTCGTACATATATATATATATATATATATATATATATATATATATATATATATACATACATACATACATATTTATACAGGGACACTGTTCTCTTCAAACGCAGCGGAAAATAACTTTAAAGGTCCTAAAATGTTCGTATGCTCAAGAGCTTTCGACTGAAACATGACCTTTTTCGAATATAGCGTCCAAAAATGACGACTGGAATCAGAAAATTCACGAAATTAATGTATACAATGATGAAAAAAAAAAAACGAACATTTTGTGAAAAAATGTATAATTAGTGTCAGAGTACTCGTTTACATATATAGTACCTTAGTCGTTAAAGGTTAATTAAAAGAAATCAATACGGCGGCTAAAATTAAAAAAAAACAATAAAAAATTTAAAAAAAAAAATGACTGCCATAACGTGGCACTAAAAATTCAAAAATTTTAATAATCATGTAACTTATTTATGATTAAAACAAAAAGAACTAAATAAAACATGGTTTCGAGACATGATATTTAAAAATAGCTTTTCTAATATGGCAGATGAAAAAAAATTTTCCGGGCGAAATTAATACGTATTAATCAGTGGCAAAAAAAAATTATTCTAAAGCGGACAATTATTTAAGTGATACGAATATAACACAATTAAGTAATAAATAAAATATAACATGGTGTCGAAAAATTCGTCAGGAAATATATTGGAAAAAAAATTAATTGTTGAAGAATAATAAACTTTGCGCTTTTTCCAGCCAAAAATGGTCGTTTTTCGAGTTAAAAAAAACTCTATTAAGTATTTTTGATTGTCCTGTGATTTGGTTTGGTTTAAAATACTGATCTACAGGTTTCTTCCAAAAATTAGTTTTACCAGTTTCCATCTTGAGAAAGGAACAAATATACTGGTTTCGAAAGCTTTGCAAATAAACAAATTGAATTTTTAATTGGCCCTTTCGCATCCCCAATAATTTAGCTGCTCTTTCTTACTAGTCAGTCGCAACTACCTTTTTGTATGTACATATATACATATACATATATATATATCATATATATATATATATATATATATATATATATATATATATATATATATATATATATATATATATACACAGGGTGGGTATGGAATAATGATTTATTAATCAGGGTATCAAAAAAATGTTTAAATAAATGCTATAGAGTGTTATACGGCGCACATGTTGACGTTGACAATAAAATGTTTTGAACTGTCAATTCGAAGAAATTACGACACCGTCAATAGCGAGACAATGACCTAATCTGTCAAAAAGCCTGAACAGAGTTTTGCAAAGAATTCTGGGTGATCTGTGCTACTTCATATTGAATTTTCTGTTGTAAATCTTCTACAGTTTCAGGTCGACTTCGATAAACTTTGGTTTTCAAATGACCCCATAAAAAAATCTAGTGGCGAAAGGTCGGAACTCCTTGCAGGCCATTCTACAGCACCTCTTCTGCCTATCCATCGATTAGGAAAAATCGCATCCAAATATCTACGAACATTGATTTCATAGTGAGAAGGTGCTCCGTCCTGTTGATACCACAGATTCCTGTTAGGGGTATCTAAATTATTTTCATTGGGACAAAGACCTGCACAAGTTGGAATAACTTGCTCTTGGAGTAACTGTAAATACCGCTGTCCTGTAAGATTTCCAACGATAAAAAAAGGACTAATGATATGACGCCCACAAATCCCTACCCACACGTTTATGTTTTGTGGTCTTTGAGAATGACTGTCGATTATCCAGTGGGGATTCTCAATAGACCAGTACCGACAGTTATGCCTGTTAACTCTTCCGTTAAGACAAAATGTGGCCTCGTCAGAAAAAACGATATTATGAATTGGGTTAGGATCATTATTGATTCGTTCCATCATGACCTCGCAAAATTCAACGCATCTATCGTAGTCATCTTCAGATAATTCTTACAATAGAATGGGTTTGTATGGATGCAATTTTTCTTCATTCAGTGTGTGACTTAAGGTACCTTTACTTATGTTGTGGTCTAGGCAAAGCTGACGAGTGGCTGTATGGGGATTTTCTGTAATTTCCAATAAAACATCTAACTTTTTATCATCGCTTGTTTTAACTTTTGGAGATCTAGATTTAGAACGATCCTTAACATGACCTGATTGTCTAAATTGGTGCAATATTTTGCTGACTACGGATTGGGTAATAAGTTCACGATTCGGATATTCTACGTTAAAAAGATCACACACCTCCTGTTGTGTTCTCCTACGGTCTTCGTAATCAACCATCATTAACAAAGTGATTCTTTTAGTTTCTGTTAAATGTACCATTATGACATTACGCTTAAAATGCAGCAACGTTTTCGTCAATAAATCATTTTTTGACGAGTTAAGTCGTTACTTGACAGTAAATGTTCGACACAAGCCAGTTTAAATTCTTTTAAATTCTTTTTTTTTTTGATTTGATCTCCTTAATTTCAAATATCACTAATTTCAAAACAGTTCAATTTAGACATGTACTATGTTAGAAATAAAGAATTTTTAGTAAGACAGGGCTTTCCATTTAAAAAAAATTTAGATCGCGTAATTTCTTCGAGCTAACAGAACAAAACATTTTATTTTCAACGTCAGCATGTGCACCCTATAACTTTTATTTAAACATTTTTTTGATACACTGGTTAATAAATGATGTGGAATCATATGGGCCACCTTGTATATATATATATATATATATATATATATATATATATATATATATATATATATATATATATATATACATATACATATACATCTAATTGTTTAATTTTACATACACTCTTTTAACACTGTTAAGTTTCTTTTATTTTCATTGTAAAACATTTGCAAGCCGTATGACTGTATATGCCTGTTTGTTTTACGAGATTATGTCATCGTAATTCACATGTTACAAATGACTCTCTCTTATGCATATCCGCAATAATATTCTGTTCCTGGATCATGAAACGCCATATGTTTAGCCTATTATGTATCATATTAAAGATTGTTATTATTCCGACAGATTTCAAGATATTAACATGGAGATTACGTAGTGCTTTACAAAAAGTATGAAACGCTATATTCATGTGATAATATTAGAAGATTTAAATTTCCTTGGATATAAAATCTACCATACATAGCTAGTAAGAAGCCTGGATGAATTCTTGTCGTTGTATTAATACAATCATCTACTCAATTAATAATTTCATAGGGGTAGAGATTCATGCAGTTGTTCGTTGTATATTCTTTGTGTTGTCACTTCTTACGTCCTTCCGTATCTTTTTCGAGATTCTCTTATTTAAGTTTTTTAATCCTTTTGAATCTCTATTTTGTTCTCTTCTTTTAAGTGCCCGCTCTTTTAGTGTCGTCACTAAGTTTGTCATCTTTTGAATTTGCTTTTTAACAGTGGCGTTGTTGTGATGACATCAGTGTTTCTGTAATTCTGTTGTTTAATGTTTCGACGTCGTTTAGAAGGTTATGATTCAATCGCAGGTTTATAGAATCTACATATTCGTCGATATTTTCTGGTTCGTTCCAAAATACTTTTTTCTTCTTGTCCACCATTTTTATCCTTTCAGTTTTCAGGTCTATTCGAACTGTAGCCCTCACTGATCGGTGATTACTTCCCACGCAAAGTTTGTTCATTATGGTGACATCAGAGATGCTTCTTTCCGTCTTGATATAAAGAAGTCAATCTCATTTTTAGTTTCTCCATTAGGACCCACCCACGTCCATTTTCAACGAATAATTGAAGAATATAAAAGCATGAAAGTGTTCAGAAGGAAATTAACAGATGGAAGAAGAGAAATACACAGACTTAAGGCTGAGGGATGGGGAAGGGAAAGACTTATAGAAATTGCAGAAGAATTCTATAAAAGACTATACACAAGTCAATGTAGAGAGTCAACAATTGAGGGTTCGAAATTACAGATACATAAATTGATCAACCAAGGTTCAGAAGAATTACCAAAGATAACACTGGAACAAATTAATACGGCTCATCAAAATTTTTATTACGAGGTTTAATTGAAATTCAACTGTGATATTAGCTTTTGCTTTAAAAAAAATACAAAATGACTTGAAGTGATTCAGGTGTTCGTCAAAACGGTACTTAAAAAAAATATCGCTTAGTTGTTAAAATTTTGAAAGATTTTATATAAAAAAAGTTATGCTTTACTAATTTTTAGGCGGGTATACCAAATTTTAGTGGCCCGTTAAAACTTTTAACGTTTTTTACTACTTTATTGATAAAGAAAAAGGAAACTCTGACATATATTATATATTATATATATATATATATATATATATATATATATATATATATATATATATATATATATATATATATATATATATATATATATGTTTTGACGAATGTTCTCACGGGTGTGAAATGTAGTAATGGTTTTTCGGGTATCCCGTGTTAGCTTGAAGTCCCTTGATGGACGGTTTCGCTGACGTTTCGATGGAATCTCATCCATCTTTTTCAAAGCGTTGATCACTGGTCGGTGTCTTGGCGTTGAATGTCGAGACTGGCCCTGAGTGCGCCGGTTTTATGTACTCGGGGGTGTTTCTATTGGTCGGACGGATCCGGCCAATAGAGGCTCGGCTTTGGCTGCGCGTTGTCGGTCCTGTGGTTCTTTGTAATGTTTGTGTTGGTGAAGTAACATATGGTTGAATTATTGTTTCTCTTGGTTGGACTTGGTACTGGGATAGAATATGTTTCCAAGAGTTCGGTAAACGTTGGCTATCATCCCGATTATTTAAGTTGTTGGGCCTCTTTTCTATTTCTATGGCTTCTTTGATTACCCTAGTGGATAGGTTATTATATAGTAATAACCTATCCACTAGAATGCGGGGTCGACACCTGGAAGGAACCGATAGAAAAGGAATAGATTGATGGACAATTGAGGCAGGATCTATATTGGCCAAACTTCTCAATCCTTGAATCGTCGTATTGCACTCCATAAAAGTGATACTAGATGCCATCCACACAGATGTGCTTTGGCGACCCATTCTGTTGACAATGGTCATTCTTTTAATTTCAGGGAACCCAAAATTCTTCATTTCTCTAACAATCTTTCCAAGAGAGAATCCCTGAGATGTGTTACATCCAGGAGAATCACCTTAATATCAATAAAAGAACCGACCTAGATGGTCTTAGTAGCATATATAGTTTCCTCCTCTCCTGTGATAAATCAATTCCACACAATAATTCCCTGTCTTCAAGTGTTTTATGATCCATCTGAACCGCGTTGGTCGTCTCTCTTTTAGCTCTGTAATTTCCAGGGTTTCTCTCCTCCTTCCTCTCTTTATTTAGGTTCTCTTTGATCCTGGGCTCCACAGATTCCTTCCATTTTATCTGGGCCATTTTGTGCACCTAGCGATTACTGTCTTCCTTCCATTGACAGTACCTTGCGTCACCCCTTTAACACCTCCTGGTGCCTCCAGTCTTCATTGGTTTTTGCAAACAATCTCTTCCTCTAATCAGATTCCGACAAGAAATTAATAAATTAATAATTATTTCATTAGACAATCTTCCTCTTCGTTGCTCCCATTATTGTCTCTCTCTCTCGCTCCCTCGCTCACCCTTTACCTATAATTAGATTATGATTTATCCTTCCTCTACTACATACCGGATTTTTGGTCCTTCTCACTTAAGGTCCAATATTTGCACTTCCTTTTCTATCGGTTCCTTCCAGGTGTCGATCCCGCATTCTGGTTAATTGAGTTTTCTTGACTAAACCCCTTATCTCTGTCGGGCAGCTGTCTCCTGTCGTCCTTGTCATCTTTCCTAAATGGCGGTGGCCATGTGTGGTGGTCACAGGTGAAATAATTAACAATGTTCTCATCATCCAAGGTTCCCAATTACATCCATGTTTTAAATTTGGTTTTTAGAATTTTGTCTACAGTGTTTTAGTGTGTATTTTATATATTTTATGGATTAATCAACTTTTATATGTAACAACTTTTGTATGTATAAGCTACCTACGGCCATTCAGGCTAACGAAATCTTTGCACTTCTCATGTGAGTTTTTCAACTTATTATGACTAATATCTTATTCTTGTTCTACACTAATTTTATTTATTATAACAACCTAACGATAACATCATTAATTTAAAGTTGTCAGTTGTCGATCAGTGAATACGCTTTGTTTTTCTTTTCAGTTCTGCCCTGAAGAAGGTCCCAATCCAGGACCGAAATATTGGCTTAATGAAAATTGTGTGATCTCTTATCACACCCCCTTCTTGCCGAGTTCCCCAACTAAGATTGTATTTTTAATAATTTTGGTAGATACGCCAATTTTTTGCTTTCTTTCTTTATTCTATATATATATATATATATATATATATATATATATATATATATATATATATATATATATATATAGGCTGAAAAGTTTTTGGTCTGGTTGGTAGACGTCGTCCTTTTCAAAAAAATTCATATGATTTTTAGAAAGTACCAACCTTCAAACGATACGGGTCAAAATTTCATGACATTTTGACGATTAGTTTACACGTTACAGTGGTTTTAGTGACGCTACTTTTGATATTTTCAAAACAGTGGAAAAAATCGAATTTCGTGTGTTGATTAAGCACTGTTTTTTGATGGGAAAAAAATACCTTTCAAGCAAAGCAATGGCTTGATAAGTATTACCGGGACTCTGCCCATGGAAAACCACTCATCATTTACTGGTATGCTGAATTTAAACGCGGTCGTACAGATACAAATGATGCTGAACGCTCTGGACACCCAAAAGAGGTGGTTACACCGGAAAACATAAAAAAAATCCACAAAATTGTTTTGTATGACTATAAAGTTAAATTGCGTGAGATAGCTGACACCGTAAAGATATCAAAAGACCCTGTTCATACTTTACATGAACATTTGGAAATGAGAAAACTCTGTTCGAAATGGATGCCGCGTTTGCTCACAGTGGTACCAAAAACAACAACGTGTTGATGATTCTCAGCGCTGTTTGGAGCTGTTTTTTCATGCTATATGTGACAACGGATGAAACTTCGATCCACCACTACACACCGGAATCAAATCGGCAGTCAGCTGAGTGGACAGCAGCCGGTGAAAGCCGCCCGAAGCGATCAAAGACACAACAGTCGGCTGGGAAGATTTTGGCCTCTGTGTTTTGGGATGCGCATGAAATAATTTTCATCGACTATGCTGATAAGGGAAAAACTATCAATAGCGAATATTATATAAAGTTATTGGTGCGCTTGAAGGCGCAAACGGCCCCAAATGAACAAGAAAAAAGTGCTCTTTCATCAAGACAATGCACCGTGTCACAAAGCAATGGTTACGACGCCAAAATTGCATGAATCGAAGTTCGAATTGCTTCATCAACCACTGTGTTCTCCAGATTTGGCCTCCAGCGACTATTATCTATTGGCAGACCTCAAAAAAGTGCTCGCGGGAAAGAGATTTGGCTCCAATGAAGAGGTTATTGCCGAAACTGAGTTGAATTTTGAAGGCAAAGACAAATCCTTTTACAGAAAAGGTATAAAGATGTTAGAAAAGCATTGGACTGATTGTATCGTTCTTGAAGGCAACTATATTGATGAATAAAGTCAAATTTTGCAACCTTAGCAATTTCTGAATTTAAATGTAGCTTATAATAGTTTGCATTGAATCAAAACGAAAAAAGAGGCTTGATCTTTATGTTACATTTGACGTTAAGTTGATATAAGGTCAAAAACTGGTTACATAAATTAAATCAAATTAACTTATTTTGTACTAAATTAATATCGAAATAAGAATAAATAATAGATTACCAAATTGAATTATGGATCTAATACAATTTTTTTTTCTTTTACAAAACTTAAAAAAAAAATGAATATTCAGTTATTAAATTTCTATGGCAGACACATTTAATTAATTCCATGACTTACATTGCAAAATCGGCAAATGTTGCTAAACGATTTTTTTATGAAGTATTCATCATCCTATATACATAATATTATGGCCGAGAAATCAAGATTCCTGGGATTAGACCGTGTCGAATTAGAGTAACTTTCCACATATTCAGTGTTCTCATCTCGAAGAGCGCAGATCCCTGAAGATGTCTCGTGCAATTGAGGGCGAAAATTGCTCCAATTTAACGTGGGCTAATACCAAGAATCACAACCTCTCATTTAACCAATGTCGTTAAAGCCATGATGTTATAGCTGTTCAAGAAGATTGGTAAAGATGAAGTTTGTAACAAATCAGTGTTAACAATTTTTTATTAATAAAATCCTTTATATTATGTGCAGCACACCTACATACTCGTAATAAATGTGTAGTATAACAATAAGCTTCTTTCAAATTAGAATAAAATTGAAATTTTATTTCTTAATTTTCATTAGGTAACTAAATTACAGTAATGTTTTTATTTATTTATTTTAGATGAATCCGAATTTGAAAGGACTATTTTTTCTTTCTGTTGTAAAAATGCTATTATAAACAACGTTTGAATTTAAAATCATAGTAGTGGGATAAAATTGCTGCTTAATAGCTTGTGCCTCTTTTTGTAAAATTTCACAAAAATTAAAAAGTTTGAAATGGCTCCTAAAATTATACATGCTTATGTAAAAATTATAAAACTTTTTGAAAATTTTAACAGATAGGCAGAATTTTTCACAAAATGTTAATTTTGAAAAGAAATCGAAGCCACTCGATTGCTTTACAGTAGTTCATTTTTCATTTCAGTAAAGTCTAATATCAAAATAAAATTTCAAGTAAAACCTGCCCTATAAAATTCCACACACTGCTTATATATATATATATATATATATATATATATATATATATATATATATATATATATATATATATATATATATATATATATATATATGTATATATATATGTATATATACGAGGCTGATTTGAAAAGTCCGTGCAAAAAACAAAAACTACTTATGTATTTGGGGTAAACCTTTTTTATTTTTCGACATAGTCTCCTTTTAGGCTTATACACTTCGTCCAACGATGTTCTAGTTTGTTGATACCTTCCGAATAATAGGATTTGTCCAAGTCTGCAAAATATCCATTAGTGTCTGCAATCACCTCCTCGTTTGAATAAAATCTTTGTCCCGCCAGCCATTTCTTCGAATTGGGGAACAAATAGTAGTCCAAGGGAGCCAAGTCTGGAGAATAGGGGAGATGTGATAGATAGTCGATGAGGATTATCCCTTGCGAATCCCAAAAGACAGTCGCCATAACCTTTCCGGCCGAAGGAACGGTCTTCGCCTTTTTTGGTGCAGATTCCCCCTTGATAACCCATTGTTTAGATTGTTGTTTGGTCTCAGGAATATAGTAATATATCCATGTTTCATCCACAGTGACGAAACGACGCTTAAAGTCCTCCGGATTCTTCTGGAACAGCTGCAAACGATCCTTGCAACACTTCACACGATTCCGTTTTTGGTCAAGCGTGAGCAATCGCCGCACCCATCTTGCGAATAGCTTTCTCATGTCGAAATGTTTATGCAAAATATTATGTACCCGTTCAGTCGAGATGCCCACAGCACTAGCAATCTCACGCACCTTAACTCTTCTGTCATCCATCACCATATCATGGATTTGATCAATGATTTCTGGAGTCGTAACCTCCACAGGCCGTCCAGAACGTTCAGCGTCACTTGTGCCCATATGGCCAGTCCGAAAATTTTGAAACCACTTATAAACTGTTCTAATCGAAGGTGCAGAGTCACCATAATGTTTATCAAGCTTCTCTTTAGTCTCCTGAGGCGTTTTGCCTTTTATTAAGTAATGTTTAATCACCACACGAAATTCTTTTTCGTCCATTTCTTGAAAATCACTCGACTTCCTTGATTCACACGAATGCCAAACACAAAGAAATAGACCAATATGGCTGAAACTTGGTGTGCGTTCATTCAAGAGATGCTACTAACTAAACATGACCTCGATACGCGCCGGTGGTGCCATCTCCCGGACTTTGCACGGACTTTTCAAACCATCCTCGTATATCTATCAAAATCAAGATAACTTCATTTCGCATAGATCTTTTCATCGTTATCCGACTCAAAACAGAGAAAATTTTTATATTGAAAAACACAATCATGAATATGTTAAAAAAACTAGTCACTACTTAGGTTGCAGACTATTTAACTTACTGCCGGAAAATGTAAAAAGGATTGAATCTATGGCACGTTTTAAAAAACAAATAAAAACTATACTATTAAATAAAACTTTTTATTCTGTAACTGAATTTGAAAGTTGTCTGCTGGGCGGAGTGTGAATAACATCCTTACTTAATTAAAGCATCTTCAGTATGTATTTTGTTTGTTATAAATATGTATGTTATGTTTTTTGTTATATCTTGTATTTACTGTATATTAATGTGTTTAATAGTAAGATTTCTTTTTTTATTATTTTTGATATTACCTAAGATGGGGTCATACATCCCTTTGATGACATGTCTTATCTACAACTTTTGTAGCTGAAAAGATGACTAAACTGTCTACTGTCTGTAACAGTGAGCTTCTTTCAAATTAGAATTAAATTGAAACTTGATTTCTTAATTTTCATTAGGTATCTAAATTACAGTAATGTTTTTACTTATTTATTTTAGATGAATCCGAATTTGAAAGGACAATTTTTTCTTTCTGTTGCAAAGATGCTATTATAAACAACATTTGAATTTAAAACCATAGTAGTAGGATAAAATTGCCGCTTAATAGCTTGTGTTTTTTTTTTGTAAAATTTCCCAAAAATTAAAAAGTTTGAAGTGGCTCCTAAAATTATGCATGCTTATGAAAAAATTATAAAACTTTTTGAAAATTTTAACAGATAGGCAGAATTTGTAGAAATCGAAGCCACTTGATTGCTTTACAGTAGTTCATTTTTCATTTCAGTAAAGTCTAATATCAAAATAAAATTTCAAGTGAAACCTGCCCTATAAAATTCCACATACTGCTTATATAATATATATATATATATATATATATATATATATATATATATATATATATATATATATATATATATATATATATCTTCTAAAATATCTTGAAGGATTCAACATTATTAGTGATCACCAATATGGCTTTCGTAAAATAGATCAACAGGAGATCTTCTGACTTATGTAACACATGTTTGGAACAACGCAATTGAACACTTTGGAGAATCTCGAGCGGTTGCTCTTGACATATCCAAGGCATTTGACCGTGTTTGGCAAGATGGGCTGTTGGCTAAGCTGCGTTCTTATGGTAAGTCTGAAAAGTTCTGTTTGTGGCTCTCATGTTTCCTCAGAGAGCGTTCTTTACGAGTGGCAGTCGACGGATTTCTTTCTAACACCTTCACTATCAACGCCGGTGTGCCCCAATGTTCCATACTGTCTCCTACTCTCTTCCTCATTTATATTAACGATCTGCTGGAAAAGACCGAGAATCCAATCTACAGCTTTGCAGATGACAGTACACTTATCTCTTCATTCACTTTGAACGCTCGGACATCGACTACTCAGACGAATATCCGCAGACAGCAGGAAGTCATTCAACTTAACAAAGACCTGGAAGAAATTCTATCTTGGGGTGACAGTAACCAAGTGGAATTTAACGCTACAAAAACCCAGGCGGCAGTTTTTTCTAAAAAAGTTAACGTTGCAGAACCCGACATAGTTATGTCGGGGCACTCCATCCCTCTAACATCGTCACTCAATCTGTTAGGCGTTAATTTGGGAGGAAATATGTCCTGGCATGAACATGTTGCAGGCATGGCAAGAAGAGCTTCTCAAAAGTTGGGAATATTGTTTCGAACCAGAAAGCTTTACACTCCACAACAACTGTTAATTCTTTACAAAGCTCAAATTCGACCAACTATGGAATACTGCTCCCATGTTTGGGGCTCCGCTCCCAAACATACACTGCATCTGTTGGATTCTATCCAGAGAAGAGCTGTTCGTCTGATTGGACACCCGGAACTGACCGACGGCCTTGATTCGCTGGAACATCGAAGAACGGTTGGCGACTTGAGCCTATTCTACAAGTACTTTCATGGAAAGTGTTCGAGGGATGTGGCCCGTTTAATTCCTCCCAGAGCGGTGCATAGTAGAAGTACACGTCGCGCTAATGCTTCACATCCGTATGAGGTTCAGCTTGTTACTCCTCGTACAACGCTTTTCAAGCAGTCTTTTATATGGAGAACATCATACCTTTGGAATGGTTTACCCAGGACTGTGTTTCCCATCGAGTACAATCTACAGCGATTCAAGAACAACGTGAATCGCTTTCGCCGCACACGTGTCGCTCCTGTAGCGCTTTAGGGACATCCCTGTAGCACGTGTGCTAGACCCATAAAAAAAAAAAAAAAAAAAAAATATATATATATATATATATATATATATATATATATATATATATATATATATATATATAATATATTAAATTCAGTATTTACCAACTTAAAATGTCATATTCCCAAGATATAGCTATTAAAAAACAGACAAACAACAAAAACAAATAAATATATAAAAAATACGTCCACTGCGCTCAGCAAACACGAAGCTGAATATAAGCACAGTTTTAATTTTAATGACACTAAGATCTTAAACAAAGACCGGAATTATGCCAAGCTGCAGATCAAAGAAATGATTGAAATCAAAAAAGATAAGAACCCAGTAAATGATAGGACTGACGCAAGAGGAGTCAGTCACATTTACACAAATTTAATTAAGAATTAAATGTACGAAAAAAAAAATAAAAATGTACATCCTCTTAATGATGGGAATTGATAAATATGTATATACTTCCTATTTTAAATAGATACACCATGTACACATATTAAAAAACAAAAAATAAAAACCAAAAAATTTATCAAAGTAAAGAATGCGATTATTGACAAGAACCATAAAATGGTTCTGTCGGTGCACTGGTGCACCGACAACGAAACTTTCAAGGTACTGTTATTATTTTATTATATGTGTATTAAATTTTAAGCGTCTTAAATAAATGTATTACATAGTGTGACAGAAATAGGCATTGACAAAGAACTAATATACGCAGTAAAAGCCCTCTACGAAAATAACACAGTGGACATAAAAATAGGACATAAAATAGGGAAGAGACTCCAAACATCAAAAGGCCTATTACAAGGATGCTCTACATCCCCCATACTATCCAAAATATAGCTCGAACAAACATTAAAAAAATGGAAGCAAAAATGCAGTGGAATGGGAGTCCCAATACGAAAAGATTACTTATATACTCTAAGTTTCGCAGACGACCAAGTAATCATAGCGCAAGGTGAGGAAGACCTCTGTTATATGGTAAGAAAACTGAAAAAAGAATACACTAAAGTAGGATTAGCAATAAACTTTGATAAAACGGAATATCTAACAACAAAGGAGGGGAACGTGGAGAATCTAGAAGTTGATAATGAAACAATAATCAGAGGAACCGATAGATTTAAATATTTAGGAACCATCATTTCAAGAAACGCAACATCAGAAGAAGATATTAAAGCTAGATTAGGACAAACGCGGACATGCATAAGACAAATAAATTCGATTCTGTGGGACAAGCATATTACAAAGAGAAACAAAACGCATATACAAATCAATAATACAAAGCATAATGACATACGGGTCAGAAACATGGACGATCAACAAAAGAAATAAATCTAAAATTAACGCGGTAGAGATGGAGTATTGGAGAAAATGTTGTAGAGTGACATGTATGGAGAGAATAAGAAGAAATAAGAAGCAGAATGAACATCAAAGAGAACGCAATAAACACCATTGAAGAAAAACGATTAAAATGGTATGGACACATAAGACGGAGCAAAGATAATAGGTGGATAAAGAAAATAACGGAGTGGAGCCCTATAGAAAGAAGAAAAAGAAGAAGACCCAGACGATCATGGAGAGACGATGTGGACGAGGCTATGGAGGACAGGGGTCTAACAGATGGAGACTGGGAAGATCGAAACGGATGGAATCAAAGGCTGAGAGAAGGAAGACAGCGTTAGCTGTAGAAAATTCTTGATATATATATATATATATATATATATATATATATATATATATATATAGTGTGACGTTTGTAAAATAATTATATCTGTTGTATTATTATACGAATTTTATTATGTTTTTAGATGTAAATAGAAAAATTTTTGAGAATGCCCAAAATAATAGGGCGAAACGATAATTAAGTGGTTAAAAAATTTTCAGAAGAACCTAATACCCAAGAAAATATACATACATAAGACCATAATCGTCAAAGGTTCAATAAATAGAACAATAAAATAATGAGACTGATTTTTTAAGTGAAACGTGGCAATCCTGCAGCCTTCATAGATACTCCATCTTTGACCTTGATCCTCACGCCACTAATAGTCCAAGCGACACATCTGTGCAACCTCTCAGTTGAGTGAGTAGTGGTGTAATAAGTGAACACGTGTTTTTGTGGCATTGTTCATAAAGAGTGGGTGCCTCCTGGACAAACAGTTAATCAATATTTCTACAAAGAAATTCTAGAAAGACTTCGAAAACGGGTCCCCCGTGTCCGTTCAAACATTGCTGATACGTGGATTCTTCATCGCGATAATGCGCCATGCATTCTGCATTGTCTGTACAGCAATTTTTAACTTCAAAACACATTTCAGTATTACCACAGCCACCTTATTCACCGAATCTCGCACCGTGTGATTTTTTTTTATTCCCAAAAGCAAATTGGCAGTCAAGGGACACCATTTTCAAACGAGAAAAGATGTCCAAAATGCGGTAACAAGAGTTTTAGACAAAGTTCCAGAAGAACAGTTCCAGAAAAGTAAATAAATTTCTTTATCACATCAGTATTATTACTTTATTGTCGCATCTCGTATATATATATATATATATATATATATATATATATATATATATATATATATATATATATATATATATAACACTGCAAAATCACTGAAAATTCGGAATGCAGTTCCTCCAAAAATATATGGTCTTCCTAAACTCCATAAAGAAAACGTTCCATTACGACCCATTGTATCATGTATCCAATACCCATTTGGCTCACTTTCCAAACACTTGAAAGATATCTTACACAAAATGTTATATAAAAATGACCACTACATTAAAGATTCTTTGCAATTTAAGGATAAACTTAAACACATAAAACTTCCAAATAATTATATCTTAATATCACTGGACGTCATATCGCTATATACCAGTATACCCATAGCATTAGCCGTTAAAGCCATTAAGAAAAACTGGGATAAAATTAAACAATTTACCGACATCCCTATGAGTGAATTTATTAACGCAACAGAACTTATTCTAAAACCGATGTATTTTCAATACGAAAATAAAATTTACGAACAAATAGATGGGTGTGTAATGGGAGCATCTATTTCTAGCGTGATTGCACAATTAGTAAAGGACGACTTAGAAACTGATGTCATACCAAAATTAAACTTTAACATTCCATTTTTTACAGATACGTTGATGATTGTTTGACCGCTATACCTAAAAACCAAATTAATTATATCCTACAAAAATTCAACGGATACCACAAAAATATCCAATTCACATTCGAAACAGAAGACAACAATAAGATAAATTTCTTAGATGTAACTTTACACCACAATAATGAAAATATAAAAACTGAATGGTATACTAAAAATACATGGTCTTCTAGATACCTTAATTATGAATCACACCACCCCGAATTCCCAAAAAAAATCTGTAATCATAGGTCTAGCAGATAGAGCAATCAAGCTTTCAAAAACACAGAATGCAGAGAGAGTGCAATAACCAAAGCTAAAGAAGCATTAACACTTAATAAATATCCGATGTACCTTATAAACAAAATCTTCAAACAGCCAATACATAACTTTTACAATACCATAATAAGTAAAAAACCAACTAACAACAACCATAAAACATATATTGCTTTACCGTTTATAAATGGACTATCCTAACCACTCAAAACACTTTTTGAAAACTACAAAATTCGGTTATCTCACAAATCATATAATCTGCTCTCATTCAATTTTTCCAGGCTTAAAACCAAAACCCCAAATAATAAAAAAAGTAACATAGTCTACGAAATCAAATGTACAACTGCGAAGGAATATACGTCGGGCAAACAAGCCAATATCTAGAAAATAGAATCAAAGGCCATAAATCTGACAAAAAAAAATATTACAGCTCTTACGAATCATGAAATGAATAAAAGTCATACCTTTGATTTCAAAAACATCAAAATTATCAACACCGAAATAAATACAAAAAAAAGAGAAATACTCGAATCCGTACACATTCAGTTGACGCCCACTGCAATAAACGAAAAAACAGATGTAAATAACCTAAACCGTATCTACCTACCAGTCATATAAAGTCCTTCAAGTTAAGTGGTTTGTTCGTAGAAAGTAAAAATGTGATTTTGACAGTGATTTAAAATTAACACCACATACAATGAACTACTTTCTAAGGTAAGGCCCTCATTAATGTATACAGTTAAGTGTCTTAAATTAAAAACTACGAAAAGCTATAAATATTTTAACCCCGAAATAAACGACAAACTGATTAATTACTTATCTATATTTAATTATTCTAATGTCATCTTTTAGAGCAAATTTGGAGAAGACCTCTTCCGAAGGTCGGAATGGGTGACTCCTAGAGCTAGCGACAATATGATGTGTCTACGTCGTGGAACATGCTTAAAAAAATGTATTCTTTGGTGAAATATTGCAAACCGGTAATGCAAAAGGTGTTTTAAGTGCTTTATTGATGCTGGTAAAGTTTAATGAAAATTAGTTTTTATTACAGTTATAAAAGTTACTTTTTATGATGATTTTTATGATAACCTTTATCTGATGAGTTTAATATATTTCTCACCGTAAAATACGTAATTGCTGATGGGAATCAACTTGTTCTACTTCCTTTAAACTATATTAGACTATTTCTATATGTACTACTACATGCTGAGTTAGTGTTGCGTGTCATTATCTACGAGTTTGGCTACAGAGATGTACCAGTTTTAATATACAGATGAACCCTTAATACTTAAAGCACAGCAATTGTAGGCGAAATGTCGGATTTACCCTAATTTGACACGGTCTAATCCCAAGAAAAACAATTATCTAACCAAAGCCGGAAAGCTTCAGGTTCTTGTTACCAAATTTTATATAATGAAGTTACGAGATTACTATTCTATTAAAATAAATTTCAATCTGACATAAAATATGACTCGAAACACAAGAATGCAGGAAGATGTGGGTTTTGGTTTAACCACAACAGTTTATAGCTTTCTATATAAGTTGACATTATTTTAATGTATATTTTCTTTAAATTTAGTCATCAACTCACCACTTGTCATGATTGTGTGGTTATAGCTCTTATTTATTGCTCAATTTTCCCGCTTTTAAGATGGCCAAAATACTTCTGCAATAACCTATATTGAGTATTAAAGTAATTGCTCGTTTATAAATAAATATAAATCAATTTGATATTATGTGTTAGGTGCCACTGTAGTGTGAGGTCTACCTGCAAAATTTAATTGTTTCGTGCGGTGTACTTGCAATAAATACATTCCTAAAGCAATAAAATAATAGGGTAAATTTCGTTATTATTGACAATGACAAGTCGCTAATACATATATTTCAAAAGAAGCCACGCTTTTGCGAGATTTTTATATTAATATAATGAAGACTGAAAAGAAAAAATCAGAATAAATCAAATAAATGACCATCTATAATATATATAAAATGCAACGTCTCTTTGTCTGTCTGTCCGTTAGTGCGCTTATAACTGGAGAACCACTTATCCAATTTACGTACTTTTAAACATACATATGTTCTCTGGCCAGGTTATAGGCTATATTTTATTACGATAGGTAGCATAAGGAATAAGCAGTAACGTAAAATATTGAATGAAGTCGGAAAAAAGTTTGCCTCTGGCGCGTTCCCTTGCAATACACAGCCTAAATCATTAAATATGGAACAATATTATGTAGCAGAGAATATCTATAATCTATAATATATATAAAATGGAATGTCTCTCTGTCTGTCTGTCAGTCCATTAGTGCGTTTATCACGCGAGAACCACTTATCCGATTTACGTGTCTTTTTTTAAATTCATACATATATTCTTTGGCCAGGTTATATAATAATAATAATCTATATCTATAATATATATAAAATGCAACTTCTCTGTCTGTCTATCTGTGCGTTAGTGCGCTTATCCCTCGAGGACCACTTATCCGATTTACGTGATTTTTTTTTAAATTCATACATATGTTCTCTGACTAGGTTATAGATAGATTTTATTACATCTATAATATATATAAAATGCAACGTATTTCTGTCTGTCTGGCGGTCCGCTAGTGCGCTTATCACTGGAGAACCACTTATCCGATTTACGTACTTTTTTTAAACATACATATGTTCTCTAGCCAGGTTATAGGATATATTTTATTCCAATAGGTGACATAAGGAATAAGCAGTGACGATAATAGTGAATCAGGTCGGAGAAAAGTTTGCTGCTAGCGCGTTCTCTTGCAATATACTGCCTAAAGCATTAAATATGGAACAATATCATGTAGCAAAGAATATAATATATATAAAATGCCACGTCTCTCTGTCTGTCTGTCTGTCCGTTAGTGCGCTTATCACTCGAGAACCACTTATCCGATTTACGTGTTTTTTTTTTTAATTCAGGCATTTGTTCTCTGTTCAGGTTATTTATAATCTCCTATCTAGAATATATATAAAATGCAACGTCTCTCTGTCTGTCTCCCTGTCTCTCTGCTTGTCTGTCTGTCTGTTAGTGCGCTTATCACTTGAGAACCACTTATCCGATTTACGTGTTTTTATAAACTTATACATATGTTCTATATAATTCAATATAAGCCTAGATAATGGGAGATAAGATGAGATAATGGGAGATAAGGAGAAATAATGGGAGATAAGTTGAGATGAGCCTCGATAATGGCAGATAAGGTGAGATAATGGGAGATAAGTATAAATAATGAGAGATAAGGAGAAATAATGGGAGATAAGCAGAGATAAGTTTAGATAATGGGAGTTATGGCGAGATAATGGGAGATAAGTAGAAATAATGGGAGATAAGGAGAAATATTGCGAGATAAGTCGAGATAAGCCTAGATAATTGGATATAAGGTGAGATAATGGGAGATAAGGAGAAATAATGTAAGATAAGGAGAAATAATGGGAGATGAGCAGAGATAAGCCTAGATAATGGAAATTATGTACAGATAATGGGAGATAAGGAGAAATATTGGGAGATAAGGGGAAATAATGAAAGATATTTTATTACGTTGGGTAACATAAGGAATAAGCAATGACGTTAGTAGTGAATCAAGTCTACGCGAGCGGAGCCGCGGGCCCGGCTAGTGATAACATAAATGACGGTTGATTAAAAATAAAAACAAATGTATTAGAAGCTGCATGTGAGGCATAAGAGACTAAAACAGTCGATAAAAATAAAAAATGGCGAATAAAAACACCATGGTTCAGTGTAGAAATCAAAAAAAAAATGCCGTGAAAAGAAAGAAAACCATCTAAAGTACAGGTTAATCAGGACAGAGGAAGCCTACCAAAGATGTAAAAGAACGAACAGTAACCCACGAATTAGTAAGAAGAACAAAAAGGGAATACTGGGAGAGATACAAAAAAAAATTAGAATCAGACTTCTATGGTCAACAAAAACAAATTTGGAGATTCATAAGAGAGCAGGGAACTGAGATGAAAGAACTAATAGAGTATACACACGTGAAGAAAGGAACGTGGGTAACATATCTTACATAATTATATTGAAGGGAACAGAGTAACACACTGCCACAAACACCAGAGATAACGATAAACGAAGAAACATATACAACGGAAGAAAACGTAATAGAAGCACTCCAAAAAATAAAAAACCGTAAATCTCCCGGCGAAGACCAAATAGCTAATGAACTAAAATATGGAGGACGCTCTCTGTTTAAGCAACTCCAGACACTTATACAGAGGATTATACATAAGATCGAATAGAATCCCAGATAAATGGAGAACAGCGACAGTTATACTAATGCACAAGAAGGGAGAAAAGGAAGATCCAAATAACTATAAAGGCATAATTCTACTAAACTGTACATTGAAATAAACAACAAAGATTACTACAACAGAAATAAACGCGAGATTACAACTAGAAGAAGAACTGCAAGGATTCACAAGTGGGCGCTCATGCACATTGCATACTTGTGCCTGATAGACTTAAAAAAAAAGTTTTCGACGTGTGGCAGAGGAAAATTTGGAATTTCGATCAAAAACACCGCGTATTTTTTGATCAAACCTTGTACACTCGCACACTTTCGCATGTTTCGCTATCTACGTTAGTGTAGAACAACATTACTTACTCCCTTTATTGGTTAGTTTACAATTCTTTTTCTAATAAAAACTATTTGAATTCAACATATATTAAGGCACTCTTTTTAAAATAAATTTTTGGACACTTTAATAAGGGTATATTGGCTGAAGTGTTTCATCCTAATGAGTACTATGACCTGTTAAAAAAAGTCCTAGCTTAAAATATACCGTGCGTTGTTTGTAAACATAAATAACATTATTTGACATTATGCACTCTAAACCTACATTTTCGTGTATTTAAATAGGTCATGGCTGGATTATCATGCCAAAAACTTAAAAAGAAAACATATTGGGAGATACATGATGTAGCCGGCGAACAGTGTTATTTGTCAACCGGCGCTGTTGACAAATCTGTCTGTAATGATAGAAAAACTAAACGTATTAACGCGGGTTTTTTATGATTATTGGAATCTAGTTTGAATTTTAAGGCCTTAAGCCATTGTAATTTTTTGAAAAAAAAAATATTTTAAGCATTTAAAAAATATAATAGAAATCGTTTTATATTGAAAACAAATTTTTAAAAATATATTTAAACACTTTAAGTCAGGAACGTATAAAATTACGTATTTCGTGCGCTTCGGATTTTTCACTATCATAGTAAAAATGAGACCTATATTTACGATGTGCTTTTGGAACGTAATAATAGAGGGCGCCTGTAATTATTCTATATTCAAAATTTTCACCATAGTGTCGGTACAACTGTTGAAACCACGCGGTTTACGGTGCGTTCGCCGCACGCGCTGTAGATACGAGTACACACTGTAAAAAAGGGATTTTGGAATTTTTTTTAAGAGTTCAATTTTGTTTTTATAATAATCAAGTGAATTATGAGTCAAAATAGAGTTTATCGTGGCAAAAAAGGCACGAAAAGCTCCACGTGGTCATCAAGAAGGAACAACGTTGCAAAGAGGCGGCTGCTGAATAGAGACGAGGCGGAGATAGAGTCGGAGGGAGTCAGCACATCTGTGAAAATTTAAAATCATCTGACAAATTCCTCCTACGAGAAGGACAGAAGACGAAGAAAATATCAATTTAGAAGGCCAATCGTACGATGCCGGAATCGCAGACTAATGGTAAAAATTTTGTATTATAGCAATTCCTCAATTTTAAAAGTTGGAAATCAGTAGTTGAAACTTTAAGCGCGTTTATCTCAAAACTATGTTTTTCAAATCCGCTTGCGGCATAACTAAAACAATTTTTATTCGATTGAATTCAAATTTTATCTGAATTAGATTCTGAAGAGATGTACGTAATATTTTTACAAAATATTAAAAATTGCTCAAGTTATTACCTATTTTCTGTCAATTTTTTCCGCGAAAATAGAGATTTTTTTTTTCAGAAGCTTTGCCATTTTTTGAAAAATCAATATATTAAAAATATCCTACGTACTTTTCTAGCTATTTACGTACAGATTAAGCAGAATTTTTTTTTATTACAGGATCAAATTTACTCAAGATATGCTGCTAGCCCCTGAGGCCTTTTTTAAAAAGATGTATTTTAAAAAGTTGCACTGTGCTGCCTTCTTGCAAAGTCTATTATATCGAAAAATATATTTTTGTACCTTAATACGTATGTAACCATGTCTTTATTTTGTTCTTAATATTCAGTATAGTATAATTTCATTGCTTCCATTTCTCAGAATTCTTTCTTGTTTTTTCTTCCCAATACAGTCTTATGTAAGTTGAATGAGTCATATTTGTCTTGCAGTTCCTCTATTTCTTGGCATTTCTCGCTTAATCAGATTTGCTGAGCTTCTCTACATTCTCAACGTATTGCTCTGTTTAATTCATTGTACTTTGAGTCATCTTTTGTTTTCTGTAATCGTCTTTCGTCCATCAGATTTAGTATGTTTTCTGTCATCCATTCCTGTTTTTATCTATTTACTGCTCGACCCCCTCCGCTTCTCCCTGTACCGCTATTAATTCATTCTTCATCTTAACCGATTGAGATTCGACACTGTCGTTTTCTGTTCTTATTTGCTTCTTAAATTTTTCATTTCTTCGGTTTGATATCTGTTTTCTAATTTCAGGATTCTTTAATTTTTTTGCATCTATGGGTATCTAATTTTGTTCCTTCATTTAACAAAAATTAAAAGTAGCTTCGCTTATACAGCTGTAACTCGCAAATTAGTAGACAAAATGTCATGAAAATTTTATACGAATCTTCTGAGAGTTTACACTAATTGAAAATCATATGGTTTTTTTTGTTTGTGCTACCATCTCTTGGAAAGTCTCGAGACTTTTCACCTTCATGTAGTAGATCACAAGATTTTCTGTTGATTTTGGCTTAAGAAAGCAGTAATGATGGTCGTTAAATCTTTTTTTTGTCATATTTTGTTGGCTGTACCAAAAACAAATACTGTAGTAGATAGTAACAGCGCGTGTATCTTTTTTACAATTAGTTTTCTTGAAAATAGTAGTGGCTGGTTTCGTGAAACTTTGAAGAGGTGTCTAAACAGCCGCACAAAGATATGTGGAACTATTAGGGCACATAAGAAGCTTGTTTTTAGTTCCTCCATCTCCTTGTTTTGATTCTTGCTGTTTGCACTGCGTATTATCCCTCTGATAATGAAGGGAAAACCTCTCAAAATAAGTACGTACACAAACAAGTAAACAGCAACTAGTCAACTCGATTTAAACACACATTAGCATCGAGTATAATTTGATTCGTCCTGCACGAATTATTTCATTTCCTCTTTTTAAATTGATACTTGTAAAGCGAAGTCACGACGACGACGTCGTTTGTTCGGACCTTGGCAGTACTTTGTACTTAAATACTGTCATTTTGTACTGGTCGGATTTTACGGCTAATCGTTCAGTTTATTTATTTCGATGAAGTTTGAGACTGAAAACTTAATTTCTTATAGTATTTAAGTTCACTAACTCGCCTTAAAAATCGGGATAAAATTTTATAAACAGTGAAGTCCCGTTTCTTGATATAGAAAATTACACGTGTATAGTATTTTGGTACGAACGAGTTCGGTTACAACGAGCACTCGCTCATAACGATGAGTTTTTACTCGCATATAGCGGGCATAACGTCACCACAATACTGAGAATGCCGTTGTAGCCAAAAACACTCCTTTCTTTGCAATTGCAGTGCTATTTACCGATGAAGAATGCCAACAGATTTTTACCAGGTGTACAAGTATAAAATGCGGATTTTTTTTCTAAACAAACATGTTAAATTCGGAAGAATGATAAAAAGTGCTTTATTCAAACTCTGCTCCATCGCTTGTTATACATTTTTCCCACCTTTCGGGCAATTTGTGAATACCACGCCAGTAAAAATCTTCCCCTTTTGCTGCGAACCATTCATCGAGCTATTTTTTCAATCTTCGTACGAACCAAAGCGCTGCTCAGCAAGTGCGTGACCCATCGAGGCAAACAAGTGATAATCGGAAGGAGCCAAGTCTGGTGAGTAAGCCGCATAGAGTAGAACTTCCTAGCTGAGTGCTTCCAACGTGCCGCGAACTGGTTTTGTCGTATGTGATGGAGCATTGTCATGAAGAAAAATGACTTTGTGTTGCCTCTTTCGGTATTCTGGCCTTTTTTCAAGCAGCGAGCGGTTCAAATCGGTCAATTGTTGTTGGTAACGTTTAGTATTAACCGTTTCCCCAGGTTTTAACAGCTCATAATAGACCACGCCCCTCTGGTCCCACCAAACACGGAGCATTGTCTTTATGCCAAAGCGATTCGGTCTTGTGGTCGATGTGGATGGTGCGCTTGGATCTACCCATGATTTTTTGCGCTTGGGATTCTCAAAATAAATCCACTTTTCATCTCCTGTAACTGTACGATGCAAAACCGACTTCCTTTTGTACCGAGAGAGCAAAATGTCACACGTGTTTTTACGCTTTTCCATTTGCCTGTTGTTCAACTCATGTGGTACCCATCTACCGGTCTTCTGAATCTTTCCCATCTCTCGTAGCCGATTGGAAACAGCTTGTTGACTAACGCCAAATTGCTCGGCGAATTATTTTTGTCTTTGCCAATCATCTTCGTCCAACAACGCTTGCAGTTCCACATCTTCGTCTTTTTTTGGCGGTTTTCTACGTTCCTTGTCTGCAACATCGAAGTCACCACTTTTAAAAACGCTGAAACCATCGTTCACACGTATCTTGCGATGGAGCATGTTCACCATAAGCTTCTCGAAGTAATCGGTATGATTCAACAGCAGTTTTCTTCAAATGAAAACGAAAAATTAATGCTGTCCGCGAATGCTTTTTCTTCGGTATAAATTTAAACATATTGAACACAACAACACAACACTATGCACACACTTTTCCAATTTATCGCTTGTGCGCGTCTGACACTTGATGACACAACAAAATGACGCAGTGTCAAATCTTTATAGCACGAACTACATTGGTGCACCATTTGTTGTCTGAAATCCGCATTTCATACTTGTTCACCTAGTATTAGTTCATAGCGGCCGGACACAAAGAAAGATTTTTTTTGAATTCTAATTTTAGTTGACTTCGTGGTCGATTATTGGGGAACAATGTCAGGTGTAAAATGGAGCTCGATTTCCTTTGCGGAAAAGTAAAAATTAAACTTTTAAAAAGTAGAAAATCTAATGCCGATATTTACAAAAATGTGTCAACAATATGGACACAAGGAGAGAGTAAGAGAAATGTTAACGTAAAACGACTAAGACAACCTGTAAGACCTGACGTAGACGAGGGTTTACTGAAATAGTTTACGATGTAGAGATTAAGATAAAAAATTCATTTGTACAGGGTGAGTCAACGATAAAGTAAAGTTCATTATCTCCTTTGTTTCGGGAATGACGAAAAAATATTAAGTACAATAGTTTTAGGGAATGTTAAGGTGCACAGTTTAAAATTATTTTTGAACATACAGGGTACTTCAAAAAAGTGTGGCCGATATAACATATATTTTTTTAAATGGAGCATCCTATTTTCTAATTTATTTTTAAATTTTGCGTAAAATTTTATAACTTTTTTATTAATAATGTTATATTCCTGAACCTAGTAGTTTTCCTAATATTTCGATTTTTTTTAAAAAAATACTAGTTTTCAGTTTTGTAAAAAATTGCCATTGTTTCTGAAGGTGAAATACTCATAATTGGTACGGGCGTTCTATAGAGATAAAAAAAAGATATATGTAAAGAAATTTGAGTTAGATGCTACAGGGTGTTCAAAATAAATTTATGCACTTCGACTATTTTAAATTGAAAAATCCTAAATAAATGGCATACCCTGTATATTATTATTTCTTCTGATAGATTTTACAAAACCCTCCAACTTTTATTAAGTATGACATATACCTATTTCTAATAGTTTTCGGTTTATTTTGAATTTTTCAATTTTTACCCTTGTTTTTAATACACTTACGCTACAACATCATAGTTGCCAAGACAAAACAAAAATGTAGGTATTGTCAAATTTTCACATGTCTATTAAGCCAGTAAAAATAGCTTAATTTGTTATGGATTTTCCTAAAAATGAATTAATTGATATGGTTTATATACTGAGCGAGGCGGGAAAAAATTATCTTCTGGCAGTAAGGCTTTACGGAGTGAAGTACACTAATAGAGGTATACCATCTAGAAAATCTTTTCAGTGCTTAATAGAACGGTTTGATGGTAGTGATAGCGTTGAGTATACGAAACGGAAAGTAGTAAACCAGAATGCTACCAATGAGGAAAAAGAAATGGAGATTTTATTTCATGTTGAAGATAATCCCCAGGTCAGCAGCCGTCAACTAGCGGACTTATCTGACACATTCGAATCTACGGCTAATCGCACTACGAGAAAATACAAGTATCATCCCTTTCATATGGAACTACACCAAGAGCTTCAAGACCGTGATTTTGAACAAGTAAACTTTTGTACCACCATGAATGGAGCCGATCCAAATTTTTTATCCAAAATAATGTTTTCTGATGAAGCTACTTTTCGCAGTAATGGAGCAGTTAACAGCCACAACATGCATTATTATTCAACAGTTAATTCATTTTGGGCCCGAGAAGTTCAAAACCAAAACCATTGGTCGCTTAATGTATGGTGTGGAATATTAAATTTTCGAATTATTGGTCCATATTTTTTCCGCGAACCTCTTAACGGGTCTAGATATCAAAATTTTTTGCAAACCGAATTACCCCAGCTTCTTGAAGAAGTTGATAATTTTGAAAGGGAACAAATGTGGATTCAACAAGACGGAGCTCCTGCTCATTACCACCGGAAAGTTCGAGAAATTTTAAAACGATCGTTACCCACAATAATGGACAGGTAGGGATGGATTCATTCAGTGGCTGTCGCGATCATGTGACTTAACACCTTTAGACTTCGTTTTGTGGGGCTACATTAAAGATCGTGTTTATGTGAATCCTCCTACAACACCATTAGATATGGAAAATAGGATACGGGATGCGTGCAGGATAATAACGCCGTTTATGCTAAGGAAAGTGAAGGAAAATATAGTAAAATGACTAAACATGTGTATTCAAGTGGACGGACATATTTTTCAACACTTATTACGTCATAATAATCAATCATTAGATGAGTTAAACTATATTAAAATTATTATTAACTATTTGTTTATGTTTTCACAATAGCATAAGTGTATTAAAAACTAGGGTAAAAATTGAAAAATTCAAAATAAATCGAAAACTATTAGAAATAGGTATATGACATACTTAATAAAAGGTAGAGGGTTTTGTAAAATCTATCAGAAAAAATAATAATATACAGGGTGTGCCCTTTAAAAAATTTGAAATTTTTCAGTTTAAAATAGTCGAAATATATAAATTTATTTCGAACACCCTGTAGCATCTAATTCAAATTTCTTTACATATATCTTTTTTTTTCATCTCTATAGAACGCTCGTACCAATTATGAGTATTCCACCTTCAGAAACAATGGCAGTATTGGCAATTTTTTACAAAACTGAAAACTAGTATTTTTTTTTTTTTTGTAAATTGAAATATTAGAAAAACTATTAGGTTTAGGTATATAACATTATTAATAAAAAAGATATAAAATTTTACGCAGAATTTAAAAGTAAATTAGAAAATAGGATGTTCTATTTAAAAAAAAAAACATGTTATATCGGCGACACTTTTTTGAAGTACCCTGTAAACTCTGCACCTTAACATTCCCTAAAATTTTTGTATTTAACATATTTTCGTCATTCCCGAAACAAATGAGATAATGAACTTCACTCTATCGTTGAATCACCCTGTACTACGGAATGGATCGGTTGCTTCAAAAAACAAACAGTAAGGCGAGAAAAATGCATGGTGAATCTGAACTTATGAACTTATGTTTGAAAACTGTTTGACTTTGTATTCTGATGCGATATCACGAGAATGATATTTTCAATGGAGATGAAACGGGGTTATTTTATAAACTAACGCAGACGAAACTCTAAAGATTAAAAGTAAATCGTATAATGGTGGCAAATTGTCAAAAGAACAGCCAACAGCTTAGTTTGTGCAAACATGAATGGTCACTGGAAAGTCACGATGTTTTAAAAATTAGAACAGCCATTCCGTAAAATTCGACGCAAATCTTTGATGAATCAAATCAAAACCTGAATGAATCATTGTTATTTTAAGCAAAATTAAATGATTGGGACAGATACTTAATTCGTTCCCACAGAAAAATAGTGTTGCTGATAAATGATTATCTCGCTCACTACAGGCTAAAAAAATCACATAACATTGACTTATATCCTCCCGTCTAATGTTACATCGGTCCTCCAGCCTATGGATCACGGCATTATTCGTTGCTTAAAATGTCATCACAGAAAATTAAATTTATATAGTTTAGACAATTTCTACTAGTTTTTGGTCTGAGGAAGTTAATGTTTATACCAGTTCGTCTATTCGTTGTCGTAAGAGTATAGTAAACAAGTTAAAACATATGAACAAGGCAGGATTAAAATTTTCAATTTTAGGAAAGTATTTCTTAGATTGTCCCCGTACCCTACCTTGTCACATTAAAAGTACATTACTTTGTAAACTAAAATTACGAGAGGAACCACTGGTTTGACCCCAATTTATAAGACAATTATTGCGCGCAATAAAACTAGTAACATATTAATATCTAGTAGTGACCTGTTACGAATCACAAAAATTGCATAATTTCTTTGACAAAATATTAGCAAGACAAATCCGGTTTACTTTTATTGGGTTGTGTTGGTTTACTTACGATACTATCGTGATTTGAGTTGTGAGAAAATCCTAGACAGGACAAGTTTATTTAACTGAAACCATCTTTGTGCCGTTTGTTTAGTTATATCCATATTTGCAGTTAACATACTTTTTAACTTGTTTTTATTTATTAAAGTAGTATCGTCTCTCTTTTTCTCTCGATTCATTGTTCGATTCCGAACGTCGTGATTCATTGATGACATGGAATAACTCTCCGCCATGCTACTCTGTTCTCTGCCATTCTCATGCCTGCTGAAACCGTTTTATTTTTCCTCGGATTATTATCTTCTTCAGACCTTCCTTTCGTATTACGTGACCGAAGAATTTTAGAATGTCTCCTTGAATCATTGGAAGCAGCCTTTCATGATCCCGTATATTCAGATCTTTTAGTATTCGTATTCGTTCTATAGGCCGTCTACGGGATCCGTGGCATTCTACGACAGCAAATCATTTCGAACGCCTCTGTTCTTCTGCAGCATGCTGCGTTTCAGTGTGCAGGATTCCGACTCATAGGTTGCAATAGGAAGAACTAGCGGTGGTGTGAAAACGTATTGTTTTAGTTACTTTTCGGATAGTGTGATCCCTCCAAACTTTAATCAGTCTACCCAAAGCTTTCTATGTCATTCCAGTTCTTACCTGTAATTCTAGCTCGGATCCTTCTTTGTTCGTTACTTGTGTGCTGAGATAAATAACGCTATCGCTTGCCTCTATATCCGGGATAAGTTGCAGTGACAATGGTATTGTTTGAGATCTATCCACAGTCATTAAAACAGCATTTGGCTGTATTCAGACGTAGGCCCGATTGAGAACTTGAATCTTCTACCCGCTGGAGAAACTCAAACCTGTTTTGCTCGTTTTGATCGTATCATCCTCATCTCTTAAGTTTGATACTTTTTCCTACTAACAGAGATTCCACTTTTCCAAAGCCTCTCTAATAGTCTTATCTCTTCATTCACTTTAAACGCTCGGACATCGGCTGCTCAGGCGAATATCCGCAGACAGCAGGAGGTCGTTCAACTTAACAAAGACCTGGAAGAAATTCTATCTTGGGGTGACAGTAACCAAGCGGAATTTAACGCTACAAAAACCCAGGCGGCAGTTAACGTTGCTGAACCCGACATAGTTATGTCGGGGCACTCCATTCCCCTAGCAATGTCGCTCAATTTATTGAGCGTTAGTTTGGGAGCAAATATGTCCTGATATGAACATGTTGCAGGCATAGCAAGGAGAGTTTCTCAAAAGTTAGGAATATTATTTCGAACCAGACAGCTTTACACTCCACAACAACTGTTAATTCTTTACAAAGCTCAAATTCGACCAACTATGGAATACTGCTCCCATGTTTGGGGCTCCGCTCTCAAACATACACTGCATTTGTTGGATTCTGTTCAGAGAAGAGCTGTTCGTCTGATTGGAGACCCGGAACTGACCGGCGGCCTTGATTTGCATTAGAGAACGGTTGGCGACTTGAGTCTGTTCTACAAGTATTTTCATTTAAAGTGTTCGAAGGATGTAGCCCGCTTAATTCCTCCCAAAGCGATGCATGTTAGAAATACACGTCGCGCTGGTGCTTCACATCCATATTAGGTTCAGCTTGTTACTCCGCGTACAATGCTTTTTAAGCAATCTTTTATATGGAGAACATCATCCTTGGAATAATTTGCCCAGCGCTGTGTTTCCCAGCGAGTACAATTTGCAGCGATTTAAGAACAACGTGAATCGCTTTTTCTGCACACATGCCGCTCCTGAAGCGCTTTAGGGACTTCCCTGCAGAACGTGTGCTAGACCCATAAAAAAAAGTCTATTCTCCGTAGATGATAAACAGAATGGGGGAGAGGAGGCAACCCTATCTAACGCGTTTTTCAATGCGCAAATATGCGGACTATGGCTTCTCTATTTTTATCTGTGCTGCACATGATGTGGATTGTATCGTCTGCAGGTAATGTAATATCAGAAGTATCATTATTGCCTCCCAAATGGTTTGGGTGCATTAGAAATAAAATTAGTCTGGAGCATCTTCTTAATAGCTTTTAGTTCTTGTTAAAACAAATCATCATTATGCCAAATATTACCTAATAAAAGTTGAATCATAAAGAGTGCAGAGCTTTTAAAATTAATAAATGCAGCCGTGAAATAATTTTAATTTAACGGTACCAAAATATTGACTCTCTCTGGAAAAAATCATTTAACTTACTATGTGTTGGAATGGTCATGGTGTCGCAGCAGGACGAAGCCGGATACCACCGGATCGTTAAAATGTACCTCGTTGTGTTACGAGGGCTGTCTGCAAAGTTCTAGGCCTGACACATAGATGGCGTTAGAAATTGTGAAACCATAATTGTACTTGAAAGTTCTAACCTTCATATAAACACATGTAAAATTTGTAATACCAGTTGTTTAATATTGACGTGTCATTGATTTTTTGAAAATGGAAAAAATTGAATATCAAGCAGTGATTAAATTTTTTGTTTTGGGTGGTTTATCCACCAACAAATTCATCCGAAATTGTTAAAAGTGTATAAGGATACCTTCACTTTCCACTGTGAAAAAAAAGGGCTGCTCTTTTTAAATCTAGTTCTACAAGCCTAGAAGATGATCCACGCGAAGGTCGTCCAAAAACTGCTACAACACACACAAATCATTCAACGAGTGAGAGTGCGTGAAATAACTGAGGCTACAAGCATCTCAAAAGAACGAATTGGAAATAGTTTGCATGAAGAATTACATATAAAAAAGCTTTGTGCAAGATGGGTGCCGCATTTGACCGAAACGCATTCGAATGTATATTTCTCAAGAGTGTTTGGATCGTTTTAAGCAAAATAAAATGAAGTTTAAACGTCGTTTCGTAACTGCTGATGATACTTGTATCCACCACTATACACCAGAGTGAAAAGAACAGTCGAAAAAATGGAATAAAGCCGGTAGAAGTGCACCAAAGAAGGCAAAGACGGTTCCATCAGCGGAGAAGGTTATGGCAACAATTTTTGAGATTACAAAGGTGTTTTATGATCGATTAGCTTCAGAAAGGTAAAACAATTAACTCTGAATATTATTTTAACCTCTTGGATCAGTTGGATGCAAAAATTCGTTAGAAAAGAGCTGCTTTAAAGAACAAAAGAATAATTTTCCATCAAGACAATGCACGTGTTCACACAAATCTTTTGATGATGGCAGCGTATTCACCAGATTTGGCTCCCTCTGACTATTATCTGTTTCCATACTTGAAAAAATTCCTGGCTGGAAAGCGTTTTACATCAAATAACGAACCTATTGCAGCCGCGGATGGACATTTGGCAGACCTTCCGGAATCACATTTTAATGATGGTATTGAATTATTGGAAAAACTTTGGAATAAATGTATTATTGTATAAGTTTCAGGAGATTATATTAAAAAATAAAACATATTTCACGTCAAAAAATCTTTCATTGTAAGGCCGAGAACTTTTTAGACAAAGACAAACTTTTGACGACGCACATTTTAAATATTCTGCGGTAGCTAGTCGGCTTCGTTTTGCGGCGACATTTTTTTCCAAATGTTTGCTCTTCTGTAGCAATAGTTATATTTTCTGTGATATTAGGAAGCTTTCAATCTAATACCAAGCTCAAATTCGATCATTCATGAAATAGTGTTTCCATCTTTGGAACTCTGGTTCCAAATACACTGCATTTATTATCTATAATATATATAAAATGCAACGTGTCTCTGTCTGTCTGTCTGTCCGTTAGTGCGCTTATCACTGAATAACCACTTATCCGATTTACGTACTTTTTTTTTTAAAAACATACATATGTTCTCTGGCCAGGTTATAGGCTATATTTTATTTCGATAGGTAGCATAGGGAATGAACAGTGACGATAATAGCGAATGAAGTCGGAAAAAAAGTTTGCGGCTAGCGCGTTCCCTTGCAATACACAGCCTTAACCATTAAATTTGGAAAAATATTATGTAGCAGAGAATATCTATAATCTATAATCTATAATATATATAAAATGCAATGTCTCTCTGCCTGTCTGTATGTCCATTAGTGCGTTTATCACGCGAGAACCACTTTTTAAATTCATACATATATTCTTTGACCAGGTTATATAGTAATATTAATAACAATTTATATCTATATTATATGTAAAATGCATATAATATACCATCTATAAAACGCAACGTATCTCTGTCTGTCCGTTAGTGTGCTTATCATTCGAGAACCACTCATCCGTTTTACGTGATTATTTTTTAATTCTTAATTTAATATATGTGAAAAAAATCTATAATATATATAAAACGTAACGTCTCTCTGTCTGTTTGTCTATCCATTCCTGCGTTTAGCACTCAAGAATCACTTTTCCTATTTACGTGTTTTTTTCTTATAAAATACAAAGGGAATAAACAGAGACAAAATGCTAATATGTAGGAAAAAAGATGGAAGTTTAGCAGTAAGCGTGCTAGAAAGACTGAATAGATGGGGGGAATATCTTAAAGAAACACTAAATGGAGATGAAAATGAGGTGAATGAGAAATATGAAGCAAAATTAACTGATGGGCAGGAGGGGACAAACAAACCCTGCAAAGAAGAAATAAGAAAAATACTCAGAACCCAAAAAAATAAGGCCCCGGGTGGAAATTCTAAAACAGCAGAACTGATCAAAGCTGAAGGAGTAGATCTGGAGAATGAAATATGTCGGTTGATGCAAGAAATATGGGAAACAGAAAAGATGCCAATGAGCTGGAGAGAGTCGCTCATTTGTCCAATATACAAAAAAAAGGAGACGCCAGACAGGGGGATCCAGTGTCGACATGTCTATTTAATTTGGTACTAGAGAAGATAATCCGGGAGTCAGAAATAAAAACAAATGGAAACGATATACCAACAAACCTGCCAACGCTTGGCCTATGCGGATGATGCAAGAGCAAAAAAAACCTCAAAAAAGCCATAAGTAGGATAGAAGAAAGGGGAAGGATGAAAGAACTAAAGATAAATGAGGAAAAAACAAAATACATGGAAATTACAAAGAAGAAGGATAATAAAAACAACAAAAGTTTAGATATAATAAACAATTTAGGGAAAAGATATACGTTTGAAAAAGTAGACAAATCTAATTATCTGGGAGTAACAATAACAGAGAGTGGACAAAAAAGGACGGAGATACAAGAAAGAATAGCGAAAGGACAGAGATGTTTGGGGGCAATGAATCCAATATTGAAATCAAAGAATGTATCAAAAAAAGCAAAAGAAACAATATATACGACAGTTGTCAGACCCACGGTGACATATGGATGCGAAACGTGGAAACTGAATCCAAGAGAAAAGGAGACGTTGGAGGTGTGGGAAAGGAAAGCTTTGACAAGAATCTATGGATGAAGGAAAGAAGAGGAACTGTGGAGAAGAAGAACAAACTACGAATTAAAATGCCTATATACGAAACCCCTTATAAGCCAAATCATAAGAAGACAGCGATTAAGATGGTTGGGGCACGTGGCAAGGATGAAAGAAGAAAGACAGGCAAAGCAAGCCCTAATAAGTGGAGTGGTTGGAAGAAGAGGCAAGGATAGACCTCGATCTACATGGATTCAGGCAGTAAAGCAAGATCCGGAGTTGATGGGAATCCCGCACTGGGAAAAGCTAACAGGAGACAAAAAGAAGTGGAGACAAGTATGCAACCAAGCTATGGGCCTCTAAGGCTCCTTGAACTTGAATATAATAATATAAACATAACGAATAAGCAGTGACGATAAAGGTGAATAAGTCCACGCGAGCGGAGCCGCGGGCACAGCTAGTATTATATATAGATTAAGCTGCCCGACTGATTTAACCTGGAACTATCTAGAAACCTTGATATTTCGGAACATCGAAAGAAAGTTTGTGAGTTGAGTCTGCTCTATAAATAGTTTCATGGGAATGTTTCGATGGATGTGGCTCGATTGATTTCTCATATACAGCGGTGCATGCTAGAAATATACGACGTGCAAATGTATCACATCCTTATAAGGTTCAACTTATCACATCTCATTCTACTAGAAAGCACTGTCCGAAACTATGTTTCCCACTGAAGACAAGCTGCACCGATTCAACACCTAAACCGCTACTTCTGGGCACGTGCCGCGATTTGGATATTTTCCTGCGGCGCGTCTGCTATGCCTATAAAATAAAGTCAAATTTTATTGAAGATCAAATGCTCTTAACATGTTTGTTAGCATTCTGGAGATTACTACTATCGAATTTAAACATCTGCGCTGAGGATTTTAAACTTAAAACAAATATTATTAGTTCATAAACACCGTCTCGAGACTAAATAAATAAATAAAGTCTAAAAATGATAGATCAAGGCCGTCTTTAAAACACAGAAAGAATTTTTTTGTAAAAGTGTGTTAAAAGGAGACGAATAGGTGTCTGGGTTTTTAATAATAAGTGTTTGTCAAACATGGTTATTAGTAGAGATCGGATTATATGCATTTGCATATTTTCATATGAATTTGCATATTTAGACCATTCTCACCGATTATTGCATATTTTACCTAAAATCTAGTAATGATGCATATTTTCCCTATATTTACAATATTTTTCGGTATTACTAGGCAATTGAATTGCTCAGGGTATTGTTAATGTCGCCGTCTAGAACCGATCTTATCGCCGGGACATTACCTGCAATAGTATAAACATCGGTTAGGTTATAGTGCCAAGGGAATACCCAAAATTACGACAGTATTTTATTCCTTTGTTTCTTGGTCGGGATATTAAGTGATAAGTAGTCGGTTTCTACGAATATTTGTTTGAGCGTGAATCAAATAAACAATTTTCTCGAAGACGAATTCTTATTTTAAAACAAGATATCAGTTTTAACATTACTGTTGACGCGCTTGCATCAGTGTAGTCTTTTTGCAATTTTTAACGTGTTATGTTAAAGTTTAACGTGTAGCATGCCACCCGCAAAAAAAGTGTCTCTTCGTGGGTAGCTGATTATCCTGGAACATTCACATACGACGGAAATGTTTTATATTGTCGAGTTTGCGAGAAAAATGTTTCGTGCAAAAAAAACTGACCAGCATGTCAAGACAAGTCTTCATATCGCAGGATTGCAAAAAAAGGCCCACAACAACAACTTATAACAGCAGCAAGTACAATGAAAATTTCGAGGCCATCAAAGGTGTAGTAAATGACTTCGATAGTGCAGAGGCTATGGCAGTTCGTCAATCCAAGGAAGCATTTGACGATTCTGATATTAAAAAAAAAAACATAGCTTTGATTAGCACTCACTTTTCCCACATACCTGCGGGTATTAAAAAGCTTGAAACTCGAGGTTTGGCGTTGACCGAGTCAATTCAGTTAATGAATAAAATCCGTCAAATAAACTCCACATTGCCAGATGTATTCCCGCGTAGAGTTAAAGAAAAGTTTGAAAACATTTTTGTGCAATAACCCAGGCCTTGAACCTTTGTGTCAAATTGATAGTTTTATTAATGGGACGGGTGAACTTTTGCCAGAAAGAATAAGTGCTAACATAGCACCCAAATTCAAATACTAAAAATACTACTTTTATTATTATTTAATATTGCATATTTTGACCCTTTTCATGCATATTTTAAGCATTTTTCATGCATTTTTCATGCATATTTGCATGCATATTTCAAGATTTTTATGTTGCATATAATCCGGTCTCTAGTTATTAGTTTGTATAAAATTCATGTAGACATGTATGAGGAGTGGCAAGCCGAACTTCATACGAATGTGAAGTATTACCGCGATGTGTATTCTAGCACGTACCGATCTGGAAGGAATTAAGAGGGCTACATTCGTAGAACAGTTTGCATGAAAATACTTGTAGAATAGACTTAAGTCGTCAACCGTTCTCTAATGGTGAGTTCTGGGTCTCCAATCAGGCGATCTTTTGAATGGAATGCAACAAATGCGATGCGTGTTTAGGAGCAGAGCCCCAGACATAGGAGTAGTATTCCATGGTTGGTCGAATTTGAGCTTTGTATAGAATTAATCGTTGTTGTGGGGTGTAAAGCTTTCTAGTTCGAAGATTCCCGGCTTTTGAGAATCTCTCTGTGCTATGCCTACTAGAGATGAGAGATATTATCATACTTGTGACTTAGATAGTCACAGGTAATACCTGCAACCCAATTCTTCGCAAAGCAGTGACGCTAGTTGCTGTTTTAAATACTCTGCCGACCTGAATTTAATGATCGGCGACGGAGCCTCTCGTTTCGTTACAGACAACGGTCGAAGTCGGCCGTCGACCGACGACTCACCGGTACACGATGTTGGACTGTAGAGTCACCGTTCAAAGCCAAAACGCTGTTAGCTCAAATAACTACTTCCAACGGCAACGTGACGAGTTCGACATCGTGTACAAGTTCTTTGAAATATCGTAGAGTACCTGCGACCTAACTCGCTATTAAAGAAGCTATGACTTATAAATCACCGTCGCAGGTATGCCTCAGGTGACCTAAAAGTCGCTGTTAAGCTCATCGCTAACGCATACATCTTCATGACATGACATATTTGCTCTAAAAATAACGCTTAGCAAATTAAATAACGATAATAGAGGAATAAGGTGCCCCGGCATAACTATGTCGGGTTCAGCAATGTTAAGTTTGTTAGAAAAAACTGCAGCTTAGGTTTTCGTAGCGTTAAATGCTACTTGATTACTGTCATCCCAAGATAAAATTTCTTCCAGATCTTTGCTAAGTAGAACGACTTCCTGTTGTCTGAGGATATTTGCATTAGTAGTCTCTGTTTAAGCGTTCAAAGTAATTGCAGAAATAAGCGTTCTGTCATCTGCAAAGCTGTAAATTAGATTCCTGGTCCTTTCTAATAGTTATTCAATGTACAGTGGCGGGCAAAAATTTCCGGCCAGTGACATTTCGTATTCCAATTTACTACAAAAACAGACTAATGATTTTTAATCATTATGAGATGTGAGTATGAGATATAGAAAACAAAATAATATAGTAAAAGAATATTATTTGTTTGTGAATATATTTATTATTATTATTCTTATATTTATAGGTGCAAAAGTTTCCGGCCACTTTGTACTACGAGAAAAATTATTAGTCCATATGCTCTATAATAGACTTTCAATTCCAAAAGAAAATTTTATAGAAGCAGTAATCCTCACCCTATCCACTACTGTCAATACAAAGACACTTTCTATAAACAAATTGACGGTTGCGCAACGAGTTCACCAATATCTTCCACAATTGCACAATTGGTAATGGAATATTTGGAAGAAGATGTGCTAGGTAAACTAACGTTCAATACAGTGTTTTACAAACGATTCGTTGATGATTGCATTACAGCAATTCCAGCGGACAAAACTGAAGAATTGCTGCATGAATTTAATAAATTTCATTGCAAATTACAATTCACAACTGAAATTGAGGGGTGAAAACGGCAAATTAAACTTTCTTGACATGACACTGTATAGGAACAACGAAAATACTAAAGTAGAAACGAAATGGTACACCAAACCAACATGGTCTGGCAGATACCTAAATAACGATTCAAATCATTCAAAAAAAAAAAAAACAAAAAAACTAGTGCCATAATAGGTTTGACGGATAGAGCCATAATATTAATATCCCCAATATACAGACCTGAATGCCTAAAAAAGTAAAAGAAGTCTTAATATCCAGTGACTACAAGGAAAAACACATAGAACATATATTTAAAAAAAGAACTTATAAATTGTACCACCAACTCAAAAAAAAAAAAACCATTAATAAACACGACCAAAAACGATATCACAAAACGTTTAATACTGCCCTACATAAATGAACTATCAGAAAGAATACAATTCGCCGTAAAGAAACAATATCGTAGCATGCCACAAAAGTCATAATAAATTAAGTACATTATTCACACACCTAAAAAGCAAAACACCAAAAATGAAAACAATCAAATGTCATTTATTCCATTCCATTCCACATTCCATATGCAGAATGCCCGAAAAAATATATAGGGATGACGAGCCAATTACTACAAAACCGACTAAACCAGTGATTCCCAAAGTGGTTCAGGTGGACCTCCAGGGGTTCACGGGAGACTCGACGGGGGTCTACGTTGGCGGGAAAAAAAAATGGGGGTTTTAAAAGTTGTAAGTGGGGGTCCACGAAAATTTATCTGGTTTCGATAGTAAAGAACAAAAATGTTGGCTTGGCTTTCCCTATCAATGTAGGCAGATAATACACTACTCAAAAAAATTAAGGGAGCAAAAAAAAATCCAAATTTTTCGGTGATTTTTGACAGACTGTATTTCGGTGAAAAATGGTCGTATTGAGACTTTAAAAAAAAGCATTTTGAAGCTTTAAGATTCTAATTTTCAGATTTTTTGGCTAAAGTTTTTTAGGAGCTACGGTTCTCATGCAATCCTAACAGACAGCGCGAAAAAATAATATTGCAAATAATTTGCTTTTTTTTGGTCTACGGGCTTGAAAAAAATTTTTTCAGTTAGGCCGGCATATGGATCAGATAGCCTGTTTATTTAGCATTAATTTCCTTGTTTTAAAACCTCCCTTAATTTTTTTGAGTAGTGTATTTTAAGGTCAGCGACTGTTACTTGTAAAAACTTGCATATTCGATATTCAGTACAACGCGCGTCGAGACTTGCAAAGCGCCGCCCGCCCGCAACGCAACCCGTTCAGACGTGCAAAGGGACGAAATACGACTTGTGCTGTGCTTGCAATCTTGCATGAACTTGTTTGATTCTTCACCTATATAAATATGAATGCCAAGGACAAACGTTATTCATTTGTTTCCGGAATTTTGAAAAGAAAAGTGTGAGTGAATCTATGTCAGTGTTTGCCAGTGCCGGAAAAAGTAAGTACCTGCCTATTTGTTATCCATATTTTTATTTGATATTGTAATAATATTATATTTGTTATGTTTGCCTGTAGTAGGTACGTAATAAATATTAAATACTGTACAGGGCCATTATTCGATACTTCTATAAAAGAACAGAAAGCCGAGAAAGATTGAACTTTTAGTACTTTTTATTATAAAATTATTTATTTACCTGACTAAAGGAGAGATATATGATTGACCTGCATGTTTGTACATATTTTAGTGCCCTCGTAGTTGCTAATGCTAAATGACTAAAAATATTTTCATAAATTGTACGTGTCTTTATGTACCACTCGTAATGTACATCAAAGTAATAAATAAATCATTAAAATCGCGGAGTTTTGACGTCAAAATATTCTTTAAAAGTATTTTCTCTCGAATTTACAGAAATGTATCAAAATATAATTAATCAAAAAATATTTTATATTACATTAAAATAGGTTCAGCCGTTTTGTGAAAACTTCTTTATAGGTCTTAGCAGTTTATTGCTTTTAATAATTAAAATCAGTTTTGCCGCCGGCATTTTGGTTTTTTTCATTACAATAATTAATTAATCCTATTTTATTCTGTTAAAATAGCCATATCCTGTTAAAGTCGCCTTATGATTACTAAAACAAACATTTTTTTCTTTACAGGTAGGTAACTGATACGAAACATGGCTGAATCTAAGAAGAAATGTCGGCAGTACAGTGTTGATTAGTTGAAATTTGGTTTTCTTCCGTCAAAGGCAGACAAACGATTGCCCATATGCCTTTTACGCAACAAAAAGTTTTGAGCAATGACTCTATGAAACCATCGAAGCTCGAAGATCATCTAAGAAGGTGTCATCCTGATAAAATAGGTAAAGATTTAAAATATTTTCAAACATTGAAGGAAAAATATGAAAAGAGACCCACCGTGCACAGTATGTTCGCTTCAACGTCTCAAAGTAACGATGATGGCTTGTGGGCATCTTACAATATCTCATTGCTTATAGCGAAATCTGGAAAACCACACACACCATCGGAGAACAGTTAATTTTACCCGCTGTTGAAGAGGTTTTAAAAACTGTTCTGCACAAACCTCCATTTGTCGTACTCAAAAGAATTCCTTTGAATAACAACACTGTACAAAGACGTATTGATGAAATGAGCTCCGATATTGAAAGCTTCTTGTGTAATTATCTGCAAACAACTCATTATTCTATTCAACTGGACGAGTCAACTTTACCTGGTAATGAAGCATTATTATTGGCATATGTTCGATTTATTATGGACGAAGAAATCCATGAAGAGCTGCTATTCGCCAAAACTTTGGAGATGGGCACTAAAGGCGAATCAATATTTAATGCCCTGAGTGATTTTTTTTAAGGAAAAATCGATTCCATTTACAAACATTATTTCGGTGGCAGCAGATGGAGCTCCTGCCATCTTCGGTCGATATCGCGGGTTTATAAGACATCTTAAAAGAATTATACCAGGAGTAACTGCAATTCACTATGTCATCCACCGACAACACCGGGTAGCGAAAAATTTGAGTGATAGATGGCACCAATCGCTTCAATTTGTGATTAAAGCAGTTAACAAAATAAGAAGCAATGCGTTGAATACCTGTGTATTTGCACAATTGTGCGACGAAAATAATGAAGACTTCCAACGATTGCTCTTACATACTGAAGTACGCTGGTTGTCGAAAGGTGCATGTTTAAGAAGATTTTACTCAATTTTTGAATCAGTTTTAGAGTTTCTGGAAAGTAAAGATCCAGATTTAAAAGAAAACCTGATGAAACTGAAAGCAGACATCGCGTATTTGACAGATTTGTTCAAAAAATTTAATGACATTAACTTGTGGTTACAAGGGGACAGCCTAAATTTAATAAAAACAAAGGGTGTAATTTCGGCTTTTCTTGGAAAATTGAAATTTATGAAGCAAAATATTAGTCGGCGCGAATTCTCCCAGTTTCCAAACTTGTCACAGACAGAATGTCTTGATGAGGATATTCAGACATACGTTCAACATTTAAATGCCCTGCATGATGACTTCAAAAAATAGATTTGAAGAAATTCTGATGATGGAAATACCACTATGGATCATAAATCCATTTGATGAAACGGAAGTGGCGAATGTGGTATTACAAGAGGAACTACTCGAGCTTAGCACCAATGAGGAGCTGAAGGAGAAATTTAAAAAAGGCTATCAAACATTTTGGCTGCAGGCATAAATACCCGAAAAATATCCTGGGCTGTGGGAAATTGCGAGAAAACTTTGATAGCGTTTCCCTCGTCATACCTTGCCAAAAAAAGTTTTAGTGTCGTTACAAACCTATTAACAAAAAAAGGAGCAAATTGAACATCACAGAACGGGGAGATTTGCGGTCATTCCTTACAAAAACTGAAGCCAAATATTGATAATTTGCTGTCAATCCATCAAGTATATCCCTCCCATTAAAATTATGACTATTTTTTTTAATTGTTGATTTGCATTGTTGAAGTTACGGTACGTTATTAATGTTTAATTTTAATCCTATTAAGTCTGTAATCATATTATTTTAATAAATAGAACACAAGAAAATATATTATTTTTCTTTTTACTTTTACCACTCCGAATTTAGGGTTGGAAATTTCCACCGTTAGATCTAATCTTCACATTTTTTGATGAGTTTTGGGAATATGGTAGAAATGTAGCAGCAGGGGGTCCACCGAAACCAGTAAAATTTTGAAGGTGGTCTACGAGAAGAAAAAGTTTGGGAACCTCTAGACCAAACGGACACAAATATACGCAAAACGTCTCCACCAACCACCAACACACCAAACACACTAAACATTAATTCAGTTATAAAGCGACAAAGATTTTAAATAGAGACTCTAATTACCAAAAACTAAAAATCAAGAAAATTATCGAAATAAGACGAGATCCTGATGTAAATGATAAAACTGATCTAGCCTGCCTCAGCCATATTTATCAAAATTTAATCCACATGAAATAAAAAAAATAACAACATAAAAACCATCTATTTTTTTTTTTAAACCAAAGGCACCATTTATTTTAATCTCACCTTTACAAACTAGTAAACATCCAATATTTCGATCAATAACGACCTGTGTATGAAAAATACTGAGTTTATTAGGTACGTACCATATACCAAATCAAATATTTCAGTAAATATTTTTTGTATTAATTTTAAAACCAGTATAATTAGCGTACATATTTTTAAATTAGTTATATATAAAAAAAACTGTGTAAACTGTTTTTATAGCGTGACGTGAATTGTACCAAAATTTTAATTTTAGATTGTAAAATATGTCCTGAAACTTTTTAAAAAATTTTCAGATATATATATATATATATATAAAATGTATAAAGTAGAAAACTAAAATTCTCCGGCAAGAACACTTAAGATGAAATAACCTTTTGTCAAAAATTCCGATCGACCTTTTCGATCTTTGGGTCCGTCCAACTCGGTCCGCGGTTGGCAACAAAGCGGCGCGGGTTTCTCATCCTGGTATTTCGCAGTGTCGGCGGCCTCGATCAGGCCCAGCAGAAGGTCGTTCGGCGGCAGAAGCAGAGGACAACGCCACGTCGAGGACGAGTCAACGATACTATCGTCACCGTAGTTTATGCCGACATGGTCCGTGTCCCATAGGCCGAGGGGGTCCTTTGGGGAGCGCATATTTTTGTTAATTCCAGTTATTCTGGTTGAAAAAACACATCGATTACGGTTTTTGTATGTTATAAGTTTTAGATTGTACGTTTGAATGTGGAATATGTGTGTTTTTTGTCAAATTTTTTTAAGTTGATAAATGTAGATTCAAAAACTTGTCAAACATGTCCGAAAAAATAGTTTTAATCCATAATTTTAATGATTATACAGTTTTACATTATTTTTTAAAATGTATTTTTTTTTCGATTTAACAGGTTGACTGCCGACCACTCCGATCGGAGTGCGCCGGGTCTCTTCGCCAACGCCGTCTACTCCGATCGGAGTTCGACATGCGTTCTTACGAAACGTTTTAGTATTCCATCGGCGTTGTATATGAAACGTGTTTCTAGTGGTGGCGTTGCTTAAAAACGCAAGTTCTAACAGGTGCTTAAGTGGTTCCGCGGATTTGCTTTTGGTTTGGTTGTAATCTGCCGTACAATATGGACAATCAACCTGGGCCTTCTGGAATTAAAAAATGACATTGTTGTGATGAAAAAAAGGTATATGATAAGAAAAAGAAGCTAACTGACACTGAATTATTGCAGCTATTGGAAGAAAGCGGAGGTAGTAGTGACGAACATTACGTACGACACAGACGATAGTGATGTAAATTCAAGCTCCGAGTCCGAAGAAGAGAATTTTATAGACCCTATTCGGTCACATCAAACACTTCCTAGCCTTGATGAGATAAAATGGAACGACAGAGGTGCGTTAAAACAAATTTTGTTCCAGAAAACCCAGGAATTATTGGTGCAAATTCCATGACAGGGTGCACCTATCGATTTTTTCGAAATGATCATTGATGATGATTTTTTTTACAAACTATTGTAGAACGAACGAACTCTTACGCAGTCGAGGTTTTGCTGCGCCCAGAAACAAGTACAAAATCACGTATTACTAATTTTAAAGATCTTACTCTTGACGAACTAAAAATTTTTTTGGCCCTCTTACTTCACACTGGCACAATATCCTTGAGCCGTCTTAACGATTATTGGAAAACTGATCCGCTATTTAATCTACCTGTTTTTAGAAAATATATGTCAAGGAATAGATTTTTGCTTATCTTGAGGTGTTTGCATTTTACATCTCCAGATATGGATCCGGCAGATCGGCTAGGAAAGATTAGATTTGTGGCAGATTTTTTTAACAACAAGATGGGAGAAATTTACTATCCTGGAAGAGAGTTGTCTTTGGATGAAGCTATGGTACTTTATCGGGGTCGTCTCCACTTTAAACAGTATATCAAGAATAAGCGTCATAAGTATGGTATGAAGTTATACATGCTGACAGAGCCTAATGGACTTTTTTTGAAATTTCGTGTCTACGAAGGTGCGACAGATGTTTATGGTGGAAGCGGACATACTGAAAAGATTGTTTTACATTTATTGGAGGAAAAATTGGGTGTGGGACATGCTGTTTATCTAGACAATTTTTACAATAGTGTTAATTTAGCTAGGAAATTACTTCAACAAAATACGTACTGCACTGGTACGCTGAGAGCTGAGAGGAAAGATAATCCGAAAGAGGTAATGAGTGCAAACTTAAAACGTGGTGAGAATAAATCTATGTTTTGCAATGGAGTGCATGTCGGAAAATGGCGCGATAAACGCAATGTTCAATACATTTCAACAGAATTTGGAAGCGAAATGGGCATTTTTAAAAACAAAAGAAATCAAGAATCTGAAAAACCTTCCGCAATCATTGGATATAATGCTTTTATGTCCGGTGTAGATAGACAGGATCAAATGATGGCATATTATCCTTGCAGCCGTAAAACCATTCGGTGGTACAAAAAGTTATTCATGCATGTGCTGCAAATGAGCATGATAAACGCCTATTCGCTGTCTGACCAGTTACGATTATATGACTTCCGATTGGATGTCATAAGAAATTTACTAGCTAGACACCAATTACTAATTTGCCGCAAATTCCTCCAGGCCAAATAAATGTCCACAGCATTAGCAAAGTAGAAAAAATTGTTAGTGAAAAAAAAAGGAACTAAAGAAACAAAACGGGTAAGCAGAAAGGAATGCAAAGAATGCAGGAAAAATAAAATAAGAAAGCAAACAGTGTATGAATGCAAAATGTGCCCTGGACAACCAGGTTTTTGCCTTAATTGCTTTGCGGATTACCATAAAAATGTACAAAAATGATTTAGAAATAAATGTTTTGAGTTCATGAGTTCGATTTATTATTTCTTTACTTATTTAACTGGACACTCCGATCGGAGTGTTCGGCATCTAGTAAAAATTTTCACTTGCAATGCCGATTACTCCGATCGGAGTGAAATTTTTTTTTCTAATATTTTGAATGGCACATAAAAAAAAACACATCCAAGACTCATTTTAATTCATATTTACCACAATAAAATAAAAATATTTGGAAAAATCTTACCGGCGTCAACCACAAACTCAAAAATATAGATCGGCAGTCAACCTGTTAATAGTTTTCTGAAAAAACATCACGGTAGGTAGTCTGTAATTAATTTTCATTCAATGTTCACCTTAGAAAATTCACTGGAGAATATTTCAGAATTTTTTCGAAATCTTTTGATTAGTAGGATACAACGAATTGTATTAAGTACGCATACCTATTACTCGACAGAGTGGTTGACACAGTCAACGCTTTAAAAGCAGGTAGCGCTTTTCGAGAGATCCTTCCTCAAGTATATTTAATAATTGCAAAGCAATTGAAAATAGACAGAAGTCCATATTCCAGCAGTTTACTAGCTGTCCTCTCGTCTGTCAAATCCATCCTGAGGCGTGTTTTGCCGTATCACGGCTCGTCAGTCAGGCTAGGATTGACAAACAAGAGAAGGGTATCAAGTGATACTTATCCCAGAAGTTACGGACACGATGGTAGGATGCAACGAATTGTATTAAATACACATACCTATTACTCCATCGAAAGCTGACACAACAGCTTTCGAACCGACAGAGTGGTTGACACAGTCAACGCTTTAAAAGCAGGTAGCGCTTTTCGAGGGATCCTTCCTCTAAGTATATATAACACAGGGCAACAAAAAAATATTTTTGTTTTGGTGCCTGGGATTTTAGAGCTGATTTTAACTATATTTGGGACGCTAAATCTATACATGCAATCCGTTTTTCTCTATCAGCTCTACTTTTTTAGATACATCAACTTATCTACCAATGTGGTTTTTATTCAGTATATTCATTTATGAGAGTTCTAAAATTATTATATATTCATTAATGTAGGTACAATGGTTTTATTGTCAGTCTGTAATTGAGTAAATTCCAGGTAAATCTATAAATAGTGGAACCATTGCCTATCAGGTACCTGAACTGACCCTTTTAATCACCTAACTCGGGTAAGTCTCGTCAGTTTGTGCGTTCTTACTAATGAGAGTAGATCGAATTCGGCGTGTTATTTATGTTAAGAAAAAAGAGTGTTTTTGTGTTATTGAACAGAACTAAAATGAGTTCAGGTTCCAGTTCAAGAAGAAGTTGTGTAAATCAACCTGATGTGTTTTGCTATATATGCGGAGAATACATGTTTCAACAAAACAGACAAACTATTACTGACTTTGTAAAGCGAGCGTATCTTGGATACTTTGGAGTTAAGCTTGGTGATCAGGACAAAACGTGGGCCCCGCATCTCGTATGTAAAACTTGTACAGAGCATTTACGGCAGTGGACTACCGGGAAAAGAAAATGTCTAAAATTCGGCGTACTAATGGTTTGGAGAGAACCAAAAAACCACTTCAATGATTGTTATTTCTGTTTAGTAAATACTAATGGAATCAATCGAAATAACCGCAGTAAGTGGACTTATCCCAATTTAGACAATACGCCCTATCCCGCACTCAGATGAAATACCGATTCCAACATTTCATCAGCTACCACATATCTCTGATGACGAATATTTTCCCTCTGATCGCTCTTCTGATGCTAATAAAAGTTCTGATGCTAATGAAACTAACAGTGACTATGAGGGTACGTCATCAGTTCCTCAACGCTTCAATCAAAATGAATTAAATGATCTCACCAGGGATCTCAATTTATCGAAAAAAGCTTCTGAAGTACTGGCTTCTAGGTTCAACGACAAAAATTTACTGGAACAAGGAACCAAAATTACCTTTTACCGTACAAGAGAAAAAGATCTGCTACCATTCTTTTCTCAAGAAGACAATCTTGTATTTTGTCACGAAATTAGGGGACTCATGAAAGAAATGGGACTTTCTGAATATATTCCAGATGATTGGCGCCTATTTATTGACAGTTCAAAGCGAAGTTTAAAAATGTGTCCTTCTACATAATGGGAATAAATATGGTTCAATACCACTAGCTCACTCAACGAAACTGAAAGAAGAATATAATACCATAGCTTTGGTCTTGCAGAAGATAAAGTATTACGAACATCAATGGATGATTTGTGTAGACTTAAAAATGGTAAACTTTCTTCTTGGGCAGCAAAATGGTTACACGAAATATCCGTGTTTCTTGTGCCTCTGGGATAGTAGGGACAAAACACACCACTGGGTTAGAAAAGATTGGCCTCAGAGAGAAAACATGGACGTTGGCGAAAAGAATGTCATTAACGACGCTTTAGTTGAAAGAGAAAAGATCATACTTCCTCCGTTACATATAAAGTTGGGCTTAATGAAGCAATTTGTAAAGGCTCTTGATAAGAATGGGTCTTGTTTTGCATATATAGGGGTAAAAATGCATCAGTTGAGCACAGAAAAACTCAAAGCAGGGATATTTGACGGCCCACAAATAAGACAATTAATTAAGGATCCTGCCTTCATAAATTCAATGAATCAAGTTGAACGAGAAGCTTGGACATCATTTGTTGCAGTTGTAGCAAATTTTCTAGGCAAACATAAAGCTCAAAACTATGTTGAAATGGTTAACAAGATGCTTAATAGTTTCAAATCCTTAGGGTGCAATATGAGTATTAAAATACACTATTACACAGCCACTTAGACCGTTTTCCAGAAAATTTAGGAGACATGAGTGAGGAACAAGGTGAAAGATTTCACCAAGATATTAAAGTTATGGAGGGCCGCTACCAAGGAAGATGGGACATGCACATGATGGCAGATTACTGCTGGAGTTTAAAAAGGGACTGTTTAAAAAAACATTCAAGAATGTCGTGGAAAAGAAGCTTTCCAAGTGTTGAGTGACTATTTCATTTCTTCAATGTTTTTTTTTTTTGTTTGTAAGTACGACATAATATTGTATTTTGTATAACTAAAATAAAAATGTCGTATCTACTTTTGTTTACTACACTTACGGATTTGAGTTACAATAATGTAACTTATATTTCTCTAAAATTGTATATCTTAAAAATTTGAGCTCCTAGGTACAAATGAATACGTTATTTGAATTCAGGACATCAAATTGATACAGAATCAGCTCAAAAAACCTCGACACTAAAACAGCTATTCCCCTGTGTAATTATTGTAAAGCAACTGAAAATAGACAGAAGTCCATATGGATGGAGTAATAGGTATGCGTACTTAATACAATTCATTGTATCCTACCATAGTGCTCCGTAACTTCTGGGATAAGTACCATTTTGATACCGTTCTCTTGTTTGTCAATCCTAGCCTGACTGACGAGCTGTGATACGGCGAAACGAGTCTCAGGATGGATTTGACAGACGAGAGAACAGCTAGTAAACTGCTGGAATATGGATTTCTGTCTATTTTTAGTTGCTTTACAATAATTATCTTTTGATTAGTACTTTTAGGGTGGGAGGACAGCGATTTTTGAAATTTTTTTAAAAATAATATAAAGAAAAGTTTGTGCGAGTATTACATGATATATATTTTTGAGCTCGTGTTCTCACAAGTTTTCATTTGACACCCTTGTCGATCACCTTGCAAAATTTTTATTCCACTTCCGAATTCACTCCCTAAAACCAACCTCTTAAGTCAAAATTTAACTTTCAAAATTACATGGCAGTGATTGGTTCCTATATTTGTGACAAGTTTCTACTTTCTGTTTCAAATAGTTTTGGAGAAAATGAGGTGTGACGGACAGACAGATGGATACCAAGGTGATCCTCTTAGTATTCCGTGCGGAACACTAAAAAGATATTAAATAACACAGTGCAACACGAAAAAAAATAACCATATACGGACACCACCACGTGATAATAGACCAAAAAAAAAAAAGACCCGTGTCTCCCAGTTTTTCCGAAAGTCATGTACTTTTTTTTTATGGGCCCCCAAAGATTTGAGGCCTGGGTGTAATTTTTGCAAAAAACTCATCATATTCTGAGGCTCATATCTTGCAAACCGTTCGGAATTTTAATTTACTTTCTGTGGCAAAGTTGTAGCCCTTGTCATAAGGAACAAAAATTGTGAACATTTAAAGTAAAAAAAAACTTCATCTTCAAGATCAAAATAGCAAAAAACTGTAAAAATTCGATTTTTTTTTACCTTTTTTTCCCTGTTTAGGCCCATAGCTAGCAAACCGTTCAAAATTCAAGGAAACAATCAACTACAAAAATGTAGCTAAGATCTTAGTAAACAACTTTCTAGAATATATGAACTTCCTAGGAATGATTCTTAACACTGTTTAGGTAGCCGCAAAAGTGAAAATTTCCCGAAAAATCTACTTTTTTAAAGTTTTTTGCGATTTTGATCTGGAAGATGAAATTTTTTGGATTTTATATGTTCACAATTTTTGTTCTTTATGACAAGAGCTACAACTTTGCTTCAGAAAGTAAATCAAAATCCCAAACGGTTTGCAAGATATGAGCCTGAGAATATGATCAGTTTTTTGCAAAAATGACACCGAGGCCCCAAATCCTTGGGGCCTCATAAAAAAAAGTACATGAATTGGGCCAAAACTGGGAGCCTCGGGTAAAAAAAGACCCGTGTCTCCCAGTTTTGCCCAAGTAATGCATTTTTTTTTTTATGAGGCCCCAAAGATTTGGGGCCTCGGTGTCATTTTTGCAAAAAACTGATCATTTTCTCAGGCTCATATCTTGCAAACCGTTCGGAATTTTGATTTACTTTCTGAGGCAAAGTTGTAGCTCTTGTCATAAAGAACAAAAATTGTGAACATATAAAATCCAAAAAATTTCATCTTCCAGATCAAAATCGCAAAAAACTTTAAAAAAGTAGATTTTTCGGGAAAATTTTCACTTTTGCGGCTACCTAAACAGTGTTAAGAATCATTCCTAGGAAGTTCATATATTCTAGAAAGTTGTTTACTAAGATCTTAGCTACATTTTTGTAGTTGATTGTTTCCTTGAATTTTGAACGGTTTGCTAGCTATGGGCCTAAACAGGGAAAAAAAGGTAAAAAAAATCGAATTTTTTACAGTTTTTAGCTATTTTGATCTTGAAGATGAAGTTTTTTTTACTTTAAATGTTCACAATTTTTGTTCCTTATGACAAGGGCTACAACTTTGCCACAGAAAGTAAATTAAAATTCCGAACGGTTTGCAAGATATGAGCCTCAGAATATGATGAGTTTTTTGCAAAAATTACACCCAGGCCTCAAATCTTTGGGAGCCCATAAAAAAAAAAGTGCATGACTTTCGGAAAAACTGGGAGACACGGGTCTTTTTTTTTTGGTCTATTATCACGTAGTGGTGTCCGTATATGGTTATTTTTCCATAACTTAAAAAATTACACACAGTGTAATTAAAAGTAGTTAAGGGTGTACCAAACTTACGCATTAACGGTAACATCTTTGATTGTGTTAGCCGATACTGGTTGGAAATTCATAATAAAATTATATAAAAACAACACTATGTTTTAATTTCCAATATATTTAAAGTGACTTGACAATTGTTTCACCATACAATGGCCTCTTCAGAAGTAAATAAGAAAGAAAAATATTTGGTAGTAATCCTGGTTATGTAGTGCTTAAAACTATCCTTAATTACCTAAGATTATGCTAATCATTTTATTATATTATTTACAGACAAAATTATTTTAAGAATGCAAATCTGTGGTTCTGTTTCAGAGAACTAATAAAGATTGAGTAAGGGTGAATGGTTTAAGTTTACCTGTTCGTTTAATAATAGATTGGAGTTTTTCCGTTTGTTAATTTCAAGGCATTCAAGCAAATTTAATTTTTTAGATTTATTTTCTGCTTGTAGGATTTTTAACGTATCATCAAAATTATGGGATTCGTTTATTATATGGGTTGCGTAATGTGAATTGTTCTTATTTTTTAAATAACTATGTTTATGCTCTTTAATGCGAGTTTCAAAAGATCTACCAGTTTGTCCTACGTAAGTTTTAGTACAAAATCCTCAATTTAATAAATAAACTCCTGATTTTGAGGATTTCTTAGATTTGGTTTAGTTATTCAAAATTATATTCCCTAAGGTATTACTGGTTTTGAATCCTATTTTATTGTTCTTTTTTATTAAATGTTTGGAAATTGTTCTAGTTACTTTGCCTGTGTATGTGAGTGTACTAAATTTTCCTTTTTTGTGATTAATTGTGGGATAAAATTAGAGAGATTGCTTGTTTAAAGGATTTTTTATTCAAGATATTATCTATAATGTTGGGGTCATATCCATTATTAATTGCTATTTGTTTGATTATGTTGAATTCTTTCTTAAAATTAGTTTTAGTCATAGGGATATGTGACAATATATGTAAGAAAGAGTTAAAAGCTGCCATTTTGTGAGTATAAGGGTGGGATGAACTAGTGTGTATTAGCTATTATTAGACCTCTAATAATGGGTAATCCTTTAAGCCCTTTACTAGCGGAAATTTTCATGGATCATTTAGAACTAAAAATTCATCAAAACGCGGTAAGCAAAAATATTGTTTACTGGTATAGATATGTTGACGATATCATTTCCTGTTTCATAGGAACAGATAGACAACTAACAATCCTCCCTAACTTCCTAAATAATTTGCATCCTAATATTAAATTCACTTTAGAATTAGAAACCAATAACTCTATAAATTTCTTAGGCATATCTATATCAAAAGTGAACAATAAACACGATTTCTCGATTTTTCACAAACTTTCACATATTGACACAGTCATACACAATAGTTCATTCCACCCTTATACTCACAAAATGGCAGCTTTTAACTCTTTCATACATAGATTGTTACATATCCCTATGACTAAAACTAATTTTAACAAAGAATTCAACAAAATCAAACAAATAGCAATTAATAATGGATATGACCCCAACATTATAGATAATATTTTGAATAAAAAATTCTTTAAACAAGCAATCTCTCTAATTTATCCCCCAATTAATGACAAAAAAGGAAAATTTAGTTCCCTCACATACACAGGGAAAGTAACTAGAACAATTTCCAAACATTTAATAAATAAGAACAATAAAATAGGATTCAAAACCAGTAATACCTTAGGGAATATAATTTTGAATAACAAAAACCAAATCTAAGAAATCCTCAAAATCAGGAGTTTAATTATTAAATTGTGGATCTTGTACTAAAACTTACGTAGAACAAAATGGTAGATCTTTTGAAAGTCGCATTAAAGAACATAAACATAGTTATTTAAAAAATAAGAACAATTCACATTACGCAACCCATATAATAAACGAATCCCACAATTTTGATGATACGTTAAAAATCCTACAAGTAGAAAATAAATCTAAAAAATTAAATTTGCTTGAATGCCTTGAAATTAACAAACGGAAAAAACTCCAATCTATTATTAAACGAACAGGTAGACTTAAACCATTCACCCTTACTTAATCTTTATTAGTTCTCTGAAATAGTACCACAGATTTGCATTCTTAAAATAATTTTGTCTGTAAATAATATAATAAAATGATTAGTATAATCTTAGGTAATTAAGGATAGTTTTAAGCACTACATAACCAGGATTACCAGCAAATATTTGTCTTTCTTATTTACTTCTGAAGAAGCCATTGTATGGTGAAACAATTGTCAAGTTACTTTAAATATATTGGAAATTAAAACATAGTGTTTTTATATAATTTTATTAAAGGTAACGTTAGAAAGGTATTCCCAATGAAAAAGTGTCATTTTGCAAAACGCCCGAACATTTTTTTTATGAAATAATATTTACGAAAAGTGTATTATTGTATGTAGAGGACTAAAGAATTAACTTTTATCATAAGCTGGCCCCCCGTTGTCGTATTTGCACATTTATAAATACCTTTTAAACAAATAAATTCATTCTATGAACTGTTTGTTGACAAATTCCGCAGAACCGCTACGTCTAAAAAAATTATTTGAATTATTATGTTAATTTTTTCCATTAATTTAAATAAGATTAAAATACCGTTATAATTTTTGATCAATTTTTTGACTCGCCTTCTTCATTGACTCATCAACAAAAACCGTATTTTAATAAGTCACTTTCCGTACTTTAACTTAACAGACAGGCTCGCTGTTCCTAGAATTCTTCTTTAAAACAATTTTACCACACCTTTCTCTAGGAATAAACAATTAACAATAAGGCAAGATACCTGCTGATTGGCTAAAATCGACATTCATCACCTTACCAAAAAATAATAATGCTTGCCTTCTGTCTTATGTACTCAAGATATTCCTAAGAATTATTCATACGAGAATATATAGAAAATGTAAATTCCAAATAGATGAGACCTAGTTTGGCTTCCAAGATGGCCACGGCATGCAAGAAGCACTGTTCTTTTTGAGCGTACTAACACAAATATGCAGAGACATGAATGTAAATGTGTACGTGTGCTTTATCCACTACCGGAAGGCCTTTGATTGCGCTAACCGCCACAAATTGATTGATATATTAAGATAAGCAGAAATCGACGGAGGAGACCTACGCTTCATCGCGGAGCTCTAGTGGAACTAAACAGCAGAAGTTAGGGTACAGGGAGTCAAGTCTTCAAACATTTCTTCTTCTTTTTCATATTAGGCATTCCTGCCTGTTTTTCTTTAATGTATCGTCGCTACAGGTCGTCGTTCATGGGCGTCCTATACTCCTTCGGCCCATCGTGATTTATCTCGTGCTATTTTCACTAATCGTCGCTCGGGCATTCAATTTATATGTTGGTTCCATTCTTGTTTTCTGTTTCTTATTCACAGGTTAATGTCCTCTACTTTACATATGTGCCTTATGTTGTCATTTGTTTCTTTCGCCCAAAGTGTTCTTCCTGCACTTCTTAATGTTTTCATTTCACTTGTTTGTAAGTGGTTGGTCGATTTCGAAATGGCGACTTTAGTCTAAACTAAACGATAAACTTCGCTCTGGGTACTTTTCCGGCATTGATAATGACTTTATCCGTAACTTAGTGAATAGTAATTCACGGATTACTACTGAAGATATTGCTGAGAGACTAAATGTTGACAATTCGACTGCATTTCGTCATTTAAAGCACCTTGGATACATTTCGAAACTCAATGTATGGATTCCGCATGTTTTGACACAACAGACCAAACTGAAGCGTGTTTCCATAGCCATTTTTCTCCCCACCCGTTAACAAACGAACCTTTCTTGGATCAAGTCATAATTGGCGATGAAAAATGGGTTGTTTATAACAACATAATAAGAAAAGGAAGCTGAAAGCATGGAAGTAAAAGAGCAGAATCTATGTCAAAGATTGAATTGCATCTAATGAAAGTGTAGTTATATGTTTGGTGGGATTGCAGAGGAATAATGTTTTACGAACTTCTTCCACGTGGCCAAACAATAACTGCGGAGAAGTACTGTGAGCAACTCACCCAACTGAATGTTGAAATCCAAGCAAAACGTCCAAATTTGGTTAATCAAAAAGGCATGATCTTTCACCAAGAAAACGCTAGATAACATGTCGCTCAACAGACACTGCGAAAACTTAGGGAGTTAAAATGGGAAAACCTCCAGCAATTTCATTTGTTTCGTTCTCTGCACAATAATATGAACGGTAAAAAATTTGATTCTATGGAAGAGGTTGTAACATTCATTTTTTCCTAGATTTTAAGACCATGTAATGTTACTGATTTTTCACTTCAAATTGTACTTATTTTCATTTTTGTATCGAACGGTATATTAATAAGAGATTCCAAGCCATTCGGTGTATTAGTGTGCGGTGCGGGTTTCTGACCAAATCTATCGGCACGCCGATTGGTTGAAAATGTGTATCCGGATTTTTGGTTCCGGCGTCGCGATATGACCGAGGAAGGCCCACGGCTTATTTAAGCGTCCGGAGGATTCGGATCGAGGCTAATTTCCACCGAGCCGCCAAGTAGGTTGTTTCGACCAAGCCGCCAAGTAGGCTAATTTTCCATCGAGCCGCAGCGAGGCTTACTTCGACCGAGCCGCAGTAGAGGCTCATAGCAACAATTATGAGAAGCTAAGTAAAGCACAAGTTTTTTTCTAACGTAAAGCCGTTGGGCTCTAAGTGTTTCCTACAAAGTGTGAAATCGGTTGTGTTTCCATCGAAGGCCTAGAAGCCGAAATAAAAACCGTAAGTTACCAGAACTACATCAATAAATATATTCCCCGCAAATAAGTGTTTCAACAGCAATTTGAACTGAAGGATCGCGAAGTGAAAATCACGACTTTTCGATTTCGGGTGTAGTCAAAAATTAGAAGTAAAATCTCTGATTTAGGGACTCTAATTTATAAAAACTACATTTAGGCTAGAACTTTTATAATTTTTTATAACGGCAAAGGTTGGAACTTTTATTTTAAATCATGAATAAATTTTCTTTTTTTGTTGATTAAAGCTAGTGTCTCACTGAATACCTATTTTCCTTTCAGGATAAGAAAAGTTGTACTAGTATAATTCTTTTTAGTAATATCCATAAAACACTTCAGTATTTTTTCATTTTTTTTAACTGAAGTTAGATCCTTTCTATTTTAAAATGAATGGTGCCCAAAAATTTGTACGACTGAAGCTTTTTAAAAAAAAAATAGAAATAATTCCAAAAAGACGTAAAACAATTATCTCTTACCCATATTTCTCTACCAAGGAAAACTGAGCTAGTGTGTGTTTAATTTCTTTAGTTCTTTTAAAATCAGGATCCACTCAATTCATTATCAGAAATTAAAAAGAGGTTGCAAGAAAATTGCGCCCAAGCGTGGGAAAAACAACTTTTCACAGGATAAAAAAAAAGCAGGGCAGTTAACACCTTACAAGGTCAAAAACTACCTTATGACTCTCTTTGAAGAGAAACTACGCAGTTTCTACAAAGAAGGAATTCAAAAACTTGAACGATGAGAGAGAGAGTTATAGAAAATGATGGAGAGTGCATTATTGATTAATAAATTGGTTTCTAATCGAGCACGAACTTTTGCAATCACCTAATATATAAAAAAGTCGACAATTAATGGAAAAGTTTATAGAAAGATAATCCGAAATCTGAAGTTAACAAAAACGTCAGAATTTACGGACAACCAAAGTTTTGCTGCAGACTGCAGAGTCCATACGGCTTGCACACTTCAAGCTATGCATTCATCGAGCTATAGCAGCCACACTATAGTCCTGATTTAGAGACTTGCGACTTCTTTTTTGTTCAAATATCTAAAGAAAGATCTCAAGGATTGAAAATTTTCCTCAGATGATAAATTGAAATCCACCGTGGCGTCGTTTTTTTTGAAACGCGGACAATAGATTTTTTTTGGAAGGAATTAAACAACTCGAGCTGCACTATGTATTGATGTACACGATAGTTATTTAGAAAAATATATATTTTTAAGTTATGCGAGTTTTCCGTCATAGTTAGGTAGATACTAACTAACCTAAAAAAGAATACCCTCGTATTATTATCGGTTTGCCAATAACATCATCTTTTAGGATAGTTAGTATAAATAACCGGTCAAGTGCAAGTTAAACTTGCGCAATTAGTGTTCCATACGTTGATTGCTTTTAAAATAAAAAATTTTGTTACAGAGGTATAAAATGATCAGTGACTTCACAAAACACACCCAAATGAGTTTTCAACAAAGTTTGTTTCCAATCTTTACTGAAATCTAATTACATTGAAATTTTTGTTTTTTTTATATACCAGATAAATTATTAAAGGTAATGCACTCTTGATAATTTTCGTTCAATCTACACCCCCTGGAGAATATTCCGGAATTTTTTCAAAATTCTTTGATGAGTACTTTTCGAGATAAGGTGAGGGGACAGCGATTTTTCGCGATTTTTTTAAAATAATACAAAGGAAAGTGTGCGCAAGTATTACATTATATGTATTTTATACTCGTGTTTTCACAAGCTTTCATTTGACACCACACTCGATGACCTACTAAAATTTTTTTTTCACTTCCGATTTCACCCCCCGAAACTAACCCCTTAAGTCAAAATTTAACTTTCAAAACTACACGGCTCTGATGAGGCCATCAATTCCTATATTAGTACCAAATTTCAACTTTCTATGTCAAATAGCTTCGGAGAAAATCGGGTGTGACGGACAGACAGACAGACAGACAGACAGACAGAGAGACAGACACCGAAGTGATCTTATAAGTGTTCCGTACGGAACACTAAAAAGCCTACAATTAATGGAAAAGTTTATAGAAAGATAATCCGAAATCTGAAGTTAACAAAAACGTCAGAATTTACGGATAACCAAAATTTTGCTGTTGTACAACTACAGAGTCCACAATGCTTGCACACTTCAAGCACCATTAACCAAAGTTGTACGTATATTCACCGAGTTATAACAGCCACACTAAGTCCTGATTTAGAGTCCTGCGACTTTTTATTTTTCAGATATCTGAAGAAAGACCTCAAGGGTCGAAAATTTTCCTCAGATGATCAATTGAAATTCACCGTAGCGTCGTTTTTTTGAGGCACAAACAAAAGGTTTTTTTTTAGAATTAAACAACTCTAGCTGAACTATGTATTAGTGTACGCGATAGTTATTTAGAAAAATACAGTGAAACCTCTCATAACCAAGACCTCCAATGAGCGGACAACTCCATTAGGCGGACACTATTTGATAGTCCGGAATGAAGTATAGAGAATTCAATAAGACATAATCTCTCTTGAGCGGATTCTCTCTTGGGCAGACGCGGACACAATATTTAAATACAAAACTTGTAAAATTCTCTCTTAAACGGACACAAAATTAAAACGCTGCACTATTAGCCAGCGCGGCGACAAAAATTCTAGGGACTTCGCCATTGTATGTATGTGATTCCCCGCGAGCATTAACGAATACATAACACCTCGTTTTTATGGTCAGTTGAGTTAGTTCGTTGATTTGTCTTGTATGTATTGTTTTTTTTTTTTAAATAGGACAAACATGTCTGAAAAGCGTCGTGTATTAAGTATTAAAGAAAAATTGATATTTTGGAAATCTATAATAGAGAGAAACTTAGGGTTAGAGTTTTGGCCAAACGTTTTAAAATAGGAAACACACAGGCAGCTCGAATTATTAAAAATAAAGGAGAGTTATTAAAAAAATTTCACTCCAATGTTAATCCAAGTGTAAAACGAAGTTTTTTAAAGCCAGTGGGATTACAAATTGACGAAATTTGCTATGATTGGTTCACAAAGGCAAGAAATAAAGGAATTCCACTATCAGGTAAATAAAAAAAATTATAGAGGTATTGTAGTCATTCTAAATCGTATTTATTAAAATTCTAGGACCAATAATCGCAAAGCAAAGGAGATCGCAGATAGTCTGGAATGCGATAATTTCAGTGCGTCATCTGGGTGGCTGGAGAATTTTCGGAAAAGGCATAACATCGCTTTTAAAGCCATATCTGCTGGAAGTGTTATTATGGAAGATGTGGACAACTTTAAACAAAAAATATCTTCATTGGTAAAAGGTTATTTGCCAAAAAATATTTTTAACGTGGACGAGACAGGTTTATTTTTTCGAGCTATACCTGACAAGACGTTAGCACTTAAAGGTGAGAAATGTGTGGGCGGAAAATTATCCAAAGAAAGACTCACCATTATGCATTGCGTAAATCTGGCAGAAGATAAAGAAAAATTATTGGTTATTGGTAAGTCAAAACATCCAACGGCATTTAAAAACATTAGTGTGAATCAGCTGCTGTTATGTGGAAAAGTAATAATCTGCTATAATGGAAGAATGGTTGCAAGCTTTTGATTTAAGAATGGGTAAAGAAAACAGAAAAATTTTGCTATTTTTCGATAATGCTGTCTCTCATCCTAAAGACATTCAGTTAAAAAACATTCAACTTATTTTTCTACCGCCCAATTGCACATCAGTTATTCAACCGCTAGACCAAGGCATAATACAAAATTTTAAAGCATTTTACAGGACCATTTTAATTAAGGATTTGTTATCGAAAATAGATTCTGGTGATAACCTTCAAGGTCTTACTAAAGCAGTTAATCTTCTAGATGCTATTTATTTTATAAATGCTGCATGGAAGAAAGTTACGGAAACAGCAATAAAAAATTGCTTTCAAAAGGCAGGAATTACGTTAAATGATGGTGATGACCATAATCTGGAAAATGATGACTTTTCAGGAGAAGATACTTACCTTTGTCAGTTTTATCCGAAATATGGCGAAATGCAGAAGCAATAGGCCTTAAAAAAATGATTTAAGTGAATTCATTACCATCGATAATAACTTATTAGTAGAAGATGATATAGACGACACCTCTTTTAACACAATTGTAAAAAAGGCGACAACGTGACTTTGGTTGAGTCTGACGAATCCGATGAAGAAATAACCATAACCGATCAAGCCAATAATATTATAAGTTATCAGCAGGCCATTGATATGGTGAAAACGATTCAAGAATCTGCCAAAATTAAAGGAGATTCAACAGCAATGCAGATGTTATCTGACTTGGAATTACATTTTCAAGACAACATACTTAAAACTAACACGCGTCAAACTACTATAATTGATTTTTTCAAGTCTACTTAAGTTATATTTTTTATGTGTTTAATTTTTTGATTTATACCTACATACGAGGCTGGTTTGAAAAGTCCGTGCAAAGTCCGAGAGATGGCACCACCGGCGCGTATCGAGGTCATGTTTAGTTAGTAGCATCTCTTGAATGAACGCACACCAAGTTTCAGCCATATTGGTCTATTTCTTTGTGTTTGGCATTCGTGTGAATCAAGGAAGTCGAGTGATTTTCGAGAAATGGACGAAAAAGAATTTCGTGTGGTGATTAAACATTACTTTATGAAAGGCAAAACGCCTCAGGAGACTAAAGAGAAGCTTGATAAACATTATGGTGACAGTTTGTAAGTGGTTTCAAAATTTTCGGACTGGCCATATGGGCACAAGTGACGCTGAACGTTCTGGACGGCCTGTGGAGGTTACGACTCCAGAAATCATTGATCAAATCCATGATATGGTGATGGATGACAGAAGAGTTAAGGTGCGTGAGATTACTAGTGCTGTGGGCATCTCGACTGAACGAGTACATAATATTTTGCATAAACATTTGGACATGAGAAAGCTATCCGCAAGATGGGTGCCGCGATTGCTCACGCTTGACCAAAAACGGAATCGTATGAAGTGGTGCAAGGATGGTTTGCAGCTGTTCCAGAAGAATCCGGAGGACTTTAAGCGTCGTTTCGTCACTGTGGATGAAACATGGATACATTACTATACTCCTGAGACCAAACAAAAATCTAAACAATGGGTTACCAAGGGGGAATCTGCACCAAAAAAGGCGAAGACCGTTCCTTCGGCCGGAAAGGTTATGGCGACTGTCTTTTGGGATTCGCAAGGGATAATCCTCATCGACTATCTGGAAAAGGGTAAAACTATTACAGGTGAATATTATTCATCGTTATTGGACCCTTTGAAAACCGAGCTGCAAGAAAAATGCCTGCGATTGGCCCACAAGAAAGTCCTTTTCCATCACGACAACGCACCAGCACACACCTCAGCAGTTGTGGTCGCAAAATTAATGGAAATAGGATTCCAACTCGTTTCACATCCCCCTATTCTCCAGACTTGGCTCCCTCGGACTACTATTTGTTCCCCAATTTGACGAAATGGCTGGCGGGACAAAGATTTTATTCAAACGAGGAGGTGATTGCAGACACTAATGGATATTTTGCAGACTTGGACAAATCCTATTATTCGGAAGGGATCAACAAACTAGAACACATGGTTGGACGAAGTGTATAAGCCTAAAAGGAGACTATGTCGAAAAATAAAAAAGGTTTACCCCAAACACATAAGTAGTTTTTTTTTTTGCACGGACTTTTCAAACCAGCCTCGTACTTATGTACTAATGTGTATGAGAAAACAATAAAAACATACCCTATTATGTATTATGTAAATAAAAAAATAGGTATGTATTTTTTCATTTTTCCAATACGCGGACACCTCCCTTAGGCGGACATATTTTAATAGTCCCGAAGGTGTCCGCTCAAGAGAGCTTTCACTGTATATTCTTAAGTTCTGCGAGTTTTCCTTCATAGTTAGGTAGATAACCTAAAAAAGAATACCCTCGTATTATTGTTGGTTTGCCAATAACGTCATCTTTTAGGATAGTTAGTTTAAAAAATGGACAAGTTAAATGTTGCGAGAATATTAAATGACATTTAAAATTTTTCTATTTATAATTCCGAGAATGTCTGACCACCATATAATCTAAACAGTGGCACATCACAGTTGTTTTAAATACATTGTACTTCTATTAGTGTTAAAATTAACTTTATATTCTTTTAAAGTACTAATTTTGTTAGGTTAAATTTGATATTATACTACTCAGTATATATCACCACTACACCAAACACTTTATTTTTGCACTCGACGCGCGTTTCGCTAACCATGTTAGCTTCATCAGGAGCGATGATTGACTAAAGCTAAACTACAAATCTACCTATTTATACTTAGCCTAACCCTTGAATTACTCAAGCGGAACTAATGACATAGGCAAGGCCGTCAGTTCCGGTCAAGTAACCAGTAGAGGGGACTATAAGGAATAGGCCCTTTGTCTTTATTTAAACTACTTTTATATTTTATGATTTCCATACTTTCGCATGGGTTCAACAATCTCCTATCAGATACATCCTTTATTAATCTTAGATTATCTAATGTTACAGTATGATTAGCTTCAAGGGCATGTTCGGCAATGCTAGACTTTTCTGTTCTATTGTATTTTAAGTGTGCTACGTGTTCTTTAAATCTTGTTTTAATTGACCTTTTAGTTTGCCCAACATACTTTTTGTCACAATCATTACAACTAATTTCATAAATTCCACTTTTCTCACAATTAGGAATCTTATCTTTGGGATTTCCTAAGATATTCCTCAGATTGTCTGATGACTTATAGACTAAGGTGAGGCCTACCTTATTAAATACCTTATTGAGTCCCTTGCTATATTTCGGATTATATGGTATGGAGACATACTTGGTGGTATTTTCTTCGCGTGTAAAAAAGGTGGAATTCTGAATATTAAACCTAAACTTATGTCTATTTATTAGCTTATTTACTACTTTGTTTTATTAATGAATTCTAAGAAATTCTTCACTGCGAAAGTATTTAACGGTAACTTCTCAAGTTCTTTTGATAACCATTTGGATATTAAATATGTGGGTGATGCGACCGATGAAACAATGGGTCGTAGATAGATATATTCCTCATGATTCATTTCACTGCAAACAACATAAATTAGCCTCATTACATTTTTTAGTTCATCGTTTGGTCACTTTCCCTCTGAATAGAGTAAACTTTAATAAAGAAAGGAATCGTATTAGAAATATAACTAGAGTTAATGGTTATGACGATGACTTAGTAAATAAGCTAATAAATAGACATAAGTTTAGGTTTAATATTCAGAATTCTACCTTTTTTACACGCGAAGAAAATAACACCAAGTATGTCTCCATACCATATAAACCGAAATATAGCAAGGGACTCAATAAGGTATTTAATAAGGTAGGCCTCACCTTAGTCTATAAGTCATCAGACAATCTGAGGAATATCTTAGGAAATCCCAAAGATAAGATTCCTAATTGTGAGAAAAGTGGAATTTATGAAATTAGTTGTAATGATTGTGACAAAAAGTATGTTGGGCAAACTAAAAGATCAATTAAAACAAGATTTAAAGAACACTTAGCACACTTAAAATACAATAGAACAGAAAAGTCTAGCATTGCCGAACATGCCCTTGAAGCTAATCATACTGTAACATTAGATAATCTAAGATTAATAAAGGATGTATCTGATAGGAGATTGTTGAACGCATACGAAAGTATGGAAATCATAAAATGTAAAAGTAGTTTAAATAAAGACAGAGGGCCTATTCCTTATAGTCCCCTCTACTGGTTACTTGACCGGAACTGACGGCCTTGCCTATGTCATTAGTTCCGCTTGAGTAATTCAAGGGTTAGGCTAGGTATAAATAGGTAGATTTGTAGTTTAGCTTTAGTCAATCATCGCTCCTGATGAAGCTAACATGGTTAGCGAAACGCGCGTCGAGTGCAAAAATAAAGTGTTTGGTGTAGTGGTGAAATATACTGAGTAGTATCATTGTGCCAAGATTCCACATTTCCAACTTAGTTGATATTATAGATAATAGAAATAAATAAAAACACAATTAACCACAATTGTGTGTTATTACCAACATAATTTTAATTAATTTAAAAAAAAAGATCCAATGTACAACGGTCAAGTAAGAACATGTTACGCATTGTTTATTAAAAAATGTATTTACGAGGGCCGCCTTTCAAGTTCTTACAAACAACCACTGGATGTCGCTATTAAGATGTGATATTGCCCTTGTTGTAAAATTTGACATTCGTTGTTGTTAAAACAGTGATAGCTCAGAAATTGGCTGAGTAGTTTTTTTTACGAGTCTAGCATACGTGCTACAGGGAAGTCTCTAAAGGGCTCCAGGAGCAGCATGTGTGCGGAAAAAGCGATTCACGTTGTTCTTAAATCGCTGTAAATTGTACTCGGTGGGAAACACAGTCCTGGGCAAATTATTCCAAAAGGAATCCACATAAAAGACTGCTTGAAAAGCGTTGTACGCGGAGTAACAAGCTGAACCTCATACGGATGTGAAGCATTAGCGCGACGTGTATTTCTAACATGCACCGCTCTAAGGGGAATCAAGCGGGCTACATCCTTCGAACACTTTCCATGAAAATACTTGTAGAAGAGACTCAAGTCGCCAACCGTTTTTCGATGTTCCATCGAATTAAGGCTGCCGGTCAGTTCCGGGTCTCCAATCAGACGAACAGGCTCTTCTCTGAACAGAATCCAACAAATGCAGTGTGTGTTTGGGAGCGGAGCCCCAAACATGGGAGCAGTATTCCATAGTTGGTCGAATTCGAGCTTTGTAAAGAATTAACAGTTGTTGTGAAGTGTAAAGCTTTCTGGTTCGAAATAATATCCTCAACTTTTGAGAAGCTCTCTTTGCTATGCTTGCAACATGCTCATGCCAGGACATATTTGCTCTCAAATTAACACCCAACAAATTGAGTGACGATGTTAGAGGAATGGAGTGCCTCGCCATAACTACGTCGGGTTCAGCAACGTTAACTTTTTTAGGAAAAAACTGCCGCCTGGGTTTTTGTAGCGATAAATTCGACTTGGTTACTGTCACCCCAAGATAGAATTTCTTCCAGGTCTTTATTAAGTTGAATAACTTTCCGCTGTCTGCAGACACTCGCCTGAATAGCCGATGTCCGAGCGTTCAAAGTGAATAAAGAGATAAGCGTACTGTCATCTGCAAATCTGTAGATTGGAATCCCGGTCTTTTCCAGCAGATCGTTAATGTAAATGAGAAAGAGAGCAGGAGATAGTATGGAGCTTTAGGGCACACGGGCGGTGATAGTGAAGGTGTTAGAAAGAAATCTGTCGACTACCACTCGTAAAGAACACTCAATGAGGAAACATGAGAGCCACAAACAGAACTTTTCAGACATACCATAAAAGCGTAGCTTAGCCAACAGTCCATCGTGACAAACACGGTCGAATGCCTTGGATATGTCAAGAGCAACCGCTCGAGATTCTTCAAAGTGTTCAATTGCGTTGTTCCAAACATGTGTTACATAAGTGGAAAGATCTCCTGTTGATCTATGTTTACGAAAGCTATATTGGTGATCGATAATAATGTTGAATTCTTCAAGATATTTTAGAAGATGTTGACTGATAGCCTTTTCCATGACTTTCGATATTATTGAAAGCAGTGCGACTGGCGGTAGTTATTTGGCAAGGTCTTCTTGCCTTTTTTAGGTATCGGCTGAACTGTAGCACACTTCCAGCAGGAAGAAAATATCCCCTTTCTGTAGGATAGGTTGAAAAGTCTACAGAAAACTGGTGTCAGTTCCCTCGCACAGTTTTTGAGAACTATGGCAGGTATTCTGTCAGCGCCAGAAGCTTTTTTGGTGTCTAGCTTCATTAAACTACGTTTTATGATACCCTGCCTGAAGACAACATCGGGCATCCTTGACTGCACTATGGGACTAGTAGGTGGTGTTTTTCCCTGGAAATCGACAGTAGAATGTGAAGCAAAGAGTTCAGCCAACAAGTATGCTTTTTCAACAGGTGTCCTTGCAATATAATTGAGTGTGAGGCCATATGAGTGGTGGAACAAGATACAAAACTCATACAAACAGAAGAAATTAATACAGAAGAAACAAAAGAGGCAATCGGCAATTTAAACAGGATGGAAGGATATAGAAGGAAATATGGAAAAGACAGGCATAAGGATTCAGTAAGTAAGTATGTGAGTAAGTTAAATAATGTATGACACGGTAAAAACATTCTCAATAGGGGTAGTAACATCACCGACACCAGCTCTGTTCAGATAATCTTGACTCTGTCCACAACACAGCGAGAACAGAGATTAGAAAAATAATTGAAAAAAAAAGTTTATAGGATGCCATGCAGCTTTTCAATTTAGTTAAACTGGGATTGAATATATTTATAATAAAGCATATAATAATTTAAATTCTTGCACGCTTTAAGGAGAAACATTAAATCACACCATAAATTCTGAGCTATGGGAACGATATTATTTATGTGCTTTCATAAGATCTATTATTAGACTCCTTCACTTGAACACTGGAATTTTAAAACTTTTAAACATACGTTAATTTATCACTTGAAAAATATTTCTCTTTACCAAATGAGTTTGATTGAACTGTCTTTAGTCACACTGTTGCCAGCATTAAACAAAAAACTGCTATAGATAATATAAAAATATACATACAGTAGAATCTCGATTATTCGAAATAATAGATAGATAGATAAAAATTTATTTGTTTTTATGTAACAACAGGTTAAACCTATAAGCCAATAGGCATTACACAATGTTAACTAAGTTTACAGTAACCTATAATTAAATAAAAGAAAAGGAAAAAACAGTAAATATGTAAAAACACTTTAAAAGCAAAATTTACAATATTGTAACACAGACACAATGAAATAAGAGGCACAACGGAAAAGACAAGAAACCACCTCTGCTGATAGAGCCATCAAATCCCTGTGCTAATTTCAACTGGACTTAAGAAAAATTCATTTTATGAGTAATAAGCTCCTTGAAGCAGATATTTGGTTAAAAGTCTCTTTACTTCCGTTTTACATAACGCAGGTACACTCTCTGGGAAACTATTATATATCTTTAATATGATATAATTAACATTTTTCTGTATGTAGCTGTAATTACACTTTTCGGGAAGCAGATTCAATTTATGTCTAGTGGCATACCTGTGATTGTTCATGTAAGTCTAAAAACATGGTGTGAACAAACATAAAACTGTCCAAGATATACATAGAAATAATGGTTAAGATCTTTCTGTCTCTAAACACATTCCTACAGCTATCACGCGGCGTCATTCCAAATATATCTCTAATACATTTTTTCTGAAGAATTACAACTCTTTCAATTTCCGGTGAATTACTCCAAAAGATAAGACCGCATCTTATTCTTGACTGTATGAAGGCATGATAAGCTGACAGAGCAGCATCGACTCCAAACATTTTTAAAAATAATTCTTAAAGCTTAGCAATACCTTGAAACATTCAACGCAACATTCTCAATACGCGCTCTCCAGTCGAGTCTCTGATCTATCTCCACCCCCAAGAAGGAAACACGTGTAAAAGATAAAGTGTTTTCTATTCTATTTCTGAAAAATAGGCATTGTGTTTTTTGAGCGTTTATTAATAAGTCATGAGCCGAAAAGTATCGATCAAGAGCTTGGCACGCTCCTTGCACACTGGTCAGCATTGCGTGCGGGCTCTCCTCACTAAAGATCAATGTGGTGTTATCTGCGTAAAGTGTAGTAAATTCTCCGGACTGAGTTCATTCGTATATATAATGTATAAGAGAGGTCCTAATATTGATCCCTGAGGAACACCCCTGGACACCCCGATCTTGTGGGAAATTATAGGCCTACCAAAATCATCAATTTCCATAACCTGTTGTGTCCGATTTTTCCAGGTAGGATGCTAATAAATTCAACGCATTTCCCCGAACACCATAAGATTCCAGCTTGGAACATAAGGTATTATGATTGACACTATCAAACGCCTTTGACAGGTCAATGCACATTGCCATTGTGAGCTTCTTATTATTTAAAGAACTTAGTATATGAGTTAATGCTTAATAAACCGCTCTAACTGTAGATTTATTTTTTTGAAATCCATTTTGGTTGTTGGAAAATAAAGAGTTGCGTTCAAAAAAATCGATTAGCCTATTGTTTATAATTTTTTCCAATATTTTACCTACGTTTGAGAGCAGCGATATTGGCCTATAGTTTTTTCCCCCTTTTTTGTGTATTGCTTTTACTAAAGCATTTTTTAGAAGTTCCGGATATACACCTGTATCAAAACATAAATTAATGATATAGAATAAAGGCTCTGAGATAGAATCTGTAACCTCTCTCTCCAATATCTCTATCTATCTAATATGGACCAAAGTGATTTCAGATAATTGAAATTTCAGTTAATCCGAATTTTTTTATAAAATAGAACTTTAGAATGAATACAACATTGCAGATTGACTTAAAAGCATTTATACGATATGCTGTTACGTACATAGGTATTTATTAAAACCAAGAATAGAACAATTAGTTTACTTATTTTATGTATATGTACGGAAAATCGAAAATAAAACAGTTTCAATCTTAATTTTAATGTCTTAAAAATGAGGTAATTTTTAACTGCACTCGTTTCACGTTAGTTCTGTTTTTGGCTGCAATGTTTCTCCAACGTTTGATAAGCAAAACGTCCGCGGCGGTTGCATTTTCTTGTTGTTCTACATAAGTTAACGCTTTTTCTAGAGCCTCTAGTCCTTCTGAATGTGACATTTTTACTGGAATATTGTCAGTGGCTTCTACTTCGTTATCACCATCGTCATCACTGTCTATTTTATGAGTATTTTTGCATCCACTTTTAACTAATCAGTCACTCATTTCATCTTCCACAATATCACTGTTTAACCATTTACAAACATCGGTTTTCCTAACACTTTCACATCCTGATATTCTTGTAATAATTTGATGTAAACTTTCATTATCTTCTGTTTCTGCCTCTGAGCAATGTCTCTCCTCTTGTGGAATCAATTTTGGCCAAGATTTTTCCAGAGTACTACTCTTTACTTGATTCCAGGCTGAAGCTATCCAATATATAACATTTTTCAAATTTATCTTTTTAGCCAATCAGTAAGATTGCCACCTTCATCTACTTCTTCTAAAATATGCTCCAATAACAAACTCCTGTAATGGCGTTTTAAATTTTCCAGTACACCCCTGATCCATAGGCTGAATGAGAGAAGATACAGCAGGAGGCAAAAACATTGCTTTTATTTCCCCACTTTCAAGTTGCTCTGCACTTGGGTGAGTGGGGGCGTTATCTAGTAACAAAATACATTTTCTAGGATATCCATGTTCTTTTAAAAAAAGTTCCACTTTGGAAACAAAATCTCCAAAAAACCAGTCTTTAAATAAAGTCGCGTTTATCCAGGCATTGTTTTGATATTTATACAAAACAGGCAAAACATTGCAACGAATATTCTTAAAGGTTCGCAGATTTGCTGACTTACCAATACATAATAATGGGAGTTTGTGTCTTTTAGAAGCATTACTGCATGCAAAAACAGTAATACATTCTTTACTACGTTTGTAACCAGGTGCTCCAACTTCCGTTTTTGAAGCTAAGGTATTTGACGGTAACATTTTATAGTTCAAGCCTGTTTCATCACGATTATAGATTTGGTCGGGTTGCAAACCATGTTCTTTCATAAGCTTCTCAAAATTCTCTGCAAATTTTTTTGCAGCTGATATATCAGCTGACAATCTTTTTCCACAAACTTTCAGTTGACGTACGTCTTTTTTTCCACCTGTCTAGCCATCCATCACTTGCAGAATAATTTACAGGCGCTTCAATAGCCGGCAACTCTTCGCTTAAACTCACTGCCTTATGTTTTAAAATTGTTCCTGAAATTGGTATTCCACGTTCTCGATTCTGTGTAAACCATAAAAATGAAGAATCATCTACTTGTTGGTATTTACCGCTTTTAATACTTTTTCGTGCCTGTGTGGGCGATGACAAAACATTACACCATTTTTCAAGTTTTTCGCGATTTTTCTCCACTCTGAAACACTACTCATGGCTACACCTAAATCCTTCGCTATATTTTTAAGAAGTTCACCATTATCTAAACGTTGAATTGCTTCAAGTTTCTCTTTTAAGGTAATAACAACACGTTTACGCTTCATTTTGTAAAATATCTATTAAAACGAAACTATTACTTCTGCGATAATAATAGACGTAATGAGTAACTTATAACACTCGTCGACTAACCAAAACATAGACAGGGGTGAAATTCTAGACGTCGGGAAGTCCCCGATGAGTTAAGGAAACCATTCATCGTCTGTTTCGAATAATAGGGATTTTTTCGTTTAATGGGAATACAATTTGCTTTTTAACAGTTTGTTTCGGATAAGCCGGATTCAGATAATCGCGATTCGGATAATCGGGATTTTACTGTATTTGTAAATAAAGATCATTATATCCTCTTCATCAATCTCAGTTAAAAAATGTAAAAGCTGGTTATGCTCAGACGGCTATACTACCGATGAATCCTCATTTACATTTTATGACTCTATTGTATAGCAGAGGTTTTTCAGCTTAAAATAGGGTGAACCCTCAAACAAAACAAGGAGCAAAATCCAGTAAAATGCATAAAAAAAATCTCTTTTTCTTGGGCACATTCAACATTTATTTGCATCTACAATGAGAGAATTCTGCTATGAACTCCAAACAAATACATTTTAGGTAAACATTTGTTTTAAACTTTTATTACTAGATTGTAGATTGAGCTAGATTCATTTATTGACTATTCGGTAGCTAATTTTTATTTTAAATGTAATCATGGTACGGAACACTAATTGCGCAAGTCCAACTTGCACTTGACGTTTTTTTTTTTTAATTTTACATGTTTGTTTTAAAAACTGTGTTACTGACAACAGCGCAAAAACTCCTGTTCTACATTCGTATCTATTTATAGTCCGTGAGAGCTTGAAAATAAACCACGTTTGTTTTGTTAAATTAAATGGAAGAGTAATGGATATTTTAGATGTTGGTTCTCGAAATGACAATACACAGTACAACAATTAAACAGTGTCGTAAATTACTCATATGAGTCACGATAATCATTGATATTTTTATCCTAATGCATGGGAATTCAGGATAAGCTATTATTATTAATTTCAAATACTTTTAATACTTGATTATAACTAAGAGACGATGTTTCTGGATAAAAATAAGCGTTTTTTTTTCACGGAAAAAGAGGCTTTGATAAGATAGAGTGACTTATAAGGAAGAAATACCTATCCGTCTCCTCCCACCCCGGTTATATGACAGTATAGTCACAGTAAACATACTACAGTAGCGAAACTGAGCTCCAATTTGGTGACGAGATTTTGACGGCGCGTGCGTCGATGGGTCCTTTTTCAAAATGGCCGCTCAGTGTTTACATCCGATCTCGGAATGTGTTTTGGAAATGTATTGTCCATCGTTTCTTGATGTGACTGCAGTTTATATGAATATAAAGACAGAAGGAAAAGAGAGTTAGTAAAAAAAGAGAATTAAAAACGTTTGTAAGTGAAAAGAATCGAAAAGGTTGAGAAACAATTTATATAATCATGGGGAAAGGACGTTATTGTTGTGCCGTTGAGAATTGCAATATTCCATATAATTATTTGCTCAAGTCACACTTTTTTATGCTCTAAAATTTGCAAATAAGAAATTTCTAACTCAATCAGGGCGCGCTAAGACTATTATTCTAAATCATAACTAAATTTAATTATGCTTTATTTACATCACATGTAATCATCAACAGTATTATCTGTCAAAGTTTAAGTTGCTGCATTAATGATTTTTTTTTTGCAGTTCCTCTGCTTTTAGTTGAAACAATGATTTTATAGAAATCATGGAATGCGATTAAAGTTGTTGCGAGTTGTTAAAAATTTTAATAAATCTCTATTGCTTGCTTTCACAAAACAACTTTTCACTATCTTAAATGCATTTTTGAAAAAATACATATGCATGAAACAATATTATCATTACTAATGTACATTTTGTTTAGGCATATTTGCTCAAGAGACAGCCTTCCAGGGAACCTTGATTGATTTAATAAAATGTTCGTATTGGTAGAGTGATTTGGTCATTAAAGCTTGAAATTTATTTCTAAACTTAGTTCGGCTGGTTATTTAAAAATTCTGACCTCGGATTCCCAAAAATACATATAGGTATAGGGATCTGTTCGGTAGTGAAAAACTTTTTTTGTGTGCCTGTGTAGTTTTTTTATGATTAATAAATAATCCTCCAAATTCTGGTTTTTAGAAAGATTTATTTTTGTGTAAACAAGTATTCAGTTATTTAAAACTATTTAGATTTGATAAATTATAAATAAAACATATTATTTTTTTTTTTCTAAAAGGTGTATTCTCAAGAGGGTTCTAGTTTTCAATAACTTCATCTAAATTAATTGTTTGACACACCTTTTCTAATAATAAACCTGATAAATTTAACACTGTTCAATTGCAAGTACAATTAATACTCTGAAAGTGACTTTTTTTTCTATTTTTCTCTATAAATTACATTGCTCCTTTTTCATGCCAATCTTTCAAAAGTTTCTGTGAATATATTGTAAGGAATACAGAACCTATAACAACATATTTATTATTTTTCAAATTTTAGACAGTATATTTTATTTTCTTATAAGCTGGGTTTGAAAGTTTAAATATTAAGTGTCATGTTGAGATCACAAAACCACTGGGGAATGGGATTATTGAAATAACTGATATAAATGGATTATTGAATCAAATATGCTATTAAAATAAGAAAAATTTTAATGTGATTCCAAAGAAATTATTGTAATATGATTTTGTCAGACAATTGTGCCAGAGGGTAAAATAATCTGAAAATAAGTTCGTTAAATGGACAGTACACCTAATCGAAGTCCATTTTGATAGTAATTATGGTTACTATTAAAATTTTGAAGATTTAGTTACCTGTTATTAATATTCCTCCTATAAAGAACTTATTTTTATTGTTGTATACCTATACTATAAATTAAATATAGTTATTTTCCTTTTAAACTGTAATTGACAAGACTCAGTATATATGAGTCAACCATTTCTCCTAATGAAGCTAATATGGTTAGCGAAACGCGCGTCGAGTGCAAAAATAAAGTGTTTGGTGTAGTGGTGATATATACTGAGTAGTGTCATTGTGTCAAAGATTCCACATTCCGAATATAGTTGTAATTGACAAGTCAGCTTGGTCATAACTAAGTATTGTATGTAACTATCATTAGGAAATTACTGTATTGACTCTCTGATCTAATTATTAATTCATTTTAAATAAAAGCAAGCGTTAATTACATTATCAAAAAGCAATACAGGTAACAGAACACAAAAAGGTATAGAACCTCTAAGAATCATTCACATAGAAAATAGAGCTCTATACATATACGTTCATAATTCATTAATAATATTATATTAACCTTTCTCGAAGTTACACAATATAGTTTTGTAGTTTAAGAAAAAATAAGTACCAAAAAAGTAGATAGTGTTTTTTAATTAACGAGAGATCTATCACACCAAACAACACAACACTGCTTAGAAAAAAATGCTCTTATTTTAGAAGATGTTGACATCTTAGTAATGACAATTAAAATTAAATTAATTAAGTCCTTAAAAAACATCTTTAATCACAAATTTACTTGAAAAATGATATAAATAAAACTTTAACCTCAAACAGTGACGTTTAACTTCGATAGACTTTTGAATTTTTGGATAAAGTTATTAAAAACTGAAGTTGAATATGAAGAATTCCATCAAATACCTTCCTATCAAGTTTTTCACCTGTATTCATTTATTTTCTAACAAAGTGCTCCATTCTTTTTGTTTTTTTTTATGTTACTCATGCTGTATTAAAATAGCAAATCAAAAATTTTCAAACATTTCTATATCTATGATTTTGAATGATAAAACTTTGCACAACTTTATTTGTATTTCAAATCTCGCGCTGGTCCACTTTTAACATGGCGGATTGCCACGTGACCTTCTGAAAAACGAACCTGATTTTCCTATGCGATTATCCTTGAGTTTCGCTACTGTATAGTGTGTTTACTGTGGTATAGTACTAGATCAATTATTTCTTCGTCTCACTTTTTACCAATGAAAATATAAAGGTTCCCAATACCTATAACACAGATACAAAACAAGGTGTTGTTCTTGGACAAAGATTATATGGAAGACATGTATTCTGATATTCTGAAATCTACCTTACCATCAGAATGCTCAAATGTCCTTAATTTTTTTTTCGTGAGACTTTTGAGTTTTTTTGAGGTTATAGTAAAATACGGATGTCGTAGATCAAAGTAAACTTTAAATTCGGTTTTAGAGCATTAAAATACATAGGGAATGGTGTGTTAATTTGATCACAAAATACGAGTATTATAGTTTGTTTCGGTTTTTGTAAAAAAAAGCATTTATTTTCTTAACGTTCTGTCGGACACTCAGGCCTCACAAAAAAAAAATGAAGACATTTGAACATTCTGGTGGTAAGGTAGGCTTCAGAACATTAGAATATCTGTTTTCCATATGGTCTTTGGGCAAGAAGAACCCATTTTTTTTATTATGGACCTGTGTAATTGAAGATTAATTATAATGTATGTACTTATACAGTAAGTACAAAAAGTTTCCATACACCACCTGCTTCCTATACTGTTTTTCTGTTATGTTTAACTAATTAATTGGAACTATGAGAAAACATGTTTAAATTAATATTTGAAACCTAACCAACGAGGATGAGTATTAAAAACAACTACATTTTATTTAGAAGTTACATTATTGTTATAAAAATGTAAACAAAATTAATATCAAAAAAGTCTCCATACACTTAACAATTACCAATAATAGTTTGAAGGAGTTTAACGGAAAATAACAACTTCGTTTAAACTAATATTTAGTGAAACCGCCGCACATTGGTGCGGCGCACAGTGGGGAAAAACGAAAAATCGTGTTTCAAAATTGTCTAGAGCCTTCAATTTTGGTTCGATTTGGACGTTTTTTTTTTTAAATTGAAGCTTATTAAATTCCGAACAAAGTGGTCGGAGGCGATTTTTCAATTAAACTTTTGTTTCAAAATGGCGGACGTTGGTTTCTGATTATATAGCGACTGAGACACAGAAAACGCTTACAGTTTTAAACCAAGTTGTGCTAAAATGCGTGTATGTATGTTTTTTTATGTCGCAGATAATATATCTAATATCACAGTTACAAGATTAATAATAATGACCCCAAAATGGCTGCCATGAACAATAAAAGTATTATAAATATGAATAAACGTACTATTATTATTTTATATCCATAACATTTGCATAAATAATTTCTTTAAGGTTGTTAATTATAAATATGTTTCAACAATTGACTTAAAATGACAAATCAAATATGGCGGATGCCAAAATTGAATCGAGCAAGAAAGTTTCTCTGTGGCATTTAGACTGTGGCAGTCAGATCATTCAAGTTATTCAAGTTTAGTTGCGGGATTTAAATTTTCATGCAGTTATTGCTAGAATATTGCTGCTATAAATTTTAAGTATCGTAGACAATTTTCTAGCAGATACAAAAAACAGCGATACACGCAGAAAAGGACAGCTCACACAGCTAGAAAATGACTACAACAGCTAAAACGTTTTGTTAAAATAGAGACAGCTAAATATTCTGCTGCACTAGCCACATTGTTTGCTGTTGTAGCAAAAAGTGGCTGCTGTTGCTAAACAGTGGCTAATGCAGCAAAATATTTAACTGTCCCTATTTTAGCATTTCTCTGCGTGTATTTTGTAAGAGTAATAATAATCTTTATTAACGAGAAAACCCTTTAGTACATATACAGAACTACTGAATTATAGGAATAGACTAGAAAAATAAGAAAATAAATTAACTTACTCTTACATAAAATATTTAGCTGTCCCTATTTTAACAAAACGTTTTAGCTGTTGTAGCCATTTTCTAGCTGTGTGAGCTGTCCTTTTCTGCGTGTATCGCTGTTTTTTGTATCTGCTAGAAAATTGTCTACGATACATAAAATTTACAGCAGCAATATTCTAGCAATAACTGCATGAAAATTTAAATCCCGCAACTAAACTTGAATAACTTGAATGATCTGACTGCCACAGTTTAAATGCTACAGAGAAAACTTTCTTGCTCGATTCAATTTTGGCATCCGCCATACTTGATTTGTCATTTTAAGTCAATTGTCATGTCATTTTGGGTTCATTATTATTAATCTTGTAACTGTGATATTAGATATATTATCTGCGACATAAAAAAACATACATACACGCATTTTAGCACAACTTGGTTTGAAACTGTAAGCGTTTTCTGTGTCTCAGTCGCTATATAATCAGAAACCGCCATTTTGAAGACGTCCGCCATTTTGAAATAAAAGTTTAATTGCAAAATCGGCTCCGACAACTTTGTTCGGAATTTAATAAGCTTCAATTTTAAAAAAAAATCGTCCAAATCGAACCAAAATTGAAGGCTCTAGACAATTTTGAAACACGATTTTTCGTTTTTCCCCACTGTGCGACGGCGTAAAAAATCGGATATTGGATGAAAAAATTAAAGATGTATTTTTCGAATATTGACGATTTTTTCCTTTAATATATATCATAAACCATACATAAATATGTTTATAACTAATTTATTCCTTCTGCCTTCCTTAAAATTATCCATTGAAGTGTGACATTTTCGTCAATGTTGGAATTTCTGTAATTCGAGAAATTACATTCTAAATTCTCTGTGGACAACATAACTACGAGTATGAGTTAAACGCTTAGTAGAACTTGTTTATTAGGTTTCAAACAACAAATTAATCTTAGTGTAACGTCATTAGAGGGCTACAATATATTAATAAATATTTGACATATTCGACACAAAAAATTATTCTTACTTCAATATTCAAAGATGCATAAAGGTTTTGGAATGAGGTGGAATGAGATGGCGCTTTCACCATCTTATAGGGCAAAGTCTCTAGTGTCCGGAGATATCCGATTTTTATCCCCCTTCGTCCCCTTTGGTAAAAAAATGGACATTAAAGTTCCCCCGACTTGATCTAACGTTCTCCACTCAGCCATTGTCTCGGGCAATATTCCAATGAAATGAAAAAATGACGATATACTCCTCATTTATTATGAAGTATACACTTCTAAAAAAAGGGCAATTAAACTCTCGTTGCCTCTTTTCGGCAACGCGGCTTGACTACTTTGAAATTTCGATCTCAATGTGAGTGTTTGCTTACATCGCGCGCCATAGTGAGACAAATGCGAAATTTTTCGGTCATTTGCTCATAACTTCGACATTTGTCAATGAAATGACCTCAATTTAATAAACATAATGTACAATTTATATGTTTGCAGAAATATGAAATCAAAATCATACAATTTATTATCACGAGCACGATACGCTTTTTGAACTGCCGAAATATTTGTATCACTATACCCATGGTACTACATGCCAGTGTCAATCCACAAGTTATTGATTCATGGCAGCGATATTATAACAAATGCTATCGTGCCAATAGGGCAATTATCTGAAGATGCTCAGGAAGCAAATCACAAATATTTAAGAAAATATAGAGAAAACCATTCGCGAAGAATGTCTCGAATATATAATAATGAAGATATTTTTAATAATTTGACGATTGCTTCAGATCCGATAATCTCTAATACGCGAAAATTGATGGAACGTAAGAAGAAAGAATTGTCCGAAGATGTAAAACACTTATTACATTTCAGTGATGATGATACAGATTACGATGATTAAAACAAGAAGTACAAATGTGAGAGGCAAGGGGACTCACAAAAATCAAGCACCCCGAGGGATCAAATATCTGTCACGTCCACGTCGTTGATCCTGGGTAACACTAAGAGCAGATAATTGATATTTGAAATATTATTCGCTTCATGAGTGTATTTTGTTGGGTTAATGTTCCGTTACATGTCGCATGCGTAGGGCAATCGTAACACGGGACAATGATATTAATGCTGCGTAAGCACAACCAGTGTTTCTAATTTTAGCTATACCTCGAAAATAAAAAAAAATGTACCGGCTGGCACTTATTGCAGAATCAGCCGTGTTGTGCCGCTCTGCTTGAATAGACTTAGTAAGTGGCCGGCAGAGTGCAGTATAAGCATCTATTTGTTATAGTTTTCCGTTAGTTACTTGGATAAAGGACGAAAGATGTGTTCTCGTATTTGCTGAACCTAGCCCAGCTGATGAGCCGTGACACGGCGAAACGCGTCTTGGGATGGTTCAGCAAATACGAAGAACACTTTTGGTAACTTCTGAAAATAGGATTCTTTTCGTTTTTAGTTGTTATAACCAACGCTGCCATCTATGCCTTCGAGCAGTAAGCTCAAGAAAGGTGTTTTTCTGCAATAAGTGTCAGCCGTGTTGTGCCGCTCTGCTTGAATAGACTTAGTAAGTCGCCGATAGAGTGCAGTATAAGCATCTATTTGTTATAGACTTTTTTGACATTAATTTTGTTTACATTTTTATAACAATGATGTTAACTTCTAAATAAAATGTTCCGTAGTTGTTTTTAATACTAATTCTCGTTGGTTAAGTTTCAAATATTAATTTAAACATGTTTTCTCATAGTTCCAAGATCTTTTGGACTGACTGTATGTAGGGGTAGTAACAGAAATAAATAGCCGGTCAAGTGCAAGTTGCACTTGCGCAATTAGTGTTCCGTACGTTAATTGCTTTTAAAACAAGAATTGTTGTTACGGAGGTATAAAGTAATCAGTGACTTGACAAAACAGACCCTAAATGAGTTTTCAACAATTTTTTTTTATGTGTAAGATAAATTACACAGCCCCACAAAAAAAAAGTGGGGTATACTTTTGATGCGATAAATCAGATCCGTAGTATTTTTGCCAGCTGATCACGAATCTGACGTCAGAATATCGCCATCACATCTCAATTTTTTTCTAACCTCAAAAAATAGGTAAAAATTAGTAAATATAAGAAAAATATACTCCTAAAAAATTGATTCAAGCTTTTTCATGAATCCAAAGATGTATTAATATGTATTCGGACACGCTAAGCTAATATTCATCGGTTGGATTGAGCCATACAGTTCTGTTTTCTTTCTAACCTCAATAAATCAGACAGATATAGTGCTTCTCGAATGCAAAAACGAATTCAAATTAAAATTTAACCGATCCTTACCAAATTTGGTACACGGGGATTTTTTGGGTCGCTGATCACGAATCTGAGGTTGGATTTGCAAAATTCAAGATGGCAGATGTTTTCGCGCCATTTTGAACGCCGAGAAAATTCATCGGTCGATTTTTATTCTTCTACCTGCATCCAGGGCACCTCCACGTGGTGACGGCGGGCAACGGTGTTACTCCACTAGCCGGCAGAGTCCCTAGATAACGGCTTAGATGCCGTCATGGCAGGTAGAAGAAAGAGAATTACGATGCAGGGACTCGGAAACCCAGTATCGGCGGTTGGTCAGGGTAGGAAAGCGGGCCCGCAGCCGTCATCATCCAGTGACCGTAGCTCTTCATGTGTGGGTGACTTGGCTCATGTAGAGTATAATGCTACAAGAAAACGGTCTCACGGTACAAGGACTTTTCATAAGTGCGATAAAAACAGTGATTCATTTTGTTATATTTGCTGTCAACACGTATTGAGTAAAATGGGGTCACCGATAACGGATAAGATTAAAACCTTATATAAGGATTGTTTTAACATTGAAATACAGCACCAGGATACAGATTGGGTTCCCCACATCATTTGCAGTTCTTGCAAAATAGTGTTGTACATCAATAAGAAGGCGATTAAATATTCCAGACCAGCAATATGGAATAGACCATACAGTGAAAAATGATTGCTACTTTTGTATGAATGTTGTATCTAGGCATAACCGAAAAAATAAAAGCACTATTACTTATAACGATGTTTCGACAGTAACAAGACCAACTAAACTAATTCCGCCTCCTGAACCACTTGATGCTGATGTTATGGAAACAAATGATTTCACCTTATCAGTTCATGCCGAAAACATTGAGACTGTCGAAAAAAGATTCAAACACTGTTACTAATGAATGTTCTAGTGACAACCTATCATATACTAGTGACACAGATAAAGAATTTCTACCATACAACCGTAAACCAGAACCAATACTCGTATCACAGTCAGAACTTAGTGATCTAGTCAGAGATTTAGGCTTATCCAATGATGGTTCAGAGCATCTTGCTTCCTTTTTAAAGAAAAGACATTTACTTAAGCCAGAAGCTACGATTTCTTATTATAGAAACAGAGATGAAGAATTTCGAAAATATTTCACAATGGACGAGGAATTGTCACTTTCATATTGAAACCGATGTAAAAGGTCTAATGGATGAATTTCAAAATAACTCATACGATCCTGAAGAATGGAGACTATTTTTTGAGGTCTATTTTTTGAGGTCTATTTTTTGAGGTTACAGGGTATGGGAGTCTAAGGTTTCAGGGTTTAGGGTTTAAGAGTATCAGGTTTGAGGATTCCCCAACTGTATACCAAATTTTGTAGGAATCGGTTGGTTTTCAAAAATTTTGTCCGCCATCTTGGATCCGCCATTTTGAATTTTGCAAATCCGACCTCAGATTCATGATCAGCAACCCAAAAAACCCCCCGTGTGCCAAATTTGGTAAGAATCGGTTGAATTTTAATTTGAATTCGTTTTTGCATTCGAGAAGCACTATATCTGTCTGATTTATTGAGGTTAGAAAGAAAACAGAACTGTATGGCTTAATCCAACCGATGAATATTAGCTTAGCGTGTCCGAATACATATTAATACATCTTTGGATTCATGAAAAAGCTTGAATCAATTTTTTAGGAGTATATTTTTCTTAATTTTTACTAATTTTTACCTACTTTTTGAGGTTAGAAAAAAAATTGAGATGTGATGGCGATATTCTGACGTCAGATTCGTGATCAGCGGGCAAAAATACTACGGATTTAATATATCGCATCAAAAGTATACCCCACTTTTTTTTTGTGGGGCTGTGCTATTAAAGGTGATAATTTTCGTTCAGCCTACACCCTATGGAAAATAATCCAGTATTTTTTAAGATTTTTTGATCAGTCTTTTCGAGATAAGGGGGAGAACAGCAATTTCTCTCTATTTTTTAAAAATAATATGAAGAAAAGTGTACAAGTATTACATTATATGTTATATATTTTTGAATTCGTGTTTTTACCTTTCATTTGACACCCCATTCGATGACCTGGTAAGATTTATTTTTCATTTCCGATTTCACCCCCCAAAACTAACCCCTTAAGTCAAAATTGAACTTTCAAAACTACACGGCTATGATGAAGCTATCAATTCCTATATTAGTGCCAAACTTCACCTTTCTATGTCAAATAGTTTCGGAGAAAATCGGGTGTGACAGACAGACGCACGGACAGACACCGAAATGATCTTATAAGTGTTCCGTACGGAACACTAAAAAGTCGTTAGACTGAAGGTAATACTATAATGATGAAATTAATTACATTAAATAAAACTAGAATTAAAAAAACGAAATTATACAGACATTACAAAGTTCGGAAAAACATGTTTAATAATCATTTTTCGTCCTTGTCCGACACTTTTCCTCTCGAAATCACGTTCTGGTAGATTATTAACGTTTTTTAACTGAAAGTAACGTTCCACCCACTTGCTAACGAATGCCCTCGATATGCTCATATACTTAGCAGCCGCTGTAGACGTCATTTTCGGACCTTTTAGATCAGGGCTGTCAAGGTCATCCACAGTTCGAGCCAATTTCGGAGGTAACGCCTCCCGCTGCCCCCACCACTGCTAGACGTTAAGCGGCCGAGCCGCCGATCGCGTCTCGGCCGCTTACCAAACACAATGCGCTCCTCCTATGTCTCTCATAACCGCTCCTGAGACTGCGCGATCGGCGGCAGCAGCAGTGGTTGGGGCAGCGGAAGACGTTACCTCCGAAATTGGCTCGAACTGTGCATGACCTTGACAGCCCTGTTTTAGATGATTACATAAGAACACAGCCTCGAAGCGCGAAGCGTATGCTGCATTCATGTTCGATAATGTACTATTTAACCATAAATAAGGTTAGAAATGAACCTCTTTCCACAAAGCATTGTTTGCAGGGGTGCCAACAATAACCTAAAAAAAAGGAATTTCTTTTACCGATTACAAGTGATAAGGCGACACGTTTTTATACCAACTGTATATTTATAATAATCAGAAAATAATCATTGCTTAACTTTTTGCGTAAATTTAATTAAAATCATTTTATTAAAAAATTTTTATTACCTACAATATTACTTGTTAACTTTTGAAGGTTGATTTTAATTTCCAGCTTTGTGTAAAGTCATAAAAATTGATTCGGTAGCTACAAAGCACCAGAAAATGTGAAAGGTTATTCGGCAACTAAAATGTAATTTCGGTTTCCTTTTAGTGAGATACTTTGCGGTTATTTGATGACCGGTGAGGGAGCTGTACACAATATTCTAGATCGTGATTAATTAACGTTTGGCAAATTGGATAAAAATTAGACAGTGGACGTTTAATAATCAATATACAGTCTGTCAAGTAAGAACGTGACTGCCTGTATTCTGGAAAAAATGTGTTTCGAGAACAATTTTTGCCATCAATGCATTCTTTTCTGTGTTAAACAACGGCGCAATTACCTTAGTAAGGTATCTAATTGCCTCCTGCATCTTCGAAGCATGTTGCCGACGAGATTTTTATCTATAATGATCTCCAAATTTTTCGAATCTCGCGACATAACTGAATCAAAGTCTTCAGAGTTGAGCTTTTTCTTTACAAGGGATTAAATGTTTTCAATAAGGTTGGCATCTGGCGATTGTGAGGGAGACTTTTATCGTAATCCCCCGCGAGTCGCTTCGAGACGTGATTTTCACTTAGCAAAGATGTCGAATGGTCTCATGGGACGCATTCAAATCCGATTTTCTTAATTTTGCCGCTCCTTGAAGTAGCGCAAATTTCGGGTCTCGTGAAAACAAAAACACTGCCTACCCAGCCACGTTTTGGCAAGTCGTCCACATTTTTCGTCTCGTTAAAATGATTTATCCATTTCTTCACAAACGGCAGTGACTTTTTAATATGTTTAGCGACGGCGAAATGTATCATTCTAAGCCTCTTTGGATGGGAACAAAGAAAGACTGCTTCGAACGAATGCGCAAATAGAAGCTGATAAAAATCATCACATCAGATTTACCTCTAACTCTTGTCTCACACATTTTTATTTTATATTTAGTTACTAGCCGGGCCCGCGCCTCCGCTCGCGTGGACTTGATTCACTACTATCGTCACTGCTTATTCCTTATGTTACCCAACGTAATAAAATATATCCCATTATTTCTCCTTATCTCCCAATATTTCTCCTTATTTCCCATTATCTCTACATAATTTCCATTATCTAGGCTTACCTCTGCTCATCTCCCATTATTTCTCCTTATCTCCCATTATTTCTCCTTATCTCCCATTATCTCACCTTAATTCCCATTATCTAGGCTTATCTCGACTTATCTACCATTATTTCTCCTTATCTCCCATTATCTCACCATAACTTCCATTATTTAGACTTATCTCTGCTTATCTCCCATTATCTCTCCTCCATATCTCCCATTATTTATACTTATCTCCCATTATCTCACCTTATCTCCCATTATCGAGGCTTATCTCGACTTATCTCCCATTATTTCTCCTTATCTCCAATTATCTCACCTTACCTCCCATTATCTAGGCTTATATCGAATTATATAGAACATATGTATAAATTTATAAAAACACGTAAATCGGATAAGTGGTTGTCGAGTGATAAGCGCACTAACGGACAGACAGACAGAGAGACGTTGCATTTTATATATATATATTGTATTCTTTGCTACATGATATTGTTCCATATTTAATGCTTTAGGGAGTGAATTACAAGAGAACGCGCTAGCGGCAAACTTTTCTCCGACTTAATTCACTATTATCGTCACTGCTTATTCCTTATGTCACCTAATAAAATGTAGCCTATAACCTGGCCAGAGAACATACGTATGGTTAAAAAAAGCACGTAAATCGGATAAGTAGTTCTGCAGTGATAAGCACACTAACGGACGGACAGACAGACAGACAAACGGACAGAGAGACATTGCATTTTATAAATATTATAGATATTCTCTGCTACATAATATGGTTCCATATTTAATGGTTTGGACGTGTATTGCAAGAGAACGCGCTAGCGGCAAACTTTGTCCGACTTCATTTACTATTATTGTCACTGCTCATTCCTTATGCTACCTACCGTAATAAAATATAGCCTATAACCTGGCCGGAGAAGATATGTATGTTTTTAAAAAAAAAAAAGTACGAAAATCGGATAAGTGATTCTCCAGTGATAAGCGCACTAACGGACAGACAGACAGACAGAATACGTTGCATTTTATTATATATTATAGATGTAATAAAATATATACCTATAACCTGGTCAGAGAACATATGTATGAATTTAAAAAATCACGTAAATCGGATAAGTGGTTCTCGAGGGATAAGCGCATTAACGGACAGACAGACAGACAGACAAACATTGCATTTTATATATTATAGATATAGATTATTTTTATTATTATATAACCTGGCCAAAGAATATATGCATGAATTTAAAAAAAGACAGGTAAATCTGATAAGTGGTTCCTGCGTGGTAAACGCACTAATGGACAGACAGACAGACAGAGAGACATTGCATTTTATATATATTATAGATTATACATATACAGATACATAATATTGTTCCATATTTAATGGTTAAGGTATTATTGCAAAGGCACGCGCTAACGGCAAACTTATTTGCGACATCATTCACTATTTTACGTCACTGCTCATTCTTTATGCTATCTAGCGTAATAAAATATAGCCTATAACCTGGCCAGAGAACATATGTATGTTTAAAAAAAAAAGTACGTAAATCGGATAAGTGGTTTTTCAGTGATAGGCGCACTAACGGACAGACAGACAGACAGACAGAGAGACGTTGCATTTTATATATATTATAGATGTAATAAAATATATATATCTAAAACCTGGTCAGAGAACATATGTACGAATTTAAACAACCACGTAAATCGGATAAGTGGTTCTCGAGGGATAAACGCACTAACGGACAGACAGACAGACAGAGGTTTGCAATTTGTTTATATTATAGGTATAGATTATTATTATTATTATATAACCTGGCCAAAGAATATATGTATGAATTTAAAAAAAGACGTAAATCGGATAAGTGGTTCTCGCGTGATAAACGCACCAGTGGACAGACAGACAGACAGTGAGACATTGCATTTTATATATATTATAGATTCTATATATTTTCTACTACATAATATTGTTCCATATTTAATGGTTTAGACTGTGTATTGCAAGGGAACGCGCTAGCGATAAACTTTTTTCCGACTTCATTCACTATTATCGTCACTGCTCATTCCTTATGCTACCTATCGTAATAAAATATAGCCTATAACCTGGCCAGAGAACATATGTATGTTTTAAAAAAAAAAGTACGTAAATCGGATAAGTGGTTCTCCAGTGATAAGTTCACTAACGGACAGACAGACAGACAGAGAGACGTTGCATTTTATATATATTATAGATATAACATTTTAGGTCATAATAAAATATTTCCAATTGCTTTTATATATTGTGTTTCAAATTGCAAATAACACAGAATATGTAAGATGGGCCAATTTCTGTAACAATCATATTACAAACATAACGCAACTTTTCAAAATTTTTTTGTTTTGATTGTAGTAAAGGGTGTTGAGCAACATTAATGACTCTTCACATTTTTTTGTGGTGGAAAAAAATTGCTGTATTAACGCATTAAACATTAAAGATTGTTCATCGTAGTCTTGCACTAATTGAAATTCGATGCGGGTTTATCCACAGACATTGTCTCAATTCATTAACATAAGCATCATTTCAAGCAGCCACCGGAGTGTCATATTTCCACTTTGACATAAATCAGAAATTTAAATTACCCAATCGCTAGCCAGATGCTTAAGAGTTACGTTTATATTTGTGAAGTAGGAAGCTACATAAATATGCAACAATTTGTTATGTTAGTTCTGGTTGTAACTTTACTTTACCGATATTTATTTGGCACTTCTTTTATTGTTGTGGGGCCCACTCACCTGAAAATAAAATAAAATAAATTAATAAGATTTTATCGACATATTTTGTCATGTTTATAGTTTTGACAATGTTTAAAAACCTATGTTGAGCATTTAGTCAAATTTGTAAATAGATCGTAGAGCTTTCAGATGGACAGAAGTAGAATCTGCGATTAGAGAAGCAACAACAGCTGGTGCTTGTCCAGATAATCAAGCGACACTTACGGTAATTTCTAAACCTACACTGAAGAGGTACAGGACAATGGGATGGAGGACAAGCTCGCTAGACTCAAGACCGGCAAACACCTGAAAAAATTTGGGATATATCTAAGTCACCGGTAAGGACACCTTTTAAAGATCAGTGCTCTAAAAAGGAATGGTATTGAGATCCAGGTCGCAGGCAAGCCAAAGATTTTATATCCTACTTCTGAGAAGGCACAAACTGAAGGGCTACCGCTCCTTAAGAAAAGTACTGTCCCTTGTTAGGATTCTTACGGGACACTGTAAGTGTATATAGCATTGTTAGATGTGGAGGAATGTAGAAGATAAGATGAAGAAATGCTGCTCCATTTATTCTACGCCTGTAAGGCATGGGGAATTGTATATACATATACCATATATATATATACATATATATATATATATATATATATATATATATATATATATATATATATATATATATATATATATATATATATATATATAAAGGGTGTTTTTTTATAGAGGTATAGAACTTTGAAATGGAATAAAACAAAGATGAATTTTTTAAATTGACATGAAATTTACTTTATTCGAAAGATAATCTTCTGGCATCATAATTTAAATATGACTTCTGGCATATGACCGCCACGGCTGGCTCGGACGTAGTCTAATCTGGAGGTCCAATTTTCGATGACTTTTTCCAACATTTGTGGCCGTATATCGGCAATAACGCGGGCGAATGTTGTCCTCCAAGTGGTCAATCGTTTCGGGCTTATCGGCGTAGACTAGCGACTTCACATATCCCCACAGAAAATAGTCTAGCGGCGTTAAATCGCACGATCTTGGAGGCCAATTCACGGGTCCGAAATGTGAAACTATGCGGTTATCAAACGTTTCCTTCAATAAATCAATTGTGGCACGAGCTGTGTGGCATGTTGCGCCGTCTTGTTGAAACCACAGCTCCTGCACATCATGGTTGTTCAATTGATGAACGAAAAAGTCAGTAATCATGGCTCTATAGCGGTCACCATTGACTGTAACGTTCTGACTAGCATCGTTTTTAAAGAAGTGTACGGACCAATGATTCCACCAGCCCAGAAAGCACACCAAACAGTCAGTTTTTCTGGATGTAACGGTGTCTCAACATACACTTGAGGATTATCATCACTCCAAATAGGGCAGTTTTGTTTATTGACGTATCCATTCAAACAAAAGTGAGCTTCATCGCTAAACAAAATTCGCTTATGAAAATCGGGATCAACGGCAATCTTGTTTTGGGCCCATTCATTGAAACTACGCCTTGCTAGGTGATCGTGTGGTTTCAATTGTTGCACGAGTTGGATTTTCCGCAAAATCTTCCATAAAGTGGATGGACACATATCCAATTCCTGTGCACGATGGCGGATAGACTGATTCGGGTCTTCCTCTACGCTAGGCTCTTCAGCAGCAATGACTTCTTTTGTACGCACTGTACGACGTCTCTGTGGATGCGTATTATCATTTAGAGTAAACGTGGTGCGAAAACGTTCCATAGTTAATCGAATTAATTGCTCTGATGGACGATTATGTTGACCGTAAAATGGACGTAGTGCGCGATACGTATTTCGAACAGAACCATGATTTTCAAAATAAATTTGCACAATTTGGAAGCGTTGTTCAGGCGTCAGTCTAGTCATGTTGAAATGCCAAACCAAACTAAACATGGCCGCCAGTTAAAAAAGTGTTGCCAACTTAAAGTTTTATACCTCTATAAAAAACACCCTTTACATATATATATATATATATATATATATATATATATATATATATATATATATATATATATATATATATATATATATGTATATATATATATATATATATATATATATATATATATATATATATATATATATATATATACAGTAATACCCCGCTTAGCGCGACCCCGTTACGCGCGGTTTCACTATAACGCGAATTTCAAATTTCGCGCTCATGTAGTCATTAACTTCTCTATGGTCGCGGGGGGATCCCCGCTTTCTCTGAATATTCTCTTTGAAGAATTGGGAATTCCCTGTCCTTCGACTTTGTTCTATGGGGATTTCCTCGTTCGTTTCGTGTGTTCATTTGTTCCGTAATGTTAGTTCGGTCGGCTGGCAGTTTTGTTTTAATATTTATTGGAGATACATACATACATAATTTAACCCTACGTTAAAAATGCCGCCTGTAAAGAAAAAAGAGCGTAAAAGCGTCACTTTGGAATTGAAGATGAAAGTGTTAAGAAGAATGGAAAATGGAGGCAAAGCAACAATTGTTGGGAGAGATTTTGGACTCTCAGAATCGACTGTGAGAACGATTTATAAAAATCGGGAAAAAATTAAAATCTCCAGCGAAGGTTCAACACCTATAAGTGCAACAAAACTTTCTCGTTCGAGATCATCTATCTTAGAAAGAATGGAGAAATTACTGTCAGTCTGGATCGAAGATTTGAATAAGAAGAACACACCACTAAGTCAAGATCTCATATGCACAAAAGCAAAATCTTTGTATGAGATGCTGAAAACAAAAGAAGGAGAAGGGAGTGCCACTCCGACTTTTGCTGCCAGCAGAGGCTGGTTCCATCGGTTCAAGCAGCGTTCTAATCTTCACAATATCCACATAACAGGCGAGGCGGCCAGCGCGGACATTCAAGCTGCAGCTGAGTTTCCAGACAAGTTTCAAGACTTCGTTAGACGAGAGAAAATTCCTGCTTGTCTCATCTTCAATGTTGATGAGACCGCACTTTACTGGAAAAAAATGCCATCTCGAACATTCATTTCTAAGGAAGAACGTCAAGCCAGTGGTTTCAAAGCTGCGAAAGATCGACTAACACTTCTGCTGGGTGGTAATGCCACTGGTGATTTCAAACTGAAACCTTTACTAGTGTACCATTCAGAAACACCCCGTGCAATGCGAGGCACAGACAAGACAAGTCTACCAGTTGTGTGGCGATCAAACAGAAAGGCGTGGGTTACACGGGAAATTTTTCAAGAATGGTATTCTAATAGTTTTTGCCCATCAGTCAAATCATACTGTGACAGAAATGGGCTTGAACCTAAAGTTATATTACTCTTAGACAATGCCCCAGGACATCCAACCTCACTTGATACGCCCAGAGACTTAAAAGTGTACGTAAAGTTCCTTCCACCAAACACTACGTCAATATTACAACCTATGGACCAGGGAGCAATAGCAAACTTCAAAGCTTATTACCATCGCCGCACTTTTAGCCAACTAATTCATGAAACTGACGGGGAAGGAAGACAGTCTATGCGAGAGTGGTGGAAGTCATACAACATTATGAAGTCTATTCACAACATAGAAGAGGCTTGGAAGGAAGTTAAAATGAGTTGTATGAATGGGGTGTGGCGTAATCTTTGGCCAGATGTAGTGGAAGCACCTAGAAGAATTGTCCAGATGCAGAGACAAGTGCTTGAAGACATTGCTGCAATGATTGAGGGGTCTGAACTTGAAGATGTCACGGTAGAAGATCTCGTAGAACTTGTAGCAACGCACGACGATCCTATTAGCAATGAAGATCTGATCGAGTTACAGAATAATCCTATCTACGATGAGGAAGAACAAGTAGAAGAGAAAGTTTTATCTTCAGGGGAAATACAAAATGCACTTTCAAAAATTTATTCAGGTTTGGACATATTGCAGAGTATAGACAATAATGATGACCGTGTCTTGACCGTGTGTCAAACAATTAAAAACAGTGTTGGGTGTTATGAACGTATTTTACAAGAACGTAAACAAAACGTTACCCAAAAGACAATAGATGTATTTTTCCGTAAAAAATAAGAGTATGTATTGCATAAAGTGTTCTTAGAATTAAAGTGATTGATTAAAATGATTTGTATTTTTTTGTATTAAATTTTGACTATGTTTAATCATAAACCTCGATATACGCGAATTTCAGTTAACGCGATTTTTTTTCGGAACGTATCCCTCGCGTAAAGCGGGGTATTACTGTATATATATATATATAGTAGTCGCGACTGACTAGTTAAGAAAAATATATTCTCAATTTAGTGGGGCTGGAGTCTATATTTAAATATTTATGGCCTTGGGTAGTGAAACAACCTTTTTTGTTAGTCGAGCTTTCGAAATTATATTTATTTCTTCTTCAGGACATCTGGGAAGACAAAATTTTCTCTTTTTTTATACTGTTAAGTGAAAAATTTCTTTTTTGAGTACATTTATATGATTGAGAACACACAAAAAAAGGCATGAAAAGAAAGAAAAAATGATTGACTCACCAAAGTTGTTTTTTATAACAAAACAAGCAGTCATTAGCACACAGGGACATAGCCCAATGAAAATACACAAAACGGCCAAAAATGGCTTTGATTCTCTCTGCTCCCGTAAACCAGTAAAATAACAATTTTCAATTTTTGGCGGTAAAGATGGAGTGTGATAGACCGATATAACTTTTATGTGGTAGAGAAAGATCGGAGATATTGATTCGTTTCGATCTGAGATATGCTTGCAGTTGAAAAATTATTTAAATGGCAAGTAGTGTAATGAATAAAGATAGAAATAATCGTTAAGAATTTGGATTTTTTATTTCAATAGCGCATGTGTCAGCCTGTATACGGGGGATAACAGAAAGAAACAATGCATTACAGTTTTCGGAAAATAAAATATAAAATGATAGAATAATTGGATGGAAAAAACATTTTGTCCCTATGTTATTCGTCTGGTGCAGGACGATCTGTTAGTGATTGGTATTTTTCTAATTCTGTAAATATACATATATACAGTGTATTCCAAAAACTTTTATACAAATGGAGAGAAAGTTTATCTAACATATTACAAAAAAATTTATTCTTGATAAAAAGTTCTGCATATCATGGAAATCCATAATCAAGCATCAAAAGTTTAAACTATTTGATGGTTTCCAGGGAAAATACAAAATAATGATTTATAATGAAGAGTAAAGTGTGTTTAAATTTAAATACAGAGCAAAATATGAAAATATTAATAGGAACTAAAAATTATGCTCATGTTTGTGGCCTTCCTAGTAAAAAATTCGAAAAAAAAAAAACAAAAAATCCAGAAAACACGTCAGTAATTGTCGGATTATTTATTGAATAAAGAAAAACGAAATTAATTAAAAACTAGTGCACTGATTATGATTGCATCATAATTTTGTTAAAAATTTGATAACCTTTTGATCTGCTTTGCAACAATTACATCCATAATAAATTTATGCTAATATCATTTTATTTTGAAATTGCAACTTAATTACTACGCACATAACATAACAACTAAATATATGGATTAATTTTAAATTTATTGCACTAGTGCTTCAGTGTATCCACCGTCCCTTTTTAAACAGGTAATTTTTCTTTAAGAAAAATATTTTATTACATCTTTAATTACGTCAGGAGTTATAGCTTCACATGTTTCCCTAATGGCTCTCTAAAGGTGAACAAAATCTTGAAATGGCCTCTTAAGAGAAACTTTTCTTTTAAGCAGCCCCATAAAAAAAAGTCTAGAGGCGTGATGTCCGGAGACCTTGGGGGCCAAGTAAACTGCACATACTTCCCTATTACTCTACCGTTAAAAAAGTGGAGTAGATAATCTCGAACATTTCTCGTACTGTGACATGATGCACCATCGTATTAGTACCATATACGTTGTCTTTCAATTATTGGTAGGCGATTAAGAAACTCTGGGCACTCTTTATTTAAAAATTCTAGGTAACGTTCAGCATTCATATTATTTCGAAAAAAGAATGGTCCAACTATTCGATCTTTGAAAATTTCACACCATAGATTGGTTTTAAACGAGTATTGATCTCAAGTTTGGGTACTGAAGTTAGGATTAACATCGCTCCACCAGCGATAGATTTGAGAACTTACTGTCTTATTAGGCGTAAATGTTGCTTCGTCAGAAAAAAGTATGAATTTCTTGAAGAATTTGAGTTAAATGTCTCTCAGCATCTACTGAGATCTGACAATTCTGTATGTCTTGGGGACTTTAATATTAATGGGTTGGACTTAGACTCGGGATACACCCAAAAATTTTTTTTTAATTTTGCAGTCATACGGTCTAAAACAAATTATTAATGAACCTACTAGATATTGTCAAACCAATGCAGCTCTAATTGATTTTATCTTATGTTCAAACGATGAGTTTCAGGTGAGTGCTGTAGTGGATCCTACCCTTAACATTTCCGATCACTTACTAATTAAATGTGAACTAAAACTTCATATATTTAAACAAAAACCTTTCTTCTTAAACTACAGGAACTTTCGTAATTTTAATAAACAACACTTTCACAACGATCTTTTGTCAGTTCCGTTCCGTAACATATTCTACACTCGTGATATCAATGTAAAACTGGAATTATTTAATACTTATCTTACCGGACTTTTTGATTTACATGCACCAATACAAACAGCTCGTATTACTAAAAGAAAAGCACCCTGGCTTACCCAGGAAATAAAAAATGCTATGTGCATACGAAATAAAGCCCTACATAAGTATAAAAAAAATAAAACTCATACTAACTGGGACACATACAAACTAATTCGAAACCAGGTGACAATTGCAGTGGAAAATGCGAAAAAAAAACAGTACCTTCCTAACAACTTAACACCTAAAAACTCAAAAAAACAATTGGAAATCTTGAGAGATCTAAACATTTACTCTAAACCTAAAAACACAATTCCGGCCACATTAAACGATGTTGAAAAGATTAGCCGGTACTTTATTGACGCGGCTACTTCAAAAAATCCAGATGCAGACACGTTAAATTTTTATTTGCAAAATAAAAAAAAGACGCTGGTGATTCTCATTTTACTTTGGGCATGGACGACATTGAAAGGGCAATGAGTTCCATAAAATCGGCATTGGAATTAAAATGATATGCAATTGCTGTCCATATATTGTACCCATTGTTTTTGCATCTGGTCAACAGTTGTATAGAAACCAAAACGTTTCCTGATCGGTGGAAAAGCTCGTTTTTACTCCCGATTCCAAAATCTTCCAACCCAAGTGAACTAAAAGACCTGCGACCCATAAGCATCTTACCAACTATGTCAAAGATCCTTGAAAGAGTCCTAGATGCTCAAATATATAGATATATCGAAATCCATAACTTGTTACCATCAACACAGTCAGGATTTCGCAAAGATCACAGCTGTACCACTGCTCTTCTAAAAGTGACCGATGACATCTTCGAGGCTACCGAGCGTGGTGAGCTTACTTTGATTGTTCTGCTGGACTTCTCCAAAGCATTTGACAGACTAGATCGTCATCTGCTTAGTGCTATACTAAGATATCTTGGGTTTAGTGGTGAGGCTTGTCTTATGATTGAGAGTTATCTTGCAGGAAGACTGCAGTGTGTAAAACTAAATGGACAAGAGTCCAAGCCAATAAAAATCTGTAATGGTGTTCCACAGGGGTCTATCTTAGGACCTCTATTTTTCACTTTATATACATCTCAGATTTGTACCTATCTTAAATATTCAGATTTACATCTTTACGCTGACGACTCACAAATCTACTTGTCTTTTAAGCCTGAATAAATTATTGAGGGTAATAATAAAATTAACGAGGATCTTGCACTTTTGGTGAGTGCCTCCGAAAAACACTGTTTGGTACTAAACCCAAAAAAATGTCAGTTGCTATTGTTTGGACGTACCGCTTGGAGAAAGCAATATTCTAACCATTTAAACATTATTGTAGGTACTGAGCGGCTAGAAAACTTGGATAATGCTAGGAACTTGGGTTTGATAATGGATATAGAGTTGAGATTCACAGCACATATAAATAATTGCACATAAAAAAGGCGTTTACTAATCTTAAACTTATATATAGCCAGCGTCATTTATTAAGTGTAAATTTGAAAAAACTATTATGCGATAGCTTAGTTTTGTCCCACTTCACATTTTGTGATGCAGTGTATGGTCCCTGTCTCCTGGAATGGGATGCTTGGCGTATTCAGCGCATTCAGAATTACTGTGTCAGGCTGATTGGTGGTATAAGAAAATACGATAGGGGTGACTGTAAAGATGAAAGAAGTTGGGTGGCGCTCCATGAAAGAAAGGAGACTTCTTCATAGTTTAGTAATATTTAATAAAATAATTTGTAAAATGCGCCCAAATTACTTGCATCAAAAAATTAAATTTAGACATGATGCTCATAACCTAGACTTAAGGCATAAACAACAAATATCACCATCCTTGCATAGAACAGCACAATATCAAAGATCATTCGTTACCAGGTCTATAGCATTTATAATAAAGTTCCAGATAATTTAAAAAGTCTTAACAGCTTGAAATTTAAAAATGAAATTGGCAAAATTATATCATTATTTTTATAAATTGTTTTCTTATGTTTACATGATACATCCGAAATATGTTTGCAACAGTACATCTATGCCCCATAATTATATATGATACATAAGTAATATAATAATTTTTAGGTTAGGATAGGTTAAGATACGAAGCCAAGCTTCAACTTCGCCTTTTGTATATTATACAATAAAGTCATTATTATTATTATTATTATTTATCTTGCCATAAACCTGTTATCTTCCAACACTCCTTGAAACCAAGAACAAAATTCAAATATTCGTTCAAAATTTCCTGCTTTCAAAGTATAGGTACATTGGTTTGTATGGTTTAAATTTATTTGAACTTAAAATTCTCGCAACTGTAGTTTTACTCACATTTAATAAAGCTGATCTTTTCCGAAGTGAATCTTTTGGCTTTTCTACTTGATTTTAATTATCTTCATTTGAAACCCATGCCTGATGTTTCTTTTTAAATTTATTTTCAACACTTCCATAAATCTTGAATTTATTTATTAGATATTTTACAATTGTGAAGTGTAAAGGTTTAGCGGGGTGTCTATTATTAAAGATTTGTGCTGCTTCTCTAAAAGTTTTATAATTATCTCCAACTATGAGAACAATTTTAATTTTATCTTCAACACTCAATTTTACTAGCATTTCTAATTATTGTAAATACTGGCTGACGTTAGCTTTGAAGTTTATTGATAGTTGTTAGGTATTTCCAAAGATATGTTCATTTATTTTCAACCGAAAATTTGTAGTGATTTCGTTTTCTTTCATTCAATAAATAATTCAACAATTACTGACATGTGACGGAGTTTTTTTGAATTTTTAACTAGGAAGGCCACAAATCTAAACGTGAGCATAATTTTTTTAGTTTCTATTAACATTCTCAATTAATATTTTGCTCTGAGTTTAAATTTAAATATACTGTACTCTTCATTATAAATAATTATTTTTATTTTCCCTGTATATCATCAAATATTTTAAACTTTTGATGCTTGATTATGGATTTCCATGAACTTTTTTTTTTATCAAGAATAAATTTTTTGTAATATGTAAGATAAACTTTTTGGGACAGACTGTATATATATATATATATATATATATATATATATATATATATATATATATATATATGTATGTATGAATGTATGTATGTATGTATATATGTATATATCATTGGTTTAGCGTTGTTTCAAAAAGAAGGTCGGGTTCAGGAGGATTCTACAGAGACCGTGGTGTTTAGGGTAATTTTAGAAAATTATTTAGTAAAAGTCAAGCATGAAATATGTTTTAGGATTCTACTCAGTATATATCACCACTACACCAAACACTTTATTTTTGCACTCGACGCGCGTTTCGCTAACCATGTTAGCTTCATCAGGAGCGATGATTGACTAAAGCTAAACTACAAATCTACCCTATTTATACTTAGCCTAACCCTTGAATTACTCAAGCGGAACTAATGACATAGGCAAGGCCGTCAGTTCCGGTCAAGTAACCAGTAGAGGGGACTATAAGGAATAGGCCCTCTGTCTTTATTTAAACTACTTTTACATTTTATGATTTTCATACTTTCGTATGCGTTCAAGAATCTCCTATCAGATACATTTTTTATTAATTTTAGATTATCTAATGTTACGGTATGATCAGCTTCAAGGGCATGTTCGGCAATGCTAGACTTTTCTGTTCTACTGTATTTTAAGAGTGCTAAATGTTCTTTAAATCGTGTTTTAAAGAAGGTCAATTAAAACACGATTTAAAGAATATTTAGCACACTTAAAATACAGTAGAACAGAAAAGTCTAGCATTGCCGAACATGCCCTTGAAGCTGATCATACTGTAACATTAGATAATCTAAAATTAATAAAAAATGTATCTGATAGGAGATTGTTGAACGCATACGAAAGTATGGAAATCATAAAATGTAAAAGTAGTTTAAATAAAGACAGAGGGCCTATTCCTTATAGTCCCCTCTACTGGTTACTTGACCGGAACTGATGGCCTTGCCTATGTCATTAGTTTCGCTTGAGTAATTCAAGGGTTAGACTAAGTATAAATAGGGTAGATTTGTAGTTTAGCTTTAGTCAGTCATCGCTCCTGATAAAGCTAACATGGTTAGCGAAACGCGCGTCGAGTGCAAAAATAAAGTGTTTGGTGTAGTGGTGATATATACTGAGTAGTATCATTGTGTCAAAGATTCCACATTCCCAACTTTGTTTTAGGATTTGCAAGACCTTAAATGGGATATATTTTGGAATATTATTTTGACTTAGTTATAGTATTTTCAAAAATTATACCTAGTATGACCCTCAAATCATAATGATTCTCACTGCGAAACTGATCGAAATAACACACTAGAGCTTCTAACTTCTGTGTCAAGACCACTAAAACTCGATATATCTACTCGTATTTATCTATTGTATAATAATAGTGTTTTAGATGTGGCTATGCGTTTTGTTTTGTCTGTCAATATGGTTGATGGCTTGTTAAATTGGTAATATCTTAGGTCGATGCTATCAGCACAGCAGAGCTTAGCATTTTTGTTTCGCTATATTACCCAAGGATTTGTTTTAGTGGATAATATAATGCACCATCTTTAAAAACATTCTGTGTAAATATACACTAATAAACGGACAATAGATTTTTATTTTTTTAAATTTTATGCTTCGATCGGGACGCGACATTAAACAAAATCTCCGTGTTTTTACCTTTTTATGAGATATCTTTATGGCCGTGTTTCCTGCTAGATAGATACTATAAAAGATGCAACAAAGTAACGAAAAGTCAGTTGTAGCTTTTGCTGTTGGTATACAATTATGTACGTTGATTACGATCTAGATTCAATCAATATATTTAATATAAAATCCAGTAAATATATAATAAAAGACTGTTTTTAGTCAATTTCAACTGGTTTATTTAAATTGTGATGACGCGTTTCGCTGTCGATGCACCTTCTTCAAATCTACATTTTACACACACACATTTTACAACCATCCGAAATTTAAAATCCAGTAGTACATATACAGTATTCTATGAGTACTCCTAATGAAAATATTTCGTTAAAGACTCAATGCAACAATTTTAAAAATATTTACCTAAAAACTACATTATATTCGTAAGTGCTTTAAAACCATATAGAGTTAATGAAAATGTCCGCGGTTATTCTGTTCATAATCTTCGACAAGATGGTCCTTCGAAAATACCCTAGAGTCTGTCGTCAAGTGGGTTCAGATTTGGGATACTAGAAGGATAGTTTAGAACTTTAATAATGATATGACCTTGCTTTCGACCCAACGTTGTGTTATCAAAAGCTCTTTTTAATTCTTTCTTTCTTTTTTTCTCATAATTGGAGACATTTTTTTTTAAGACGCTTCGTACTTGGTCGATACAGGAACGCACGACTTTTGTTCGGAAAATGTGAGCACAGCCTTGCCGTGGTCTATCAACCACATTTTATAACTTGCAGTGTACGAATCTTTCGGTAACTGGTAATGATTTTAAACAAAAAACTCCCGTGCACTTTTACCCAGTTGGAATAATGTTAAAATAGCAACATGGTTTTCGTATTTTCTTCATTCCTTGGCAACAAAAGAAAAGAAAAATTGAGCTCAATTGTGTACGTTGCACGCGTACTTTCGCAGGGTAAAATGACACGCCTGTAGTGGTATTACCGACTTGCATGTAAAATCACAGCCATCGCCAGTCCCTGACAAAATTTATGGTTAGAAAATGGGTATATGAGGGTCGTTCCAAAAGTTCTCGATATGACACAGTTATGGCGCCAAGATGACCAAGTTATTATGATATTTGTTAGGTGTTATCTACTAGATGACGTGCTGTGAAGTTTTAGATGCAGGTGTCTTAACTGTCTTTTGTAACGATAGTGTAAACAAACAAGTTTTAACATTTTCTAAAAAATTGATAAATTGAAGTGCGAGCTGTTATAAAATACTTCGTTTTGAAAGTTTAACTCCTACGGAAATTAAAAAAGACTTAAATGTCACATTAAATGATTGTTTGCCTTCGTTTTCGACAATTAAAAAGTGGGCTGCTGAATTTAAACGTGGTTGTATGGTAATTCATAATGATAAACGCTCAGGATGCTCGAAAACCTCTACAACCGACGAGATTGGGACAAAAATTCACAACAGCGTACTAAATGATCGTTGACTGAAAGTATGCAATCTCGTTGACATTGTAAACATCTCGATACGCCGTATTCATCACATTTTACACGATGTTTTGGGTATGAGAAAGGTTTCCGCTCGATGTGTGGCACGTTTGGCAACAATCAACAATTTGTGTAAACATAATTCCAGTAAATTGCTTTGACGTTCCGTAACAGTGGATTTATCATTATACGTCAAAGATGAAGGAATAGTTGAAACACTGGGTGGGGCAGGTGAAAGTGTGCCCAAGAAAGCAATAACGTTTTCGTCTGCAGAAAAAGTCAGGGCTATGGTTTTTCGAGATTCTCATGATGTTGTGCTCATACACTACCTGGAGAAAGATAGAACCATCACCGGGGAGTATTTTGCTTCACTATTGGACCAACTGGAGGGTGCTATGCAAGTGAATGTCCATATCTCCCTTTGTTTTTTCATCATGATAATGCGCCTTCACACGCATTTCGGATTGTTGCTACACAGCTGCATGACTTTCGCTTCGAAGTGCTCCCATATCCACCGTATTCACCGGTTTTGGCTCCCAGCGATTACTTCTTGTTTCCAAACCTGCAGAAATGGCTGGCTGAATGAAAATTCACTTTGAATCACGAAGTTAAAGCTGAGACGAATGCTTATTTGACAGAGTTGGAGACATCTTATTATAATGAGGGTTTTAAAATGTTAGAGAATCGTTGAACTAAATGTACTGTGTAGAAAAATAAAAAAAAAACTCTAATCTTGCGTTTTATTTGTTGGCAGAAAACTTTTGGAACGACCCTCGTAAGTCTATATAGTATAGTAGTAGTATATATATATATATATATATATATATATATATATATATATATATATATATATATATATATACGAGGCTGGTTTGAAAAGTCCGTGCAAAAATAAAAACTACTTATATGTTTGGGGTAAACCTTTTTTATTTTTCGACATAGTCTCCTTTTAGGCTTATACACTTCGTCCAACGATGGTCTAGTTTGTTGATCCCTTCCGAATAATAGGATTTGTCCAAGTCTGCAAAATATCCATTAGTGTCTGCAATCACCACCTCGTTTGAATAAAATCTTTGTCCCGCCAGCCATTTCTTCAAATTGGGGAACAAATAGTAGTCCGAGGGAGCCAAGTCTGGAGAATAGGGGGGATGTGAAACGAGTTGGAATCCTATTTCCATTAATGTTGGAATCCTATTTTCATTAATTTTGCGACCACAACTGCTGAGGTGTGTGCTGGTGCGTTGTCATGATGGAAAAGGACTTTCTTGTGGGCCAATCGCGGGCGTTTTTCTTGCAGCTCGGTTTTCAAACGGTCCAATAACGATGAATAATATTCACCTGTAATAGTTTTACCCTTTTCCAGATAGTCGATGAGGATTATCCCTTGCGAATCCCAAAAGACAGTCGCCATAACCTTTCCGGCCGAAGGAACGGTCTTCGCCTTTTTTGGTGCAGATTCCCCCTTGGTAACCCATTGTTTAGATTATTGTTTGGTCTCAGGAGTATAGTAATGTATCCATGTTTCATCCACAGTGACGAAATGACGCTTAAAGTTCTCCGGATTCTTCTGGAACAGCTGCAAACCATCCTTGCAACACTTCACACGATTCCGTTTTTGGTCAAGCGTGAGCAATCGCGGCACCCCATCTTGCGGATAGCTTTCTCATGTCCAAATGTTTATGCAAAATATTATGTACCCGTTCAGTCGAGATGCCCACAGCACTAGCAATCTCACGCACCTTAACTCTTCTGTCATCCATCACCATATCATGGATTTGATCAATGATTTCTGGAGTCGTAACCTCCACAGGCCGTCCAGAACGTTCAGCGTCACTTGTGCCCATATGGCCAGTCCGAAAATTTTGAAACCACTTATAAACTGTTCTAATCGAAGGTGCAGAGTCACCATAATGTTTATCAAGCTTCTCTTTAGTCTCCTGAGGCGTTTTGCCTTTCATAAAGTAATGGTTAATCACCACACGATATTCTTTTTCGTCCATTTCTTGAAAATCACTCGACTTCCTTGATTCACACGAATGCCAAACACAAAGGAATAGACCAATATGGCTGAAACTTGGTGTGCGTTCATTCAAGAGATGCTACTAACTAAACATGACCGCGATACGCGCCGGTGGTGCCATCTCTCGGACTTTGCACGGACTCTTCAAACCAGCCTCGTATGTATATATATACTACCATCCAAAAGTTTGTCAGCAGTGATTATTTTCTCTTAAAAGTAAGCTACTGTAAAAATTTAACAATAAATTACAATAAATCTTTATTGATTATCTTAGCTACATGATGCAATTACAATAAGTTTTCATTTGCGATTGTCTGTTTTTTATTACCTGTACGGTGTTTTATTACCTTTATGGTGTCCGATCCAAAAAAAGATTCTTTACTGACAATGAATACGTTTTATAAATCGTCTAACATTTTCTTACAACTTAGCAGTTGTACTCGGGCATTCAAAGGCGAGAGGTGCGATTTATAAATTTATTGTGCTTCAAAGTGTCCGTGCGGGTATCTAGTCCGAAACTTCGTTTTTAAAGTGGCATTAAGAAAGCAGGTGATGGTAGAACGTCGAAATTCCATCTATACTCTGCATGAGGAAGGCTATAGTGAGCGACAAATCGCAAAAAAACCTGATATTTAAAATAAGCACACTATATCGTACACAAAAAACAAGTAATGGGAACATATGAAGACGGAAAAAGGTCTGGCCGACCTAAAGCCATAACAGAAAGTGAAGATCAGTTCACTGTAAGAATGTCTAACTGAAAACGACGCTAAACTGCTGTTCAAATAATCGCTGCTTTAAAAAAAACTCGTCTGGAGTCAGTCTCGACTACCACCGTTAGGGCCACCGTTTTTTGGTCGGGTTGTAACGAAAATGCCAAACTAATTAATTTCAACGGACGATTTCTCCGAGAACAAATAAAATATCTGAAAAATTCAAAATGCATTTTGAAGGGGAAGAGTAGTACTTTCAGATGCCGCAACAAGTTTTGTGGAGAAAAATTAATTCGTGTTGTAATACAATCCTTAATATAGCGAGAAATCATGTTTCTGCATTTTTAGGTTAGGATATCTCAAAAACCTAATGTCATGGAGCAATTTTGAGATCAGATTTCGATTCAGTGCACCAAAAACCTTCGGAAAAGTATAGACTCGTCTCAGGGTTTAAAAAATGTTGGTCTGTGTAATTGAAATAGAAAGACATGATTTAAAGAATAATAATTCTGTGATTGTATTTTTTTGGACGGGGCGTACATATGGACACTGATCCTTTAAATATTGTGTAATTCCGGTTTAATACTAAAACTTCCTTATTTTAAAATGATTTGACATGAATACGTCAGGTGGGGTATTACTAGAGAAGTTTAAACCCAATATTAATTTAATGTTTGTATTTTTTCGTCACCAACTGCCCATAGTTTCAAATTTCAAGCTATACATCCTGTAATTAATATAATTTCTGAAATGTATCCAAATTTCTAGACGTCTCTGTATAAAACATATGTAGCACTAAATTGGAACAGTCCTCATTTATCATAACGAGCATAATCGGAAAATATATATAAAAATATAACAATGCGAAGGACTTTGAACTGCTATTAATATTTAATTAATATTAACAAATTACGAATTATTAGAAACACGCACATTCCAAGCTGACATTCATTAAAAATATAATAAAAAAAAGTCTATGAAGTGATTAAAAATCATTTTTTTGATAAAAAGAGCCCTTTTGGTTTAAAATCTCTAAAGACTTACAGGAGCGACGCGTATGCGCAAAAAGTTATTCACGTTGGTCTTGAATTGGTGTAAGTTGTACTCAGTGGAAAAGATAGGTAAATCATTCCAAAGGGATGCTGTTTTCCATATAAAAGACTGCTTAAAAATTGTTGGACGAGGAGTAACAAGCTGTGATGTATCAGCGCCACGTGGTCTATTTCTTTGTGTTTGGCATTCGTGTGAGTCAAGGAAGTCGAGTGATTTTCAAGAAATCGACGAAAAAGAATTTCGTGTGGTGATTAAACATTACTTTATGAAAGGCAAAACGCCTCAGGAGACTAAAGAGAAGCTTGATAAACATTATGGTGACTCTGCACCTTCGATTAGAACAGTTTATAAGTGGTTTCAAAATTTTCGGACTGGCCATATGGGCACAAGTGACGCTGAACGTTCTGGACGGCCTGTGGAGGTTACGACTCCAGAAATCATTGATCAAATCCATGATATGGTGATGGATGACAGAAGAGTTAAGGTGAGTGAGATTGCTAGTGCTGTGGGCATCTCGACTGAACGGGTACATAATATTTTGCATAAACATTTGGACATGAGAAAGCTATCCGCAAGATGGATGCCGCGATTGCTCACGCTTGACCAAAAACGGAATCGTGTGAAGTGTTGCAAGGATGGTTTGCAGCTGTTCCAGAAGAATCCGGAGGACTTTAAGCGTCGTTTCGTCACTGTGGATGAAACATCGATACATTACTATACTCCTGAGACCAAACAACAATCTAAACAATGGGTTACTAAGGGGGAATCTGCACCAAAAAAGGCGAAGACCGTTCCTTCGGCCGGAAAGGTTATGGCGACTGTCTTTTGGGATTCGCAAGGGATAATCCTCATCGACTATCTGGAAAAGGGTAAAACTATTACAGGTGAATATTATTCATCGTTATTGGACCGTTTGAAAACCGAGCTGCAAGAAAAACGCCCGCGATTGGCCCACAAGAAAGTCCTTTTCCATCACGACAACGCACCAGCACACACCTCAGCAGTTGTGGTCGCAAAATTAATGGAAATAGGATTCCAACTCGTTTCGCATCCCCCCTATTCTCCAGACTTGGCTCCCTCGGACTACTATTTGTTCCCCAATTTGAAGAAATGGCTGGCGGGACAAAGATTTTATTCAAACGAGGAGGTGATTGCAGACATTAATGGATATTTTGCAGTCTTGGACAAATCCTATTATTCGGAAGGGATCAACAAACTAGAACATCGTTGGGCGAAGTGTACAAGCCTAAAAGGAGACTATGTCGAAAAATAAAAAAGGTTTACCCCAAACACATAAGTAGTTTTTATTTTTGCACGGACTTTTCAAACCAGCCTCGTACACTACTCTGGGAGGAATTAAGCGGGTTACATTTACCGAACCTTTTCCATCAAAATATTTGTAGAATAGTGTCTCCAAAAAATTTTTTTGGAGTCATTTTAGCCGTTTTTTTTACATTTGTTTATTAATCAAATAACAATTGTCATTTTCAAAAAAAAAATTGTTAACGAAAATTGTTTTTTTTTTCAATAAAATTCTCGCGATTCTCTACCAGATGTGATAAACAATTTTCATTTTTTTTTCAAAATGACCAAAAACGCATTGTTATTTGATTAATAAACAAATGTAATAATATAATAAAACTAATTGAGAACATTTACAAAAAAAATGAAATAAAAGCGAGAGTAAATTCGGAGTTAACTGAACCCATAGAGGTAACAACTAGTATTAGACAAGGACACTTACTGGGTCCTCTACTGTTTAACATTATATTAGATGAATTAATTAAACAGGTAAAAACACAAAAAGGCTATAAAATGGGCATTAAAGAGATACAAATATTGTGTTACGTCGACGATACTGTCCTAGTCGCTGAGAATGAAGATGATTTGCAGAGATTATTAGATCAGTTTAATACAACAGCAAAGAAATTTAATATGAAAATATCGGCTGATAAAAAATAATCAGTAGTTATCTCCAAAGAACCAATTAGAGCAGGTGATGGCAATTAAATATTTAGGAATTAAATTATTATATAACAACAACATAGAAGAAGAAATAAAAGAACAAATAGTAAAAGCCAATAGAATAGCAGGAAGCTTGAATTACACTATTTGGAAAAAGAGAACAGAAGTAAAATCTCGTATATATAAATTTGTAGTTCGATCAGTTATGACCTACAGCGCAGAGACAAGACCAGAAACACGCAAAACTCAGAGATACTTACAAGTTAAATGAAAACATTAAGAAGAATTGCAGGAAGAACACTTTGGGATAGAGAAACAAATGACAACATATAAGATACATATGTGAAATAGAGGACATTAACACGTGGATAAGAAATAGAAAACAAGAATGGAACCAACACATAAACAGAATATCCGAAAGACGATTAGTGAAAATAGCTCGAGATAAATCACCGGTGGGCCGGAGGAGTATAGGACGCCCACGAAAAAGATGGAACGACGACTTGTAGCGACGATACATTAAAGAAAAACAGGCAGGAATGCCTAATATAAAGAACATTAAAAAAAAAACTGTTAAAATGACTCCAAAAAAAATATTTTTTAATGGCATCGGAAAGCTGGCATCGAGACCTAGATTTGAAAAAAAAAGGTTCATTTTGGACCAAATGGCATAAAATGGCGGGCAATTCAAATTTTAAATAATAAATTTAATTGTGCCCACTGGGTTCAACATTTTTCTACTAAAATTTCAGGGTATTTTTGCTATAACAAAAGGCATATTTTCTGAAAGTTTCAAGCCGATCGGTTCACTTAGCCGACCTGTACAATAAAATGAAAAAAAAAAAAAAAACAGTTTCTTGCCTGTTTTTTTTTTTTTTTTTTTCCATTTTGTAGGTTAGGTACGCACTTGAGCGACTTAAAACCAACGAAGATTTGTTGGAAATTTGATTACGAAGAGTTTTTTCTTGTCTGGATCCGACTTATATAACCGGAGTTGTTCACAATTTAAGCTCAAACCTAAATTGAGCGCACAAAGCGAGAAGCTTAGCATCCCATAGCCGGTCCCAAATCCGGATAAAAGAGGAGGGTTCCAAGTGAGGCCAGCGACTTGCTTGGGTAAAAAAAAAACAAAGTGCTCCTAGAACCAAAGATATAACCTCGGAACGGACTGGATTAAATAATGACAACCTGGCGAGAATAAGGACTAAACGCATACGGAAACCGACTTCACTAAGAATTGGATGTTGGAACATAACATCATTTAACAACAAAGACCAAGATATCATTCTTGAAATAAAAAGACATAAATTAGACATACAGTCCCTGGCCAAATTATTAGACGCACTGTATTTTTTTTAGTAATTTTATGTTTCTTAAGACTTTTTATGCAATAATGGTATATTTAAACTATAATATTATTGATTTTTATTTAAAAGAATTGTTGTAGACTACATATTTGTATTTATTTTTAACATATGGCAACACTGTGTTTGACAAAGTGATACATGAACGTAAATAAGTACAAACCTGTATCAGTCGCGATCGGAATCGAGTCAGGTACGGACGTGTTTCTGTGGCTTTATGGACTGTGATTGTTTGTTTAACAGTTTTATACTACTCAGTTATTAGTTTATTTTGTATGCAGTGTTTTAAAAAAGTAATTGGACTATTTTCATTATGGAAAAGGCGATCTTTCACCACGTAAAAAAGCTGAAGTGAAGGCCCTTGTGATTGCGAAAACATTTACAAACCGAGAAATATCACGAAGATTGGAGGTTTCTGAAGCTAGTGTACGACGCATAAAAAAGAAAATTGAGTCAGGGAAGGAATTAAGCCCGAAAAGAAAGAAAAGATGCGGTAGAAAACCAATTTTCACTCCACGGTCAGAGAGATGTTTGAAGAAAATTTGTGTAGAAAACAGATTTGCTGCCACAAAGGTAATAAAATCAGAACTCCAGGATGCTAGCGTAAATGCTTCTGAGCGCACTGTTCGAAGAAAATTGAAAGAATTAGATTTTAAGGCCTGTCGCCCCCCGCCAGGAAGCCCAAGTTAACAGCTGCAATGAAAGCAAAGCGCCTGAAGTGGGCCAAACAATGGCAAGACAAAGATGTGGACTTCTGGAGATCGGTAAGATACAGCAATTTAATCAATAATTGATACATTATTATCATTTTCAGTTAAATAAAGCAAATAAACATGGAAGTTTATATATTTTTCCTATTTTTGACAGGTCTGCTTCAGTGACGAAAGCACATTCGAAATTTTGCAGAATAAAGCTCAGTATGTGCGTCGTCGACATGGAGAAAAGTTTCATCCTGATTGTGTCGTCCCGACGGTTAAACATCCCACTAAAGTGATGATTTGGTCAGTCATCAGCGGCAAGGGCACTGGACGTCTGTACGTCGTCAAAGGAATAATGAGGCAAGATCAGTACAAAGAAGTATTACAAAATCGGTTGATTCCGCAGCTCAGAGAATGGTTTCCAAATGGGGAATCATTCACTGCCGCGCAGAATTAAAGCTTCGATAGCGGCTAAAGGTGGCTCAACTAAATATTGACTTTTACTAACATTAATTTCACTTTTCTTTAAAACTTAATAAACTTATGTTTTTCTAAATTAATGATGTTTTATTTATGTCAAATAAATAGGTAATTGATTGGATAATATAAAAATAAAAAACAAATCAATTTAAAATAATAAAACGGTACAATATCACTCGGTAATTAATATTTTACATGAAATCTTTCAGTGCGTCTAATAATTTGGCCAGGGACTGTATATGCACTCTCGGAGACAAAAAAAAAAGGCAAAGGAAACAACAAATATGAAAACTACATACTGATATACAGTGGCAAAGAAAAAATGAAAGAGTTGCTGCATCAGGGGTTGGCATACTGCTACATGAAAGATTTGAAAACCAAGTCAGCAAAACGAAATATATTAACGACAGACTACTACAAGTGACGATCGAATTACAAAAATCAAGATCAACACACATAATAAGTATATATGCACCCGATACCAGGAAACCTCAAACGGAAATAGACCTATTTAACCAGAACCTACAAACAGTTTTAGACGACATACCTAGTGATGATGAAATAATAGTTCTAGGGGATTTTAATGCGAGAATTGGTGACGAAGTTATACATGGTATCAAAAATCGATTCAACGAAGAAACTATAAACGATAGTGGTGAACAAATGATGCAATTATGCATACAAAATGAACTTAGAATTAACAACACCTTTTATCCACATAAACCACAACACAAATACACCTTCGAAAATACACGTAGACAAAGATCAACAATTGATTACGTAATCACAAATAGAAATATTTATCCAACAAGAATACAGGACGTGAGAACTTTAGCTTCCGCCAATGCTGGAACGAATCACCATCTTGTAATAGCAAAAATACGAACAATCATGTAACGACTTCGTAGCGAACCCGTCGAACAAATAAGCAAAATCAATATAGAATCTCTATCCGACGACTCAACCAAATATCTATATCAACAAAGGTTAACAGAAAAAATAGCCACAAATGATATTCGAAAGTCCGATAACATAGAAACGGCATGGACAAAACTAAAAACTAATATGCTAGAAGCAGCAGAAGAAGCATTTGGAAGAAGGGCTATAAAGAAAGGGGGAAAACCAAACACAAAGCCTTGGTTCAAACAAGAAGTTAAGACACTGGCTGAAGAAAAAAGAAAATCGTACCTACAATACAGATCCAATGCTATAACATACAATGATTATAAAAATGTAAGAAACAGGGTCAACGAGAATATCCAGAGAATCAAAAGATAACATTGGGAGAAATTTTCGAACGATATGGAACATGATCTGTACGGAGGACAAAAAAAAATATGGAATCTGCTGAGAAATAGAAAAAGACCAATAAATGAGTATATACAAAATACAAAATTACGGTGGAAGAATGGGAAAGATATTTCGACAAACTCTATAGTCCATCAGAAACCAATTCATTAACACAGGAAATACAGCATGAAGATGAAAATGCTGCCCAACCAAATAGGACCATTTCCTTGAATCCAATACAGCACATGGCAGCGAAACTAAAAAACAGAAAAGCTCCGGGCATGAACGAAATTAAGAACGAAATGATCAAATATGGAGGTGATAAATTACTAGAAGAATTACAGATTTTCTTTAACAAAATACTCACAGCCAAGATTATACCATCCGAATGGAAAGAAAGCATCTTGATACCAATTTTCAAAATAGGAGAAAGGACAGATCCAAAAAAAATATCGAGGTATCAGCTTAATGAGTGCGGTATTAAAACTGTTCACTAAAATTTTAGCAGAAGAAATAATGTTAACCGGAATCTGTGAAGAACAGCAAGGGTTCAGAAAGAACAGGTCTACTATAGACGTCATATTTATAATCCGCCAAATCACCGAAAAAGCCATAGAGTTTAATAAGATAGCCTTTATGTGTTTCATTGATCTTACCTAGGCATTCGATAGGGTACGGTTAACTCATGTCATAACCCTACTACAAAAAAGGGGAATTCACCCGAATATAATAAAAACTATTGAAGAGTTGAACACCAACAACCAAACATATGTAAGAGTGGCAAATAAATTAAGCAATAAAATATCTATGACAACCGGACAAGGAAATAGCCTAAGCCCAATCTTATTTAATATCATAATGGATGAAATTATAAACGAAGTAAAGAAAACTGGGAGAAGATATCGATTGGGAGACAAAGAAATAAAAATAATATGCTACGCCGATGATGCAGTAATCATATCAGAAGACGAAGATAACTTACAGAGGCTCCTACATAAGTTCCAACAAACAGCAAAAGTGTTTAATATGCAAATATCTGTAAAGAAAACAAAATCCCTTACAATATCGAAAAAACCGAAAAGACGCAAACTCGCGATTTATGATCAGAGTGTAGAACAAGTGATGTCCTTCAAATATCTAGGGGCAAACATAACAAGTACCAGGAACCTTAAGGAGGAAGTAAAAACTCAAACAAAAAAGGCATCATTAATATCAGGATACTTAAGAGATATAATTTGGAGAAATAAATATATGAGCACCAGGAGCAAAGTAAGAATATACAAAACATGCGTAAGACCGATCATGACGTACGAGGTAGGAACCAGAGCGGAGAACACAATAACAAAACGACTCCTAAGAACAACAGAAATGCGAACACTTAGATCGATAACGGGACCGGAAGAGATGTGAAGAAATAAGGGAAATGTGCGAAATACAGGATGTAGTGAGATGGGCAAGGAATAAGAGAAGAGAATGGAGAGACCACGTGGACAGAATGCCAAATGACCGCTTGGCTAAGGTTGCAAAAGAGAAGCGACCAAACACACCTCGACCGCTTGGAAGCCCACCAATAAGATGGTATGAGAGCTGGTCTTCATCATCGCAATTGTTTCTGGGAAACCTTTGAAGTGAACACAGGACATGGTTCTAACGTAGGAAGAAGAAGAAGAAGAAAATTTAGGACAATACTCTTGGTGATACTCCAGAGAGGATAAAATCATAATATTGCTATATCTAAACTATGTCTATCTCATCATTATTTTGACTTTTTTTTACTGCACTAGTAATAAAACTCGATAATTTTAACTTTATACAAAATTCTAATAGTTTAGACAAATTTGAACAAATGTAATTTGATTTCGTTGAAAACATTAGACTATTTTTAAATAAGTAAATATAATATTACGTATTAAACATTTTAACACTTTTATGTTTGGAAAATTTATGAACAATAAACAAGTTGTAAAATATTTTTACATCTTTATTAGTGCATTAAATTAGGTGTTAATTTGATTTTTGACATAATGCATCGGTTTGATTGAAATTTATAAGTATCAATTTTAGAACATCATCTCTTTGAAATGGAAATCGCCCAGGACTTTCTTTACCACCGAGTACACCTGCAGCCGAAACCAACATGAATCGCTACTGCTGCACTCATCCCGTTTTTGTAGAAAAGCGTATCCATTTATAGTTCGCCTTAAAGTAAAGGGTCTAAAATAAGCAGACTTCGTTTTTAGTGTTCCGTACGGAACACTTAACATATAAGATCACTTCGGTGTCTGTCTGTCTGTCTGTCACACCCGATTTTCTCCGAAACTATTTATCATAGAAACTTGAAATTTGGTAATAATATAGGAATTGATGGCCTCATCAGAGCCATGTAGTTTTGAAAGTTAAATTTTGACTTAAGGGGTTAATTTTGGGGGGTGAAATCGGAAGTGAAAAAAAAATTTTTTTACTAGGTCATCGAGTGTGGTGTCAAATGAAAGGTTGTGAAAACACGAGTAAAAAATATATATATATAATGTAATACTTGCGCGCACTTTTCTTTGTATTATTTTCAAAAAATCGCGAAAAATCGCTGTCACGCGCCTTATCTCGAAAAGTACTAATCAAAAAATTTTGAAAAAATCCTGGAATATTCTCCACGGGGGGTAGATTGAACGAAAATTATCACGAGTGCATTACCTTTAATAATTTATCTGGTATTTTAAAAAAAAACAAAAATTTCAAGGTCATCAGATTTCAGTAAAGATTGGAAACACACTTCGTTGAAAACTCATTTGGGGTGTGTTTTGTGAAGTCACTGATCATTTTATACCACCGTAACATAAATTTTGACTTAAGGGGTTCGTTTTGAGGGGTGAAATCGGAAGTGAAAAAAAAAATTTTTTTACAGGTCATCGAGTGTGGTGTCAAATGAAAGCTTGTGAAAACACGAGTAAAATAAATATATATATATATATATATATATATATATATATATATATATATATATATATATATATATATATATATATATATAATGTAATACTTGCGCACACTTTTCTTCGTATTACTTTTAAAAAATGCGAAAAGCGCTGTCCCCTACCTTATCTTGAAAAATACTGATCAGAAAATTTTGAAAAAATTCTGGAATATTCTCCACGGGGTATAGATTGAACGAAAATTATCACGAGTGCATTACCTTTAATAATTTATTTGGTAAAGAAAGTGGAATAATTGTGTTTTGACGTATCACTGTGAATTAAATCCCATTTGCTTATATACGCACAACTAAAAAGATTAGTAGCTCGGAACAATTCAACATTTAAATATTAACGATCTGCTGGAAAGGACCAGGAATCCAATCTACCACTTTGCAGACATCCATCCGCTTGAACATCGGCTATTCAGACGAATATCCGCAGACAACAGGAAGTCATTCAACTTAACAAAGACGGAAAAAATTCTATCTTGGGGTGACAGTAACCAAGTGAAATTTAACGCTACAAAAACCCAGGCGGCAGTTTTTTCTAAAAAAGTAAACGTTGCTGAACCAAACATAGATATGTTGGGGCACTCCATTCTTCTAGCATCGTTTCTCAATTTGTGGGGCGTTAATTTGGGACTAAATATGTCTTGGTTACAACAGGTTGCAAGCATAGCAAAGAAAGCTTTTCAAAAGCTGGGTATATTATTTCGTACTAGGAAGTTTTACACTCGACAACTGTTAATTCTGTACAAAAAAAAAGTTTGACAACAACAGCTTTAACATATCGTTAACAAAAGTTGGCAGTGAAGATTGGGTAAACGCCATAAATCACATTATTAAAGAAGAACAAACAATCTGGGACCTCGATAAGCCTTTGGAATAAGCTGTAGAACCCCTTATAATTTTGACTAATGGACATCTGACGACTCTTGATTCTATTGAAGATAATTTTTAGGTTAATTTATAGATCAATTTTTTTATTTTAGCTTTAGAATACTTTTCCATTCCTGTATTTGTTATGTATTTGTATTTTTGACTTGTTGATATTAACTCATGTGCTGCCAATCACTGAATAACTGAATAAGTAAGTATACATCAAGAAGAATTACACTGATAAACATTAATCTGCTACATCTGGAAGCAACATATGCATTCGATTCGACCTAAATAGTCTAATCCTCGAATATCAGGCAAGCATATTTAAAATCCTGATTGATAATAATACGAGGGTTGTATGATAAGTACCTGGCTTTGACAAGACAAAAACATTTTTATGTGTAAAATTTATTTTATTTTTCAACAGTCTCCTTTTAGGTCGATCCATTAGTTCAACGTTCTTCTGTTTTTTGATCCGCCGATCCATTTTTTCATATTCGGAAATAGAAAATAATCGGTGGGGGCTAAATCTGGTGAATATGGTGGATACGGAAGCAATTCGTATCCTAACTCATGGAATTTTTTCATGGCGATGACACAAGTGTGCATGCGTGCATTGTCTTGATGAAAGGGAATTTTTTTCCTCGTCAAATGCGGACGTTTTTCTATAATAGCATGGTTGAAACAATCCAATAAGTGTGGCCATGCGTTTGTTGGCCGATAAAGTCGCTTTGAGTTGTTAAAATGTTCTGCACGTTCAGTTAATTTTTTTTTATGAGTCTAGCACACGTGCTGCAGGGAAGTCCCTAAAGCGCTCCAGGAGCGGCATGCGTGCGGAAAAAGCGATTCACGTTGTTCTTGAATCGCTGTAAATTGTACTCGGTGGGAAACACAGCGCTGGGCAAATTATTCCAAAGGGATGATGTTTTCCATATAAAAGACTGCTTGAAAAGCGTTGTAAGCGGAGTAACAAGCTTAACCTCATACGGATGTGAAGCACCAGCGCGACGTGTATTTCTAACATGCACCGCTTTGGGAGGAATTAAGCGGGCTACATCCTTCGAACACTCTCCATGAAAATACTTGTAGAACAGACTCAAGTCGCCAACCGTTCTTCGATGTTCCAGCGAATCAAGGCCGCTGGTCAGTTCCGGGTCTCCAATCAGACGCACAGCTCTTCTCTGAACAGCATCCAATAAAGGCAGTGTATGTTTGGGAGCGGTGCCCCAGATATGGGAGCAGTATTCCATAGTTGGTCGAATTTGAGCTTTGTAAAGAATTAACAGTTCTTATGGAGTGTAAAGCTTTCTGGTTCGAAATAATATTCCTAACTTTTGAGAAACTCTCCTTGCTATGCCTGCTACATGTTCATGCCAGGACATATTTGCTTCCAAACTAACGCCCAACAAATTGAGCGACGATGCTAGGGGAACAGAGTGCCCCGACATAACCATGTCTGGTTCGGCAACGTTAACTTTTTTAGAAAAAACTGCGGCTTGGGTTTTTGTAGCGTTAAATTCCACTTGGTTGCTGTCACCCCAAGATAGTATTTCTTCCAGGTCTTTGTTAAGTTGAACGACCTCTTACTGTCTGCGGATATTCGCCTGAGCAGCCGATGTCCGAGCGTTCAAAGTGAATGAAGAGACAAGCGTACTGTCGTCTGTAAAGCTGTAAATTGGATTCTCAGTCTTTTCCAGCAGATCGTTAATGTAAATGAGAAAGAGATTAGGAGACAGTATGGAGCCTTGGGGCATACCGGCCTTGATTGAGAAGGTGTTAGAAAGAAATCCGTCGACCGCCACTCGTAAAGAACGCTCTGAGAGCCACAAACAGAACTTTTCAGACGTACTACAAGAGCGTAGCTTAGCCAACAGTCCATCGTGCCAAACACGGTCGAATGCCTTGGATATGTCAAGAGCAACCGCTCGAGATTCTCCAAAGTGTTCAATTGCGTTGTTCCAAACATGTGTTTCATAGGTCAGAAGATCTCCTGTTGATCTATGTTTACGAAAGCCATACTGGTGATCGCTAATAATATTGAATCGTTCAAGATATTTTAGAAGATGCTGACTGATAACCTTTTCCATGACTTTCGATATTATTGAAAGCAGTGCGACTGGTCGGTAGTTATTGGGCAAGGTCTTGTTGCCTTTTTTAGGTATCAGCTGAACCGTGGCACTTTTCCAGCAGGACGGAAATATTCCCTTTCTGTAGAATAGGTTGAAAAGTCTACAGAAAACTGGTGTTAGTGCCCTTGCACAGTTTTTGAGAACTATGGCAGATATTCCGTCAGCGCCAGAAGCCTTTTTGGGTGTCTAGCTTCATTAAAATACGCTTTATGATACGCTGTCTGAAGCCAACATCGGGTATCTTTGACTGCAATATGGGAATAGTAGGTGGTGATTTTCCTTGGAAATCGACAGTAGAATGTGAAGCAAAGAGTTCAGCCAACAAGTTCGCTCTCTCAACAGGTGTGGTTGCAATGGAATTATCTGGCCGTGTGGGTGGTGGTATGGCCCCATCAGCGCTGATAGTCTTGAAAGTTAAATTTTGACATAAGGGGTTAGTATGATGTAATACTTGCGCACACTTTTCTTTGTTTTATTTTTAAAAAATTGCAAAACCTCGCTGTCCCCTCCTTATCTCGAAAAGTACTGACAAAAATATTTCGAAAAAATTCTGGAATATTCTCCACACGGCGTAGATTGAATGAAAATTATCACGAGTGCATTACCTCTGATAATTTATCAAGAATATAAAAAAACACAATTTTCAAGGTCATTAGTTTTCAACAAACAAAATGTTTGTTGTATATATATATATATATATATATATATATATATATATATATATATATATATATATATATATATATATATAGATATATATATATAGATATATATATAGATATATATATATATAGATATATATATATATATATATATATATATATATATATATATATATATATATATATATATATATATATATAGATATATATATATAGATATATATATATATATATATATATATATATATATATATATATATATATATATATATATATATATATATATATATATAGAATTATTCTTCGTCAACCGGACCCCCCCTATAGTCCATAAATTGACGCAATTTAAAAGGACACAATCGAGTCCAGATTAAAGCTTATAAAATGTGAACTGGCAATATGGGAATAGTAGGTGGTGATTTTCCTTGGAAATCGACAGTAGAATGTAAAGCAAAGAGTTCAGCCAACAAGTTCGCTCGCTCAACAGGTGTGGTTGCAATGGAATTATCTGGCCGTGTGAGTGGTGGTATGGTGGATTTGGTGAAATTTTGACTGCCTTAGCGACTGCCCAAAAGGACCTGGAATTGTTGGGACAAGCGAGAAGTTTGTTTCTAATTCGTTAATTGTGTGCCTCCTTGGTTTCGTCGATAATTCCTTTGCATCTGTTCCGGGCACGAACAGAGGTGTTACGATTTATGGTGTTAGGATTTTCACGCCATTGTCGGTAGGCAATATGTTTAGATATGCCCACAATCTCAGCAATCTCACGCATTTTCACTCTCCGATAATATATCACTATATCGTGAATTTTTTTTTAATCATGTCTAATGTGGTGACCTCATTTGGACGACCTGGATGTTCTTCATCAAGAATGGTTGTACGACTGCGTTTGAATTCAGCTGTTTCTTGTTTTATACTCGATACGAAGGTGCAAAGTCTCCATAAACTTCGTCGAGTTCCGCTCTTATCTTCATGCGTTTTCTTTTTCAAAAACAAATATTTTATCACTGCTCGATATTCAATTTTTTTCACTGTTGTAAAATCACAACAGCTGTTCTATTTAAATGGCTGCCACTAAAAAAACTAAATCACGCAGCAACTTGGAAATTTAATTCTTGGGAAAGGTTAAGTTTACGAAAAACATAATTATTTAAATATTAGTAGCGCCATCTTCGCCCAAGGCTAGGTTCTTATCATACAACCCTCGTACATAAATGCTTTAAGTTATGAAACAGTAAACTTGTTTTCATGTTTGCGATAACGATTATTGCCGTATTGGGTTTTTAGCATTTCCTTGAAATAGTGGTCTATTGTTGTATTATTTTTTTTAAGTTGTTAATTTTTTTTTTAAGTTGTGCTTCTGGGAATAATTACAATTAAAATATTAATACAGCATATTCACAAATGTAATATGGAAATTTCATTTATTAATTCAGCCTTGAAAAAATCTATTTTATAATTAATAGAAATGAGCATGATCCGGTTTTGTTATTTTTAGAATTTTGTTTTCATGTACAAATTCAAACGTATACTGAGAAAAAGCTAGCATGAAACTAAGAACTTATTTTGGTAAATATGATCAGGTTAGTTCAGTTCCATATGGAACACTTATAAGATCACTTCGGTGTCTATCCGCCTGTCTGTCACCCGATTTTCCTCGAAACTATTTGACATACGAAGTTGAAATTTGGCACTAATATAGGAATTGATGACCCCATCAGCGGTGTGTAGTCTTGAAAGTTAAATTTTGACTTAAGCAGTTAGTTTCAGAGAATAAAATCGAAAATTAAAAAAAAAAAAATACAAGGTCATCGAGTGGGGTGTCAAATGAAAGCTTGTAAAAACAGGAGTTCAAAAATATATACCAGGTGTACAAGTATGAAATGCGGATTTCAGAAAACGGATGGTGCACCAATGCAGTTTGTGCTATAAAGATTTGACACTGCGCCATTTTGTTGTGTCACCAACAAGTGTCAGACGCACACGAGTGATAAATTGGAAAAGTGTGTGCATAGTGTTGAGTTGTATTCAATATGTCGAAATTTATACCGAACAAAGAGCATTCGCGGACAGCATAAATTTTTTGTTTTCATTTGAAGAAAACTGCTGTTGAATCATACCGATTACTTCGAGAATCTTATGGTCAACATGCTCCATCGCAAGATACGTGTGAACGATGGTTTCGGCGTCTTAAAAGTGGTGATTTCGATGTTACAGACAAGGAATGTGGAAAACCGCCAAAAAAATACGAAGATGTGGAATTGCAAGCATTGTTGGACGAAGATGATTCGCAAACACAAAAACAACTCGCCGAGCAATTGGGCGTTAGTCAACAAGCTGTTTCCAATCGGCTACGAGAGATGGGAAAGATTCAGAGGCCGGTAGATAGGTATCACATGAGTTGAACGACAGGCAAATGGAAAAGCGCAAAAACCCGTGTGACATTTTGCTCGCTCGGTACAAAAGGAAGTCATTTTTGCATCGTACAGTTACAGGGGATGAAAAGTAGATTTATTTTGAGAATCTCAAGCGCAAAAAATCATGGGTAGACCCATGCGCACCATCCACATCGACCGCAAGACGGAATCGCAGAAAGACGAAGCTCTGTGTTTGGTGGGACCAGAGGGGCGTGGTCTATTATGAGCTGTTAAAACCTGGGGAAATGCTTAATACTAAACGTTACCAACAACAATTGACCGATTTGAACCGTTCGCTGCTTAAAAAAAGGCCAGAATACGGAAAGAGGCAACACAAACTCATTTTTCTTCATGATAATGCTCCATCACATACGGCAAAACCAGTTTGCGACACGTTGGAAGCACTCAGCTGGGAAGTTCTACCCCATGCGGCTTACTCACCAGACTTGGCTCCTTCCGATTACCACTTGTTTGCATCGATGGGTCACGCACTTGCTGAGCAGCGTTTTGGTTCGTACAAAGATATGAAAAAATGGCTCGATGAATGGTTCACAGCAAAAGGGGAAGATTTTTACTGGCGTGGTATTCACAAATTGTCCGAAAGATGGGAAAAATGTATAACAAGCGATGGAGCATACTTTGAATAAAGCACTGGTAGACTTAATAAAACTATATGTGTCTTCTACCTACGAAGGCTATCCGCATTTCATACTTGTATACCTGATATGATGTAATACTTGCGCAAACTTTTCTTTGTATTATTTTTAAAAAATTGCAAAAAATCGCTGTCCCCCCCTTATCTCGAAAAGTACTGACTAAAATATTTTGAAAAATGTCTGGAATATTCTCCACACGGCGTAGATTAAATAAAAATTATCATGAGTGCATTACTTCTGATAATATATCTGGAATATAAAAAACACAAATTTCAAGGTCATTAGTTTTCAACAAACAAAATTTTTTATTGTAAAAGCAATCACCGTAGGGAATACTAATTGTGCAAGTCCGACTTGCACTTGGCCGATTTTATATAATATGTAAGATACACTTTTTTCTCCCTTTGTATAAAACTTTTTGGACACACTGTATACAGTCCCTGGCCAAATTATTAGACGCACTGTATTTTTTTTAGTAATTTTATGTTTCTTAAGAGTTTTTATGCAATAATGGTATATTTAAACTACAATATTATTGATTTTTATTTAAAAGAATTGTTGTAGACTACATATTTGTATTTATTTTTAACATATGGCAATACTGTGTTGACAAAGTGATACATGAACGTAAATAAGTACAAACCTGTATCAGTCGCGATCGGAATCGAGTCAGGTACGGACGTGTTTCTGTGGCTTTATGGACTGTGATTGTTTGTTTAACAGTTTTATACTACTCAGTTATTAGTTTATTTTGTATGCAGTGTTTTAAAAAAGTAATTGGACTATTTTCATTATGGGTAGAAAAGGCGATCTTTCACCACGTAAAAAAGCTGAAGTGAAGGCCCTTGTGATTGCGAAAACATTTACAAACCGAGAAATATCACGAAGATTGGAGGTTTCTGAAGCTAGTGTACGACGCATAAAAAAGAAAATTGAGTCAGGGAAGGGATTAAGCCCGAAAAGAAAGAAAAGATGCGGTAGAAAACCAATTTTCACTCCACGGTCAGAGAGATGTTTGAAGAAAATTTGTGTAGAAAACAGATTTGCTACCACAAAGGTAATAAATTCGAAGAAAATTGAAAGAATTAGATTTTAAGGCCTGTCGCCCCGCCAGGAAGCCCAAGTTAACAGCTGCAATGCAAGCAAAGCGCCTGAAGTGGGCCAAACAATGGCAAGACAAAGATGTGGACTTCTGGAGATCGGTAAGATACAGCAATTTAATCAATAATTGATACATTATTATCATTTTCAGTTAAATAAAGCAAATAAACATGGAAGTTTATATATTTTTCCTATTTCTGACAGGTCTGCTTCAGTGACGAAAGCACATTCGAAATTTTGCAGAATAAAGCTCAGTATGTGCGTCGTCGTCATGGAGAAAAGTTTCATCCTGATTGTGTCGTCCCGACGGTTAAACATCCCACCAAAGTGATGATTTGGTCAGTCATCAGCGGCAAGGGCACTGGACGTCTGTACGTCGTCAAAGGAATAATGAGGCACGACCAGTACAAAGAAGTATTACAAAATCGGTTGATTCCGCAGCTCAGAGAATGGTTTCTAAATGGGGAACCATTCACTTTCATGCAAGATGGCGCTCCCTGCCACACTGCTCGGTCTGTTAAAGCTTTTTTGGCAGAAAAAAATATCCCTCTGTTGGATTGGCCCTGATATGAACCCCATTGAAAATGTGTGGGAGCTGATGAAAAGAGAAGTGGCTAAAGATGTGATTACCAACAAAACCCAGCTCCTAGAAAAGATTATTCATGTGTGGAATCATCATCCTCAAATGCAGGAGACAGTACAATCTTGCATTGATAGCATGCCGCGCAGAATTAAAGCTTTGATAGCGGCTAAAGGTGGCTCAACTAAATATTGACTTTTACTAACATTAATTTCACTTTTCTTTAAAAACTTAATAAACTTATGCTTTTCTAAATTAATACTGTTTTATTTATGTCAAATAAATAGGTAATTGATTGGATAATATAAAAATAAAAAAAACAAATCAATTTAAAATAATAAAACGGTACAATATCACTCGGTAATTAATATTTTACATGAAATCTTGCAGTGCGTCTAATAATTTGGCCAGGGACTGTATATATATATATATATATATATATATATATATATATATATATATATATATATATATATATATATATATATATATATGTATATATATATATGTATATATATATATATGTATATATATATATATATATATATATATATATATATATATATAAATATATATATATACATATATATATATATATATATATATATATATATATATATATATATATATATATATAGCATAGCAGTAGCAACTCAGCAAATACTCTGTAGTGTTGTTAAAATCAAAATTATAGTTTTTTTTGTGTCTAAACCAATTAGTTAGTTAATCTAAAGAACCGTTAGAACTACAAAATACTTCACAACATTTTGAATTATTTATTTGCGGGCTGTTGTTCTTACACATAATTTGTTCGGTGTTTTTTACCACTCTGCCTGACTTGCTACACCCTATCATTAATTTACTATTAAACCTCAAAACTACTATCGATCGACTTGAGTTAAAAAATGATTGATCGTATTCTTAAAAGCAGTTTTCAGAGAGTGCTTTAGTTACGCTCTTTCCCAGTTTAGGTCAACAAACTTTAACTATAATCAACTACAGGAGTTTATTTTACCATTTTCGCATTGTATCTCTAAAAGAATTTCCAAATAAGTAGCGTTTGATTTATTTTGAAAGTAAATATATTTGGTAACATTATAAAATTAGCATAAAACTGACGTTATCTACGTGTTGTGAAAAGTTATATTTTATAAAACCGAGTAAGCAAGTTTCAAGACGATGCTACACACTGTAGTTCTAGACGCTTACGAATTTTGTTACAACACATGTATCTAGATATCACATATCATCACCAGCCACTTCTGATCCACTCCTGGACATAGACCTCTCCCAAGCTCCTCCATTCGTCCCTATTCTGAACCTTCCGACACCAATACCTTCCACCTATTCCTCGTACGTCGTCCACTCATTTCGTTGACGGTCTTCCTCATCTTCGTGTTGTTTGCCTAGGCCATCAAAAGGTTATTTTTGACGTCCATTTATTACCGTTATTTCCTGCAAAATGTCCTGCCCAAATCCGTTTTACACCGGTGGTGCATCTTATCTCTTCGTTTTTGATTTTGTCTCTGAGAGAAACTCCCACGATTGCTCTCTCCATGGCCTCTGCATTACTCTCAACTTATTTGCACTTTCCTGTGTCACAGCCATAGTTTCAAGTCCGTAGGTGGCCACAGACAAAAGGCAAAAATCAAACACTTGTCTTTTTAGATTTATGGGAATTTCTTCATTCTTTATCATTATTATTTCATTCAATCTCTCGAAGGCATCCCAAGATAGTCCAAGACTGCGGGAAACTTCTAATGTTTGTTTTTCTTTTCCAGTTGTATTATTTCGTCCTAAATATATGTATTCGTTTACGTTTTCCATGTTGTTAACATCTGTTTTGATTTGGGGGACTGTCCTTGCTTATTATCTTTGTCTTACTAAAATTCACCCTAAGACCAACCTTCCTTGACGCTAAGTTTTGCTCTGTCAGCATCTGTTCTACTTCCTCGATTTTAGATGAGATTAAAACTATGTCGTCTGCAAAACGTAGATGGTTCAAATACTTTCTATCAATATTTGTGCCTTTATCTTCTCGCGATAGTTCCTTAAAAACATCTCCCATAGGCAGAGTAATGAGTTTTGGCGAGATCGTATTTCCCTGTCGGATTCCCCTTTTATGGGTTTTTAGTTGTTTATTAATTTTTACCAGGAAAGTGGGATTACATAAATTCATAAAAAAAATAAATACCCAATACCGAGTCTCTCCAATATGTGGTATGAACTCGACCACTTTACGATAAGATCGTAATTTAGTTTTTGTGGAACTACTTATCAAGCATTGTCAAAAAGCAGATCGATTACTAGCTTGAGCAACGAATTAACTTCAAATTCTTGTAAAACTGAACATCAATGACCCCAAAAGTCATCAAATGTCGCTTATGAAGCGGATGCCCTAAAGAAAAGGACTGTTTTCAGTGAATCCAGCTTTTCCGGGAAGACAGTGGAGAGCTTCAACACGACTCAAGGTCAGAACGCCCCTCCACCTCAAGTGGTAATAAAACATCGATCGTGTGTATTTCTTGGCATTTTCTCCTGATCAGTGACTACCGATTTAAAGTAAGATTGGTACCAGAAGAACTTAGTCTCCGTTTATACAGTTTTAACAGAAAAAAACCTTTTTTTCATAAGCGCTACAGGAGCGGCACGTGTGCGGAAAAAGCGATTCACGTTGGTCTTGAATCGCTGTAAATTGTAGTCGGTAGGAAACACAGTCCTGGGCAAAGGGTTGTACGAGGAGTGACAAGCTGAACCTATTACGGATGTGAAGTATTAGCGAGACGTGCATTCCTAACATGTCCGCTCTGGAAGGAATTAAGCGGACTACATCCACGAACGCTTTTCATGAAAATACTTGTAACTATGTCGGGTTCAGCAACGTTAACTTTTTTAGAAAAAACTGCCGTCTGGGTTTTAGTAGCGTTAAATTCCACTTGGTTACTGTCACCCCAAGATAGAATTTCTTCCAGGTCTTTGTTGAGTTGAATGACTTCCTGCTGTCTGCGGATATATGTCTTGAGTAGAGCTGTAGATTGGATTCGCGGTCTTTTCCAGCAGATCGTTAATGTAAATGAGTAGGAGACAGTATGGAGCTCGGGGAAACACCGGCGTTCGTAAAGAACGCTCGTTGAGGAAACATGAAAGCCACAAACAGAACTTTTCAGACATACCACTGAGCAAGATCAACATGTAAGCAATCATGACATAGCTAGGGAACTAATCATCAATTACTAAATAGTCTAAAATCATTTAGAGAAAGCTGAATATCAAAAAAAGATCAATGTTTGGGTACCACATGATTTATAGATGGTGAAGATATTAACTGACCCAATTATCATTAGTTAAATATTGTTGAATCGGTATTCAATCGCCTTATTTTTGAAACATCTTACAACAGAAGATTAAGAATGGATCACGTAAGATTTCTTTTCGAATCGTATTACAACGTCTTCTGACGCCTTGCGATGTCTATTCTCCATGCCTCTCTGTCCATCCAGAGATGTTCATCTAATTCTTTTTCTAGGATTTCCCTGCCTATTCCTTCTCTTCAGCTTAGTCGTGGTAGTATTCTTCTTCTCCTACCCTCTGGTGTTCAATTTAATATATGTTTCGGAAACCGCTCCTCTGGCATTGTTCATATCTTCTGTTGCACTATGGGAAACTTTCATAATCTCTCTGATTCTGTTATTAGTTTCATGCTCAAATCTCGACTTTCCAGCCACTCTCATACATTGGTTGATTTCTGTCGCTTCCAATGTCCTTTCGGTTACAATAGTTTTAATAATTGTGTTACATATGCGATGCTTGTTTGCTTGTGATATGCTTTGGTTTCACAGTACACTACTTAGCTGTGCAATAGTTCTACGTCCTTAAGTGTTTCTGTACTTGATAGCGTCATCAAACTTCCCATTGTCAGCCAGTTGCATCCCCAGCTACGAGCTTTTTTATTTGCTGTCCGTCTTTAAGTATTAAGTCTTGTCGTGCTATACCAATTGTCTTATATATGTTGTTTTGTTTATATTGACTCCTAAGCCCCATTTTTTATATTCCTTAAACAGTTTCCGAGTTATATTTCCAAATTATCATGTTCTTGCGCTATTACAATCTGGTCGTAAAGGTTGTTGTTCTCTAATGGTATCCCCATATTACTACATTTTCCTTTCCATCCTATTAGTGCCTGCTTTAAATATATTTTAAATAGAGTAAATGATAGGCAACATCCCTGTTTAAGGCCCTTGCTAACGTGGAAACCTTTAGATGTTAAGTTTCCTGCCTTAATTTTGGTTTCTGCATTTGTGTACAATCGTTTTACTTCGGAAATTAGATTAGTTGATGTTTGTCTGCTAAAGGGATTTCCACAGTTTATCCTGTGGGACAATATAATATGTTTTCTTAAGCTCAACTTATAGCAGATGTAGTTTTCGGTGTACGGTGCATTTTTCCGGGATAACTTGGGTGACGCAAAAAAAGTGATCCACTGTAGATCTTTCGACTCTGAAGCCTGCCTGTTTCTCGGCTTCTATATCGTGGAACTCCAGTTCGATACTGTTCTCTAATAGCTTTCCGTAGATTCTACTAATTGTGCTGGTGATGGCGAAGCCTCTATAGTTGTCACATTCGCTCTTATCTGCTTTTTTGTGAATAGTAGAAAGAACAGGACAGGAAGTCTAAGCTCAGTAGGTATCTCTCTACGATAGAGCCAATTTTGAAATAGTATCCTAGGGTGTTCAGATAGATTTTCCGTCCCATACTGCATTAGTTCTCCTGTAATATTACCTGGGCCCGGTGCTATTTATTTTTTAAGAATTGGCATATTTGCTTTACTTCTTTCTGCGTTATTCTAATAGGGGAGGCCTCGACACGCACATTCTGATTATGTTCCTCGGTCAAAAACTCCATTCTATCTTAATGTGCCAAGAAAATCACGTTTGAAGCTTGGTGAAGCTGCGAAAATGGTGGCAACGCCAGCAATAATGCCAAGAAATGTGATGATGTGAATTTGGTGGGATTGGAAGGGAATCGCATATCATGAAGCGCTACAACCAGGTTGAACGATTGACTGTTCTACTGTCAACATTAACCAGATTGCAGCCAGCAACCGAGAGAAAGCGCCCAGAATTGATCAACAGAAAAGGCGTTGTCTTCCATTATGACAACGCTAGGACACACATATCTTCGACGACCCGATAATAATTAAAAAACCTTGACTGGGCAATTTTAATGCTTTCACCAGACAACCTGGACCTTGTACCGTCAGACTACCATGTTGTTTTGGTGTCTGAAGAACGCTATTAATGATGTAAAGTTGATTTTAAAGAGGTTTATGAAAATTACTTTATTCAGTTTTTAGCCCACAAATCCCAGAAGTTCTATAGTGACTGGATAATGGTTCTAACAGGAAAACGGAATCTATCAAAACGGCACATATTTATTTGATTTAAAAAAGCACGACACTTTTTGGACAGCCAGTATTTATTTGACGTTTAAATATCATCATCATCAGCTATGCCAGGGGTTCCCAATCTTTTTTTTAATGCAACTCCCTTTACAGGTTGCATTTTTTTTGCGACGCCCTTCTAAAAGAAGATGCCTGTGTGTAGCTCTTTACTTTATTATTCAAAGAAAATTCCAAAGAATAAAGAATCTTAATTATTATTTATTAGAAAACATAAAAAGAACTACAAACAATACCATTAACGAGAACGATGAGCTTGCTTTTCTGAGCACAACTTTTCAAATCGGGGCTGAAGTTTTGAAATTTCTACTCTCATTTCTTTTTCTAAATTTATTTGTGACGTCTACTTCGATTTGATTACTGCAACTGCAGAAAAGCCACTTTCACACAAGTACGATGTAGCAAATGGTAAAAGAACCCTCAAAGCCGTAGTACTGATAGTAGGATATTCTTGGGATGCATTGCTCCAAAATTGAAACAGTTTGTCTTTATCGAATGGTGATTTTAGGCTCGTATCACAAGATAGTTCTAACAGCTGTTCTTCCTCGACTCTTGAGAGTGTACCAGGTGTACAAATATGAAATGCGAATTTCAGACAACAGATGGTGCACCAATGTAGTTTGTGCTATAAAGATTTGACACTGCGCCATTTTGTTGTGTCATCAACAAGTGTCAGACGCGCATAAGTAATAAATTGGAAAAGTGCGTGCATAGTGTTGTGTTGTTCTGTTCAATATGTTAAAATTTATACCGAATAAAGAGCATTTGCCGATAGCATTAATTTTTTGTTTTCATTTGAAGAAAACTGCTGTTGAATCATACCGATTACTTCGAGAAGCTTATGGTGAACATGCTCCATCGCAAGATATGTGTGAACGATGGTTTCGGCGTTTCAAAAGTGGTGACTTCGATGTTGCAGACAAGGAACGTGGAAAACCGTCAAAAAAATACGAAGATGTGGAATTGCAAGCATTGTTGGACGAAGATGATTCACAAATACAAAAACAACTCGCCGAGCAATTGGGCGTTAGTCAACAAGCTGTTTCCAATCAGCTACGAGAGATTCAGAAAACCGATAGATGGGTAATACATGAGTTGAACGACAGGCAAAGCGGAAAAAAAAACACGTGTGACGGTACAAAAGAAAGTCGTTTTTGCATAGTATAGTTACAGGGGATGAAAAGTGGATTTATTTTGAGAATTCCAAGCGCAAAAAATCATGGGTAGACCAGGCGCACCATCCACATCGACCGCAAGACCGAATCGCTTTAGGAGAACGACGATGCTCTGTGTTTGGTGGGACCAGAGGGGCGTGGTCTATTATGAGCTGTTAAAATCTGGGGAAACGGTTAATACTAAACGTTATAAATAACAATTGACCGATTTGAACCATTCGCTGCTTGAAAAAAGGCCAGAATACCGAAAGAGGCAACACAAAGTCATTTTTCTTCATGACAATGCTCCATCACATACGGCAAAACCAGTTCGCGACACGTTGGAAGCACTCAGCTGGGAAGTTCTACCCCATGCGGCTTACTCCCCAGACGTGGCTCCTTCCGATTACCACTTGTGTGGTATTCACAAATTGCCCGAAAGATGGGAAAAATGTATAAGCGATGGAGCATACTCTGAATAAAGCACTTTTTATCATTCTTCCGAATATAACATGTTTTTTTAGGAAAAAAATCCGCATTTCATACTTGTACAATTGCGTAGATGGTGGTAGGATCTATTGGGATGGATTTCTAATCCAGTCCTATTGATCCAGATTCTCTGGAAAATATTTATTAAAATGCGACATTGTAAGAGGCGAGCAATGCTTTGGAAGGAATAGATGCTCTGGAAAACAAGGATGTCGACTGAAGTTTCAGTTCTCGCAGTTTTTTTGCAAAAAAATCTCGTGGCTTTTCTTGTAAATTACTGTGAATTGTTTCTAAATGACGTTTCTATTTATTAGGAAGCCAACTTTCAGCAGCTAGCATCTTATGACAAAGAACGCATTGGGGAAGTTCTATTTTTCTTTTGCTAACGTAGGCAAATCCAAAATCTAAATATTTGTCATCATAATTTCTGTACTTTTTTCGTTTTTCTACAATTTAAGTAATGAATACGTGCACATAAATTAAATGCAACACACTTGAAATTAAAACACTGCATTCATCAACGCTTGTAATCGACGAATAAATAAAGCACCGAAACAAAAGACAGAAAGATGAATGAACGAAAGCGCAGGGAAATGGGCGGGCGGGCTTACTGCGGCGCTGATGAGACGCGCACCGCGCCGCGCAGTAGTTAATTACGACGCATGTAGGCGACCTGTGCGTATCGTCTCGCGACTCCCCTAGGATAGAGTCGCGACGCCCCAGGGCATCACGACGCACAGTTAAGGAACCCCTGAGCTAAGCAGTCCGTCGTCGGACATGAACTTCCTCTAAGTACGTCCATGTTCTTCAGTTTTGGGCCTTGTTTATCCAGTTGTAGCCCACTAGTCTTTTGATGTCGTCAGACCCTCGGGTTTTATGGGCGTGCTCTACTTCTTTCCTTTTTTCAGGGCCTCCAGTTGATTACTTTATGGGTCCGTCGATTATCAGAGAGTCTTGCGACAGGACCAGCCGAGTTCCACTTCAACCTGCTTACCCTCTCAGTTACATCAGTTACTTGGACCTTCTTGGAATTTCTTCATTAGTCAGCCTATCCCTCAATGATATTCCCAACATCCTCGTTTTCATCTCTCGTTGAGCTACTTGTAGGCGATTTATAATTTTTCGATACAAAGCCCATGTTTCCATTCCGTTTGTCAATACTGGCAACACGTATTGATCAAATGTGTACGCTTTTAGTGTATTTCAGACATTGGAAAGGAAGATATTATACAATCTGCCAAACGCCGACCAAGCCAATGTTAATCTCCTTGATAAATCCGCTTTCACGTTTCACGTACTTTGGATATTACTATTTTTTGTCCAAGTGTGAATCCGTGTGATTTTCGCGTTTTCCATGTTCAGTACAGCTTGTTTATCACAGTCGTCATTTGTTATGAACATGGTTGTGGCGATGTGTATCTTCAAACCAATATTTCCGGACTTGTTAAGTTCGTTCAGCATTTGTTCCAAGGCTCTGTTGTTAAATATAAGCGCAATAACATCCGCGAATCGCAAATGTTGTTGCTTTCCTCCCTCCCTCTATTTATACCCTTACTTGTCCATGGAAGTTGTTTGAAAAGATCTTCTAGCGCCAAGATGGTATCTCCTTAACGTACCTCTTTTTAGTGTTCCGTACGGAACACTTATAAGATGATTTCGGTGTCTGTCTGTCCGTCTGTCTGTCACACCCGATTTTTTCATTTCTATTTTGTTGGTGTTTTCTTTCAATATTATCTGAAATGTTGCATTTTTATATACCAGGAGTATGCATAAGTTTTTGCCGGTTTCACTAAGAGATGGCACCAGCGAACAGTACGCAGTGTATGAATTTGATATATACGTCAGTTTGCTCGTCTGACATTAATCTAACCAACATACACAAGTTGAGTCCGCCAAACATTAGCGTCTGTATTGTATCGTTCAGTGATCATGTCGACTTTTGTGCCTGAAAAAGAACATTTGCGGCACGCATTGCTTTCCTTATTTAATCAAAAGAAAAATACTGCGGAAAGTCATCGTTTGCTGGTAGAAACATATGATGAACACGCTCCATCGATTAGAACATGTAAGACATGGTTTCGACAATTTAAACGTGGTGATTTCAATGTGAAGTGCGCGCTCTGGTAGACCACAAAAGTACGAAGACGAGGAATTGCAGGCGTTACTGGATGATGACCCAACAAATGATTAATTTAAATCACGCATTGATCGAAAGACGACCGGAATGGGCCAGAAGACATGGCAAAGTGATTTTGTTACACGACAATGCGCCGTCTCATACAGCAAAACTAGTGAACGACACCTTGAAATCGCTTGGATAAGACATCCTTCCGCACCCGCCGTACTCTCTCGACCTGGCGCAATTTCGAGGAAATTGGAAAATGGTTCGTCGAATGGGTTGACGCAAAAGACAAGCAGTTTTTCTGGCATGGTATTCATAATTTACTTGAAAGATGGGCGAAGTGTGTAGAAGCCAATGGCCAATATTTTGAATAAATAAAAAATGAATTTCCCTTGAAAATTACGTGTTTTCTTTACCACAAAAACCGGCAAAAACTGGTATGTTTTGAATAATCTACAAATATGAATGTTGAAAAAAACTAGGTAGTCAGGGTAACGCTATCCAATGCTGCATTTTACGAGTAATTCATTTTCATTCGACTGTTCGGACTAGTCCGGTAAAGCCCATTTCCAGAACAAAATTTTGTTCAGAAAGTTTTCACAAAAATATAAAAATAATTTTCAAAGACGCGAAAATAGGTTATTTAAATTAAATGTCAATTAAGCTCATATTAATTCAAGAATAAAATATTGTACTCTGATCTATTACGTGCTAACAGTCACTATTTCACGAACTAAATTTTTACATTAGAGAGCGGTTATTAACGCGAGTTGCCTTCTACAGCCTTGAAAGTGTTTAAATAGAAAATTCCTTCGGTTTTGAATAGGCCAAAGAATGGAGAACGTAAAAGAGATTGTCTCTCGTCTTAGATTTGAAAAATCACCTTAAATAACATACCGTACATGCATACATTTATATAATAAGGTAAATATCAATAGTATAATTATTATGAAATGGCATGCAGTAAAAGGGATTGGAAATCAATCTCGGATTCTATGGTTATAAGATATACATAGTAGTATTTAAGGAAATCTTAAATAAGAACGTATTATGTTATACATATTAATTTATTCACATACTAATGTGTAATGACCAATTCAAATAACTTATTTTAATGTTAAATAATGTGTTCATATATATATATATATATATATATATATATATATATATATATATATATATATATATATCAAGGATTTTCTACAGCTGACGCTGTCTTCCTTCTCTCAGCCTTTGATTCCATCCGTTTCTTCCCAGTCTCCATCTGTTAGACCCCTGTCCTCCATAGCCTCGTCCACATCGTCTCTACACGATCGTCTGGGTCTTCCTCTTTTTCTTCTCCCTACAGGGCTCCATTCCGTTATTTTCTTTAACCACCTATTATCTTCGCTCCGTCTGATGTGTCCATACCATTTTAATCGTTTTTCTTCAATGGTGTTTATTGCGTTCTCTTTGATGGTCATTCTGCTTCTTATTTCTTCATTTGTTATTCTCTCCATACGTGTTACTCTACAACATCTTCTCCAATACTCCATCTCTACCGCGTTAATTTTAGATTTATTTCTTTTGTTGATCGTCCATGTTTCTGATTCGTATGTCATTATGCTTTGTATTATTGATTTGTATATGAATTTTTTTTTTTTTTAATGGGTCTAGCACACGTGCTGCAGGGAAGCCCCTAAAGCGCTCCATGAGCGGCATGAGTGCGGAAAAAAAAGCGATTCACGTTGTTCTTGAATCGCTGTAAATTGTACTCGGTGGGAAACACAGCGCTGGGCACATTATTCCAAAGGGATGACGTTCTCCATATAAAAGATTGCTTGAAAAGCGTTGTACGCGGAGTAACAAGCTGAACTCATACGGATGTGAAGCACCAGCGCGACGTGTATTTCTGCAGCGCTTTGGGAGGAATTAAGCGGGCTACATCCTTCGAACACTTTCCATGAAAATACTTGTAGAACAGACTCAAGCCACCAACTGTTCTTCGATGTTCCAGCGAATCAAGGCCGCCGGTCAATTCCGGGTCCCCAATCAGACGGACCGCTCTTCTCTGAACAGAATCCAATAAATGCAGTGTATGTTTGGGAGCGGCGCCCCAAACGTGGGAGCAGTATTCCATAGTTGGTCGAATTTGGGGTTTTTAAAGAATTACCAGTTGTTGTGGGGTGTAAAGCTTTCTGGTTCTAAATAATATTCCCAACTTTTGAGAAGCTCTCCTTGCTATGCCTGCAACATGTTCATGCCAGGACATATTTGCTCCCAAACTAACGCCCAACAAATTGAGCGACGATGCTAGGGGAATGGAGTGCTCTGACATAACTATGTCGGGTTCAGCAACGTTAACCTTTTTAGAAAAAACTGCCGCCTGGGTTTTTGTAGCGTTAAATTCCACTTGGTTACTGTCACCCCAAGATAGAATTTCTTCCAGGTCTTTGTTAAGTTAAACGACCTCCTGCTGTCTGCGGATATTCGCCTGAGCAGCCGATATCCGAGCGTTCAAGGTGAATGAAGTGACAAGCGTACTGTCATTTGTAAAGCTGTAGATTGGATTCCCGGTCTTTTTCAGCAGATCGTTAATGTAAATGAGAACATTTTGTGTCTCTTTGTAATGTATTTGTCCTACAGGATCGAATTTAATTGTCTTATGCATGTCAGCGTTTGTCCTAATCTAGCTTTGATCTCATCTTCTGATGTTGCGTTTTTTGAAATGATGGTTCCTAAATATTTAAATCAATCGGTTCCTTTGATTGTTGTTTCATTATCGACTTCTAGATTTTCCACACTTCCCTCCTTTGTTGTTAGATATTCCGTTTTATCAAAGTTTATTGCTAATCCTGCTTTAGTGTATTTTTCTTTCAGTTTTCTTACCATATAACTGAGGTCTTCCTCATCTTGCGCTATGAGTACTTGGCCGTCTACGAAACTTAGAGTATATAAGTAATCTTCTCGTATTGGGACTCCCATTCCACTACACTTTTACTTCCCTTTTTTTACGTTTGTTCAAGGTATATTTTGTATAGTGTTGGGGATGTAGAGCATCCTTGTAGTAGGCCTTTTGATGTTTGGAGTCTCTTCTCTATTTTATGTACTATTTTTATGTTCACTGTGTTGTTTTCGTAGAGAGCTTTTACTGCGTATATTAGTTCTTTGTCAATGCCTTTTTCTTTCATTGCGTTCCATAATCTTTGTCTTGGTATTGAGTCATAGGCCTTTCTTATGTCTATGAGGGCTAGATGGACTTCTCTATTCTTTGCCAGTTTTTTCCATTGTTTGTTTTATAGTGTATATGTGGTCTATACAGTCCCTGGCCAAATTATTAGACGCATTGTATTTTTTTTAGTAATTTTATGTTTCTTAAGAGTTTTTATGCAATAATGGTATATTTAAACTACAATATTATTGATTTCTATTTAAAAGAATTGTTGTAGACTACATATTTGTATTTATTTTTAACATATGGCAACACTGTGTTGACAAAGTGATACATGAACGTAAATAAGTACAAACCTGTATCAGTCGCGATCGGAATCGAGTCAGGTACGGACGTGTTTCTGTGGCTTTATGGACTGTGATTGTTTGTTTAACAGTTTTATACTACTCAGTTATTAGTTTATTTTGTATGCAGTGTTTTAAAAAAGTAATTGGACTATTTTCATTATGGGTAGAAAAGGCGATCTTTCACCACGTAAAAAAGCTGAAGTGAAGGCCCTTGTGATTGCGAAAACATTTACAAACCGAGAAATATCACGAAGATTGGAGGTTTCTGAAGCTAGTGTACGACGCATAAAAAAAGAAAATTGAATCAGGGAAGGAATTAAGCGCGGAAAGAAAGAAAAGATGCGGTAGAAAACCAATTTTCACTCCACGGTCAGAGAGATGTTTGAAGAAAATTTGTGTAGAAAACAGATTTGCTACCACAAAGGTAATAAAATCACAACTCCAGGATGCTAGCGTAAATGCTTCTGAGCGCACTGTTCGAAGAAAATTGAAAGAATTAGATTTTAAGGCCTGTCGCCCCGCCAGGAAGCCTAAGTTAACAGCTGCAATGAAAGCAAAGCGCCTGAAGTGGGCCAAACAATGGCAAGACAAAGATAAGGACTTCTGGAGATCGGTTAGATACAGCAATTTAATCAATAATTGATACATTATTATCATTTTCAGTTAAATAAAGCAAATAAACATGGAAGTTTATATATTTTTCCTATTTTTGACAGGTCTGCTTCAGTGACGAAAGCACATTCGAAATTTTGCAGAATAAAGCTCAGTATGTGCGTCGTCGTCATGGAGAAAAGTTTCATCCTGATTGTGTCATCCCGATGGTTAAAACATCCCACCAAAGTGATGATTTGGTCAGTCATCACCGGCAAGGGCACTGGACGTCTTTACGTCGTCAAAGGAATAATGAGGCAAGATTAGTACAAAATCGGTTGATTCCGCAGCTCAGAGAATGGTTTCCAAATGGGGAACCATTCACTTTCATGCAAGGTGGAGCTCCCTGCCACACTGCTCGGTCTGTTAAAGCTTTTTTGGCAGAAAAAAATATCCCTCTGTTGGATTGGCCGGGTATGAACCCCATTGAAAATGTGTGGGAGCTGACGAAAAGAGAAGTGGCTAAAGATGTGATTACCAACAAAACCCAGCTCCTAGAAAAGATTATTCATGTGTGGAATCATCATCCTCAAATGCAGGAGACAGTACAATCTTGCATTGATAGCATGCCGCGCAGAATTAAAGCTTTGATAGCGGCTAAAGGGGGCTCAACTAAATATTGACTTTTACTAACATTAATTTCACTTTTCTTTAAAACTTAATAAACTTATGCTTTTCTAAATTAATGCTGTTTTATTTATGTCAAATAAATAGGTAATTGATTGGATAATATAAAAATAAAAAACAAATCAATTTAAAATAATAAAACGGTACAATATCACTCGGTAATTAATATTTTACATGAAATCTTGCAGTGCGTCTAATAATTTGGCCAGGGACTGTACATGATTTTCCGGCTCTATAATATTTTTAATAATTTTTCCATACAAACGCCCCATACTCGATATTATGCTTAGGCCTCTATAGTTTGTGCATTTTCTGCGGTCTCCCCTTTTTAAATATAGATACTATATAGGTTTTTGACTATTCCTCTGGTATGTTTTCTCCATTTATCGCTCTGTGGAACATGTTTTTCAGCATTCAATGTAATTTATTAGACCTGTACTTAAATTTCGTTTACCACACCTCCAGGCCTAGCAGATTTATTATTTTTGAGTATTTTTATATTCTTCTTTACTTCTTCATAGCTTAGTTCTATCTCTTCTTTTCCTTATTCTGTTCTTCTTCAGTGTTCTCTCCTTGGAATTCTTGTCTGTCTTCTGTTAGCAGTTTTTTATAATATTCTTCCCACTCGCTTTTTGGGCTATACTCTATATCCGTCTTCTCTCTATTGTTGGTCCTTAATGCTTTAATTATTCTCCATGACTCTGTGCTTCTAGTTCCTCCTATATACTGTTCTACATGTTCGCTCGCTTTTTCCCATCTCTCGTTCTTTTCTTTGTTTATCATCCTTCTCGTTTCTGCATTTTTCTGTTTATATTTCTGTAGATTTTCTTCTGATTTTGTATTCAACCATTTTTCGTATAGTCTTTTTCTCTCCTCCTTTATACATTCTTTGGTTTTTTACAGATTCTGATTTTATGTTTCTTATTCTCGTTGTCTTCGTTTACCTGATGCCTCTAGGGCCGCCTGTTTGATGCATTCTTTTATGTGGTCATATATATTTTGGAAGTTGTCGTAGTTAAATTCATTTAATTTTTAATCTAATCTTCGTCTATATAAGTCTCTTACCGTTTCGTCTGTATTCATAATAACACAAAATATTTGATACTAGGCTGTCTGAAAAGTTCTCGGCTTGACACATAGATGGCGTTAGAAACGGTGAAACCATAATTGTATTGGAAAGATCAATCCTTTATATAAACATTGATAGACTATATAATAACAAATAAAGAAACAATTACGGCAAAAAATAATATAAATAATAAAATAGCTGATCATGAATCTATTGATATTTTAATCCAGTGTGATACCAAGCAGCAAAACTATCATATTAAAGAAATAAGCCTTTTTAAGTACAACAAAAACAGATTCAAAAATGAATTAAGTGCAAAATTAAGATGTAATAAAATTAATGATTTAAATGAATATGTTCACAATTTTGATGATTGTATCGAAAACGTAATAAAAAAATTTACTTTTAAGAAAAAAATGTCTAAAAAAAGTTATAACAAATGGTTTAATAATGAGCTCAGAGCATTAAAACGAGAAAAAGTTCTTAAATACCAAAGAGCAATCTTAGAAAATACAAATGAGGCATGGAACAGTTATAAAACAATAAGAAATACGTATAAAGTCAAAATTGAAAAAGAAAAAAGTAATTATACTAATAATAAAATAAACAATGCAAATAACCAAAAAGAAATGTGGAATAAAATTAAAGAACTAGTCTTAAGAAAACCCAAAAGTGTGATAAAAACTGTGATATATAATCAATTAGAATATAAAGACAGTTTCCAAATAGCTGAAAATCTTAATACATATTTTGTAAATAGTATAAATGAAATCAGATGCTCCATCGAAGATATACAATATGAAAATGAAATACCTGAGATTGACACTAAATTCAAATTTCGTGCAGTAAATCTACAAGAACTGAAAACTATTTTTAAGAATATTAAGAAAAAACCAGACTATACAAAACTATCAAGTAACATAATTTTAGATAATTGGGGCATAACAAGAAATATTATACTGAATATTATAAATAAGTCACTAGAGACAGGGTTGTTTCCACATAACTGGAAGGAATCAATGATATTTCCTATCCAAAAAGTAAAACATACATCAAAATGTGAAGAATACAGACCAATTAACACTTTAAAAATATGTGTAAAAGTTATTGAAAAAATAGTAAAAAATCAATTGGAAGAATACATGGAACAGCACAGACTATTATCAAAGTTTCAATCAGGATTTAGAAAGAAATATTCATGTGAAACAGCAATCAATTATGTTATAAACAGATGGAAATGTAAAAAGATAAAAAATAAAATATTAGCAATTTTCCTTGACTTCAAAAGAGCATTTGAAACTATAGATAGGGATATTCTATTGAAAAAACTTACTAGATACGGTATTCAAGACACAGAACTAAAATGGTTTCAGTCCTATCTGACAAATCGTAAACAATTCACAAATATCAATAACGAAATATCAAATGCAATAGAAAACGATTTTGGAGTACCACAGGGCTCAATTTTGGGAGCTCTTCTCTTTGTAATATATATAAATGACATGGAAAATGTATTAAAAAAATGCGAAATTGTATTATATGCAGATGATACATTAATTTTTACAGAAGCAGCAACAGAGGAGATATGTCATGAAAATTTAAAAAATGATATGGATAACATTAACAAATGGTTAAAAATGAATAAGTTAAAATTAAATGAAAACAAGACAAAATTAATGGAAATTGATATGAACACTGACAGAGCATTCAAAATAAATAATGTAATAATAGAAAAAGTAAGTAATATAAAATACCTAGGTTTCCTCATAGACAGGGATTTGAACTTTAAAGAACATGTCGAATATATATGTAAAAAAATAGGGAAAAAAATCGGGTTTTTCAAACGTTTAAGAAGTAAAGTAACAATATTAACTGCAATAAATATATACAACACCATGATAAAACCTCATTTTGAATATGGATCAACTGTGTTATTCACATGCTGTTCAGACCAACAACAGGCAAGGCTACAAAAACTCCAGAACAAGGCTATCCGCTCTATTTTGAAATGCAATCGTTTCACATCAATAAGATATATGCTAAATGCACTGAAATGGCCAAATGTAAAGCAAAGACTGCAGCTAAATACAATATGTTTTTATCCAGAAAATGAAAATGGGAAATGCACCGGAATACTTGATTGAACAAATAAGATATGTTGGGGATGTTCAACCGTACAGCCTGAGGAACGCATTAGATTTCAGACCGCAACGTGCAGATACCAGTGCATTGCAAAAATCTTTATTTTCAAAAGGCCTGAGCTTATACAATATGATGCCCAACAACATAAAGAGTAAAAAATATAAATATGTTTAGGAAAGGAACAATAAATTTTGTAAAAAATATTAGTTTTTAATCAGAGTATGAAATTGTTTGTTAAATTTATTTTAAATGTAAATTAAAAAGTATTGTGAATACTACTAATAAATAAATAATAATAATAATAATAATAATAATAAAGCCCAATAATAAAGGCCAATGGAAGTGCCACCATGAGACAGAAACCATTAACAATGAAACACTCGATAACATGTTCGACAAAGAAACATACAAATATCTAGGCTTCCAACAAAGCACCAAACTCAACCACACTCACATCAAAACAGAGCTCAGAACCGAATTCAAAAACAGACTGACGAAACTTTTGCAAACAAAACTCAACTCTAAGAATCTCACTAAAGCCATCAACACGTTCGCTATACCTGTACTCACATATTCATTTGGTATAATCAAATGGTCACAAACAGACATAGAAAATATTCACATCCTTATACGATCTCAATTCACCAAATACAGGAAATTACACCCCAACGCATGCAAAGAAAGACTTACCATCGAGAGGAAGGCAGGAGGAAGAGGAATTATAGACATCAGATCATTACACACAAAACAAATACAAACACTTAGAAAATTCTTTCACAGCAAGCAAACCAGCCTCCACACAGCGACAGTGAAAGCAGACAAAAACTACACACCTCTCGACTTAGCCCGGGCAGACCACTCAGCAGACACACACAGTCACACCCAATTACAACAGGAAAAGATGAAAACATGGTCAGAGAAAACACTCCACGGAAAACACAGATACCACATAGAACAAGACCACGTAAATAAAAAACAATCATACACCTGGTTACAGGATGGGCAGCTATTCCCTGAGACTGAAGGCTTCTTACTTGCCATCCAGGATAAAGTCATATTAACCAGAAACTACCAAAATCATATCATCAAAGACCCGACTATTGCAGAGGACAGATGTAGGAAATGCCACCAGCAGAAAGAAACGATCGAACACATAACGAGCGGATGTAAAATATTGGCCGGAACAGAGTACACAGCCAGGCATGATTCAGCTGCCAAAGTAGTTCACCAAGCACTGGCCACAACATACAAACTCATAGAAAACACAGATCCCTACTACAAATACACGCCAATATCCATACTTGAAAATGAAGAATACAAGCTCTACTGGGACATCGGTATCCATACAGATAAAACAGTCTCCGCCAATAGACCCGATATTACTTTTCAGTGCAAAAAAGAAAAAGTCACCTATCTAATTGACATAGCTGTCCCCAACGACACAAACATCCAAACGAAATACACAGAGAAAATTTCCAAATACACAGATCTTGCAACGGAAATAAAAAGGCTATGGAAACAAGAAAAAGTCATCATTGTCCCCCTCATTATATCAGCCACAGGCCTTACACCAACAACATTCACACCACACTTAGTACAATTAGGACTCAACACAAACATACACAAAAACATTCAGAAGTCAGTGATTTTGAAAACATGTAACATTGTCAGGTCATTCCTTAATACACAATAGTAATGCGTTTGTGCTGACTTGGTTTGCGCCCGTCAGCCAAACATGGAACCACATTGACCAAATGTGAGAAAGAAAAACGAGAACAGTCATAATAATAATAATAATAATAATAACAAACTGTCGTAAATATTTTTCACTATTTGTTTAGCGTCAAGTGATAAATGTTTTCTCTTGCAATAGCCACTATTGCAATTTTCCCATGGACGCCACATAATTAAAATAGATCCGTTACGTTGTAAGTTGTAAGTAAAACTAAAAATAAAAATAATAAAAAGTATCTTTCTAATCATAATGGGGACCTGTGGTCATTAGGCCTATATTATCAAATACTTAAAGGGCTCCAAACTGGGTTGCCAGGTAGTAAATATATAGGTAAAAATAGATCCAATATGATTGCAAGTGCAAGTGAGGACGGTATACTAACCAGGTAAAATAAAAATACGTTTATCGTAATACCTAGCAACTATGCACAAAACCCTAATAGGGTCGTTTATTACCCTATTGAAAAAGCAAAAAGGCAGGATCTTATATCTTGGGATTTACTTTACGACCACGTTTACAAACATATATCTAAATACATAAAACAAAGTCGGGTTAGTTACACCATTTATAACTCAAGAACAGCTGTACCGATTTTAATGATCTCTGATTTGTTGGATTTGTCTCCGCCCCGAATAGCAGAATACCTATTAAAATATCGGAAAAATTCACGGGAAAAAAATTATAAAAAAAAATTAAATTTTAAATAAATCATGTTTGGAACTCCGCCATCTTCCGCAATTGACAGCTCACGTCACGCACGCTTATAGCTTACTAGATGACCCGGCGAACTTCGTACCGCCTAACAGTCAGTGAATGTCGTGTTAACTTTTAGCTAAACTTTATTTAGAATTTTATTAACGTAATAAAATGAATACTAAAAATTCATTAAAATAGTAGGAAAATAGCATATTCAAATCTAGAAAGATATTGAAATATATAAAAAATACTCGAATCGAAATGTAAACAGAAATATAGAGAACGAATGACAACAACTCTCGAATAGACTGGTCTCAATCATTCTCGATCATTCGGTCAATCAGTCAACAAGATTGACAACACAGAATGTATGAGAAACTCTCGGAACATTCCAGTGCCACTGCCTGTCAGTATATAAGCTGTAAGTCGCGAAAGTGTAAATTTTTTTTGTTTCATGTTGTCTGTGATTTGTTTTGAAAAAAAGCATATAAAGGTTACCGCTCGATTTGTTTGTTTTGGGTGAGTGTTATTAATAAATCTTATTGTGCGAGTATTATTATTAACAATGCCGAGACCCAGAAAATCTAATCTTTCCCAACAAAGCCGTAATGCAACTAGGCTACGGAACATTGCGAATCAATCCACTGAAGAAGAACGAGAAATCGCAACAGAAGAGCGCCGCGTTAGTATGGCCCGACTTCGTGCTTCTCAAACACAAGAGCAAAGAGAGGCAGCTCGTGAAACGGCTCGGTTGGCAATAAGAAATCGTCGAGCTTATCGCACAGATCAACAACGAGATCAAGAAGAAATGCTTCAAGTGTTGATTTGAATCGAGCAGCGTTTCTATACGTTTCTTTCGTTCGCATTGGTCCAATGGACGTTGTTTGCGAGCATTGTGGCGCATTGAAGTTTGCTGGAAAAATGCCTGTCAATGACCGAATGATCTGGAATGATTGAGACCAATCTATTTGACAGTTGTTGTCATTTGTTCTCTATATTTTTGTTTACATTTCGATTCGAGTATCTATAATATATATAAAATGCAACGTCTGTCTGTCTGTCCGTAAGTGTGCTTATCACTGGAGAACCACTTATCCGATTTACGTACTTTCTTTTTTAAAACATACATATATCCTCTGGCCAGGTTATAGGCTATATTTTATTACGTTAGGTAGCATAAAAAGTGAGCAGTGACGATAATAGTGAATCAAGTCGGAAAAAAGTTTACCGTTAGCGCGTTCCCTTGCAATACACAGCCTAAACCATTAAATATGGAACAATATTATCTAGCAGAAAATATCTATCATCTATAATCTATAATATATATAAAATGCAACGTCTTTCTGTCTGTCTGTCTGTCCGTTAGTGCGTTATCACTCGAGAACTACTTATCCGATTTACGTGATTTTTTTTCATTCATACATATGTTTTCTGGCCAGATTATCTATAATATATATAAAATGCAACGTCTCTCTGTCTATCCGTCTGTCTGTTAGTGCGCTTATCACTCAACCACTTATCCGATTGATGCATTTTTTTAAATTCATATGTACATATGTTCTTTGGTCGGGTTATATAATATTAATAATGATCTATATAATATATATAAAACGCAACGTCTGTCTGTTTGTCCGTTTGTGCGCTTATCACGGGAGAACCACTTATTCGATTTACGTGTTTTTTTTTAATCCTTAACATTTATCTAAAAAAATCTATAATGTATACAAAACGCAACGTCGCTCCGTCTGTCTGTCCATTAGTATGCTTAGCACTCAATAACCACTTATCCGATTTACGTGTTTTTATAAATTTATACGTAAGTTCTATATAAGTCGATATAAGCCTAGATAATGGGAGATAAGGTGAAGTAATGGGAAATAAGGAGAAATAAGAGGAAATAAGTCGAGATAAGCCTTGATAATGGGAGATAAGGTAATATAATGGGAGATAAGTATAAATAATGGGAAATAAGGAGAAATAATGGGAAATAAGGGGAAATAGTGGGAGATAAGCAGAGATAAATCTAGATAATGGGAGTTATGGTGGGATAATGGGAGATAACGAAAAATAATAGGAGATAAGGAGAAATATTGCGAGATAAGCCTAGATAATGGGAGATAAGGTGAGATAATGGGAGATTAGGAGAAATAATTGGGAGATAAGGGGAAATAATGGAAGATATTTTATTACGTTAGGTAACATAAGGAATAAGCAGTGACGATAGTAGTTAATCAAGTCCACGCGAGCGGAGCCGCGGGCACGGCTAGTTTTCTATATATTTCAATATCTTTCTAGATTTGAATATGCTATTTTTCCACTATTTTAATAAATTTTTTGTATTCATTTTATTACGTTAATAAAATCCTAAATAAAGTTTAGCTAAAGTTAACACGACATTCATTGACTGTTAGGCGGTACGAAGTTCGTCGGGTCATCTAGTCTAGTAATAAATGGTCTTGCGTGCTGGGGCGGAGTCCCCATGAACGTCTATTAGTTCATAAAATTGACAAGCTTTAAGCAAAATGCATGAGGGGTGAATGAGGTGGGGTAGGAGGTTATAAGAGTTGTTTCATACGAATGTCTTTTTCGAGGTTTTTAAACTGTAAAACATTTATCGCTGACGAGTATCTGCGAAACAGTACTTAGTACCATCACGATAACTCGGTGAATTTAACCGATAGAGATCGGACAAATTGTTGCCTCATTAAATTACTATTTTTAGAGCTAACTGATTTTTAAACTTTTATCGTGGCAGCATTTATATGATATTTGGCTCCATACTATTGTAACTACATATCATCCAAATCAATACCGGTCATTTCTGCGTTTCAAAAATCATTAACTCAGGTTTATTTCAATTAAAGACTCTCCCGAATGACTGTCCTTTACCAAAGAGTATTTTCTTGTTACAACAAAACAAAATGACGTAATTCTTAACAAGCAAAATCCTTGATTGTCTAGCCATAACCTCTATACGCTTGTCTTAACCTATGCACTCGACTTAACGAATATAATTAAAGGATAAGGCTGTACATAATAAAATAATGATTGGCAACAGGAACTATTAAATAAATAGTACTAATTGACCTTGGGACTAGATTTTTTTTCAATCGTTATATTAATCGATAATTAATGGAAACATACGATTTGCAATACATATATTCAATATAAAGAAGCAACATCTGCGCTTTACTAGAAAAAAACTAATTATTGTGCGTTTCTTAAGAATATTTGTATAAAATTAGTACAGTCGTACAACAATTTTAGGTCACACCAAAAAAAGAGCAACTGTATACCAAATCCCATTAATCATTTGGGTAGCCGAAATCAAATGCGGCAGATAACTATGCGTTTTTTCGAAGCATGTTATGTGTTTCAGTAACCAAGCAAATTCGAAAATTATTGTCAGCTTTTTCCTTGCTACTTATACTCCTCTTACCTCTATAGATAGATAGATAGATAGATAATAATTTATTTGTTTTCATGTAACAATAGGTTACACTTATAAGCCAATAGGCATTAAACAATGTTAACTAAGTTTACAATAAACTATAATTAAATAAAAGAAAAAGAAAAAAAAGTAAATACGTAAAAACACTTTAAAAGCAAACTTACAATAGTAACAAAGCTCTCTGGGAAACTATTATATATCTTTAATATGACATAATTAACATGTTTCTGTATGTAGCTGTAATTACACTTTTCGGGAAGCAGATTCAATTTATGTCTAGTGGCATACTTGTGATTGTTCATGTAAGTCTCAAAAATATCGCTGTTGGTGTGAACAAACATAAAACTGTCCAAGATATACATAGAAATAATGGTTAATATCTTTCTGTCTCTAAACACATTCCTACAGCTATCACGCGGCGTCATTCCAAATATACCTCAAAAACATTTTTTCTGAAGAATTACAACTCTTTCAATTTCCGGTGAATTACCCCAAAAGACAAGACCGTATCTTATTCTTGACTGTATGAAGGCATGATAAGCCGACAGAGCAGCATCATTTTCAGAAATAATTCTTAAAACATAGCAATACCTTGACACATTCAACGCAACATTCTCAATATACGCTCTCCAGTCCAGTCTCTGATCTATTTCCACCCCCAAGAAGGAAACACGTTCGGACGATTGGATATTAATATTTCGATATGTAAAAGATAAAGTGTTTTCGATTCTATTGCCGAAAAATAGGCATTGTGTTTTTTGAGCGTTTTTTAATGAGTCATGAGCTGAAAAGTATCCATCAAGAGCTTCGCACGCTCCTTGCACACTGGGCAGCATTGCGTGCGGGCTCTCCTCACTAAAGATCAATGCAGTGTCACCTGCGTAAAGTATAGTAAATTCTCCGGATATTCTACTGAGTTCATTCGTATATATAATGTATAAGAGAGGTCCTAATATTGATCCCTGAGGAACACTCCTCGACACCCCGATCTTGTGGGAAATTATAGGTCTACCAAAATCATCAATTTCCATAACCTGTTGTGTCCGATTTTCCAGGTAGGATGCTAACAAATTCAACGCATTTCCCCGAACACCATACGATTCCAGCTGGGAACATAGGGTATTATGATTGACACTATCAAACGCCTTTGACAGGTCAATGCACATTGCCATTGTGAATTTCTTATTATTTAATGAACTTAGTATATGAGTTAATGCCTGATAAATCACTCTAACTGTAGATTTATTTTTTCGAAATCCATTTTGGTTGCTGGAAAATAAAGAGTTGCGTTCAAAAAAAATCGATTAGCCTATTGTTTATAATTTTTTCAAATATTTTACCTACGTTTGAGAGCAGCGATATTGGCGTATAGTTTTTTTCCTCATGTAAACCCCCTTTTTTGTGTATTGCTTTAACTAAAGTATTTTTTAGACGTTCCGGTTATACACCTGTATCAAAGATAAATTAATGATATAGGATAAAGGCTCTGAGATAGAATCTGTAACCTCTCTAATAATACGTATTGGTAAATTATCATCCCGGACTGACTTTTTAATTTTTAGACTTTTTATTGTCCTGGACACTTCCAGAGGGGTAGTTGGTCTCAGATAAATAGAGCGTACAGAACGATCAAGGGAAATACATAATTGTGTTTATTTGTACTTATGTTCGGACAAGAGCTTATAAAGTAGTGATTTAGGTTGTTAACTATCTTTAACGGATCATTAAATTTATTCGAAAAATTGTTAAGTACATTGTTACTATTTCTATTTTTCCCTGTTAGGGTCTTTACAAGTTGCGAAGCAGCTTTAACTTTGTTTTTAGCAGAATTTATAAAGCTGTTATTTGATATTTTTTGGCATGTTTGATAACTTGCTTCATTACTTTACTATAGGTATTAAAGTATTCATTGGTTACCAAACTTTTATTTTTTTTTTTTAAATACAGCACACGTTTATGTCTACATGAAACTCTAATACCCCGCGTAATCCACGGATTGTGTTTGTTATGTTTGAGACATTTTTTCACTGTAAATATTGCATTAAAGATATTTAGGACTTAGGATTATTGTACGTTTCTTAAGAAGAATATTTGTATAAAATTGGTACAGTCGTACAACAATTTTAGGTCACACCAAAAAAAGAGAGCAACTGTATACCAAATCCCATTAATCATTTAGGTAGCCGAGATCAAATGCGGCAGATAACTATGCGTTTTTTCGAAGCATGTTATGTGTTTCAGTAACCAAGCAAATTCGAAAATTATTGTCAGCTCTTTCCTTGCTACTTATACTCCTCTTACCCCTATAGCTCGACGTATAATGGAACAAATGTTATAAGACAGCTGATACATCACAAACATACACCAGGTTCCGGCTTTCAACGACAAGTTACAAGAACGAATGCTGCTATTTTCTTATACTACATGGGCCGAAAAATCCATAGACTTTTGAAGAAAAAGCATTGTTTTTGCCAAAAATCGATTTTATTCTTCACTCCATTTCAGCGATCTTCTAACATTTGTATACCTTTGATAAAGTACAATTTTTTAAGATGGTTGGAAATTGTGAAAATTTTGTGATACATGTATCAAATTGGTAAATCAGAAATTCTTGGTTATGGATAAATTGAAATAAATTGAAATTAAAGCGGATTCTATTATTGAAAAGACGTCAAATTGTCTAAATGATATTGAAGCAATACGACCAAATGTTTTCCCACCGGCTAATGGTGGAGCAAATGGTAATCGAAAGGAAAACCAAATTATGCGGATGTCCTTAACCAAGGTGTGGTCATAGTGAAATCTACTAAGCATTGTAACAGCAGGGAAGCAAGAGAACAAATAAGGTAGGGCCTGGATCCAGTCGAAATGGGTATTAGAATTTCAGACATGAAGGCGGTGGAGCGGTGAGAGTGGAGTGCAGAGATAAAGTGGATGCTAATAAACTGAAGAATGCTATAGAAAGCATAATGGGTCAGAATTTCAAGGCAACAATTCCAAACAATAAAGACCCTGCATCAAAATTGTAGGGTTAGAAAAACAGTACACCGAAGACCAACTAATCTCCGCCCTTAAATTTCAAAATAGCGAGTTTTTTTTATCAGAACAGTGAACCGAGGATCATAGTTATTAAAAAAAATGGTAAACACCTATTTTACTATAATATAGTGTGATCCAGCTACATTCAGGAAAGTACAGAGTGGGGCTGTGTGCAAATTATTTATTGGATGCCGTTCGTGTCGATGTTTTGAATATATTTGTATAAATAGGTGCTTTAACTGTAAGAAGTATGGCCATATTTCCAAGAACTGCTCGGAAGTGAGATTGGTGTGGGAGGTACAGAATTAACAGTGCTTGTGTAGTGTAAAGCTTTCCAGTTCGAAATAACCATGTTCACGCTAAGATGCACCTCCAAACTGTAGCAAACAAATTGAATGTCTATACTAGAGGAATGGACTGTCGCGACATAACTATGTCGGGCTCAGCAACGTTAACTTTCTTATAAAAAATTGCCGCCTAGGTTTTTGTAGCCTCAAATTTTACTTGGTTACTATCATTCCAAGCTAGAATTTTTTCCAGGTCTCTGTTAAGTTGAATGACTTCCTTCTGTCTGATGAATTTGCATGAGTAGCCAATGTTTAAGGCTTTAAAGTGAATATATCAAGTTCAACAGCTTGAGATTCTCCAAAGTGCTCAATTGTGTTGTTCCAGACATGTGTTACATAAATTAGACGATCTCCTGTTGATCTTGCTTACGAAAGCCAAATTAATTGTAAAATAATAATATAATATAGTAATATTGATTCTTTAGATATTTTAGAAGATGGTAATTGATAGTTTTTTTCATAACTTTTGATATTATCGAAAGCAGTGTGACTGGTTAGTAGTTGTTTGGCAAGGTCTTCTTGCTTGCTTCTTGAGTATCAGGTGAACTGTAGCGTATTTCTAGCGCCGACCGTTTGGAGCTTGTGCAGTATTGAAACAAAATAGGAGAAACTTTTATTAAGGAACTTATAAAAGAGGTTATTTGAAGTTTGTTATTCTTATCACAATTATTGTAGGGCCTGTTTTTGTTTCTGCTTATGTATACAAACCACTAAGAAAATACAGTAAAATTGAAATGATAATCTTTTATTGCAAATAACACTGACAACAGTTAATTAGTGTTCAGATTATGTTGGGATTTTGCAATCTTTGTCACAATGGCATTACAGTGCGTGTAGTGCTAATTTCAAATGAAATTTTATTTATCGCACGTTCGTATTACCTTGGAAATATTGAAGGAAGTGACAGAAACCTGCTAAACACTGCTTTAATTTAGAAACTTGTGTTGACCCATCTAACACTTATAATCGGTGTGCTTAACGATGAAATGAATGAAAAAAAATCCCCTTTTATAGAAGACTAGCCGGGCCCGCGGCTCCGCTCGCGTGGACTTGATCCACTACTAGCGTCACTGCTTATTCCTTATGTTACCCAACGTAATAAAATATCTCCCATTAATTCTTCTTATCTCCCAATATTTCTCCTTATTTCCCATTATCTCTACATAATTTCTATTATCTAGGCTTATTTCTGCTCATCGCCATTTCCTTATCTCCCATTATCTCACCTTATTTCCGATTATCTAGGCTTATCTAGACTTATCTCGCAATATTTCTCTTTATCTCCCATTATTTCTCCTTATCTCCCATTATCTCATCATAACTCCCATTATCTAGACTTCTCTCTGCTTATCTTCCATTATCTCTCCTTATCTCCCATTATTTATACTTATCTCCCATTATCTCACCTTATCTCTCATTATCGAGGCTTATCTCGACTTATCTCCCATTATTTCTCCTTATCTCCCATTATCCCACCTTATCTCCCATTATCTAGGCTTATATCGAATTATATAGAATAGATGTATAAATTTATAAAAACACATAAATCGGATAAGTAGTTCTCGACTGATAAGCGCACTAACGGACAGACAGACAGACAGAGAGACGATGCATTTTATATATATTTTATTCTTTGCTACATGATATTGTTCCATATTTAATGCTTTAGGGAGTATATGGCAAGAGAACGCGCTAGCGGCAAACTTTTCTCCGACTTGATTTACTATTATCGTCACTGCTTATTCCTTATGTCACCTAATAAAATATATCCTATAACCTGGCCAGAGAACATACGTATGTTTAAAAAAAGCACGTAAATCGGATAAGTGGTTCTCTAGTGATAAGCACACTAACGGACGGACAGACAGACAGACAAACGGACAAAGAGACATTGCATTTTATATATATTATAGATATTCTCTGCTACATAATATTGTTCCATATTTAATGGTTTGGACTGTGTATTGCAAGAGAACGCGCTAGCGGTAAACTTTGTCCGACTTCATTTACTATTATTGTCACTGCTCATTCCTTATGCTACCTATCGTAATAAAATATAGCCTATAACCTGACCGGAGAACATATGTATGTTTTTAAAAAAAAAAGTACGAAAATCGGATAAGTGGTTCTCCAGTGATAAGCGCACTAACGGACAGACAGACAGAGATACGTTGCATTTTATATATATTATAGGTGTAATAAAATATATACCTATAACCTGGTCAGAGAACATATGTATGAATTTAAAAAATCACGTAAATCGGATAAGTGGTTCTCAAGGGATAAGCGCATTAACGGACAGACAGGCAGACAAACATTGTATTTCATATATATTATAGATATAGATTATTATTATTATTATATAACCTGGCCAAAGAATATATGTAAGAATTTAAAAAAGACAGGTAAATCGGATAAGTGGTTCCCGCGTGATAAACGCACTAATGGACAGACAGATAGACAGAGAGACATTGCATTTTATATATATTATAGATTACACATTACAGATATTCTTTGCTACATAATATTGTTCCGTATTTAATGGTTTAGGCCGTGTATTGCAAAGGCACGCGCTAGCGGCAAACTTATTTCCGACATCATTCACTATTTTACGTCACTGCTCATTCCTTATCCTACCTATCGTAATAAAATATAACCTATAACCTGGCTAGAGAACATATGTATGTTTTAAAAAAAAAGTACGTAAATCGGATAAGTGGTTCTTCAGTGATAGGCGCACTAACGGACAGACAGACAGACAGACAGACAGAGAGACGTTGCATTTTATGTATATTATAGATGAATACTAACCTAACCCTGCAATTTATTCGCGTTAATACTGCGCATGCTTGAGAAAACGATAAGGACAAAGGCATGTGAAAAATAAGCGTTGCAAAATATCTCTACTGTATATTTTTAGTTTTAACAATAAATTTCTTAGTGCTTCCAAATTTTTAAACGGTACTCTAATCTACTGTTTCCATCTTACTGTATTGACTATAGCTAAAGTCTGTTTGTTTGGAGTTGATAGCACACAACATGGGTTATAAACATTAAAATGTCATAAACCATAAGCCACCGAAATTTCTCTACCAATTATTTGCATTTTTAGTTTTAATTACCTTTATTTTTTATCTCTATACAACAGTGCGACCTTTTTCTAAAAAATATTTTATTACATGCCTTCTAAACTTTACAATAAGTTATATAAATAAATGCATTTCAAATTTTATTTTAATGAGTAAATGATGAAACTAAAAATCTTATTTGCATGATAAAGGCCTAAACGAATTCAATTAATAATTCTTAAAAAATAGAAATCTACAGTATTATAAAACGTAATGATAAGAGGTACAATAACATTATTTGGGATTTTAGCAGTTACTGGAATATAATTAACCAAAGTACTTATCGGTAGGTAGGTGCCTAAGTACTTAAGTATGCAATAAAAATATTCAGTGTAAGTATAAAAATAAAGCAAAAACCTATAATATGCTTAGTTCAAAATCAGAACAGCGAGGACATCAACTTTCAGTTTTGCTCCGGTCAAACTTCGCGGAGTCTGTAAATCTGCATTTTCCCTGCGAGAAAAAACAACGATACTTAACGTCCACGATGCTCTAGTGCATCAACAAGCCAAGTCCGTGAAATTGCGGAAACCTGTGACAACATGACGGGAGTTGGATCAGCAACTATTTATAGATTTCTAAAAGAAAGAAAACGCGGTTCTTGTAACGAAGCTCAGAATCATAAAGGAAAGGAGCCCTTAGATGAAGACTTTAAAAATGCAATAAGAAGAAAAGTACAACTTTTTTTATTAAGAAAGAAATACCTACACTACATAAAGTTTTGCAAAAAATCAGAGAAGATCAGATCCTTTATAACCCGAATTTTCGTTGGGAAAAAAAAAAGCAATACAAAATCTGTTCTTATCAATAAAACAGAAATAATTTGTTGGAGAAGAGAATATCTACGAGCAATCAGAAAATTTCGAGCCGAAGAAAGAAATATTTTTTATTTAGATGAGACTTGGGTTAATGAGGGACACACAGTGAAAACATTCTGGATTGACAAACACATTAAGAGTGCATAACAAGCTTTTATGGAAGGTTGATCAACTGGATTACAACCCCCTTCAGGAAAAGGTCGCAGGCTAATTAGAGCACATATTGGTAGTGAAAACGGATTTCTCGACGGGTGGCTTGTTGGAATTGGAATCAAAGTCAACTAAAGATTACCATGAGAAGATGAAGGCCGATGTTTTTGAGAAGTACTTCCAACAAATGATTGATTGTATACCAGTAGAATCAGTTATAGTATTAGACAACCCCCATACCTTTCTTGATTATTAGAACGACTCCCGACAAATTCATGGAAGAAAACCGATATTCTTCAATAAATAAGAGCCAAAAATCTCAAACATAAAGATGGTATGGACCTTCTCAAAATTGTGAAACAACATAAGGCACACTTCAAGAAATACGCAGTCGATGAGATGACAAAGGACCGGAATATCACAGTGCTTAGATTACCTCCATATCATTGCGAAATGAATTTCATAGAGCTAATTTGGTCACAAACGAAAGGATTCCGTGAAAGAGAAAACACCAGGTTCAAACTTCAAGCCGTAAGGCAATTATTACTCGCCGGAATAGAGAGGATAATTGAGAAAATGCCATTCAACATGTTATAGAAGAAGAAACTGTGGAAATAGAACCCTTAATTATCAATTTAAGTGAAATCAGATCTTCAGATTTTGAAAATGATGATTGTTTTTGATTATAATTAAAGTACTTACATATCGTGAATTGTGAATTTGCATATCTATATAGATCTATAGATTAAAAATTTTTTTGTAATAAATCGTATATATTGATAATTATGGCAGGTCTTTTCTTTCAGACAGGGTCGCTGTTACGAGGGGTGTACCTCAGGGATCTATTTTAGGCCCGCTGCTTTATATACTTTATACAAACGAATTGCCTAACATTACAGGAAAGTTTACAGTTCTATATGCGGACGATACAACCCTGATCTTTAGTGGTGACACTCCACAAGAGATAGCCGCTGATGTGGGGAGAGCCTGTGAAATTCTAGATCGTTATTTTACAACCCATGACCTTCTACTGAATGTTTCAAAAACACAGTGTCTGGTTTTTGGCAGAAGGGTTGATCATTTTCTCACGTTTTCTTACAAGGGTAGCGATATTCAAAGATCTCAGCATCTGTTTCTGCTAGGCGTCAATATTGATGCTAAACTTGATTGGAGAGAGCAAGTAGAGAATGTCGCGGCTGGTATCTCCAAATATTGTTATGCACTGAGAATCTTATCAAATAATGTGGGCGTTAATGCTGTCTTGACGGCCTATTATGCTTACGTGCAGTCCAGGTTCAGGTATGGTTTGATTTTTTTGGGGAAATTCTCCCCAAGTTGACAAAATTTTTAAATTAGAAAAAAATGTATCAGAGCTACTTTTAAGATGCATTATCGTGAAAGCTGTAGGAATGTCTTTGTCAGTAAATCCCTTTTAACTTTATCTAGTATGTATATATTGGACTCCTTTATGTTTGTTCGAAGTAACAAGGATCTCTTTGAAAATGCGCAAAACAGACATAATTATGAAACTAGATATAAAACAGATTTTGTAATTGAGAAGTGTAATTTTATTTATATCTAAAGAGGTGTACAATATTTTCCGTTAAAATATTTAATAGTTTCCCAGAGAGCGTTCGAAAATTACCACAAGTAAGAGCCAAAACAAAGATACGGAAGTTTTTATTAGCAAAAGCTTATTATACTATAGACAGTTTCTTTAGTGATTCAGACAGACTTAACTTATGAATAAAAATGTTAATTTTATTGCTACTTGTTAAGGATACTTTTCATCTTCCGTTGACTGTCTTTAATGATGTCTTCTGAGCCTTTTGTTTTTGTCATAAACATATGTATGTGTTTTGTGAATGTTCTTTTATCTTTTTGTTCTTTGTACAAGGTTCGATACCATTTTGTGTTTATAACTATTGTTATTCTTGGAACTAATAAATTATTATTATTATTGTTATTTCTATAACTTTATATTTAAGACAATTTTATTTATTAAACACTAAAAACAGGTTACGCTTGGACGGCAATGCTATCGATGAACGCTCATTTACATGTTATGACTCTATTGTATAGCTGAGGTTGTTCTGCCTAAAATAGGGTGAACCCTTAAAGATAATTCAAAACAGGTAGTAAAATCCAGTAAAATGCATAAGAAATCTCATTTTTTTTGGGCGCACCCCGACATGTATTTGCATCTACAATAAGAGAATTCTGCTGTCAACTCCAAACAAATACACTTTATGTATACATTAAGTTTTCTGAAGTGGCTATTTGTAAAAATGTCTTAAGATGAAGCACACATCAAAAGATCAATCCTTTTATACATACATATCTTTACCCAACATCTACACACCTTTTGTTTATTTAGCTTTTAAAAACTCTTTAGCCAATTCAGTGATAATGATAAAAAGTAAACACCGATTCCCTTTTGTTTGTTTTGAATAAGTCTAGACAGATAATTGCAAAAAATTAAGTTGGGTTCGAAGTTGACCTGACTTAGTTTTTAATAAACATAACTTTATTAGGCTTTAAATCGTAAATTCTAAAAACGAAAACTGAATTAAAATGTTAAAAATAAAGAATTAAGTTTTTGGAATGTGGTGATCTAATAATAGTTAATATGAAAATTTTATAGAAGGTGAATCGCTGCTCGAAAGTGTACGAATTTTACTTGATAAGTGTCTAATGCAAGCAAGAATCCGAGTTAGCTGGCAAAAGGCTGAAGTTATCCTATCGTAGAAAACTGTCGACATATCAGTTTACTCTCCCACTTAAGTTTTTGGTCTAGTTACTTAAAACACGTTTTTTTTTTGTAAAATTCGACTTTATTCATCAACATAGTCTCATTCAAGAGCAATACGCTTTTTTAACATTTCTATACCTTTTTGCAGAATTGTAAAAAGCTCAGCGACCGAGTTGAAAAATGTCTTATGTTCTATTATAAACTAGCCGGGCCCACGGCTTTGCTCGCGTGGACTTGATTTACTACCATCGTCACTGCTTATTCCTTATGTTATCCAACGTAATAAAATATCTCCCATTATTTCCCCTTATCTCCCAATATTTCTTCTTATCTCCCATTATCTCTACATAATTTCCATTATCTAGGCTTATCTCTGCTCCTCTCCCATTATTTCTCCTTATGTCCCATCATTTCTCCTTATCTCCCATTATCTCACCTTATTTCCGATTATCTAGGCTTATCTCGACTTATCTCGCAATATTTCTCTTTATCTCCCATTATTTCTCCTTATCTCCCATTATCTCACCATAACTCTCATTATCTAGACTTTCTCTACTTATCTCCCATTATTTCTCCTTATCTCCCATTATTTATACTTATCTCCCATTATCTCACCTTATCTCCCATTATCGAGGCTTGTCTCGACTTATCTCCCATTATATCTCCTTATCTCCAATTTTCCCGCCTTATCTCCCATTATCCAGGCTTATATCGAATTATATAGAACATAATAATAAATGTATAAATTTATAAAAACACGTAAATCGGATAAGTGGTTCTCGAGTGATAAGCGCGCTAACGGACAGAGAGACAGACAGACAGACAAAGATACGTTGCATTTTATATATATTATAGATGTAATAAAATATATATCTATAACCTGGTCAGAGAACATATGTATGAATTTAAAAAAGCACTTAAATCGGATAAGTAGTGGTTCTCGAGGGATAAGCGCACTAACGGACAGACAGACAGACAGAGAGACGTTGCATTCTATATATATATATATATATATATATATATATATATATATATATATATATTATATAGATTATTATTATTATATAACCTGGCCAAAGAATATATGTATGAATTTAAAAAAAGACAGGTAAATCGGATAAGTGGTTCTCGCGTGACAAACGCACTAATGGACGGACAGACAGACAGAGAGACATTGCATTTTATATATATATTATAGATTATAGATATTCTCTGCTACATAATATTGTTCCATATTTAATGGTTTAGGATGTGTATTGCAAAGGAACGCGCTAGCGGCAAACTTTTTTCCGGCTTCATTCACTATTTTACGCCACTGCTCATTCCTTATGCTACCTATCGTAATAAAATATAGCCTATAACCTGGCCAGAGAACATATGTATGTTTTAAAAAAAAAGTACGTAAATCGGATAAGTGGTTCTCCAGTGATAAGCGCACTAACGGACGGACAGACAGACAGACAGATAGACAGAGAGACGTTGCATTTTATATATATATATATATATATATATATATATATATATATATATATATATATATATATATATATATATATATATGAGTATATATATTATAGATAACTCGTTTAAGTTTGGAATATTCCCTGATAATCTAAAAGTAGCATTAATAAAACCTTGCTTTAAGAAATGTTGAACAACTACTTATAGGTATAAGTCTGTTACCAGGCTTCTCTAAGATTTTTGAATAGGCAATGAGCACCAGAATAATAAATTTTTTAAAACAAAACAATTTATTTAGTCGTTGTCAGCATGGGTTTTTAAAGGGTAAATCAACTCAAACAGCCATTTTTGCCTTCATTAAAAATATTCTTGAGCACCTGGAAACGGGAGATCTTACTCTCGGTATGCTACTAGATTTAACAAAAGCTTACGATTGTCTAGATAGGGAATTACTTATTTTAGAAGCTGAAAAATATGGAATAAGGGGTGATGCATTAAAATGGCTTAAATCGTATGTAAATAATAGAATGCAATCGGTGACCGTAACTAAAAATGGTAAAACTGCATATTCAAAAATCATATCTAATGATGTGGGAATCGCACAAGGGGGCATATTGGGCCCAATCCTGTTCATAATTTTTATACATGATCTTTACCTATTACTGAAGTCTCCAAATCAGCATATTGTAAAGTATGCAGATGATACAAATTTAATTATTAGCTGTAAGACTATAGAAGATCTCATAACCAAAGCAAAAGAATTTTTTGGTAGGGTGACTGATTGGTTTTGGACAAATAAATTGATTGTGAATAAAGAAAAAACAAATTTCCTTTTGTTTAAAACAAAACAGTCAAATATTGCTGTGCCAGGACACATTGATTTTGATAATGAAAAATTTGAACTAATCCAACATGCTAAATTTTTGGGAATTTACATAAATGAACATTTGGACTGGTCATATCAAATAACCCAATTAAGTAAGAAATTAAAATTAAATTTAATTAATGTAAAGGAGGAAAAGAGTAGGATATAGTATGGAGCTTTGTGGCATACCGCCGTCGATAGTGAAGGTATTAGAAAAAAACCCGTTAACTGCTCCTCGTAAAAAGTGCACTCTGTAGAAATACTAAAAACCATAAACAAAGCCTTTCGAATATAGCATCAAAGCATAGCTGATACAACAATTCGTCATTTCAAACACCAATGAATGCCTTGGAAATATCAACTGCAGCCGCTCGAGATTCCCCCAAATGTTTAGTTGCTTTGGTCCTAACATGCGTGATATAGGTTAGTAGATCTTCCGTTTATCTTTGCTTATGAAAGCCAGATTGATAGTAACTCAGTGTGTTATGGTATAAGGGTTTTGAGTAAATATTTGAACGAAACTTCTCTCAGAATACTATATTATGCCAATTTTGAATCGGTTCTTAAGTATGGTATTATTTTCTGGGGAAGGGATAGCATGCTAGAAAATGTCTTTATTATTTAAAAACGAATTTTGAGAATCGTAAAAAAAATGAATTATCCACAAAGCTGTAGATCGGTGTTTAAAGATATGGGTATGATGACAGTGTATGCGATATATATTTACGAAAACTTAATGTTTTTCTTTCAAAATAAAAATCTATTTGAATTTAAATCAGAACATGGCTATAACACTAGAACAATGGATTTTAAATATTTAATGCATAGACTTACAATTACTGAAAAATCGCCCCTTTATATGTGTGTAAATTTATGGAATGCTCTACCAAACCAAATCAAAAGTATTAACTCTATCAAAAGATTCAAAGCAGAGATTAAGAATTTATTAATAACCGCAGAACCATATAGGCTTAGGGATTTTTGTCCGGATTTGTAATTATTTGTTATATTTTCTTTATTTTGACGTCATTTCGTTTCATATACTATGTATATTGATTTGAAATAAAACATTTATTTATTTTTTTTTTTTTCAGTTCTGCGAATAGATAGTAGTCGCTAGGGGCCAAATCTTAAGAATACGATGGACGAGGAAGCAATTCGAACTTCAATTCACGAAATTTTGCCATCGTAACCATTGACTTGTGATACGGTGTATTATTTTGATGAAAGAGTACTTTTTTCTTGTTCATTTGAGGCCGTTCCTTTGCGACTTCTACCTTGAAACGCACCAATCACTTTATATAATATTCGCTATTGATGGTTTTTCTTTCTCAGCATAGTCGTTGAAAATTATTCCCTGTACATCCCAAAATACAGAGGCCAAAACGTTCCCAGCAGACTGTTGTGTCTTTGATAGCTTCGGGCGACTTTCACCGGCTGTTGTCTTCTCAGCTGACTGTCGATTTGATTCCGGTGTAAAGTGGTTAATTCATGTTTCATCCATTGTCACATATCGTATGAAAAAATCCTTTTTATTGCGCTTAAAGAGGTCCAAACAGCGCTCAGAATTATAATGTTTTGAGCATCATTTGTGTCTGTATGACCGCGTTTAAATTCAGCATACCAGTAAATGACGAGTGATTTTCCAGGGGCAGAGTTCCCGTAACTCTTATCAAGCCATTACTTTGCTTGAACGATACTTTTTCTCTTCAAAAAATAGTTTTTAGTTAACACACGAAATTCGATTTTGTGCATTGTTTTGAAAATATCAAAAATAGCGTCACTAAAATCACTGTAACTTATAAACTAATCGTCGAAATGTCATGAAATTTTGACGCATATTGTTTGAAGATTGGTACTTCCTAAAAATCAGATGGATTTTTTGAAAAAGGCGACACCTATGTGTCAGACCAAAAACTTTTCAGCCTACGTGTTATATATAGGTTAGATCAATATCAGCCCTTCGAGCAAGCGGGATTCAGGAAGGGTTATAGTACCGGCGACCATCTTCAGACACTTCGTACTCTTATCGAGAAGTGTACAGAATACAATATATCTCTGTTCGTGGCCTTCATTAACTAGCGTAAGGTTTTTGATTTGATAGAAACCTGGGAAAATCTGAAAGCTATGGTTAATTCAATAAACATTGACGAGAACACAAGGACCGATAATATCCGTACCGAAAGAGGAGTACGTGAAGGGGACACAGTTTTGCCCAAACTGTTCACCTTAGCGCTGGAAGATGTGTTTAAAAATCTGAACTGGTATGACAAAGGAATTAACATAGATGGGATACGACTCAACCACTTAAGGTTTGCAGGTGACATTGTCATTATTAGCGACACAGCAGAGGAAGTTCGAATTATGTTGCAAGAACTCCATGTGGCTTCCTTAAAGGTTGGACTAGAAATTAACGCAAATAAACACAAAATAATGAATTTTGGAGACAGATGTTTGTTGCCAACCAACTGCTCGAAAACGTGCCTTCGTACATATATTTAGGACACAAGATCCAATTGGGAAAAGAGCACCAAGATGCGGAAATCTCCAGACGAACAAATCTTGGATGAACAGTATTCGGTAAACTGGGACATATAACGAAGTCACCAGTTATCCCAATAAACGTTAAAAGGAGAGTCTTTAATAGTTGTATAATGCCTGTTCTCACTTATAGTCTAGAAATTACGGCACTAACTCGCAAGTCAGCTAACAGGTTCCAATTCACTCAAAGCGCAATAGAAAGAGCCATGCTTGGAATAAGCCTTAGAGACCGAATCAGAAACCAGGATATCCGAGAAGAAACAAAAGGACCAGATGTATTGGAAAAACTAGCATGGCTAAAGTGGCAATGGGTGAGCTACATTGCAAGATAAGGTCCGAATAGGTGGACTAGTAAATTGTTAACGTGGAGGCCAAGAGAAGTGTGGGAAGACCACAAAAGCGATGGCGAGACGACATCCAGAGGATTGCAGGAACGAACTCAACCAAGTTATAATGGATAGAAGAGCATGGAAGGTTTTGGAAGAGGCCTACATTCAGGAGTAGATGAACACAGGCTGAAAAAGAATATGAAAATTATAACTAAGAAGTTATTTTTAAAAATGCTCTATAACATATGTGGCATATTTTCGACATCTTGAGTCTTTGGGTGCGTAAATAATAAAGTTAATACGTATAAAATCATTTAGGAGTTATAATACCACTTTGAGATTTTCAAAAAATCGAATATTTCTTTTTGGCTAGATAAATTGTTTATACTTTTAAGAATATTTTAAACGTTTAACCATTTCAAAATTCAAATTATTTCCGAAGTTATAGCAATTAGAAGTGAGCGCGACAGAGAGTCGGCCTGAAACTCAGGTAGCGATCGGACCGGCACAAGCAGTCAAAGCCTTGACAAAGGGTATTGTTTTTTCAGACAGTCCTTTATAAGAACGCTGTTTAGAAGGATACACTCAGAATAACAATGAAAGTCTAATTGGTCTATGGCTCCAAAAGTAATGCATTACAGTGGCATAAAAATTGTTAAGATTGCATCTTATATTGCAGCTAGTATATTTAATGATGGATATACTAGTGTATTATAAATGATTCAATTATTAAAGCTTGGAAATGGCCCAAGCGCGCTGGGATTTACCGAGAACTTGGATCCTTAACAAACATCTATAGCCAAAATGAGACCCCCAACAGGAGACTAAAGAGGCCAGGAAAATGAAAAGAGCCGCTCAAAAAGAGTCGGAGGACATAGTGGCAACAATGGAAGACCTCATGTACGGTCCAGGAATGGCAGATTGAAGGTAATTTAAAAAAATACTGGTTTTAAGACGCTCATGCCGTACTGTTTTTTCCTTTGCATTTTTTCGAAACTATTTTTTTCAAACAATCTACTTAACCGATTTTGTTAAAATTTATAAGACATATTCTTTATAATATTATCTAAAATGTAGCAAGGGATTTTTTTGATTGGGTGCCACGTTCATAAGTTAATAAATTTTTTAAACTCAAAATTTTAACCAAATCAGAGTTTTTTTTTTCAAACAGCTGTCATTTCTACAAAAAAATTTTTTTCTTATGCTACGTCTTAGCTATTATTTTTCTAAATAAGAAATAAAATATTTTTTATTTTTCAGACGATGCTTGGCAAAGAAAATAAAAAAACACCATCAGCAAGGATTTTCAAAAGAGGGTCCTACTTAATGGCTCATATCTCTGTCATTTTTTAATTCGTTATTATTTCAAATTATTCATAAAATTACTATGTATATGTATAAAAGAAAAATTATTTTATATATTTAAAAATTGCGTCAAAATTTTTTTAAATTTTTGTACCTATTTTTCCGAGCGCCCAGGTGATGTAGTAACCCCTTAAACATCTAGGATTTAATATTGTTAACGATCACCAATATGGCTTTCGACGGAATACTGCTCCCATGTTTGTGGCTCTGCTCCCAAACATGCACTGCATTTGTTGGATTCTAGTCAGAAGAGAGCTGTAAGCCTGATTGGAGTCCCCAGAGCTTACCAGAAACCTTGACACCTGGAAGCATCGAAGAACGGTTGGTGACTTGAGTCTATTTTACATATATTTTCAAGGAAAGTGTTCTCCGGATGTATCCTGCTTAATTGCTCCCACAGCGGTGCATGCTAGGAATACACGTCGTGATATCACATCAATATGAAGTTCAGCTTGCCACTTTCAATAAAACTTCCCTATGGAAGGATTTACCTAGCATTGTGTTTTCCACCAAGTACAATTTACAGCGCACATACAGGTATTTGAACGATCTACGCGGCCAAAAGTCATAATATCAAAACACAAAATATTGCCAGGTAACCGACTACAGACAGACAGAGGACCCTTCCGAGAACAAAACCGCTTCCAACCCCATCCGTGCAGTCTTATCTGTTTTATGTCAGTCGGAATTCGATCCTGTTACCTCGTGTACGTTATCAGTTCTCGGCGCTCTTAAAAATCATAATTGTGAGTGTGGAATTTTATGTCTATAAGTTCTAAAATAGTGGAAAAAATGATGGATTCTCAAAGTACAGGTATGTAACTATGTTATTTCATAAAACTTTTATCATTTACTTATTTGTGAGTCAACGTAAGGGACGGTAAAGAAAGGTCTTTTCCACGAGTATTATTTTGTAAAACAAAAATATGTTTTACTGTCGTTTTCATACTTCCCTGTTAGATCCGCCTATAATTTTGATAATATTCTAAAGTTGGTAGTTTCAGTAAATAATAAATCAAAAAACTGGCCCCGGATAAGTCCGGATAAGATACATTTTGGGACTTTGAAAATTATGGTCAATATTATGAGAAAAAATAGATTTTGATTTTATCAATTTTAACTTAACGATTCTTTGTTGTAGGTTCACTTGGTACATCGGGAATGAAGGTTGTGACCCGGAAATACTTGTTTGACCGCATGATGAAGGAAAATTTACCTTATTTGAAAGATAAACTAAATTGCTTGAAAGAACAACTTTTGTCAACTGAAGGATATACACAAGAACAAATACAAACCTTAAAAAGGAATTTTTCTCATTTTAAACTGAAGTTAAACGTAGATGGATCAAAGCCCATAATAAGGAAGACATATTTGTTCAATACAATAGTTCATGGCTAGAAGGAACCTTTGAAAGTTCAGTGGTTGACAGTCTGCAAAATCGATCTGGTCGACAAAGCAAACCTTTTGAACAATTGAGCGAGAGAAGTAAAAGAAGAAAGACGGAGGAGCTTCGCTCTACCTTTGAAAAGGAGGTGATAGTACATGCCGCGCAAGTTGAGTTGAGAAAAATGGGAAAGCGAGAGGCTTTAAATGTACTCAAAGAAATCATCACTACACCAACTCGGGCAACGAAATATAAAAAGGTGTATTATCGCACAAAATCATCAAAAAATAAAAGTAGCCCTTTGACTGTCAAGGAAGCAATCCAAATGTACATAGCCGCAGATCTAACAAGAGAACAGTATGAAATCATAAGAAGGACGAACAAACATATTTTTCCATGTTATAGCCTCCTACAAAAGGAAAAAAAAAAGTGTTACCCGCCACCAGAAGCGTGCAAGATAACTAGCACTAGTGCGGAAGCTCAATTACAGCCCTTGGTGGATCTTACTGTTACACGATTGTCCGACTACCTGGAAGAGGTATTGCAAACATTAAATGAACAAAAACGGAATACCCTAACGATGATTCATAAAGGGGGTTGGGACGGATCACAACAATCCCAATACAAATAAAAGTTTGACAGTGATGCGGATTCGAATAGCAATATATTTCAAAGTTGCTTCTTGCCTCTAAAATTAGTGTGTGGAAAAAATAATGAAAAAACCGTGTGGGAGAATCCGACTCCGTCTTCTCCGCGTTTTTGTCAGCCAATAAGATTTCGTTTTATCAAAGAGAGTATTGATGTCACAGGACAAGAAATGAACTACGTGAATAAATCAGTTGATTCTCTTATTCCTACTGAGGTTGATTTGGATGAGAAAAAGTTTAGAGTCAAACATAAATTTATCATGACAATGGTGGATGGAAAAGTGTGTAATGCCGCCACTGGAACCACAGCAACAAGCCGGTGCTATACTTGTGGTGCAACCTCAAAGGATTTTAACCGATTGGATATAACAAAAGAAGTTAATCCCGAGGCAGTACAATTCGGTCTCTCAGTATTACATGCCAGGATAAGATTATTTGAGAGTGTCCTACATCTGGCTTATAAACTGCCAGTAAAAAAATATAGAGAAAGAAAAACAGAGGCTGAAAAGGAACTCGAGAAAGAGAGGAAACTTGAAACCCAGACCTGGTTTCGCAATGAAACAGGGTTATTGGTCGATATGCCAAAAGCAAATTTTGGAAAAACCAATGATGGTAATACCAGTCGAAGATTTTTTGAAGACCCGAAATTGGCAGCAGAAATAACGGGCCTTAGCTATGACCTATTATATAGGTTAAGAGTCATTTTGGAGACAATCTCAAGCGGACATAAAGTCAACCCAGAAAAATATGACAAGTATGCATCAGAAACTGCTCGTCTATATGTGGACCTCTACCCGTGGCATCCCATGACACCCACGGTGCACAAGATACTTGTTCATGGCGCAGAGATAATAAAAAATGCTTTCTTACCAATTGGGCAGCTGTCTAAAGAAGAGGCAAAGAACAAGCACTTTCGGTCTTACCGACAAGATTTTGCCCGAAAGTTTTCACGAGAAAGCTATAACAGGGACATTTTTAATAGTTTACTTTTAAGTTCCGATCCTTTGTTGAGCAGTATGAGGCGAATAAAGAGGATAAAATCACATTCATTCCTATCAGAGACGCTAGAAATGCCTGCAGAGCCGAACCCACTGTGTTCTTCTGGAAGTGAAGATGAAAATACGTTTGTGGACGACAAAATATGATGTTTATAGTGTATTTTTTTAACCCTCGACGCAAAAGAGGGGCGTTATAAGTTTAAATTTTACATTTATTTTGTAAATAAATGTTTTCATTTAAAATATATTTTTTTTTAAATTAAGTTTCGTTTTTTTAATTTTTTATTACAAATTAAGTAATTTTATGCAAAGCAACTGATTAATTTAACTTGGTAATATAATTGAGCATACAATAGAACCGAAAAATAATTTTGGCCGCGTAGATCGTTCAAATATCCCTATGTGCAGCGATTCAAGACCATCCTGAATTACTTTTTCTATACACCCGTCGCCCCTGTAGCCCTTTAGTACTTTCACCGCAGTATGTGGGTCTTACTTTGTTTTAGAACGCTCACAGTGCGTTAAGCTAGAAAATATACGATTAATTCAGTACGAAAAATATATTAATATTTTGATGAACTCTGGCGTAAAAAATCACGTTTTGTATTAAAAATATCTTAGCGATTCGTGAAAACATTCACCTTGCTATGTTTTTAAAAATTTTATTTTAAACAGGTGCTTATTTCAAAAATTGTTATGTTGCTCTAACCCACACAGTTTGTCACGCGGTATAGCCAGTTAATGAATCTCACGCTTCACGTCGTCCGTTTGGTTAGTGTCATATGCCTGGATAGTTTGAAAGAAAGGCAGATAACTATTCTGCTTCTTCTAGTTATTCTACTTGTTTCCGATCGTTGTTGCAAACTGATGCCCTTGATATTTTTGTTTTTTTTTTTATATACCAGATAATACCGTGATAATTTTCGACTGAACAATATTGTAGACAATTGTCTGAAAACAGGTAGCGATCTCATTCAGGCGCCAGGTCACATTTAATGCTTTGCCATGGAATGGAATTTTCTTATTTATTTATTTTTTTTGAATAATTTTTAGAAGTGTAAAGAATAAAAATCCGTAAAAAAATCAAATTTTTGAAAATTCGAGGTGTATGTCAACTAATGTTGACTCTAGTGTCTTTGATGCCAAGTTGTTTAGTAGTCAGTACAATATCTTTAGGGCTGATCGTAATTTTGCTTTAACGAATACTACGAGGGGTGGTGGCGTACTGCTTGCTTTGAGCAAGACCTTCAAGGCAACTAAAATTGAATTTCATTCTTCGCTTCCTAATGTTGGTATGATTGCCATAAGATTGGAATTGTCCCATCGTGCAGTTGGCATTCTTCTGATTTATGTCCCACCTAACAGTAATACTGTTGCCTATGACACTCTATTTGAAGAAATGTTGGACTCTGGTTATTTTACTAATGAAGACGGTTTGCTAGTCTTAGGGGATTTTAATCTTCCTACTTATGCAAATTATGTTATGGATGCCTCTTATAGTGACAACCAAATTTCTTCTTTACTTGAATTATGCGAGTTTTTATCTTTAAATCAATATAATCGTAATTTTAACGAAAATAATCGTCTGTTAGATATTGTATTTAGTAGAACTCCACTTAATGTATATAGTGCGGATCATCCTTTGATACCATTGGATCTTCATCACCCTGCCTTACAGATGTCAATTCTGGTTGAGCATATTCATGATAAATTTCCCCTTTTTCAGACTCAAAGGTACAACTTTCGAAGAGCGAATTACCCATCCCTTTACAACGACATTCTACAAACCGATTTTTCATTCTTGGGGTCCTTCAATAATATTGATAACGCTTGCGACCAATTCTATGTCGTACTGAATTCAGTTATCTCCAACAATGTTCCTATTATTCGCCCTAAGACCCTCAAATATCCTAAATGGTACGATAATTCGATAATACGTAAAATCAAAAAAAAGAATCAAGCCTGGAAAAGGTATAGACGTACTAGAAATATTTGTGACCTAGTCGAATTTAAACGTCTTCGTAGAGAGATCAAGATCGAGGTTTGGATTGCTTATAGAAATTATGTTACTGAGGCGGAAAGGGACTTCTCTATCAACGCAAATAAATTTTGGTCTTTTCTAAACGAGAAAAGGAGAACAACTAGTATTCTCATCAACATGTATTTTGAAAACGAATTGCTTACGGCTCCTCAGGAGATAGCGAATTTGTTTGCTAAGTTCTTCCAATCGGCATATATTGATTCCTCTATGTTTCGGAACAACCCCCCTGATAACTGCTCACGTCCCTCTCTTTCATCTCTAATTGTTAACACCATAGAGGAAAGGGACGTGATCAGTGCCTTAAAGAAACTTAAACCTAAATCGACCGCTGGAACCGATGGTCTACCAGCTTTTTTTATTCGGGATTGCGCAGCTGTGTTGTCCAAGCTTCTCACGTTTCTTTTCAACCTGTGTTTAAACTCGTCGTCCTTTCCCCAAATTTGGAAGAAGTCTAAAATATGTCCCGTATTCAAAAAGGGTGATAAGAGCCACATTGAAAATTACAGACCTGTGGTAATACTGAACAACTTTTCAAAGGTTTTCGAAATTGTGCTATATGACATTATATTTAATCATGTTAAACTTTTCATAACTGAAAGCCAACATGGATTCTTTCCAGGGCGTTCAACCATTACCAATTTAGTTACAATTAATCAATTTATTTCGGAAAGTATGGACAATGGAGGACAAGTCGACGTAGTTTATACAGACTTCTCAAAGGCTTTTGAGCGGCTTGACCATGGTATTTTGCTTGAAAAACTCTCAAACTGTGGAGTTAATGGCAATTTATTAAACCTGCTGAAATCTTACTTAATTGGTCGTCAACTGATAGTAAATTATCGTGGTTTTGAGTCGGTCATTATTAATGCTACCTCTGGTGTTCCTCAAGGGTCTGTCCTAGGACCGTTATTGTTTAACATATTTATAAATGACATCACCCAAGGCCTTACCTCGTCCTCTTTGCTTTATGCTGACGATCTGAAAATATACCGATGCATAGACTCTCTCCATGATTGTGTAACTCTTCAGGATGATCTAGATACTTTGAATCGTTGGTGTATTCGTAATAACTTATATTTGAACACAAAGAAATGTTTTTCTATGTCTCTCACTCGAAAGAAATTACCAGTAAATTTTTTATATAATTTAAACCATAATGATCTTGAAAAATGTTATCGTTTCAAAGATCTTGGTGTAATGTTTGATACTAAACTCAGTTTTGTGGATCATATAAATGAGATCATTGCTTCTTCTTATAGATGTATGGGTTTCATTATGAGGAATTCTAGAGACCTTTCAAACATTGAAACCCTCAACACTTTATTTAATGCTTTGGTGCGTTCTAAACTGGAATATGGTTCAGTTATCTGGTACCCAACATATGAGATCCACATTAATCGTATTGAAAAAATTCAAAGACGATTTGTGAAGTTCCTCTGGTTTAAATTAGATGGTATTTATCCACCATTGGGTTTCCCTAATGATGTTCTATTAAGAAGATTCAATATTGTTAGCCGTTCTCGGCGTAGAGAATATGCTACAATCTTGTTTTTATATAAAATCTTGAACAACAGAATTGAATGCCCTTGCACCCTCTCAAGTATTAGGTTCCGTGTGCCATCTCCACACGCTCGCCTAAACCATTCCTTTTTCTACATGCCTGTTCCAAGAACAAACTTGTTGATGTACTCGCCGATATACGTTATGTGCATGAATTATGAAAGGGTCAAACATATAGTTGATATTTTCTGTTGCAGTATGACATCTCTACGTAGGTCATGTTTAACTGTGGATTAGGTCTGTCTCTTTTTATTTTATTTTTCTTTAGCTTGTAGTGTAGTTATTAGAATTATTAAAATGCTAATTTGATAAATACTTATCTATTTGTACTTGTTATATTTGAATGTTCCTATCCTATAATTGGATTGTTCTGTAGGATAGTTGTATTAAATAAATAAATAAATAAATAAATAAATAAATAATGTTAACATTATGAACATTACTTTTCGAGAGACCTTATTTCGAAAAAGTGTGGAGAAACGAATTATTTCCCAAAATTAAAATATGAGCCAAAACATCTGTTATAAAATATCCAAATACCAAACTTTAAAGCCTACATAAAAAACAAATAAACAGGTTCTTTGTGTTTTGTGTGAATGGAATGTGTAATAATCGGGGATTCAGGGTTCTGTACAAACAAATTATTCAATAAATCTAGTTTATCTAATAAATCTGTTTCACGCTAGATAAAGAAGTACTTGCCAGATAGAGCACAACAAATAAAAACGAAATCCAAATAAATAAATAGTGCTTCTATTTAACAACCACAAATATACTCGTATATCGATGCTCCCATGTCACTGTTTTTAGTGTTCCGTACGGAACACTTATAAGATCACTTCGCTGTCTGTCGTCGTGACGTACACTCGATTTTCTCTGAAACTATTTGACATAGAAAGTTGAAATTTGGCGCTAATATAAGAATTGATGGCCTCGTTAGAGCTGTGTAGTTTTAAAAGTTAAAATTCGACTTAAGGGATGAGTTTTAGGGGGTGAAATCGGAAGTGAAATAAAAAAATTTGCCAGGTCATCGAGTGGGGTGTTAAATGAAAGCTTGTGAAAACCTGAATTCAAAAATATACAGCCAGTCCAAAAAGTCTCCATACACCACCTGCTTTCTATACTATTTTTCTGTTATGTTTAACTTATTAGTTGGAACTTTGAGAAAACATGTTTAAATTAATATTTGAAACTTAACTAACGAGGGTTAGTATTATTAGATGGATCAAAGCCCATAATAAGGAAGACATATTTGTTCAGTACAATAGTTCATGGCTAGAAGGAACCTTTGGCGCTAATATAAGAATTGATGGCCTCGTTAGGGCTGTGTAGTTTTAAAAGTTAAAATTCGACTTAAGGAGTGAGTTTTAGGGGGTGAAATCGGAAGTGAAATAAAAAATTTGCCAGGTCATCGAGTGGGGTGTTAAATGAAAGCTTGTGAAAACCTGAATTCAAAATTATACAGCCAGTCCAAAAGGTCTCCATACACCACCTGCTTTCTATACTATTTTTCTGTTATGTTTAACTTATTAGTTGGAACTTTGAGAAAACATGTTTAAATTAATATTTGAAACTTAACTAAAGAGGGTTAGTATTATTAGTTACATCATTGTTATAAAAATATAAACAAAATTAATGTCAAAAAAGTCTCCATACACTTAACAATTACCAATAATAGTTTGGTAATCTCCTGTAACCTTTTTGTCATGCTTGCAACCAGCTTTCTAATAACTTTTGATGGTATGTTCTCCGATTCGTCCATTATTCTTTTTTTTAATTCTTCTCTATATAAAACATGTTTGCGAACACGCCGTTTAAGTTCCTCACATAAATGCTCGATGGGGTTAACAACGGGTGATTGTGGAGGTGTATGAAGCTGCTGTCGCACATTATGGATCATCCATTTTCGCACCAAGTTTGCGGTATGTTTCGGATCATTGTTCTGTTGGAAAATGTATCTTTTTTCGAGTGCTAATTTTTGGACACTTTCTCTTAAATTGTCTCTCAAAATGTTCACATAAACATGCTGATCCATGGTATCATTAATAAAATGGAAATTTCCAATCCTTCCAGCGGATATGCATCCTCAAAGCAGAATACTGCCACCCCCTTATCTCACCGTGGAACAAATGTTTTCAATATCGAATATGGTATTCTTCTTTCTCCAAACTTTAGTTCTGCCATCAAACTCAAAAAGGTTAACTTTAGTTTCATCACTAAAGATTACGGATTCTCAAAATTCAGAAGGTTTAGTAACGTATTCCCTAGCAAAAGCTAACCGCGATTAGCTTCTGAAATTAACGGCTTCACACCCCTTGTAGCCTGCCCTGTGTAACCAATTTGTCACTGTTTGTGAACAAATATTTTTTGAAAATAGTTCTCGTACTTCTGAGATTTATATAATTATTTGTTTAACGATACTGGCGTGGTCGAATTTTATTTTTTTTTTAATCGTAATAATTACTTTTTCCACGGAATGTCGAGAGGTCTTTTTTAATTTTCCTAATAGACAATTTTTTATAAATAATTAAATCTAATTTTTTTGGTCGAAACAAAGGTTGAAAGACCGCAATTTTTTTTGATGACCTTCGACAATTTTTAACTACATTATTTTACAACAATAACTTTTATTTTTGCAGACTGGATCATTTTTTGTGAAGTTATCTTGCAGACAAAGAGGCGTCATAGTTTTCAGTCACTGATCCATTTATCCCGGCAAAAAATAATGTTAACATTTAAAATATATTTAAAAAAAATTCTTATAATTTAAAATGCAATAAAAATATATAATTGCCATTATTTTGTATTACTCACTTAATAGCCTTTAATATATATATATATATATATATATATATATATATATATATATATATATATATATATATATATATATATATATATATATTTCTAAATGCGTTACTGGAGATGAAAAAAAATTATTCTTTTTACATTCTAACACGCAGGCTGAAAAGTTTTTGGTCTGACGCATAGATGTCGTCCCTTTCAAAAAATCCATATGATTTTTAGGAAGTACCAACCTTCAAACGATACGTATCAAAATTTCAAGACATTTCGACGATTAGTTTAGAAGTTACAGCGATTTTAGTGACGCTACTTTTGATATTTTCAAAACATTGAAAAAAATCGAATTTCATGTGTTGATTAAACATTGCTTTTTGGTGGAAAAAATACCGTTCAAGGAAAGCATTGGCCTTGATAAGGGTGACGGGGACTTTGTCCCTGGAAAATCACTCATGCTGAATTTAAACGCAGTCGTACTCTGAACGCCCAAATGGGATGGTTACACCGGAAAACATAAAAAAAATTCACAAAACTGTTTTGGATGACCGTAAAGTGAAATTGTGTGAGATAGCCGACACCCTAAATATATCAAAAGTACGGTTAGGTCATATTTTGCATGAACATTTGGGTATGAGAAAGCTCTGTTCGGAATGGGTACCGCATTTGCTTATAGTGGACCAAAAACAACAACGAGTTGATGATTCTGAGCGGTTTTGGACCTGTTTAAGCGCGATAAAATCGGCAGTCAGCTGAGTGAGGGCAGCCGGTGAAAGCCGCCTGAAGCAACCAAAGGGACAAGAATTTTGGTTTCTGTGTTTTGGGTTGAGCATGGAATAATTTTCAGACCATCAATAGCGAATATTATATACAGGAATTGGTGCATTTGAAGGCATAAATCCCAAAGAAACGGCCCTAAACGAACAAGAAAAAAGTGCTCTTTTCTCAAGTTAATTGCATGAAGTGAAGTTCGAGTTGCAAGAGAAATACTTCTACAAAAAAGGTATAGATACATTAGAAACGCTTTGGACTGATTGTATCGCTCTTGAAGGAGACTATGTTGATGAATAAAGTTGAATTTTGCAAAAAAAAAATGTGTTTTAAGTAGCTAGATCAAAAACTTTTCAGCCTAAGTGTTAATATATTGTGTGTGTGTGTGTGTTTATATATACATTCTCTTTGCGGCGCCCAGGTGTATGTAACCCCTTTATGTCGAAATACTTGCTACTAAGTTCTAATCGTCTTTATGACGATTAGAACAACTTTCTATGCCAAATATTTTCGAAGAAAATCGGATGTCACAGACGGATGGACGGACGGACACCTAAGTCACTTATCTAGCACCCTTGTCCACCCCTTTAGCACCGTATATGTTTTATTATAGATGATTATGTTCAAGATCTGATCATTCTCTTATCCAAAAATCCCTGAAAATTTCTCATAATACTATTGAAACTATATAAGATTCTCCGTGACCGAGGACTCTAAGACGTGAAGAAAAGCTAAATACTTTTCTTTAGAAAGCAAAGTAAAAATACTAATTTTTATCTCTCCAGGGCACGCAAGCAGCAAATTTGTTTGAAGAGCTGTCATACTGTATATACGGTTAACTAATAAAATTCGTATCAACTTGAAAATTCTTGCATGGTATGGACTAAATAGAGAAAACTAAAAATATTGACATTTCGTATGTAAATATGTCAATAGCGCTCATATAAGAACACATATTAACAAATCATATAAATTAAAGATGGTTTACGTTCTAATACTTACCGTATTCACTCTGATGAATGTGCACATGATGGGGGCACATATCGGGATGTGCCCCCGGGATATAGTGATAGTGTTCCCCAGGATAGTACTCTCCATAGGGGGAATGTACGGGTGAACAATACATCTCGGCATTATGATGATGGTGTTGGTGCTGCGCCGAAGACGTGGACGACGTTTCGACCCCTTGGCTGGCCACCATCACGCCGACAGGCCTCCGGAAGCCTCCACCTGTTATTGCTTGATTAGGTTAAGGAGAAATAAACGTTGGTATGGAGATGAGAAATTTGGTATTGTATATTGTGGTACTAACAAGCATCAAGTTTTGATGGTTTTGGTTAAAGGATAATAGTGGCAACTAATTAAAGTTAAATAAATAAGTGTTTATCTAAAGTTTTATCTTTCACGAAGGAAATACGAGGTGCTGTCTAAGTTGGAACATTCTTTAATACAGTTTGTCAAGTAAGAACATGACCGTTCGTATTGTTGAAAAAATGTGTTTCGAGAATATTTTTGCCGGCAATGTATTCTTTGGTGTTCTAACAACGGCGCAATTACCTCGGTAAGTTGTCTAATCGCCTCCTGCATCAGTAATCGCCTGACATCTTCGAGTCATGCTGTGGACAAGATTTTCTCCATACTTTGCAAATTTTCGAATCTCACGAGACAACTGAATCAAACTCCTCTGAGCTTTCTCTTTACAAGGGACCAAAGGTTTTTAATAGGGTTGACGTCCGGCGACTCTGAGGGCCACTCTAGTATCGTATCGTGGATCTAAGCGAGCCGCTTCGCGACGTAATTTTCGCCCAGCAAAGGTTTCTTCAACGTGCTTCGAATTTTGACATACGAAGATGTTGTCGAATCGTCTGATAGGACACATTCGAATCCGTTTTTATTAATTTTGCCCCTCCTTGACGCAGCGTCAATTTCCCATCTCGTGAAAACGAAGACACGATTCGTGAATTTGCCTACCAAGCCATGTTTTGGCAAATCGTCGACATTTTTCATCTTGTTAAAATGATTTATCCACTCTTCACAAACGACACCGACTTCTTAATACACTTAGTGGCCACAGAATGTTTCATTTTGGACCTCTTTGGATGCGAACAAAGAAAGACTGCGTTGAACCGACACACAAACAAGTGACTCATTTTGAATTTTACGTGATTTCGACGAACGTTCAGAATCGATTGATACTTTGACTTGAATGAGTCGTAGACAAAGGTTCCCTCTACCGGTTTTTTGTTAAATCGCTAGAATTGCATCTACCAAAAATGAATTATCGCGGACACGTTCTTACTTGACAGACTCTAAGTTGTAATTCTGAGGATGTAGCATAAATATGGTGAAAATTATATGGAGGTAATTCGCTGGTTTGTCCAATTTTTGGTAAACAAAGTTCAGCAAAACAGACAACTTCAAAATTGATTCAAAAATAGATATACTGACTATCCAGTTAATGTCTTAGCAGTAACTGAAAGTGTCTTTACAGATCGCGAAGTTCGATTCGGCGCTATACACGAGAGCTGGACAATTATGTTACAGAAGCTTTCTGCAGCGAATTCTGGCGAAAAATGTACACCTTCATACATATAAAATTCCGTTGGTACATCATACTCTGTTATTTGGGTCCTGCCTGCCGAAAGAATAACAACTACAAAGAACTCGATGGTTTCATTTATAAACAAAATTGCCAAATTTAGAGCGTAGAGAAACTTCCGAGTGATTCATGAGAGATCGATGCGTTCTCGAAGAGCCATTATCTGAGTTTTTGAGCAAGAGAAGGGGATAGATCGTATTCTCTAAAAAATGATACCGGAATATAATATCCAAATCTTATAGATTAATTTAGTTTGGCTGGTTGTGGCACGATATCGTAAAATTGATCATATCATATCCCGAAATGCCAAATCAATCGGCCAATAAGATCATGCATTTTGATGTCGTGATGGGTGAGATTTAGTCAGAACTGTGAGCAAACAAATTATATTATTTAGTGAGTACTTTTTGAATTGTGAGCGAAAAAGCCGATGGTGAGACGCTCCAGGCTTATCTAGGGAGTGGGGAAAGAACTTCAACATGTTTCTCACTTGCTTTGTTTAGTAAAGTTCAAGATGAGTGGAGAAGAGACACATAGTGCTGTTAGGAAATGCAATATTGAATTTCGTGTGTTGATTAAACACTGTTTTTTGATGGGAAAAAATACCGTTCCAGCAAAGCAATGGCTTGGTAAGTTTTACGGGGACTCTGCTCCTGGAAAATCACTCATCATTTACTGGTATGCTTAATTTAAACACGGTCGTAGAGACCCTATTGATGCTGAACGCTCTGGGCGCCCAAATGAGGCATGAGAAAGCTCTGTTCGAAATGGGTACCGCGTTTGTTCACACTGGACCAAAAACAAGAACGTGTTGATGATTCTGAGCGCTGTTCGGATATGTTTAAGCGCAATAAAAAGGATTTTTTCATGCGATATGTGACAATGAATAAAACATGGATCCACCACTACACAGCTGAATCAAATCGGCAGTCAGCTGAGTGGACAGCAGTCGGTGGAAGCTGACCGAAGCGAGCAAAGACACAACAGTCGGTTGGGAAGGTTTTGACCTTTGTATTCTGGAATGCGCATGGAATAATTTTCATCGACTATGCTGAGAAGGGAAAAACCATCACTAGCGAATATTATATAAAGTTAATAGTGCGTTTGAAGGCAGATTCGCAAAATCGCAAATGAACAAGAAAAAAGTGCTCTTTCATTAAGACAATGCACCTCGTCCACCGTATTCTCCAGATTTGGCCTCCAGCGATTATTATCTATTCGAAGACCTCAAAAAATGTTCGCGGGAAAGACACTTGGCTCCAATCAGGAAGTTATCGCTGAAACTGAGGCCTATTTTGAAAGCAAAGACAAATCCTTCTACAAGAAAGGTATATAAATGTTATAAAAGCGTTGAACTGATTACATCGCTCTTGAAAGAGACTATATTGATGAATATATAAGAATAGCTAGACCAAAAACTTTTCAGCCTACGTGCCACTTAGTTCAGCGTTTCTCGAGTTTGTCATTCCATCTGTTATTATTTTTCTAAAAAGTGACGCTACAGCGGCTTTCAACTCGCCATCTGACGGAAATTTTCTCTTCAGATGTTTGAACAATAAGAGGTCAAAAGAGGGTGTGCAAATCTGTGAATTCACAGGCCATCATGTCGAAGATGACAGTCTTACCGGCCGTCCTCACATCAGCATTTTCCTACAAAACATCGTAAATGTTTCTCAGCTCACCGAAAGTAATTGACACCTCGTAGTTCCCGAAGAACTCTATATCAGCTACGGGAGTGTGCAATTGATCATTCGGGAGGAGTTGAAATTCTGAAGAATTTCAGCTTATTGAATTCTAGGATGGTTGACTACAGATTAGAAAGCTGCGATAGTTGAAATTTCAGAGCGCCTTCTAACTCGTTTTAAAAGGAAAAGGAAAACTTGTTTGAGCAAAATTAGAACATGTGATGAGTCACATTCCCCGTTATCAAAATGAGCGAGCATGGAGTGGTAAATGAAAACCGAAATAAACTTCGTGAAGCCGAAAACCCGTTTGTCGAAGGAAAAGTATTAGTCACTATTTTTTGGGACTGGAAGGAAGTCCTACTGATCGATTTTTACACGACCGACGGACTATAAAGGCAGCCTACTACTGTAACTTTTTTACTCAGCTTAAAGTTTCGTATCAAAGGAAAAGGCGGGACTGCCCTATCCGAGACGCGTTGCCCGTCCTCGGCAATGTGAGGCGGCCAAACACTGCCGCTGTTACCCAGGGCAAACACTGGACAGTCCAGGCTTCACATGTTTGGGCCACTCAAATAGGCACATGGGGTTGAGCAGTGCAAGCGATACGAATAGGTGGGGGGTGCTCTTTCGCAATTGCATGGATGCAGGGTAAGTATCTGTCTATGAGAATGAGATCAAAAAGGTTACCAGTCTTTTGGAGAAAGTGCATGTACAAAGGGAACAACTATGTAAAAATTTGGAAAAATATTTCGTTTTAATTTCGTGAAATAATTTGTTATAACAGGCTAGTTTATACTAGGGAAACCAAATATAATCCAGACTTTTTACATTTTTTTTTATTTGGCTAACAAAAAAAACCAAGTATATATATATATATTGTTTTTCTACATACTCGTAATGTTCTCCTTTAGAGTTATTGAAAGTTTTTTTGAGGACATTATCGTAAAAGGAAGAAGTGTCAAGAGACAATTGCGCACGAAGGGCTCCACATTATCGTCGTCAGCGAATCGTTGGCATCTCAAAGCTTGTCACAGTGGCCCAAAGAGCTGAAAATCGCAGGGATATAAGTTAGACTTACAGGAAGGATGTTTCAGTGGCGTCCAAAGCATGTACTTCCATTTTTCACGTGAAAGCGTTGTTGTAAAGCACGGTAAGCAACTGCATTGATGGTTCGACGTTCGTACAAAAAATCAATATAATGCATTAACTTAAGACACCCTATATAAATGTTGTAAAAAAAACATCAGCTGATTTACACGAAAGTGATAGTAAGAATCAATAAAAATTTTAGTTCTTCGAAATAATTTTTCCAATCTCCGTCGTATATCATCCTTTCTCACATAAGACCTAATAAATTTAAAAACGAGAAAGACACGCCATATGCCTTCTTTCACAGCCTGTCAGACAGGTGTTTATTTTTCGATTCGATTCCTTTATAGTGCAGTAAAAAAAAGTCAAAATAATGATGATATAGACTTGGTTTAGATACAGAAATATTTTGATTTTAACCTCTCTGGAGTATTAACAGGAGTATTGTCCTGAGTTTTGGACCTCGAAAAACTCGTGCTTTTTGTTTATAAACAATTTAAGTTATCGAAAAGCGTGTTTTGAGCTTAAAAGGTGAAAAACTCCGGTTATATAAGTCGGATCGAGAAAAAAAAAAACACAAAACTCTTCGTAATCAAATTTCCAACAAATTTGCGTTGGTTTTAAGTCGCTCAAGTGCATACATGACCTACAAAATTGAAAAAACAGACAAAAAACTGTTTTTTTTTCATTTTACTGTACAGGTGGACTAAGTGAACCGTGTGAGTGAAACTTTCAGAAAATATGCCTTTTGTTGTAACAAAAATACGCTGAAATTTTGGTACAAAAATGTTGAACCCAGCGGACACAATTGAATTTGTTACTTAAAATTTAAATTGCCCGCCATTTTATGCCATTTGGTTCAAAATGAATCTTTTTTTTTCAAAATTTAGGTCTCGACTCCAACTTTCCGATGCCATTAAAACAAATTTTTTTGGAGTAATTTTAACCGCCTGTTTTTATTAATCAAATAACAACAAATGCGTGTTTTCGATCATTTAAAAAAAAATTGTTAACATAAATGATTTTTTTTTTAATAAAGGTCTCTATCAGATGTCATAATTTTTTTTTTTGTTAAATGTCCGAAAAAATGCATTTGTTGCTATTTGATTAAAAAACAAATGTAAAAAAAAACTACAGAATTTTTTTTTTTAATGGCATCGAAAAGCTAGCGTCGGAATATCAATTTTGAAAAAAAAAAAACCATTTTAGACCAAATGGCATAAAATGGCAGGCAATTCAAATTTTAAATAACAAATTCAATTGTGCCCACTGGGCTCAATATTTTTGTACCAAAGTTTCAGGGTATTTTTGCTATAACAAAAGGCATATTTTCTCAAAGTTTCAAGCTAATCGGTTCACTTAGTCGACTTAACACAATACAATAAAATGTTTTCAATTTTGTATGCGTTTGAGCGACTTAAAACCCACGAAGATTTGTTGGAAATTTCATTAGGAAGATTTTGATTTTCTTTTTTTTTTTCACGATCCGGCTGATCTAACTGGAGTTATTCACATTTTACGCTCACAAAACGCGTTCTGAAAACTTAAATTGTTTATAACAAAAGAATACAAGTTTTTCGAGGTCCAAAACTCAGGACAATACTCCTGGTGATATCCTAGAGATGATAAAATCATAATATTGCTTAATCTAGACTGTGCAATTTCAGATGTTCTTTTTACTGCACTATTAATAAGTTCTTGAGCGGAACAAAAGCTGACACGGATTCGTCGACTTCTGCGCTCTTGGATAATTTATGAGTACTTCCTGTTTTGACAGATCCTTAAACACTTTAAATCGCATTTCAAAATGATGGATTTAGAGACGGGCGATGATAAAGTATTAGATTTTTTTGATACCAAATTTCTCAGTTTATTAAAATAGACTAATGACAATTTCCATTGACTTCCTTATTGAGAAAGTCTTGCTATATGTTTTTGACGTAAAGGCTCTTTCAGACGATCAACTTTGGTTGGCAAGCTTAATTTAAATAATTTTCCGTAGACTTTATGTCCTCAACCATTTATGACTCTACCAGGCCAAATTAAAAGACATTGGATCCTTACGTCTGGCGTGTGCAAGCTAAATTAAATCAGTTTTGTGCAAGATCCAGAAGAAGTCAATTCTTGGAAGAAACAGTGAAGAAGCCACCAGGATGATCGGCGAAACTTCAGCATCACTCATTCAATCTATACAGGTAAAATTCAAAAAAATTATACCTACCAGGTGTCCAAGTATGAAATGCGGATTTCAGACAACAGATCGTGCACCAATGCAGTTTGTGCTATAAAGATTTGACACTGCGCCATTTTGTTGTGTCATCAACAAGTGTCAGACGCGCACGAGTGATAAATTGGAAAAGTGTGTGCATAGTGTTGTGTTGTGTTCAATATGTCGAAATTTATACCGAACAAAGAGCATTCGCGGACAGCATTAATTTTTTGTTTTCATTTGAAGAAAACTACTGTTGAATCATACCGATTACTTCGAGAAGCTTATGGTGAACATGCTCCGCATGCAAGATACGTGTGAACGATGGTTTCGGCGTTTCAAAAGTGGTGACTTCGATGTTACAGACAAGGAACGTGGAAAACCGCCAAAAATTATTGGACGAAGATGATTCGCAAACACAAAAAAAAACAAGTCACTGAGTAATTGGGCGTTAGTTAGAGATGGGAAAGATTCATAAGACCGGTAGATGGGTACCACATGAGTTGAACGACAGGCAAATGTAAAAGCGCAAAAACACGTGTGACATTTTGCTCGCTCCGTACAAAAGGAAGTCGTTTTTGCATCGTATAGTTACAGAGGATGAAAAGTGGATTTATTTTGAGAATTCCAAGCGCAAAAAATCATGGGTAGACCCAGACGCACCATCCACATCGACCGCAAGACCGAATCGCTTTGGCAGAAAGACGATGCTCTGTGTTTGGTGGGACCGGAGGGGCGTAGTCTGTTATGAGCTGTAAACCTGGGGAAACGGTTAATACTAAACGTTACCAACAACAATTGACCGATTTGAACCGTTCGCTGCTTGAAAAAAGGCCAGAATACCGAAAGAGGCAACACAAAGTCATTTTTCTTCATGACAATGTTCCATCACATACGGCAAAACCAGTTCGCGACACGTTGAAAGCACTCAGCTGGGAAGTTCTACCCCATGCGGCTTACTCACCAGACTTGGCTCCTTCCGATTACCACTTGCTTGTATCGATGGGTCACGCACTTGCTGAGCAGCGCTTTGGTTCGTACGAAGATGTGAAAAAATGGCTCGATGAATGGTTCGCAGCAAAAGGGGAAGATTTTTACTGGCGTGGTATCCACAAATTGCCCGAAAGATGGGAAAATTGTATAACAAGCGATGGAGCATCCTTTGAATAAAGCACTTCTTATCATTCTTCCGAATTTAACATGTTTTTTTTGGAAAAAAATCCGCATTTCATACTTGTATACCTGGTATAAGCTCTGTAACCTGTGGAAGTTTCCTATCGGAAAGATCATAATTGTTGATTCTTTAACAATCCCATGCAGGACTCTAAATCATTCAAAGCATTGACATAATCTTGTTTATTTACGCAGTACGTCTTAAAGAATCGATATATTAATGTTATAAATTTGACGTCTGAAGAGACCTTAACAATATTGACCACATGTTAATGGAAGATATCATTAGCGGAGGCATCAGTACCTTCAGTATGAGCCAAATCATTTTACTAATTTTAAAATTTAATAATATCATTTGTTCAATTCTAAAGTAAATTACGGAGACAACATTTTGATCATTAATATTCTGAAAGGTACAAAATAAATCTTTCTTTAGTGATTCGCTGGATTCAGCCAATTTTATCAGTCAGACACAAAGGTACAAGTGTAATGCTGTTTGTAGAATTGTTAAGTAGATAAAACAAATAATTGTTTACAACATTCTAGGATACTATCGTTAGAAATTAGATGAAATAGTTGATTTTACAAATCTCTAGGTGATAAACAGCGAAAATAATTACCATGTTTGTAAAATTTAAAATCATTGGTGGCAAGTACAACTAATTGTAAAGTTCTAGAACAAGTAATTCTCTACATTAACAGAATCATCGCATTTTTCCAAATTTGTAGTATACAGTGTAGCCATAAATTCCTTGAATCATGGGCTACAGAGAGGGAATCTTTCATGTAAGTCAGTGACATCACGATAACCCTCGTGAGTACCCAAGCAACCGACACAACCGAGCCTAATTATTTTTTTTTGTCGCCACGGAATGCGAAAACTGCGAAAACATGTTGCAGTTATTGCATTGTTTCTGTGAAAAGTATGCGAGATATTATTTTGTTGTTAATCATTACTAGTTCCTGAAAGATCCCACTGTTGCCCTATAAGAGCAAAAAAAAATTTAAGGCCGTGAATTTTCGTAAGGAAATAGGTTCTCTGAGGAAATAAAAGGTGTCAGCACGTAAAATGAACATAGGTCCGTGCCTAATTTCTCGAATTATTAAGAGAGAGCTATAAAAGGCTTTCTAGTCAACACACGGAGACCACACAGCAGTGGCTAGAAAATAATGCTCCATCTTATATTAAAGTTGAAAGCTGGAAGCTCATTTTTGAATCCACTTGACTAAAGAATGGGATATTCTCGAAGAAAAGGTTGGTCGTTCAGAAATCCAAATTCGACGTTCAAAATTTCGATTCAAAAGATGCGTTCTCCCATCGATGGATGGCCTAAACGTTTAATGTTCTGTTACGAGAACGATGGCGGACATGGTGGATACAGTTTTTTAAAATAAAACTTATTTACTGGATGGCAATATTTTCTGGCTATTTACATGATGTAATGTAGAGGAATAAGTACCTAAATACTAAAAGCAAAGTAATAATCTACAAAACAATTGCCAGGCCAAGCCTTAAAAAAAACAGTACTGCGATCCGCATAACAATAATACACTGACTAAAAAATTCCCAGACTGCCTTAACAAAAAAATGGAGCTTGATTTTTGGGAATACCAAAAAGTAACAAGGAGTTAAATCGGGGGATTCATGAGGGTGGTGGAGCATGGACACTTGTTTTCGCGCCAAAAATTGCACCACAATCCCAGCCGTGTGAGTGGGCGCGTTGTTATGTGTTCAATACATTCCAGGTAATGTCTTGAACACTTAATTTAGAGATAAGCTTCTCTGCCATCAATCTGCATGAAATATGACGAATATTCACAACGTTTGGGTCGGCCGAACTTGTGCTGGGTCGCCCTATTCTTCCATCACCTGTGCTCTTAACTATTCTATCCAGTTCCATATGAAATTTGATCACTGCTCTCTACTCTATCACACTTCTGTGATACAATGATTACGACATGTACAGTTCGCTCGTCTACTGCTCAGCACTGACTGATCACAACTGGCTGGCTGAATGGAAATCTATTGTTAACAGATGTGAGTTCAAGCTTTTACTGTTGTTTACGAAATCGCGCTACTTGAAGGCCGGGGAGAAATCAGTCTGGGAACTTTTTGGACAGACGATGTAGATCCTTATTTGATAGGAAAAAAATGAAGAAATCTAGAACGTAGTAAGAAGGGTCAAAAACAGGTGAACGATGGACCTATGTTAATAAGATGCCAAACCACCAACTGCCAAAAATTACCAAAGAAAACAAAACAAACACGTCAGACCTCCAGGGCGATTCCAAACAGATACATAAGTTGCGTGTTCAGGATTCTAACTATTAATAACGCATTATTAAAAAAAAAAACACACACTAAAGAACAGAAAAGCTTCAGGGTCAGATCAACTGCCAGCGGAAATCCTTAAACTGATAGAGGAGGACCAGATTCATATTCTGGTAGAATTAATTAATACTATATATAGACTTAGTAAAGTGATTCGAAAGGAAGTAAAAATGGCAAAAGAACGATGGATGAGAGAGATGTGTGAAGAGATGGAAGAAATGGAAAAGAAACATGATATTTTCCAAATGCACCGAAAGGTGAGAGATATAACTGGTATGTATCGAAAACAACCAGCCCATGTATTATTCGATTCATCCCATCAACCTATTATACGGGATGAAGAAATCAAAGAAGCTTGGGAAACATATATCAACGAACTTTTTGATGACAACAGAGCTTCCAAAGGAAACAATGACAACTGTTTAAATGGGCCCGAAATCTTAAAGGAAGAAATCCTTCACGCAATCTCTATTACACAGAATAAGAAAGCCACAGGACCTGACGAAATTCCCATTGAAGTAATCAAACTTATAGCAGAAGAAAATATAGGACAAATTGCAAAACTGTTTAATCTAATATACAGCACAGGCACTATACCAGAAGAATGGTTAAAATCAACATTCATCACAATCCCCAAAAAATCACATCCCAAAAAGTGTAGTGATTACCGCTTAATCAGCTTAATGAGTCACCTCTTAAAGGTTTTTCTACGGATCATCCATTCCAGAATTCGTACAAAGTGTGAGTTCGATCTAGATAATAATGAGATGGGGTTCAGAAATGCATTCGGGATGCGCGAAGCCTTGTTCGGTGTCAATGTGCTCTTGCAGAAATGTCGGGATCAGCGTAAGGATGTGTTCGTCTGCTTTGTCGACTATGAGAAGGCTTTCGATAAGGTTAGACACGACAAACTAATATCAATACTACAACAACTACAGCTGGATGACAGGGACATTCGAATAATTGAAAACCTATACTGGGGACAAACAGCCGAAGTCCGCATAGGAGAGTTGAAAATAAATAACATAAAAATTAAGCGCGGGGTCCGACAGGGCTGTGTCCTGTCTCCACTCTTGTTCAACCTATACTCGGACAGGATTTTTAGGGAAGCATTAGAGGATGTGGAGCTGGGTGTTAAGGTTAACGGGGTTGTGCTGAGCACAATAAGATATGTTGATGACACCCTCATTATGTGCGATAGACTGGACGGTCTGCAAACTATGGTAAACAGAATTGATGAGGCTGGACGGGGTCTGGGCCTGAATGTCAACGTTGGCAAAACCAAGTCGATGGTGTTTAGTCGAAGCCAATATGATGATGCGAAGCTGACACTCAACAACTCACCGATAGAGCGGGTTCATAAATTTAAATATCTTGGAAGTATAATAACAGATGACTTGGATCCCGACATAGAGATAAGATGCAGAATTGGAACAGCTCGTACAACTTTCAGAAAAATGAGCACTCTTCTATGCAATGACAATTTGAACCTCAAACTGAGGCAACGGATGGCCAGATGCTATATCTGGTCAGGGTTCTTGTATGGAGTGGAGTGCTGGACCATAAAAATAAGCACATTGAACCAACTGGAAGCTTTTGAAATGTGGATCCACCGTAGAATGCTTCGAATACCGTGGACTGACTTGCTGACAAATGAGGAAGTCTTGCGTAGAGCAAACTCTGAAAGACTGTTGATCAATACTATAAAATGTCGCAAAATTGCTTATCTCGGACATATACTACGTGGAGAAAAGTACGGTCTTCTCCAGCTCATCATGAAAGGAAAAATTGAGGGAAGGCGCGGAGTTGGTACAAAACAAATGTCCTGGCTAAAGAACATCAGAGAGTGGACAGGAATCCAAAGCGCTGGAGATCTTTTTAGATTGGCCGAAGACAGACAAGCACTCTCCATAGTGATCGCCAACGTCTGGGCGACCGGATATGGCACATGAAGAGAGAGATATATAGAACTGGAATAATTCCAAATGAGTGGTTACTATCAACTTTTATAACGCTTCCAAAAAAGAAAAGCGCCAAGTATTGCTCAGACTACCGTACAATAAGTCTGATAGCTCACAGAGTGAAAATCTTGTTGAAGGTGAGCCATAATAGAATATTCAGAAAACTAGATGCAGACACCAATAATACTCAATTAGGATTCTGTAAAGGCGTGGGAACAAGGGAAGCATTGTTTGCACTCAATGTCCTGTCGCAAAGGTGCCTAGACATGAATCAGGACCTACACGCGTGCTTTATAGACTATAATAAGGCCTTTGATAAAGTTAGACATGACCAACTCATAGAAACGTTAATAAAGAAAAGAATAGACATCAGAGACATAAGAATAATTTCTAATCTGGCCAAAAAGCAGCAATACGAGTGGAAGACATAACATCCAAAGAAATAGAAATCCAAAGAGGTGTTCGCCAAGGGTGTATACTCTCGCCAATCCTCTTTAATATGTACTCGGAGGACATAATAAGTAAAGCACTCGGTGATCAAAACATAGGCATTAAAATAAACGGCACGGCAATAAATAATCTGAGGTACGCTGATGATACAGTTCTCTTAGCTGAAACACATGAAGACCTACAGACGTTAATTAGTAAAATAGTCACAGCGAATGAAGAGTATGGACTATCATTGAACATAAGCAAAACAAAATATATGCTAATAACAAAAACAACTCAGGAAGATCGTAGGATATATGCAAATAATCAACCTATAGAAAGAGTAAAAGAATATAAATATCTGGGCACAACCATCAATGAAAACAACCCTAGCTCCAAAGAAATAAAAATCAGAATTGAACAGGTCAGAAGTACATTTATAAGAATGAAGAGGCTTTTCTGTTGCCGAGATCTAAACCTTGAATTAAAAATACGAATGATGAGATGTTATGTAATGTCTGTACTATATTATGGGATGGAAATCTGGACGATGAAGGCGATTAATGTGAGGAGACTGCAGGCATTTGAGCTATGGATATACCGGAGAATGCTAAAGATTTCATGGGTGGAGAAAGTGACCAACGTGGAAGTGATGAGACGTATGCAAAAGGAAAGGGAAGTAATTCTAACGATTAAGACAGGAAAACTGTTATATATGGGTCACATCTTGAGAGGGGAGAAGTATCGGTTGCTCCAGACTCTCATGCAGGGAAAGATCGTAGGAAGAAGATCCATAGGAAGGAAACGGAACTCGTGGCTGAAGAACCTTCGAGAGTGGTTCGGCTGTAGCAGCCGCGAGTTATTTAGATATGCCGTCTCCAAGATAAAAATCGCTATGATGATTGCCAAACTTCGCAGCGGTGACGGCACTTAAAGAAGAAGAAGAAAAAAAACACAATCTTAACTTAAAAAGAAGAAGAGTTTTTAACACAATACTTGCGTTAGGAATACACAAAATTCATGGATAGACATGACGATAAAAACAGTCTTGCAGTTTGTCAAGTAAGAACGTGACCGCTCGTATCCTTGAAAAAATGTGGCTCGAGAACATTTTTTACCATCATGTATTCTTTGGTAAGCTAACAATTACCTTAGTAAGTTGTCCAATCGCCTCCTGCATCAATAATCGCCTGGCTTCGTCGAGGCATGCTGTTGACGAAATTTTCTGCATACTCTGCAATTTTTTCGAGTCCGAGAGCCTTTCCTTTGAACTTTCTCTTTAGAAGGGACCAAACGTTTTCAATAGGGTTGGAGTCTGGCGATTGTGAAGGCCACTATAGTATCTTATCGTGGGCTCAAGCGAGCCGCTTCGCGATGTGATTTTCGTCCAGCAAAGGTTTCTTTAACGTGCTTCGGAATTTAACATCATGAGCACGAAGATATCGAATGGTCTCATGGAACACATTCAAACCCGATTTTCTTAATTTTACTGCTCCTTGACGCAGTGTCAATTTCCGGACCCGTGAAAACAAAGATACGATTCGTTTTTTTGACTTTCAGAGTGACTCGTCGACATTTTTCGTCTCGTTAAAATGATTTACCCACTTCTTCACAAACGACACCGCCTTTTAATATATTTATCGGCAGCAGAATGTGCCATTTTAGGCCCCTTTGGATGGGAACAAAGAAAGACTGCCTCGAACGGACGCGCAAACAAGTGGCCTTTTGGATTTTACCTAATTTCGACGAAAGTTCAGAATCGACTGATACTTTTAATGTACTAAAATACGTCGTAGGCAAAGGTTCCCTCTACCAATTTTTTGTCGAACCGCTAAAGTCGCATCTACCAAAAATAAATTGTCGCAGACACGTCTTATTTGACAGACTGTAATTGAAATATACCAGCGAACGCATACCGGTTTATTTTATCATGTACCTTTCATGAAGGGTCCGTCCGGAAAGTAATGTCACCGATTTTGTTGTGAAGCGACTCCACGTCGCAGTGCACTCTACCTGCCGGGGATCGGTAGTGGGGGAAGTCAGCTACCGAGCGCGTGTTTACTCAGTTGTCTCCGAGCTCTCTGAGGGTAAGGACAGGCGATTTCGTGAACCTCTCTTTCGTCTCTTGTAGAAGTCGCGATGAATCGTTCACTGTAACAACGATGCGCGAAAAAGTTTTGTGTGAAACTCGGCAAGTCCCCAGTGGAAACTTTTTCAATGGTTCAGCAGGCCTTTGGGGATGAGTGTTTATCATAAAGGCAAGTATACAGATGGCACAAGGCAGTTTTAGAAGAACGTGAAGAGGTCGACGGGAAGCTCGCGCTGAACGCCCGTCTACCTACTCAAATAAAGAAACCATGACTCGTGGGAAAGAACTTTTGCAAACAGACCATCGAATGAGTGTTCGTTTAGTGGCCGACATGTTAAATATTCCAAAAACTATCGTCTACGAGATTGTGTCCAACGATTTGCACATGAGTAAAGTGGCACGAAGTTTGTCCTCAGAATTTTGACTGACGACCAGCTACCTGGCCAGATATAACGTGGCAACGCTGCTTCGGCCATCTTACAGTCCCGACGTGGCTCTCCCCAGACTTCTTTTTGTTTCCCCGCTTGAAATCCCCCCTGAAAGGACATCATTTCAGAATAATTAACGACGTGAAAGCAGCTTGTACAACGGCTTTAAAAGCAATTCCTGAACATGCCTTCCAGGACGCCTTCGCAGCTTGGAAATTGCGTTGGCAAAAATGTACGGACGCAAGAGGAGCTTATTTTGAAGAATCTGGTCAATAATTTCTTTTTAATCGACTTGGTGACATTACTTTCCGGACAGACCATGTAGATCTAAAATATAGCTACGAATAAAATGTTGTCTATATATACTATAAGTCCAAAAAATTCCAAAAACTAAATCTTTCATCTAGAGATTTTACAAAATGAATTATATTGATTTGGCCAACACTGTACGTACAATTATTAAAAATAATGTTGATAAAATCGTAATGTATTTTTTAAATTAGTGTCAAGAGTTTACGCAGCCTTATTGTCAAAAGCCATTGAACGATAAATAATTAAAATCTTTAATGAAATTTTAAAATGTGTTATCATTAAGAAATTTAAAAGTTACCTACTAAAGTCGTTTTCAAGATTTGTCACACGGCAGGGAATTCCACTAATTGTTTACATTAAATACTTTATTAATTGCCTCTCTTCTCGGAAAAAATATCTTTGAGTTTTTAGGTTTACATGAACGAACTTTATAGACAACTTAGTCAAAATGGTAAATATTTGTACACCTCTTCACATTTATTGGTAGAGATGGTTCATGTATGTTGCTGAGGGGTATTTTCCTATAACTCTTATGGAAAAATTTTAGGTAAAACGTATTTTAATGAAGCTACACATCAAAAAATGTTTTGGTACTGATGGAATACCTGCCATAGTACTCAAAAAATGCGCGAAACTAACACTAGTTTTCGGTATAGTTTTCAACTTATCTTACAGAAGGGAAATATTTCCTTCCCGTTGGAAATGTGCTGCAGTTTAGCCGATATCAAAAAAGGCAAGAAGACCTTGCCAAACCGGCCAGTGGCACTGCTTTCAATAATATGGAATTATGGAAAACGTTATCAATCAGCATTTTCTAAAATATCTAGAAGTATTCAATATTATTAACGACCATTAATATGGCTTTCGTAAGCAAAGATCAACAAGAGCTGTTTGGAACAACACAACTGAACACTTTGGAGGATCTCGAGTGGTTAAACTTAATATATCCAAGGCATTCGATCCTGTATCCTGTTTGGTATGACGAAATGTTGGCTAAGCGAAGCTCTTATGGTATGTCTAAAAAGTCTTGTGTACGGCTCACGTGTTTCCTCAGAGAGCGTTCTTTACTTATGACGTGGACGGATACCTTCACTATCAACGCCTGTGAGCTCCAAAGCTCTATATTGTCTCCTACTCTCTTCCTAATTTACATTAAAGATCTGCTAGTAAGGACCAGGAATCCAATCTACAGCTGTGCACATGACAGTGCATTTATTTCTTCATTTACTTTGAACGCTCGTACATCGACTATATATATATATATATATATATATATATATATATATATATATATATATATATATATATATATATATATCAAGAATTTTCTAAAGCTAACGCTGTCTTCCTTCTCTAAGCCTTTGATTCCATCAGTTTCTATCTTCCTAGTCTCCCCTGTCCCCCATAACTTCGTCCACATCGTCTCTCCACGATCGTCTGGGTCTTCCTCTTTTTCTTCTCCCTATAGGGCTCCTCTCCGTTATTTTCTTTATCCACCTATTACCTTCGCTCTGTCTTATGTGTCCATACCATTTTAATCGTTTTTCTTCAATGATGTTTATTGCGTTCTCTTTGATGTTCATTCTGCTTCTTATTTCTTCATTTGTTATTCTCTCCATACGTGTCACTCTACAACATCTTCTCCAATACTCCATCTCTACCGCGTTAATTTTAGATTTATTTCTTTTGTTGATCGTCCATGTTTCTGACCTGTATGTCATTATACTTTGTATTATTGATTTGTATATGCGTGTTTTGTTTCTCTTTGTCATGTGTTTGTCCCATAGGATCGAATTTAATTGTCCTATGCATGTCCGTGTTTGTCCTACTCTAGCTTTAATCTCTACTTCTGATGTTGCGTTTTTTGAAATAATGGTTCCTAAATATTTAAATCTATCGGTTCCTTTGATTATAGTTTCGTTATCGACTTCCAGATTCTCCACATTTCCCTCTTTTGTTGTTAGATATTCCGTTTTATCAAAGTTTATTGTTAATCCTGCTTTAGTGTATTCTTCTTTCAGTTTTCTTACCATATAACTGAGGTCTTCCTCATCTTGCGCTGTGATTACTTGGTCGTCTGCGAAACCTAGAGTATATAAGTAATCTTCTCGTATTGGGACTCCCATTCCAATACATTTTTGCTTCCATTTTGTTTAATGTTTGTTCGAGGTATATTTTGATTAGTGTTGGGGATGTAGAGCATCCTTATAATAGGCCTTTTGATGTTTGGTGTCTCTTCCCTATTTTATGTCCTATTTTTATGTTTACTGTGTTGTTTTCGTAGAGAGCTTTTACTGCGTATATTAGTTCTTTGTCAATGCCTATTTCTATCATTGCGTTCCATAATCTTTCTCTTGGTACTGATCTAGCCTTTCTAATGTCTATGAAGGCTAGATGAACTTCTCTATTCTTTGCCAGTTTTTCTTCCATTGTTTGTTTTATAGTGTATATGTGGTCTATACATGATTTTCCTGCCGTAAAGCCTGTTTGGTCTTCTTTTATATTTTCCTCTATGATATTTTTAATAATTTTTTTCCATACAAACGTCCCATACTCGATATTTTGCTTAGGCCTCTATAGTTTGTGCATTTTCTGCGGTCTCCCTTTTTAAATATAGATACTATATAGGCTTTTGACCATTCCTCTGGTATTTTTTCTCTATTTATCGCTCTGTGGAACATGTTTCTCAGCATTCGATGTAATTTATTAGACCCGTACTTAATCATTTCATTTACCACACCTCCAGGCCCTGTAGATTTATTATTTTTGAGTGTTTTTATTGTCTTCTTTACTTCTTCATAGCTTAGTTCTATCTCTTTTTTTCCTTATTCTGTTCTTCTTTAGGGTTCTCTTCTTGGAATTCTTGTCTGTCTTCTGTTAGCAGTATTTTATAATATTCTTCCCACTCGCTTTCTGAGATATACTCTATATACGTCTTCTCTCTATTGTTGGCCCTTAATGCTTTAATTATTCTCCATGACTCTGTGCTTCTAGTTCCACTTATATATTGTTCTACATGTTCGCACGATTTTTCCCATCTCTCGTTCTTTTCTTTGTTTATCATCCTTCACGTTTCTGCATTTTTCTCTTTATATTTCTGTAAATCTTCTTGTGATTTTGTATTCAGCCATTTTTCGTATAGTCTTTTTTTTCTCCTTTATAAATTCTTTGGTTTTTTCACAAATTCTAATTTTATGTTTCTTATTCTCGTTGTCTTCTTTACCTAATGCTTCTAGGGCCGCCTGTTTGATGAATTCTTTTATGTGGTCATACATCTATTGGAGGTTTTCGTAGTTAAATTCATTTAATTTTTGATCTAATGGTCGTCTATATAGGTCTCTTATCGTTTCGTCTTGCAGTAAGTGTATTTTGTATTTTATTTCTTTGACTGCTTTTTCTGTTATCTCATTAATATTTCTGTTTTTTTTTATCTATTGTTCTTGTTTGTTTTATTGTCTTGTACCACGGTATTTTTATATTTGCTACTAATAGTCTATATAATAGACCATAGACATCGGCTACTTATGCAAATATCCGCAGACATCAGGAAGTCGTTCAACTTACCAAAAACCTGGTAGGAATTCTATCCTGGTGTGACAGTAACGCTAGAATTTAACGACACAAAAACTCGGGAGGTAGTTTTTGCTAAAAATGTCGGGACATTCCATTCTTGTATCATCATCACTGAAGTTGCTTAGAGTTAAATTGGGAGCAAATGTGTCTTGGCAGAAATATGTTGAGCGCATAGCAAAGAGAGTTTCTCGAAAGCTGGGAATGAGTTCGAACTAGAGAGCTTTACACTCTACGACAACTGTTAATTCTGCACAAAGCTCAAATTCGACCAATGATGGAATACTGCTTCCATGTTTAGTGTTCTGCTCCTAAATCCGCACTGCATGTGTGTTGGATTCTATTCCGAAGAGAGCTGTTCGCCCACTTGCAGACCCAGAACTCACCAGAAACCGTGATTCCTTGGAACATCGAAGAACGGTTTGCGACTTAAGTCTATTTTCTTGGAAAGTGTTCGATGGATGTAACCCGCTTAATTCCTTCCAGAACGGTGCATGTTAGAAATATACGCCATGCTAATACTTCATATCCCTTCGAGGTTCACCTTGTCACTCCTCGTACTCTCGCAGTCTTTTAAATAGAGAACCTCATCCTTTTGGATCGATTTGCTCAGGTTAGTTCAGGTGTGTTTCACGCCGAGGTTTTACAGCGATCGTGACAAACGTGAATCGTTTTTTTTTCGCACCTGCATCGCTTCAGTAGCGCTTTCAACTTTACCACCTTGAAAAAATGTAAATTTTTTTATGAGCGTTTTCGAAAGTATATGCCATGAAAAATGTTGTCCCAAAATTCTATAAGGATCCGAGCATTTCTTCTATATCGGTCTCCGAACGCTCGTCTCTGCACGCGCGCTCGCTCTGCTCCTCTTAAGCGCTTTCTATTTTCCTAAAGACAGCTGCTCCCTACTGCAATTATAAACTGTTATTCACAGTATGAGACCTTTCTATTGGAATTTTCGGAGCAAAAGAATCAAGGCCTAGCTAGACTGTTATTTCGAAGCGTATTTCAAAGTTGAATAGTTCAGGTTAGTTTTTAAACGCGTTTTTTCTCGAAACAACGTTTTCAAACGTGTTTTTCTCGAAACAATGTTTTTGCATGGGGCGTTGACGGCTTTTTTCGAAACCGTTCAACCAATCTTAACGAAATTTTTTACCACATATTCAGCACATGGGTTGTTATGACCAGAACTAAAATAAAGTTGAAATTGTCATTTTTACTATTTTTTTTGGCCAAAAAAAAACACATTTTCACAATTTTTTTTTAACATCCGCCATTTTATTATTTTTCCATAAAAGTGAATAATTCTAGTTCAGGCTATAAACACAGTCCTACAGATTATCAATCTTTTTGGTTTTTGTGTTTCAGAGCAGCCAAAACTGAAAAAACGTCAACGCCACGAACACGCCTTTTTTTGACATACTATGTTCGCCTCGCATTTTTTCATAAAAAAAGCTATGTAAAATCAATAAAAAAATTTATTTTCTTATATTTCAAGAGTATATTAATACAGCCCAAAATAAATTACTTCGATATTTACAAGAGGTATCCCTAGAAAAATTCCCAAAAATACCTTTTTTCGGGCGTCTAAAAGCGTACTTAATGATTCTTTTCTGTGATTTTATCGTCTTTCTGCCAAAGCGATTCGGTCTTGCGGTCGATGTGGATGGTGCGCCTGGGTCTACCCATGATTTTTTGCGCTTAGGATTCTCAAAATAAATCCACTTTTCATCCCCTGTAACTATACGATGCAAAAACGACTTCCTTTTGTACCGAGCGAGCAAAATGTCACACGTGTTTTTGCGCTTGTCTATTTGCTTGTCGTTCAACTCATGTGGTACCCATCTACCGGTCTTATGAATCTTTCCCATCTCTCGTAGCCGACTGGAAACAGCTTATTGACTAATGCCCAATTGCTCAGCGAGTCGTTTTTGTGTTTGCGAATCGTCTTCGTCCAACAATGCTTGCAATTCCACATCTTCGTATTTTTTTGGCGGTTTTCCACGTTCCTTGTCTGCAACATCGAAGTCACCACTTTTGAAACGCCGAAACCATCGTTCACACGTATCTTGCGATGGAGCATGTTCACCACAAGCTTCTCGAAATAATCGGTATGATTCAACAGCAGTTTTCTTTGAATGAAAACAAAAAATTAATGTTGTCCGCGAATGCTCTTTGTTCGGTATAAATTTCGACATATTGAACACAACAACACAACACTATGCACACACTTTTCCAATTTATCACTCGTGCGCGTATGACACTTGTTGATGACACAACAAAATGGCACAGTGTCAAATGTTTGTAGCACAAACTGCATTGGTGCACCATCTGTTGTCAGACAGAATCCGCATTTCGTACTTGTACACCTGGTAGAAATAACTCATATATCCCAGCGCGATAATTGCCGTATCTGATATTTTTGTTCTAATATGGATAAAGTGAAACTGGCATGTCCGAATATTATTTGAACCAATAAATCTAAAAAAATCAAGACGTTGACCCAAACCTCCTGTTTATCTCCTGTTCTGCTAACTTATTGTGATGAAATAAAAATATTATTATTGATGATGACATGATTTTTATCAAACTATATAAATATATAAATTCGCAAATATGAAAATATCAGTTTCTAAATAAAAATTCAATGATTTAACTATAAAATACCCGCGTATATCCTTTTAGAGTTCGTTGAACTTTAAAAACGTTCCCATTTAGCTTTCACCAATTTACTGACAAGTCATCAATAAGAGGATTTCACATCGGAAAAATTAAATAAAAAACGAACGTTTTCCATACAAATATTTGTACGTAATTCTTTTTAGTTTAAGCGGAAACATTTCAAAATTTGAATAGTTAAAGAAGGTTGGATGTTAAAATCATTAGTGTAGAAATAGTTTTAAATTAATAAGTTTTTATTACCTAAGAAGGGAAATTAGGACAATGTCATAAAAGATATAGCTATCGCTACAGAAAGACGAGATGAAGCCGGCTGGCTACTGCCAGATCGTTAAAATGTGTCTCGTCGAGTTTCTTGGAGATACTGCGATTACTTTCCCTATTATTATAGCATATAATAACACGTAGGTTGAAAAGTTTTTGGTCTAGCTACTTAAAACCCCTTTTTTTTGCAAAATTCGACTTTATTCATCAACACAGTCTCCTTCGAGAGCCATACAATCAGTCCAACGCTTTTCTAACATTTCTTAACATTTCTTGTAGAAGAATTGGTCTTTGCCTTCAAAGTAGGCCTCAGTTTCGACGATAACTTCTTCACTGGAGCAAAATCTCTTTCCTGCGAGCATTTTTTTGAGGTTTGCGAATAAATAATAGTCGCTGGGGCCAAATCTGGAGAATATGGTGGATGAAGCAAAAATTCGAATTTCAATTTATGCAATTTTGGGCCAATAACTCTATATAATATTCGCTACTGATGGTTTTTCCCTTCACAGCATAGTCGATGAAAATTATTCCATGCGCAAAGGCCAAAACCTTCCCAGCCGACTCTTGTGTCTTTGGTCGCTTCGGGCGGCTTTCACCGGCTGCTGTCACTCAGCTGACTGCCGATTTCATTCCGATGTGTAATGGTGGATCCATGTTTCATCCATTTTCACATATCGCATGAAAAAATCCTTTTTATTGCGCTTAACTAGGTCCAAACAGCGCTCAGAATCATAAACATGTTGTTGTTTTTGGTCCACTGTGAGTAAACGCGGTACCCATTTCGAACTGAGCTTTCTCATGCCCAAAGGTTCATGCGAAATATCACCAACACGTTCTTTTGATATCTTTAGGGTGTCAGCTATCTCACGCAATTTCACTTTACGGTCATCCAAAACAATTTTCTGGATTTTTTTTTTGATGTTTTCCGGTGTAACCACCTGATTTGGACGTCCAGAGCGTTTAAATTCAGCATACTAGTAAATGATGAGTGATTTTTCCAGGGGCAGAGTCCCCGTAACTCTTATAAAGCCATTGCTTTGCTCGAACGGTATTTTTCCCATTAAAAAACAGTCTTTGATCAACACACGAAATTCGATTTTTTCCATTGTTTTGAAAATATCAAAAGTAGCGTCACCAAAACCACTGTAACTTGTAAACTAATGGTCGAAATGTCGTGAAATTTTGACACGTCTCGTTTGAAGATCGGTACTTCCTAAAATTCATATAGATTTTTTGAAATGGATGAGATATATGTGTCGTGTATAGACAACTTGTTTACTTTACAACAATTGATAGAAAAGAAGATCCAAAAAGATGCCGAAATACATATGACCTTTATAGATCTTAAGAAGGCATACGATAGTGTACCGAGAAATAAACTTTGGCATGTTTGAGAACAGTAGGGATAAAAGAAGGGATGATAACAACAATAAAAGAGTTATATAATGAAAATATAGGATATGTGAAACAAGGACGCTATCTCTCGGAAGCTATCCACATTACAAAAGGTCTAAGACAAGGGTGTTGCCTTTCGCCAATCTTACGTGTATTTAATGTATTTGTAGACAACGCTCTAAAGAAATGGAACCGCACTTGCCAAAGCATGGGCATCCCCATTAGTGATAAACACCTATTATCGTTAAACTTTGCAGACGACCAAGTAATAATGACACAAGATGCATTCGATATGGAATATGTATTGAAGAGATTATACACAGACTACAAGGAATGGGGACTGGAGGTGAGCCTTAAAAAGACGGAGTATATGGTTGTGAACTCGGAAACAGAATTGGATGTCTTAATTAACAACGATACACATGTCCAACAAGGAATTTAAATATCTAGGAGTACTGATTGACAACAAAAATGATATAGGTAAAAAGCAAATACAGAATAAAATACAAAAAGCCAGGAGGATCATAGGAGCTCTTAACTCAATATGGTGGGATCAAAACATAACTACACAAAACAAAACGAGAATTGGAAGAACAATGGTAGAATCGGTTTTAAGCTATGGTAGTGAACTGTGGGTAATGAAAGGAGAGGATAAAAGAAAAATAACGACGGTAGAGATGGATTACCTGAGAAGAAGCGCCGGAGTGTCCAAATTCCAACATATAACAAACCAAGAAATACGCAACAGAACAGCAGCAACAGAAACAATTATACAAATAGAAAATAGAGGATTAAAATGGTTTGGACACCTACTCAGAATGAACGATACAAGATGGCCCAAAAGGGTCTTGACATGGAAACCACCGGGAAGAAATAAAAAAGGACGACCACGTAGATCCTGGAATGAAGATATGAGACAGGCCATGAGGTCAAGAGGAATGGACGAAGAGATGGCGAACGATAGAGAGGTTTTGAGAAGGCGAAAAGGAACACAACACTTAGTTGTATAATTGTTATATATTACTTGTGTATATGTACAGTTAAACCCAAATATATATATATATATATATATATATATATATATATATATATATATATATATATATATATATATATATATATAATATATTATTATAATACACGATCTCTACAAGATTAGCAATACATAGAGACGTAAAAGTAAGCTCATAAAATCTGAGAAACTTTTTTGAGCTCTCGCCAATGTTTCCACATTTCTTTGCATCTGCTTTTTGAGGCGTATGAACAAAATCAAACCGAAAATAATTATAATAAGAAATGTACTGCTTAGTATATATCACCACTACACCAGACAGTTTAGTTTTGCACTCTACGCGCGTTTCGGTGACCATGTTAGCTTCATCAGGATGTGTTGTGTATCTTTCATCGACTCTGTTGTTACTTAAGGCGTAAAGGACTACCTATATCCCTACTGAATCAAATGGTTTTTCGTAGTCAACCATTGCTATCCACAAGGTGACCTCATATTCATTTGCTTTTACCACTAGTTAGCTAACTGTTTGAAGATGGTCCAAAGTGCAGTATCCTCGTCTAAATCACGGTTGTTCACGTGGCTGATAACTGTTTAATTTGTTCGTTAATCGATACGTTATGGATCGATCAGGTTATCTGAGAGCTCGAAACGAGATCCGACCTTATCCAACAGTAAGTAGTGATCAAGTCGATCAAAGGCTTTGCGAAAATCCGTATAGACCACGTCAATCTGGCTCCCATCATTGATACCGTCGCACACAAACTGCGAGAATGAGGCAAGATTTGTGGTGGTGGATCTGCCAGGCATAAAACCGTGTTGGTCAGTAGAAAGCGTATTTCTCACTTTTGAGAAATTAAATTTATGCAAAATAATTTCAAGAATTTTAGAGAAATTACATAAAAATAGATATGGGTCGATAATTATCAACCACACCTGGATCCCCAGACTTCAAGATAGGTCGGACCTTGGCCACCTTCCAAGTAGCAGGAAACGTATGAGTCGTCAACACTCGATTAAAGATATGGAGTAAAGGACTGGATAGAGCGGACACGCAATCCTTGACAACAAAACTGGGAATGCCGTCTGAACCGGAGGTCAGTTTATTCTTGAGAGACCTAGCCGCAGTTACAATATCCCTCTCGGAAATTTCGGGAACGTCAACAAAGAAAGGGGGAGCCCCCCAATAACTATACTCCTCAGGCCTAGCCGACTTAATAAACACGCTGTGAAAGCAATCACCAAAGGCAGTGACTATGCTAGGTGGGTCGTTATAGACATGATCATTATTTCTCATGTTATTAGGAATGCCAGATTGAGAGCGTTTACTCTGAATAAACGCTCAGAAGCTGGAGGGATCGTTAGAGATGACTATGATGAGAAGGGAAAACTAGCAATATTATATAAAGTTATGGGTGTGTTTGAAGGCAGAAATCGCAAAGAGACGGCCCTAAATGAACAAGAAAAAATTGCTCTTTCATGAAGACAATGCACCGTGTCACAAGTAAATGATTACGATGGCAAAATTGCATGAATTGAAGTTGGAATTGCTTCTTCATCCACCGTATTCTCCAGATTTGGCCCCCAGCGACTATTATCTATTCGCAGACCTCAAAAAAATGCTCGCGGAAAAGAGATTTGGTTCCAATGAAGAAGTTATCGCCGACTGAGGCCTATTTTGAAGGTAAACACAAATCTTTCTACAAGAAAGATATAGAAATGTTAAAAAAGCGTTGGACTGATTGTATCGCTCTTGCAGGAGATTATGTTGATGAATAAAGTCGAATTTTGCAAAAAAAATGTGTTTTAAGTTGCTAGACCAAAAACTTTTCAGCTTACGTGTTATTTAGATTTAAAACTCGGTTGCAACTGTAAAATGAAAAAAAAATACGGTTTTTTGCATGTTTTTTTCAATTTTGTAGGTTATGTACACATTGAGCGACCTAACGCTAACGAGGATTTGTTGGAGATTTCATGACGAAGAATTTATTTTTTTTTTGTCTCGATCCGACTGATATATCCGGAGTTATGCACATTTTAAGTTCAAAACACGCGTTTTGAAAACTTAAATTGTTTATAAAGAAAAGAGCACAAGTTTTTCGAGGTCCAAAACTCAGGACAATACTCCTGGTAATACTCCGGAGAGGATAAATCATAATATTGCTGTATCTAAACTATGCCTATCTCATCATTACACAGGCCAACGGTGAAAAAATTTTCTTAATAATTTTACCTGATTCCTATGTTTTTTGATGTGCTGAGTCCGAAAATAATAATAAAAAATTCGTATGTCACCAATTTTTAACATTTTAAAATTCAAAAGGTGGAAAGTTTGTTTTTTATCATTCAAAAGTTATTAGGTTGGCAATAAAATTAGGATTTTATAAAGTTGGCAGTAAACTCAAATGTTATTAGGTTGGCAGTTCCGATAAATGTCACAACTGTTTGTTTTCTTCCAGTTAATATAACCTCGCATTGCAGTGTTTAATCTATGTGCTTTAATTCACACTCAAAGTGATTGTAGAAACTCTCCCAACACTTTTTGTTATAATATGTGGTGAGTTTGTAGTTAAAAAACATCGAAGAAACATTACTGACTTTGTAAAAAAAGTATCCTTTGAATGTTTTGGTGTAGAATTAGGTAATCAAGAAAAATGTTGGGCTCCTCACAATGTACAGCCTTGGCCAAAAGTATTAGGCACCCCTAATAAACACGTAAAACTCATAAAATATTTTAAAAAAAGACTAATTGTTTTAACAATACTATAGGTGGCGCTGTCAAAAGCTAACTTAAACAATAGACAATCTCTTTTACAGGTCCATAAAACACAAAATTGCGATAATGAGGTTTTTTGAAAAATATTTTTAAAGTTTTATCAGTCTCTTTTTACTACTTGTGTCGAGAAGCTTCCGTGTGTGTTTTATTTGGGAACTGGACATTCTTATATTTGAGAAATGCCTAAGAAAAGTGAACTTGGTATCGAAAAACGAATCAAAATTCAAACCTTACATGAACAAGGCAAATCCCAAGTAGAAATAGCAAAGTTAGTGAAATGTTCTCGGTGCGCAGTGCAATGTGCTATTAAAAGGTTTGTAGAGACTGGCTCCCATGCCAACAAAATGAGAACGGGCAGAAAACGTAAGACTAATGAGCGACAGAAAACTCATTCGCGGGTCTATTAAAAATCGAAAAAAAACATCATCTGAGCTCGCTGAAACTCTGTCGGAAGAGATTGGGATGCCGATTAGTTCTCGAACGGCAAGGAGCTGGATTAAGAGGGTGCAAAGATAGAAAAAAGCCTTGGCTTTCAGAGACCAATAGGAAGAAACGCTTAGAGTGGGCTCTGAAGCACCAACATTTTAGCGAAGAGGATTGGTCTAATGTTGTATGGTCGGACGAATCCAACTTTGAGGTAAGTTTTTATATGATCTATTTTAACAAATAACTACATACAATTACTCTTGATTTAATCCGTTTTAGTCAAAATAATAAGTAATTTTTTAATTGAGTATTTTTTCTATTCTTACAGCTATTCGGAACGTCAGGTGTGACATTCGTGAGGCGACGTGTCGACGAAGAATACCATCCAGATTGCGTGGTAGCTACTGCAAAACACGGAGGAGGCAGCATTATGATCTGGGGCTGCATGGCTGCTAAAGGTGTCGGCGAAATGTTCGTTTGTGAAGGCCGCATGAACAGCCAAAAGTACATAAATGTACTAGAAACTGTACTGATGCCTTCGCTAACGCGCATTTTTGGCGACACTAATTTGGACGACATCAAATTCCAGCAAGATAACGCACCTTGTCATAAATCAGCGGCTACGAAGCGCTTGTTTAGAGACAATAACATTGTCTTGTTGGATTGGCCGGCGCAGTCTCCAGATCTAAACCCTATCGAGCATCTTTGGGGTATTCTAAAGCGCAAGATACGGGAGCATAGCATAACATCAAAAGCAGCGCTAAAAAGCGCTTTGATGGATGAGTGGGATGCCATAAGTACAACTGAATGTACTAGGCTTGTACGCAGCATGGCTCAAAAAATTGCTGCTGTAATTAAAGTGAAGGGCGGACACACCAAATATTAATTTATTTCATAATTTTACCTCAATATACGATTTTACAAAATATACAAATTTAATTTTTTAGCCTGAAACACGAGAAATGAAGTAAATTGTAGGGTGCGTAATACTTTTGGCCAAGGCTGTATGTTATGTTTGTGTCGAGGATCTTAGGAAATGGTATAAGAAAGAAAAGAAACCTTTTAGATCTGCAGTACTCATGGTATGGAGAGAGCAAGAAAATTATTTAAATGATTGTTATTTTTGCAGCGCTGATGTTTCTGGATATAACTCCAAAATAAGAAAGCAATTGTCCATCCTAACTTTACTTTATCTAATCGGCCGGTAGGACATGGACCGGGACTTCCTGTCCCTGAGCCACCTGAGTTTATTGATGACGTTTTAGAGTCCAGTCCCGAATTTAATGAATGTCGACCGAATGATGATGAGTTTCAATATTCTCTAGAAAATTTAAAACCACAGTTGTTTACACATGTTTACACAGTTAAATGATTTAGTGGGTGATTTGGGTTTGACTAAGGAAAAAGCAGAATTGCTTGGTTCTAGGCTGAAAGAAAAACATTTATTGGAATCTGGAACATCTATTTACCATTATAGAACAAGAGATCAACAGTTTGCTCAGTTTTTCAAGCAGGAAGAGGATTTGATTTACTGCCATGATATTGGTAATCTAATAAACGAATTTGGAATTGAGTATAAGAAGGAAGATTGGAGGCTGTTTATAGACTCATCAAAAACTAGTTTAAAAGGTGTTCTGTTATACAACGGAAATACTTCTGCTTCACTGCCTGCTGCTCATTCAGTCCATATGAAGGAAATTTACGAAAATCTTAACATGATTGTACAGAAAATTAACTATCCAGCTCACGATTGGATGCTGTGTGGAGATTTAAAAGTTGTGTCCATGATTCTTGGTCAACAAAAGGGATTTACAAAGTTTCCATGTTTTATATGTGAATGGGACAGCAGAGCAAGGGATCAACATTGGTCCAAAAAACAGTGGCCCGTAAGAAAAACTTTAACACCTGGCGAGAAGAACATTTTGCATAAAACTTTAGTAGACCCAAAAAAGATCCTTCTACCACCACTACACATCAAGTTAGGCTTAATGAAACAATTTGTGAAAGCCTTGCCTAAAGATGGTGAATGTTTTAAATATTTGTGTAAAAGATTTCCTCATTTATCAGAAGCCAAACTAAAAGGAGGGGTTTTCGTTGGGCCTGATATTCGTAAAATGACGTTCGGTTCCAACTTTAAAGCAAGAATGATTACAAGGGAAAAGGAGGCTTGGATATCATTTAAAGAAGTTGTGACTAAGTTTTTGGGCAGTGTGAAAGACCCTAACTATGAACTTATCGTAGCTAATATGTTAGACAAGTTCAAAAATCTGGGTTGGCTGATGAGCCTTAAAGTCCACTTCTTGCACAACCATCTTGACTTTTTTCTTCAACACTTAGGCGATGTGAGTGAAGAGCAGGGGGAACGGTTCCATCAGGACATAAAGGAGATGGAGAACGGTACTAGGCGCGGTGGAATATCAACATGATGGGTGATTACTGTTGGTCACTTCATAGCGAACAACAAAATGCATCACATCGGAGAAAAAGCTATACAGGAAACTTCACAGAGAAAAAGGAAAGCAAATACAAAAAAATAAGCAGCTAAAATATTAGCATTGAAGTGAAATATGTTATCGGGAGTAAAAATTGTAGCCTAATCAAATAAAAGTACGGTTTAAGTTTTCATTTTTTATGTATCAAATTTTTCCTATTTTGAAGTTTAATCGATGTCATATTGTGAGAGAACTGTGGGGTGATATTAGAAAACTGATACCAGATATGGTTTCAGCACCCAAAAATACATAACACTGTGTTATTTTGACCTTTTTTACAGCAAATACATGAATAACGACTATAAATCTTAACACTTAAATGTAATCTCAAATTGTTTATGTAAATCGTTTTTTCATTAAAAAAATTAATTTATGATGGTACAATATGAAAATTGACGAATTAGACTGCGTGACATGATTTTGGTACCCGAAAGACTGATTGCTATTATAGTTTCCTACTAGTTATAGTATGTAAGCAGTGGATGTCTTTTATTTCTATCACGTCTTGTTTTTAAGGTACACACGATAACCTTTTCTTAACCTACCCTGATATTGTTCTTATTAATAAATGGAATCGCTAGATAATCTATTGAGAGGATATGTTCATTTCTTGTTAGTTTCTTTGAGATTACCTGATTAAGAGAGTAATAATACAGTTTTAAATATGAATACTGAAAAAAGTAGTCGCCATCAGTGCAAAACTTCACCAAACAAGTTTTGTTACGTGTGTGGACAGTACATTCTCAAGTCTCAAGGAAAAAAAATATCTGAAAAAGTATGTACTGCGTATTTTCTATATTTTAGACGTATTGTACATCAAGATGGAGATGGATTCCGCAACTGTTTTGTGTATCATGTTATGCTACTCTCCTGTCGTGGTTGAACGGAAACAAAACATCTATGCCATTTGCAGTACCGACCGTGTGGCGCGAACCTAGTAATCATTTTAACGATTGCTACTTCTGCATGGCTGATGTACGAGGATTTTCAAAGAAAATTAAGCATAATATCGAGCACCCTTCTGTGAATTCTGTATCAAAACCAATACCATATATTGAAGACATGACTCCTCCTTTGCCTCCTAAGAAAAGTCAAACTGAAGAGTTAGATATACCAAGCGGTGAAAATAACGATGGACAAGACATGGAAGTTGACAACCAAGATCCAGACTTTGTATCCTCTTCAAGTGATCTATGCCAACCGCATTTAATTCAACAACGGGAATTAAATGATTTGATACGGGACTTGAATTTGTCTGTTAGACAAGCCGAATTACTTGGATCAAGACTACAAGAATGGCACTTGTTGGCACCAGATACAAAAATATCTGTACAAGGAAAACGAAGTAAAGAAATGGCAACTTTTTACTCTAGTTCAGAAAACATATGTTTTTGTAATGACATTGTATCTTTGATGGGTGAGTTAGAAATTCCCTAAGATACAAATGAATGGAGTCTTTTTATTGATGGTTCGAAAACAAGTCTGAAGGCAGTTTTACTTCATAATGATAATAAATATCTGTCAATACCAGTGGCTTATTCAACTGTTTTAAAAGAGACATACGAAAATATGAAATCAATATTGGATTTAATTAAATACAAAAATTTTAAGTGGAAAGTGTACGCTGACCTCAAAGTAATAGCTATGTTACTTGGTTTGCAAGGTGGATTTACTAAGTACTGCTGCTTTCTTTGCATGTGGGGCACTATTTGATCAAAGACTGGCCAAAACGAACGGATTTTGTGTGTGGGAAGTCAAATGTAAAAAACTTGCCTTTAATCAACCCCGAAGACGTCATTTTACCTCCTCTACACATAAAACTCGGCTTAATGAAGAATTTTGTGAAAGCGATGGATAAAAATGGTGAAGGATTTTTATATTTAAAATCCATTTTTCCAAAATTAAGTGACGCAAAGTTGAAAGAAGGTATTTTTATTGGTCCACAAATACGCCTATTAATGAAAAACAACAAATTTGATCATACACTAAATGACGAAGAACTATGCGCATGGACATCATTAAAAGCCGTGATAAAAGGTTTTTTAGGAAATCATAGAGCCGAGAATGCAGATCTCTTAGTGAACGATTTGTTAAGAGTATACAAACTGATGGGTTGCCGAATGTCATTAAAAATTCATTTCCTCCATTCCCGTTTCACTTTTTTTCCATCAAATCTTGGAGCAGTGAGTGATGAACAAGGGGAACGATTTCATCAGGATGTGAGAAGGCTTGAGGAACGGTTTCAAGGTCGTTGGGACGTAGCTATGTTGGGAGATTACTGCTGGCTTTTAAAACGAGAAGATATTTCCCAAAATAAGAGAAAAAGTTAAATATTTTTAACTTTTAATGTACAATATAAACGTTTTACCATATATTTTATATTTAGTTGTGTCCAAATGTATTAATAATAACTTTTTTAGCAGTTTTATTCGAATTATTGGAAAATTTAATGAAGCTACTTGTACACTGTACTTTACTCCTTAATTATTTTACTTAAAATTGTTAACTATCGTACCTAAAAAACAGTACGTGATGGACAAAAAGTACTTATGTATTCTTAATAAGTGGTGTGTATGAATGAATAAACAGGAAAAATTTAAGTGGGTACTTAATTTTTTTTTTAAATTTGTAACACAGTGTTATCGGAAATTTATAAAACAACCATTCTTAAACCGCTTTAGTGATAAGGAACCCATAACCTAATTAAATTCTTTGAAATCCACTTAATGTTTTCTCAATTAAATATTTCGTATTTCGATCATGTTTCGTAATCTTGACACTAATTTATAAAAATACTTTAATTAAACCTGTTTACTAAAAAATATAAAAACTAGAAACTGACCACGTCTCTGACGGCCACGTAGCGTAGACACTTTTATAACACACTAATAACACTTTTACACAAAATAACTGTAATTTCCGCTCTTTTTCCTCTCACTCACTTACGTTGTTTGACGCGAAAATTACCACCCTTGTTTAAAAATTTGAATTATCCAATTGAAATAACGGTATTTCGCGCGCCTAGGGGCGATAAAATTTTAAAAAGTTGGGCCCGCGAAATTTTGCGTATGCCAACTTCCGGCCACGAGGCAAATGCCCCAATAAGGCGAATATACGGGGTATATTTCGACTCGTCTCGTATCAACGTCGCTGGTAATCAAAAAGGGGTGGTTGCAAGTCCGCAAAAAGGAATTTTAAGAGATTTTCTCGCGGACCGGGCTAGACAGCGCTAGCATATCGAAGTGTCTGACGCGACTGCCGAGAGAACGGCCCGACACTGCAGGCGGCACGGAGGGAGAACGTTCTCTTTTTGGCGTAGGACAAGAAGCACGAGCGGAGAGAGCTACGCTGAAAAATAGTAGAGAATAAGGAGAGGTACAGAAATACCAGGTGTACAAGTATGAAATGCGGATTTTTTTTCTAAAAAAACATGTTAAATTCGGAAGAATGATAAAAAGTGCTCTATTCATAGTATGCTCCATCGCTTGTTATACATTTTCTCCATCTTTCGGGAAATTTGTGAATACCACGCAAGTAAAAATTTTCCCCTTTTGCTGCGAACCATTCATCGAGCGATTTTTTCACATCTTCGTACGAACCAAAACGTTGCTCAGCAAGTGCGTGACCCATCGATGCAAATAAGTGGTAATCGGAAGGAGCCAAGTCTGGTGAGTAAGCCGCATGAGATAGAACTTCCCAGCTGAGTGTTTCCAACGTGTCGCGAACTGGTTTTACCGTATGTGATGAAGCATTGTCATGAAGAAAAATGACTTTGTGTTGCCTCTTTCGGTATTCTGGCTTTTTTTCACGCTGCGAACGGTTCAAATCGGTCAGTTGTTATTGGTACCGATTAGTATCAATCGTTTCCCCAGGTTTTAACAGTTCATAATAGACCACGACCCTCCGGTCCCACCAAACACAGAGCATCGTCTTTCTGCCAAAGCGATTCGGTCTTGCGGTCGATGTGGATGGTGCGCCTGGGTATATTCATGATTTTTTACGCCCAGGATTTTCAAAATAAATCCATTTTTCATCCCCTGTAATTATACGTCCATCAGAAAACCAATTCATTAACACAGGAAATACAGCATGAAGATGAAAATGTTGCCCAACCAAATAGGACCATTTCCTTGAATCAAATACAGCACATGGCAGCGAAACTAAAAAACAGAAAAGCCCCGGGCATGGACGAAATTAAGAACGAAATGATCAAGTATGGAGGTAATAAATTACTAGAAGAATTACAGATTTTCTTTAACAAAATATTCACAGCCAAGATTATATCATCCGAATGGAAAGAAAGCATTCTGATACCAATTTTCAAAAAAGGAGAAAGGACGGATCCAAAGAACTATCGAGGTATCAGCTTAATGAGTGCGGTACTAAAATTGTTTACTAAAATTTTAGTAGAAGAAATAATGTAAACCGGAATCTGTGAAGAACAGCAAGGATTCAGAAAGAACAGGTCTACTATAGACGCCATATTTATAATCCGCCAAATTACCGAAAAAGCCATAGAGTTTAATAAGATAGTCTTTATGTGTTTCATTGATCTTACCCAGGCATTCGATAGGGTACGGTTAACTGATGTCATAACCCTACTATAAAAAAGGCGAATTCACCCGAATATAATAAAAATTATCGAAGAGTTGAACACCAACAACCACACATATGTAAGAGTGGCAAATAAATTAAGCAATAAAATACCTATGACAACCGGAATCAGACAAGAAGATAGCCTAAGCCCAATCTTATTTAACATCATAATGGATGAAATAATAAACGAAGTAAAGAAAACTGGGAGAGGATATCGATTGGGAGACAAAGAAATAAAAATAATATGCTACGCCGATGATGCAATAATCATATCAGAAGACGAAGATAACTTACAGAGACTCCTACATAAGTTCCAACAAATAGCAAAAGTGTTTAATATGCAAATATCTGTAAAGAAAACAAAATCCCTTACAATATCTAAAGAACCAAAAAGATGCAAACTCGCGATTTATGATCAGAGTGTAGAACAAGTGATGTCCTTCAGATATCTAGGGGCAAACATAACAAGTACCAGGAACCTTAAGGAGGAAGTAAAAACTCAAACAACAAAGGCATCACTAATATCAGGATACTTAAGAGATATAATTTGGAGAAACAAATATATGAGCACCAGGAGCAAAGTAAGAATATACAAAACATGCGTAAGACCGATCATGACGTACGCGATAGAAACCAGAGCGGAGAACACAATAACAAAACAACTCCTAAGAACAACAGAAATGCGATAACAGGACATACCTTATTTGACCGGAAGAGATGTGAAGAAATAAGGGAAATGTGTGAAATACAGGATGTGGTGAGATAGGCAAGGAATAGGAGAAGAGAATGGAGAGACCATGTGGACAGAATGCCAAATGGCTAAGGTTGCAAAAGAGAAGCGACCAAACACACCTCGACCGCTTGGGAGACCACCAATAAGATGGTATGAGAGCTGGTCTTCATCATCGCAATTGTTTCTGGGAAACCTTTGAAGTGAACACAGCAACCAGAACTTATAGTTTTTGAATAGTGTATTAAACGGGGTAGCGAAGCAATTTAAAGATATAGCTTCACATATGCTGTCTTATACTTCCTTTTTTAACAGTCGTATTTGAATTTTTTAATATTTCCTCTTTTAGCAGAAGCCCGTACTCTGCTCCTCTTTGCTTCTATATTCCTGAGTGTAGGAAAGTCAAATTCAGTAAATCCTTGTATTAACTCTTTCTTTATTATATTTGTCTTAAAGGAATAGTGTCATCTGTCTCCATGAACAATTTACTTTACAATTTCTTAAAGGAATTCCTTCTGAGGTTGCTATGGTGCTTCGTAATATCAGGAGAAGTTTTTTTTTATCCTAGCTCCTCATTTGCTAGGTTGACATATAATTTGAATTGCAAACTTATTTAATTATAACTTTATATGGAAAAAATGTCTTCTTCGAAACTACACCTGATCTAGACCACGTAATTGTAGTAATTGTACATTACAACTCTAGTAGACATTTCACAGGAGAAATTGTACCTTGTGTCCTCTAAAGAACTATAAAAATACATAAGAATATAATTTCAAGAAATTATTCTATGAAGCAATGTTATTAAGAGTATTACATTCTAAGTAAGACATTACATACCAGCTAAAGCATAATACTGACGACTCTACAGCTTTCATTCAACAAATATTTTAGAGCAGAGTAAAATCTTAACCTTTAAATTTAATTAACACTATAAAAAACTACTACGCATGGTCCTAACGTAGGAAGAAGAAGAATTATACGAGGCAAAAACGATTTCCTGTAGTTCAACTCATGTGGTACCCATATACCGGTCCTCTGAATCTTTCCCATCTCTCGTAGCCGATTGGGAACAGCTTGTTGACTAACGCCCAATTGCTCGGCGAGGTGTTTTTGTCTTTGTGAATCATCTTCATCCAACAATGCTTGCAATTCCACATCTTCGTATTTTTGGCGGTTTTCCACGTTCCTTGTCTGCTACATCGAAGTCACTACTTTTGGAACGCCGAAACCATCGTTCACACGAATCTTGCGATGGAGCATGTTCACCATAAGCTTCTCGAAGTAATCGGTATGATTCAACAGCAGTTTTCTCGAAATGAAAACAAAAAATTAATGCTGTCCGCGAATGCTCTTTTTTTCGATATAAATTTCGACATATTGAACACAACATTATGCACACACTTTTCCAATTTATCACTCGTGCGCATCTGATACTTGTTGATGACACAACAAAATGGCGCAGTGTCAAATTTTTATAGCATTGGTGCACCATCTGTGGTTTGAAATCCGCATTTCATACTTGTACACCTGGTATATGCGGACGTCTAGGTAATTTACCTATTGCGATTGTATCAGTTTAGAATAGTTTAGATATAAACACTTAAAATAATACACATTTCTACTCATTTCATTGACCTGTAAAGTAGATTACTTAATTCCGAATATTATATTTTTAAACCATTTATTATTTTGGTAACTTATTTTAAACGTATTTTCTATTTTGTAGGATTACGATTTACTTATAGGATAGGACAATAAATTACGGTTGTAGGATTCATTTATTTATTTATTGCCCTCTAATTGGTAAATATTATGTTGCTTTTTATTTTAATTATGTACTTTATTTAGTTAATATATCATAAGTTTGTTTGATTAAAATAAGTAAGTAATATTAATGCGTATTATGATATGCCCTATGTTAGGCGCCACATTGTAGGATCATAATGATAAAATATAATAAATACCATCAGTCCAATTTGTCACTAAATTACGCACGATAAAACGAACTTGGCATACCAGTGTAGCAGTAGATCTTTTATTTGTTACTGTTGTTGGAATTATGATCCTTCCAACTGCGTAAAAGTTTTATGTCATGCAAAAGTATGAATCAGTGGTGCACAGTGGTTCCTCTCTCAATCTTTTCACCCCAGTAGGAGTCGGTGATACTGTGCAGTTGCTGCCTCAACAGTCATTCTCCAGGCATCTCAATCCTGCGCGACCTAACTTAACTCGTGCGTACCCATACCCAGAAGAGAGATCTTACTTGGTCGGACCATCTTGTTGGAGATCGTCCCCTTGATCTTCTACCTTCCCCGTTACTACAATCTTTTCCTTGGCATCCACTTTCCTCATAATGTGATCAAAATATTTCAGGTACTGTCTATTAATTCTATTTGAAAGTCGGTCATTTATACTAAGCTCTCCAAGAATAGATACATTGGTTCGGTATAGGATATTCTGAGGATTCTTCGATATGCATACATCTCAAACTCGTCTCTTGTCAGCTTTTTAAATTGGGTTAAAATTCATGTTGGTGCTACTTTAACCTAAAAAATAACTTTTAATTTTGGGGAAAAATCTTATTTATTTTCACACTTTTAACTTTTAACCCCCAAAATAGGGGACAGTTACTAAATAAAAAAATTGAAAAATGTCTTTCTAGATTTTTAATTAGGTTTAATTTAAGACTTTCACGTTAAGTTTGCTTTTTTTGTCTCCAAGTTATGAAGGTTGCAAAAACGGGCTAAAATTCACACTTTTTTGCGGTTATTCTTTGCTTTGATAGCAAACTGCATTAAAATCGGTGACAGCCAATTATATCGGTCTACTTAACACATAGGCTGAAAAGTTTTTTGTCCACATTTTTCAAAAAAATCCCTATGATTTTTAGGAAGTACCAACCTTCAAACAATACTTGTTAAAATTTCATGAAATTTCGACGATTAGTTTACAAGTTACAGTGGTTTTAGTGACGCTACTTTTGATATTTTCAAAATAAAAAGGAAAAAAAAAAAACGATTTTCGTGTGTTGCTTAAACACTGTTTTTTGATGGGAAAAAATACTGTTTACGCAAATCAATGGCACACAAATGCTGTATATAGATATATTGATATATAAATATATATATATATATATATATATATATATATATATATATATATATATATATATATATATACATATATATATATATATATATATATATATATATATATATATATATATATATATATATATATATATATATATATACATATATATATATATATATATATATATATATATATATATATATATATATATATATATATATATATATATATATATATTTCTTGTACTAAAACCTACCTTGAATATGTATTTAACTATTACTTGCAAATATAATGTTACATACTTTTCTTCTTTACTAACGAAAACTATGGAGTTTATTCGATTACACTTTTAATGTTAAATGAAAACCAATAATCAAGGAATTTTTTAATATTTGGAAGTTTGACAATATTATATATGTAAACAATTCGTTAGCAGTCCAGTTAATAAGTTTTCAGAACACATTAGATGTGTGATCATGTTTTAATGTGAATATGTGGAGATTTGAGCACCATTGACTCATGACTTGCTTATCATAAAAATTTCATAGACGAGAAGGAAAGACAGTAAGAAATAAAAGATTTATTTTTACGCTTATAAGCCAAGCTTATTTTGCAATTTTCCATTTTCCAGTATTTATTATATTTTATCATTTATAAATGTTCAATGTGGCGCCCAACATAGGGGCAACTTTAATACACATTGCGATTACTTCTTAGCATTATTTTAATCAAATAAACCTATTATCCATTTAAGAAATATGAAATGAAACTGCACAACAATTAAAAATACCGCACCAAACACTTTTTGTACTCGACCCGGGTTTCGCTAACCATCTTAACACTATCACTTACGATGATAACTAACATGGTTAGCAAAATATACTTCTAGTGCAAAAATAAAGTGTTTGGTGTAATGGTAGCAATTGTTGTCTAGTGTTAATGTGCCAAAAATGTCAAACTTGCAACTTAGTTAACATGTTACTGACTTATTATAGAGCAACTATTATTTATATTCGAGTAAATCTTATTATAGATTCAAATTCTTTCATTTAGTCATAAAATCATATGAATGACATGAGGCAAGTCAAGTTTAAAAATAAATTTAAATGTAAGAGTCTTTTGGCCAAAGTATAAAATATAAAATACTTTAGATAGGTCCCATACAAATTACATTTAAACTACTCATATTAATTCTTAAAATCCGTAAACTGAATCAACTATACATAAGTACCCTTTAAGTTAGTTTTTAAAAATATTTTACTGTCTGTTTTGTTATTTTGCATCCTGACACATGAGAAATACCGTGATTTATCAGGGATTGCTCTTAGGTAATTTGGTATTACAAGAGCAGAAACATTCCCTGTTTGACAATTGTGATTGTGCAGAATTTATTCTGCATCTTTGTTCCCTTTTTAATATACATTTTAATACGAGAGAACGAGAGTTGTGATGGTGAGTATTATGTTTTTCTACATACCCCTTGACATAATTGAAACGTACTCAGACCAAATATTGCTCTAACTGTTCCTTTCTGAGATTTAAATACTGAAAATCTTCCTTCTAATCCTAAACATACAAAATTAATTCCAAATAAACAACGATATGTCATGCTTTACACTTTATTAAAACAATGTGATCGGGGGGGGGGGAAATCGACTTAAGATAGACAAAATTCATAAAATTTTGCAGTTCAGTTACACAATCTCCATGGGTAAATAGCTATAAACATTTAAACACTAATTTAAGAAATGAATCTAAACATGAATTTAATAGAAACAATTATAAGCTTAGTAATAATAATATTTATGGAAAAACAATGGAAAATATTGAACATCGATCAGACATTAGGTTAGTTACCCAATTTAAAAAAAAAATAGTAGGAAAGATGGTGCTGAAAATTTAACTACAAAACCACACTTTAAAGAATCAGTAGTTTTTAATGAAAATTTAGTTGCTGTTCAAATGAATAAAATACTAACTAAATACGACAAACCTAGATATGTCGGATTTTCTATTTTAGATATTTCTAAGACATTCACACACATGTACGGTCGAAATGTATTCCGTAGACCAAAATAAGATGTTGTACATGAGGTAATGACAAGCTAGAATACAGTTGACGCTTATATAGTAAATCAGTTAATAGGTAGTATATGTTTTAATTTCAACAAAGCATAAAATGCGATATTAAATCCACAGTCGATTTAATATATTTGTGGTTCCCAATTAATCCTCACATTCAGAAACTAAGCAGATTAAAAAAAAATCCATTTCTGGCTCAAAATAAATCTATTCTACCACTGCGCTAAGTAACCTTAGATATGCGGATGATACTATTATACTTGCAAGTTCAATACAAGACCTAGAATCAATTATGGAGCGCCTGGTAATCACCAGTAAAAACTATGGATTGAGAATTAATAAATATATATATATATATATATATATATATATATATATACATATATATATATATATATATAAATATCTATATATATATATATATATATATATATATATATATATATATATATATATATATATATATATATATATATCTATATATATATATATATTTATATATATATATATATATATATATACATATATATATATATAAATATCTATATATATTTATATATATATATATATATATATATATATATATATATATATATATATATATATCTATATCTATCTATCTATCTATCTATCATATATCTATATATATATATATATATATATATATATATATATATATATATATATATATATATATATATTTACATCTATATATATCTATATATATAAATATATATATATATATATATATATATATATATATATATATATATATATATATATATATATATATACATATATATATATATATATATATATATATATATATATATATATATATATATATATATATATTATATATATATATATATATATATATATATATATATATATATATTTTATTACGTGCTATTATGTGTTTTTAGAAAGTAACATATATACTGATAAGTCAAATTTTAAAATATAATAGAGAATTCTGTTTATTTTTAGATATGTAAAATAGACTCTTTGAAATGTCCAAAAAATTGGGCGAAACATCAAACAAAAAAAAAAAATAATCGTTCGTTAGCGAATCTAAATACCCAATAATAAAAAAAAATAACAAATATATATATATATATATATATATATATATATATATATATATATATTTATATATATATATATATATATATATATATATATATATATATATATATATATATATATATGCATAAATATTTGCAATAACTTTCCATTTTAATAGGTGAAGAGTGTGACAGAGATGAGTGAATTTTGTATAGTTTCAATAGTATTATGAGGGGCTAAAGTAATGGAGAAGAGAGGTAGAAAAGTTTCATTATTTTCATTGTTAACATAAAGAGAATGAAAAGGGAGGGGTCATTGTGTCCTTTCGATAGTATTATGACAATTCATATTGAATATTTATTATAAAATATTTTTTTGTTAATTTCGTCAAGTTTGTCAATGATTTCAAGTTTTAACAGAAAAAGCATATAGAGTGGACTAAGAGTAACCTAAAATATATCGAGTTGAAAATAGAGCAAGTTTTAGAAATACAAACGGGTAAGTTGGCAGAAATGTACTTATGGCATAACAGGTAAAACTTTGTATTTACTCTCCATGCTAACCAAACGGACGCTATTCGAGAAAAAATTCCTTTCCGAAATTTTTCACGTCTTAGGGGATTTTAGATCACGAAAAACATATGTTCCCATTTTCGTCGATCCATATATGTATATGTCGATCTGTTGACACGGTAACTCTTGAACGAGTTAATAATGTAATACTGGAAGTATGAATGAAACCTATAGTTTTTAATTGATTTTGTTTCAGGTAAGGTGGTAGAAGAGGTGGAAATTTACTTAATCATTACTTGAGAAAGTCAAATTCAGTACTGACTTTAGAACTGCACGTTTGACAGGAACGTACTGGGTAAATCACTTTACCGCTATTTTTGATATATAATATAGTTTTTCGCAACGATACACGCAAGATAATCAAAATTCAACAGAGATATTGTAAATACGTAAGATATATAGTAATGGGTTTATACCATAGAGATACGAATATAGGGACGGAAGGTAAGTCCTTACTTTAGGCGAGGGGTGCTCACTTTCCCGGGGAGCGTACTGGCGCCCAGTTGTGATTGGCTGGGGCTCTGCGAATGTTCAGTTCCGCGAAATTTGAACAACGTCATAGTTTGCAGTATTGGTATAACTAAAAAACGAAAAAAATCGTATTTTTAGAAATTACCAAAGTGTTCTTCGTATTTGCTGAACCATCCCAAGACGCGTTTCGCCGTATCACGGCTCATCAGCTGGGCTAGTTTCAGCAAATACGAGAACACATCTTTAGTCCTTTATCCAAGTAACTAAAGGAAAACTATAACATACAATACGAAGAACACTTTGGTAATTTCTAAAAATACGATTTTTTTCGTTTTTAGTTATACCAATACTGCCATCTATGCCTTTGAGCAGTAAGCTCAAGAAAGGTGCGTTTCTGCAATAAGTTGCCAGCCGTGCTGTGCCGCTCTGCTTGAATAGACTTAGTAAGTCACCGACAGAGTGCAGTATAAGCATCTATTTGTTATAACGTCATAGTTCATCTGTAAAATTCTCGAATAAAACACTGTTTTTTTATTGGAAATAAAAGAAACGAAATGGTAATCACAACAACTTTTATTATTTTTGTCAACGTTTAAATGCTGTAATATCTCATTATCATTGTCGACTTCTGGAAAAACCCTTATGATTTCGGTTATTAATGTCTCTGTTTCAATCTTCTACTTCTTATATGTTCCATATCAGGTGCCCCTTACGTTGGCTATCATCACTCTGGCATATTCCCTGTTCCCTGCAACTCGCAAACACTCTTCGACGTTGTGGATTCCCGTCCAGTCTCGTATGTTTCTCAGCCAAGAGACCTGCTTCCTGCCAACGCACAGTGTGTCGCGTAGAACATGCTAGGTGGACAAAATTCATGTTATGATTTCCAGGAAATCTTATTTGCAAAACGTAAACAACACCACCAAAACCCCGAATTCCGAGAAAAGGTTGTTTATCAAATTTGCAAGTGGCGAGTCATAAGCGTCAGAAGTCAGGTAATGAGTTTAATGCAGCTCTTTCAATCAATCAGTTGCAATTTAGCGACACTTTCGTGCACATTTTATAGTGACATATTGTAATATTGTGAAAGTTTTTGTGATGAATATTAATACTGAGGGTAAGTACTATTTTTTAATGTATTTTTTTAATCAGAATCTATTAATTTGAATTTTTAGTATTTTTTTTAAATAGCCTATATATTTTAGAGTGTTTTTTTAAAAAAAAAAACTTTGAAAGTTCAGAATATACAGACATTCACCTCTATCCGGGCTAGTTTTTAGATATTACACAGAAATAACTTTATTCTTCGTAAATATACACGTCGCGTCGTGGATCTCGTAGAATCCCGAAGTGTCAGTGAATTGGTGACTGCTGCCGAAATTGCTGTGTGTTCAGCAGGGCAAAGGAAAATTGCCAATGTGATTAGAGACATTAGTGAGAGCCCAGATAATATTATTAAGTCTAAAAATACCAGTTCCGTTAATCCTAGGCAATTAAGTAGTGACGAAGCCTTAGCTTACTATATAGATTCTAAGTCAACAACGCATTCTTACAAACAAACTAGGAAGTGGTCCATGAAGGCGGGGCATAATGTGTTTCCGTCATATTTTAGTTTAAAAAAGTCCAAACAGGCCTGTTACCCTGCAGAGGAGCACATTGCTATAACAGAAACTCGTGCTGAAATAAATTTGCAAGCTTTATTAAATAAAACAGTGGAACGTCTAGTATTAGCACAGAATGAAGTTATCAGCAGTGTGCTCCCAACAAGTTCATCGTTTACACTTGTTAGTAAATGGAGATGTGATGGAAGTTCTAGGCACAGCACATACAAACCGAGATTTGAGAACACTGAATATACGGACGAGTTTCTTTTCGCATTTTCTTTAGTTCCCCTTAAGTTATATGATGGGTCCAAAATTATTTGGCAAAATCCTCGGCCTTCATCAACTTTGTATTGTCGCCCAATCAAATTTATATTTGCCAAAGAAACGAACGACTTCACGTTAGTGGAGACAAATAGATTGTGGGAAGAAGTTAATGCTCTTCTTCCAACACTTATCAACTTTGGTGATTCTTAAATCTCTGTAAAACACGAACTTTTGCTGACAATGACAGACGGAAAGGTGTGTAACGCCTTAACGGAAACTTTCATCCCAAAAGTGTTTCATCTGTGGCGCCACCCCCAAGACGAACGATGACCCCGCGATGTTTAACAGCAATCAAGAACATTTTGGCTTTGGTTTATCTACACTTCATGCTTGGATTCGTTGCTTCGAATGTCTTTTACATATCAGTTACAAGTTGAATGTTAAGAAATGGCAGGCTAGAAGCAACGAAGACAAAGCAGATATTAAGGTTCGTTCCGAGGAAATCAAATTGAAATTTAAGAACGAGATGGGACTCATTGTAGATAAACCAAAGCCAGGATTTGGTTCTTCAAATGATTGAAATACAGCCCGTCGCTTTTTTAAGAATGCTGAGATGAGTGCTCAGATCACAGGGATGGATGTTACAATTATAAAAAAGTTTGATGTTATTTTGAGAACATTGTCTTCTGGATTCGAGATAAACTTAGTTGAATTCAAAATATTTTGTCTTGAAACCAGAAAACATTATCTTAGTCTCTATTCGTGGTACTGTATGCCTGCTACTGTGCATAAAATATTAATTCACAGCACAGAAGTCATCAAAGCGGCATTGCTTCCAATTGGGCAGCTTTCCGAAGAGGCTCAAGAAGCACGGAACAAAGATTGCCGCAGATTTAGGGAGTACAACACCCGCAAGTGCTCGCGTGTTGCCACGAATAGAGACTTACTGTGCATGTTAATTATAACATCTGATCCTTTGATCAATAGCCTTCGAGAGATTCCCAAAAAAAAGCCGGAAAAAAATATGTACAGATGTATTAAAGTTAATTGTAAGCCCTAGCATAGAAGAGTCAAGATTGGAATCGTCATCATATTGTCGCATAATGCCACAAAATGATGACGATTATACAGTAAACCACTCATCAGAAGACTCTGATGATGATTATTAGGTTCAGCTACTATTTTTAGTTATGTAGTGCTTGTACTAAGCATGTAAACCTTGACTTGTAAATTTTTCTTTATCAATAAATGAGTATTTTTATTTTACATATAATTACAGTCAGTATCATTATGCTAAATTTATTACAGAGCATTTATAACATTTATTTTAAAATTAAACAAAAACAATTTTTGACTGGAATTTTCAAAAACAATTTTTTTTTGAACCAAACAGCAAGAAATATGTACCTTAAAAAAATCAAAAAAACATTTTAAAATACCAACTACTTATGTATGTATAATGCACAAGTTACCTACCTGAAAGGCAGGTATTATTTGAGTTTATCCTTTTTGTGTCAATAAAACTAAGTAATATGGATTAATTGTTTTATTTTTAATTGACAAATGCAATAAATGATTTTTCATCCGGTTCTATTATTAAAAATAATAATACAGTGTCTTTCATTTAGTTGCACATTCAAGTTTGTAGAATAATTCGTGCACATACGCAGAATATTTTGTTTTTGTTATACAATGTTTTGTGCAGCTGGACAAAAAATACAGGTAAGCGAAATGCAGCTAAATGAAAGACACTGTATTATAATTTTTAATTCTAATAACCATACAAAATACCCTTGCCCTTTAGTTCCGTTATCTACCTGCTAAGCTGATGCAATCCTACCGCGATATGCAAGGGTGGCTGTATTACACAAATTTTATCGATATTGAGTACCTGCGGTAAACTGTGAATAAAACCCACATTTATTAACCGATTTTCATGATTAATACCTTATTTTATTTTTCAGATACGCAGCTGTCAGAAAAATGTATAATATTTTGTTTTTTTCTTTTGTTATTGCGCTTTTTTACCGAAAAAAATAATGAATTTTACACGAAAAATTTTTTTTTTCTCTCCATTAATTTCTAAATAACTCCAAAACGATAAAAGATAGAATAAAATAATATTCAATCAACTTTAATAAAATTTTGTTACGCATTTTTTAATGTTTTATTTATAAAAATCTGACACGTTGTTCTCGAGTTATCGTTAAATATATATTCTACGTACCTAACTAATTTAGGGGAAAAAATTAGCCACGCCCATAAAAAAAACCAACGCGATGAATTTTTTCTTAAAATAACTTAATATGCCTAGAATATACATAAACAATTGAAATAAGTGAAAAAATAATTTTATCCAGCTAACTTGTACTAGTCGACACACTGTGCAACGCTGCGTCTGCCCTTAATCTTTCCCCTCATTATGAGCTGCAGTAACTCATAAATATTTGTCACGAAGAACATGTTCCAAATACTCCAGTTTTCTGCACTTTACCTTTGACAACAACTCTCTGGCTGCACTAGCTCTCTGCAGTACTTCCTGATTGGTGACATAAGCTGTCCACGGAATACGGAGAATCATTCTATGCAGCAACATCTCAAAAGCCTTCAAGCGGTTAACTGTCGCGACCTTCAATGTCCATATTACTGTGCTGTACAACAGAACCGACCAAATATAGCACTTTAGCATTCTCTGACACACTTTCAGGTTAATGCTATCATTGCAAAAGAGATACTTCATTTTAACGAAGGTTGTTCTGGCTGTTTCTATTTTGCATTTAATTTCTTTGTCAGGGTCTAACTCGTCAGTAATGTAGCCTCCAAGGTATTTAAAATGGTGAACTCTCTCTATCGTTTGACCGTTGAGATGGGGATCAATATCTGCATATTGTTGGCGGCTAAAGATCATCTATTTGGTTGTAGCTACATTGATGTTAAGGCCTATACCCACTCCTGCCTGTTCAACGCTAACATGAGTTGAAGGTCTTCAATCCTGTCACTCAAGATTACATACACTCGGTCCAATTTTTTTTCTCCGTGTATAAATTTATCATCAAATTACCTGTTAAAAGTGATTTTTCTATGATCCCTTTTAATATTCGATTGCTTCTTCCGGTGATGATGGTCCATCCGATTTTGACATGATGTAACTGAACCTTTTCCCATTTTAGAACTTTTCGAAAATTAACATTTGTTTACAACAGAGTCGCAGGTCGAACAATGCGTATAAACGTCACATAATTTTCAGAAAGCACACGTACTGCGCATGCGCAATAGTAAATAGGCCTCACTTACCTCACCGCCCTCCCGGCAACCACCCCGCTCGATTACCTTCCGTCCCTATATTTCTAGGTCTATGGTTTATATATCTGTATAAGATATAATAGATAGATAGATAGACACATAGATAATAATTTATTTGTTTTCATGTAACAATAGGTTACACTTATAAGCCAATAGGCATTAAATAATGTTAACTACGATTACAATAACCTAGAATTTAAATAAAAGAAAAAATAGTAAATAAGTAAAAACACTTTAAGAGCAACATTACAATATAGTAATAAAGACACAATGAAATAACAGGCACAACGGAAAAGACAAGAAATCACCTCTGCTGACAGAGCTATCAAATCCCTGTGCTAATTTCAACTGGACTTAATATTTCGATATGTAAAAGATAAAGTGTTTTCTATTCTATTCCCGAAGAATAGGCACTGTGTTTTTTGAGCGTTTATTAATAAGTCATGAGCCGAAAAGTATCCATCAAGAGCTTCGCACGCCCCTTGCCAGTGGTCAGCATTACGTGCGGGCTCTCCTCACTAAAGATTAATGTAGTGTCATCTGCGTAAAGTATAGTAAATTCTCCTGATATTCTACTGAATTCATTCGTATATATAATGTATAAGAGAGGTCCTAATATTGATCCCTGAGGAACACCCTCGACACCCCGATCTTGTGGGAAATTATAAGCCTACCAAAATCATCAATTTCCATAATCTGTTGTGTCCGATTTTCCAGGTAGGATGCTAACAAACTCAACGCATTTCCCCGAACACCACACGATTCCAGTTTGGAATATAGGGTGTTATGATTGACACTATCAAACGCCTTTGACAGGTCAATGCACATTGCCATTGTGAGCTTCTTATTATTTAAGGAACTTAATATATGAGTTAGTGTTTGATAAACCGCTGTAACTGTACGAGGCTGGTTTGAAAAGTCCGTGCAAAAATAAAAACTACTTATGTGTTTGGGGTAAACCTTTTTTATTTTTCGACATAGTCTCCTTTTAGGCTTATACACTTCGTCCAACGATGTTCTAGTTTGTTGATCCTTTCCGAATAATAGAATTTGTCCAAGTCTGCAAAATATCCATTAGTGTCTGCAATCACCTCCTCGTTTGAATAAAATCTTTGTCCCGCCAGCCATTTCTTCAAATTGGGGAACAAATAGTAGTCCGAGGGAACCAAGTCTGGAGAATAGGGGGGATGTGAAACGAGTTGGAATCCTATTTCCATTAATTTTGCGACCACAACTGCTGAGGTGTGTGCTGGTGCGTTGTCGTGATGGAAAAAGACTTTCTTGTGGGTCAATCGCGGGCGTTTTTCTTGCAGCTCGGTTTTCAAACGGTCCAATAACGATGAATAATATTCACCTGTAATAGTTTTACCCTTTTCCAAATAGTCGATGAGGATTATCCCTTGCGAGTCCCAAAAGACAGTCGCCATAACCTTTCCGGCCGAAGGAACGGTCTTCGCCTTTTTTGGTGCAGATTCCCCCTTGGTAACCCATTGTTTAGATTGTTGTTTGGTCTCAGGAGTATAGTCATGTATCCATGTTTCATCCACAGTGACGAAACGATGCTTAAAGTCCTCCGGATTCTTCTGGAACAGCTGCAAACCATCCTTGCAACACTTCACACGATTCCGTTTTTGGTCAAGCGTGAGCAATCGCGGCACCTTGCGGATAGCTTTCTCATGTCCAAATGTTTATGCAAAATATTATGTACCCGTTCAGTCGAGATGCCCACAGCACTAGCAATCTCATGCACCTAACTCTTCTGTCATCCATCACCATATCATGGATTTGATCAATGATTTGTGGAGTCGTAACCTCCACAGGCCGTCCAGAACGTTCAGCGTCACTTGTGCCCATATGGCCAGTCCGAAAATTTTGAAACCACTTATAAACTGTTCTAATCGAAGGTGCAGAGTCACCATAATGTTTATCAAGCTTCTCTTTAGTCTCCTGAGGCGTTTTGCCTTTCATAAAGTAATGTTTAATCACCACACGAAATTCTTTTTCGTTCACTTCTTGAAAATCACTCGACTTCCTTGATTCACACGAATGCCAAACAAAAAGAAATAGACCAATATGGCTGAAACTTGGTGTGCGTTCATTCAAGAGATGCTACTAACTAAACATGACCTCGATACGCGCCGGTGGTGCCATCTCTCGGACTTTGCACGGACTTTTCAAACCAGCCTCGTAGATGTATTTTTTCGAAATCCATTTTGGTTGTTGGAAAATAAAGAGTTGCGTTCAAAAAAATCGATTAGCCTATTGTTTATAATTTTTTTCCAATATTTTACCCATGTTTGAGAGCAACGATATTGGCCTATAGTTTTTTTTCTTCCCGTAAACCCCCTTTTTTTGTGTATTGCTTTTACTAAAGCATTTTTTAGAAGTTCCGGATATACACCTGTATCAAAACATAAATTAATTAATGATATAGGATAAAGGCTCTGAGATAGAATCTGTAACCTCTCTAATAATACGCATTGGTCAATTATCATCCCCGACTGACTTTTTATTTTTTAGATTTTTTATTGTCCTGGACACTTCCAGACAGGGTTGCCAGGTCTTTAAAAAAAACCGAACAGTGAGCAAAAAAAAACACGATATAACTGTTTATTTGCTATTGTTACAATACAAAGTACCATTGCATAAGAGAACATAATCATTAGCAAGTAGAGAACATGACAATATGTCGATGTTTGCTATGAGACGCGCGGGGAATCACGTTAAACGATCATTTGCGACTGACTTACGTACGGCCGTCCGGCAGTCGCGCGACTCGCGCAGCGCTCAATGCGCGCGGAAGAAAGAGATGGAAAACGATATGCATGATCCGCGCGAGCGAAAACAGTGAGCGCGTGCCCGAAGCGACAACATCGCATCAACTGATTGCATCTGACAGTTGAATCGTTTATTAGGGAGAAAGATTTATTAGAAAAAATACCGAACCGCCCATACTTCGGTATTTTTGCCATACCAACCACACTGCTAAAATACCGAACGGTTCGGTAAAATACCGAACACCTGGCAACCCTGCTTCCAGAGGGGTAGTTGGTCTCAAATAAATAGAGCGTACAGAACCATTAAGGGAAAAGACATAATTGTGTTTATTTGTACTTACGTATAATGTAATTCCTAAGATAGAATTCATAAGATATAATAAATAACCACTGAAAAATATATGAAATATATAACTTCCTTGCAGACACTCCTATCCCGCTAACATTATAGTTTCTCCTTCTCGGACGTTTTTAAAATTAGTTGGTCTATCTCAAGAGAGCCGCGAGCCAACGAAGCAGAGGTTATTATATTGTTTATCCGCCATATTTGTTGTTTTCTACTATTTTCAGACACATAACTAACACTTGCAAATTATGTAGGTGCAAGGAAACGCCATTTTTTTCTTTTCCTTTTTTATTTTATAATTGCCCAGATATATCATATCGGGTAGCCAGTAAAAATTATATATAAAACAATATTTAAAGTTTTAGTATCCGGTTCTAAACGTTGTAAATGCATTGGAATTTAAGGTGCACCTTTTATTTGCACGGCTTTATGACATAAAAATTTAGTTTTAAAGGTTTTCTATTAGTGAAGCAGACGGATCTAGGATCCTGGCTACGCACAGTGCGAAATTTAGGAAGTTTAGCGGAACTTCATTCAATTTTGAAATACGTAAAATGTATAAGATTATTCATTATTTTGGTAGGTTAATATCCCACCTCTAAAACCTCATACTCAGTTTGGGGATTAACCCTGCGAAACAACTGCAAAATGCACCTGAAAGTTGCATTACTTATTCAATCATACTTTTTGCCTACAGAAAGCTATTCGATTTGTTTAAGTTAATAGAGTGGTACATACAAACGGCAAGTCAGTAGGCCATGATTTTTTCTTCATTTATTTTATAAGAGAATTGTCAATTATTGGCATTTAAATAATTGCAAAATCTTTTCTTACTCGTGTGTGATTTGTTCGTGAAAAAAGTGATTTTTAAGAAGTAAGTAAAATTTACATTTTTAACTTCAGTGGAGACTTTAAAAAGTGATACTACATAATACCAGCTTGAAACGCACAAAATTTGAAAGGTTTTTTTTCCTCTGTTGGAAACACAAAAGATCTTCAGCGATATTTTGCGATCTTCTTTTAAATTAAACATTTTCCAGAATGACTTTGCAAATTTCATATAACTGCATATTCCAAAAGTGGAAGGAAGAACCGACATCGCACGCCATCATTGGTTTTGTTTTGGAAAAAATAGGCTCACCAATGCTAACATCTGATGCTCTTTGCAGTTTAAAGGCAACTCTTCGTGCGCTGGTTTGTAAAATACAAAAAAGGTGGAGGAATCCAGTCGAAATTTAGCATCATTTCTGAATAAAAATGCTAGCTGGCTTGAAAATAATGTAAAATTTTCAAATGCTGTAAGGGATGCATTGCCTAGTGGATCGAGGACCAAAGCAGGCAGACCTAAAAAAGAATTTAGGGATTGTCATCCTAAAGTGCAAAACAGAAAAGTGCATCATTTTTTGAAGTCCGGTAGTTAAGACTAGTTAGCCAAAGCAACTGCAACAAAGCTATACCAATCTGGAAAACGAAACTCTGCAGCGATTGTCAAGGAACTGGCATCTGGTTCTCCAGAAAGGGGTAGCAAAATCAAGAAGGCTCGCATGTCTTCTTCAAACAGCCCACGAAAATTAACTCCAGACCAGGCTCTGGCGCTACTTATTGATGCAAACTTATCGTCAAATCAGTACAACATTGTTCGAGATCAAGCAAAAAATCACCGTTGCACTTTGTATCCACCTTATTATATTGTAAAAGAGGCAAAGAGGTTGTGCTATCCAAAGGACGTAATAATAACTGAAGTTTCATCTGAAGTATCAGTTCAGTCGCTTATAAATCACATCGTAGCAAGACTTTGTACAGGGCTAGAAGGGATTCTTAGAACTTTATCAAACGTTAAAGCACTAAATATTATCGTAAAGTGGGGTTGTAATGGGGCGGAACAAGTTAATTATCGACAAAAGTATATGGACAAACATAGCTCTGATGATAGTATGTTTAGTGTATCAATGGTACCAATCCAAATGTGCTCCGTAAATGATAATGGTGATAATCAGTCAGTAATTTGAAAAAACCCTGCTTCTTCTTCCACACGGTACTGTCGCCCCATTAAGTTCGTTTTTGCCAAAGAAACAGTCGGTGTAATTACCTCAGAAGTAAACAAAGTGAAAGAATAAATATCTCAACTTACTCCAACCACTATACTTGTAGATGGCAAGCAATTTCAGGTTACAACAAATATGATCTTTTGTATGATTGATGATAAAGTATGCAATGCTGTATCATCCTGTGCATCATCACAAACATGCTACTTATGTGGGGCTAAACCTAGTGAAATGAACAACATCTGCGATATACCTCAAAAAAATATAAATGAATCCTTTTTATCCCTTGGACTATCACCCCTCCATGCATGGATAAGGTTTTTGGAATGTATTTTACATATATCGTACAAACTGGATATTAAGGCATGGCAAGCTCGTGGAGCAGAAAATAAAAAAAAAGTTGCAGAGAAGAAAAAAATACATTCAACAAAAAAATTCAAAGGGGAGCTTGGCTTGCTTATAGATATGCCAAAACAGCAGACCGGAAACACAAACGATGGTAATACCGCGAGGAAATTCTTTACAAATGCCGAAAAGTCTTCCGAAATAACTGGCGTTAATTTAGATTTGATCAAGCGTTTTCATGTGCTGTTAGAGTGCCTAAATTGTGGTCTTAAAAATTGATTCAGAAAAGTTCGGCGAATATGCAAGAGAAACTTTGGAATTGTATTTGAAAGAATATTTCTGGTACTCAATGCCCGTAAGTGTGCATAAAGTCATTTGTCATGGAAAGGATATTATAGCCTCTTGCAATTCTTCCGATCGGACAATTTTCTGAAGAAGCTCAGGAGGCAAGAAACAAAGACTGCAGAAAATATCGCGAACTTTTTACTAGAAAAACATCCCGAATTGACACAAATACGAATTTATTTAATCGACTGCTTATTTGATCGGATCCGTACATCGGCATCGTTAGTCTTCGTAAAGCACCCAAAACCAAGCATAGTGAAGTTACGCCAGAAGTTTTAGAGTTGTTAGAAAGATTCGCAGACCCATGTAATGATTGCGAGTCTTCAGACGATTGCAATGAGTCTCGTTCTGAATAGATGTTCAAAATGTTGTTACAAAATGTATGTTTTTTTTTTTTAAAATTATTCTATATAAAAAACACACAAATAAACTGAAAAACTTTAAATAAAAACACATTAATTTTTATTAAAAATTTTAAAAAACCAACAAATAGAACTGTTTTACTGGTTTAAATAATTAAGTTCCGGTAAACTCAAGAAATTTCGCACTGTGCTACGGGCGGGAGTGGCTGCGCTGGAATATTTCTACGACACACCACACACTTTGTAAAAGCAAACTTTATTAAAAAACAATTTGTATCCTATCTCAGCATCATAGCAGGATTATTCTGAATTACAAGAATATCTCTATTAGACAACGAAAATAAATACTTATAGAACAGTCATTTAAGCCAAAAAAGAAGGTCAACCTCGGAATGAGAGATAATAAGCTGTAAACTTGTATAAACCTTTATTTTGACATTTTAAAAAGTTGTCTCAAAAGTCTCATAAAATCTCGTGTCCGCGTCTTAAGATATTCAACGTCAAAAGTCACAAAAATCGGTTTTTTCGCAAATATCTCGCTTCCTATGGTTTCAATGATATTTGCATCTATTGTGAAAATTATAGAGCATAACATTCTCTACAAATTTTGTTCTAAACATTTTTTTATACGCTTAACCGTTTTTGAGATAGAGCGCGGAGAGAGCGCGGAGAACGCGCAGCGCTCAGCCATACATAGCATAATGCAAGGTCAACCGTGAGTCCCGGCAAATAATACGTCGTATAAAGTTAATTAATCACTAAAAAATCCATAATTATGAATAATTTGCATTATTTATTAATTAATACATTATATTTAAGAATTGTTTCATTTATCAAATATATTCGTTTAATAGTACTTACCTACTTCGTGTAATTAAAAAATTGTTAAGTAGAATACTCTATGTATATCTTAATTATATTCTAATGTTCCGCAGGGGTCGAACTTGGGGCCTTTGTTATTCATTATGTTTATGAATGATATCCAGCATGTCATGGAATACCAGATATTTGCGGATGATCTGAAATTGTATGTTTCAGTTGAGTTCGGCGACGACTGTAAGCGACTACAGAGCGGTTTTGACGCGGTGCAGAGGTGGTGTGTCGCCAATGGTCTCTTGAGCAATGCAAAAAAATGTTTGGTAATGACGATAAGTCGAAAGGTATCTCTACTAAACTATAAATATAATATTGGTATTAATGAGTTGCAAAGAGTGGAAACTTTCAGGGACTTGGGCGTTGTTCTTGATTCTAGGCAGAACTTCAGTCATCAAATTAACACATTGGTTTCGAATGCGATGAAAATGATGGGGTTTGTAATCAGAAATTGTAAGTCATATTGAGACCATTATTAGAGTATTTAATGCATCGGTTAGAAGTAGGCTTGAGTATGGGTCTGTTGTCTGGGCACCATTCTAAAGTAAATATATTGTTGCTTTGGAGAGGGTTCAGAGGCAGTTTTTGAAGTATATATATCTAGAATATTGGATGGAGTATACCTACAGGTTGGTATAGACAACGATATCTTGTTGAGAAAGTTCAATTTTCTGAGCTTGAAGGAACCGTAGAAATATAGCGAGGTTAATCTTCCTATATAAGCTAGTTAATGGTAGGATTCAGTGTCCATCACTGCTGGAAGAATTGAAATTTTGGGTCCCCAGATTTATAAATTAAGTTGGTAACTTCTTTTACCTTCCTACGGCGCACACAAATGTATTGTAAGCATCTCCTGTTTACGGGATATGTTCTGTTTACAACGAAGTGTCGCACGCATGTGATCTCTCAAAATGACTTCTTCCATACTTTAATAACTGTAATGGTGTGTGATATGATATTGATCATTACGTTTATTAAACTATAAGGTTAATTTCACATTCACAAAACGAAAAATGCTCAGATTGCTGATTTATTATCAGGTGTTGGTTTCTTTTTCTTTACACATCTGATGAAAATAACAAGGCATAAGTTTGGCAGATATATATATATATATATATATATATATATATATATATATATATATATATATATATATATATATATATATAGGAAAAGACAGGAGAAGTAGTCGTGACCGACTCGTGAAAAAGAGAATTCACAATATTGTGAGGGTAGCGGTCAAAAGATTTTGGCCAAATAAAACTCTTGTTAATAGTCTAGCTTTCGGAATATATTTCTTCCTTCATCAGGACACTCTACAAGTAAAATGGACAGTAAATTTGTGCTGCTTAATGAAGCAGATGGTAAAATACTAATTGGTATCACTGAACAGAGAAATTATAATATTAAAGTTACTTAACATGAGTTATCTTCCAGGATAAGCATTGTTCAATTAAAAACAACTTGTAAAAAACAACTTTATACTAAAAAACTAACGGACTACACATTAAAACTTGTTAAAAATTTTTTACATTTTCTTAATCATTACTAGTGAAACATGTGGTTTTAGGAACCGAAAAAGTGAGAGAGGTTAGAAAAATCCCGGCATTCTTGACATTTGGCAGACAGTTCGCGTCTGCGTATTGTACCACAAGGGGCTCAACTATGAACTTTACGAGGGAGTAATCATAATTATAAAAATCTTTTGTTTTATTTGGTTTTTATTTCATTGAAAAATTTTTTTTTTTATTTTTTATCCAAAAGGAACCTGTTTAATAATTGTTTATTTGGAAGGACTAGTGGTCAACAGGGGGGGAATCTGGAGAGGTAGATAGCTGTAGTAAGTAAGAGTACACGACGCTAAGGTCGTCCACATCAGTTTTGATGTTCATATTATTAGGTGTGTTATGAATGGCCACCATCTCCAAAAACCTCCTCCTGTAGTAGTTGGTCTCTGAGTAAAGTATTTCAGCCTCTCCGAAATTAATCCTGTGGTCGTGCTGTGTAAAGTGATGTGCCAGGGCACAAGATTGAGTGCTCCTTCTACAGTCGCTCTTATGGGATGTTATTCTCCCTTGGAGTGATCTAGAAGTCTGGCCAATGTATGAAAGTTGGCAATCCAGACAAGGGATTTTGTATACAATTCCTGTCCTTTTTAGTTTGGGTACTGGCTGTTTCAAATTGGTGAATAGGCATTTGAGGGTATTATCAATCCTCGTGGCAAATTTAATATTTTCGTTCTTAAATACTTTTATTAGTTTAGGGGTTAAGCCCTTAATATAAGGTAAGCTTCTGTATACTGTTGTGTGAGGGTCTGGGGTGACATGTGGAAGAACATTAGGGGTGAGAAATTGATTCTGAATGTTAAGAAGAGATCTATTCAGGTCGTTATTGTGAAAAAGCAACCGTTGAACTATAGAGTTGGGGTAAGAATTCTCAAGCAGAAGTGACTTAAGCGCATTTAGGGACTCCCGTCTGAGGGAAAAGTGTGTGAGTCTGGATACTCTGGTGGCCAAGGCCCCCACCAGCCCCAATTTCATTTTGGTGGGATGATCTGAGAGAAAATGCAGGTATCGACCACTACTTACTGGTTTCCTATACCATTTTGTGATAATTTGGTTGTTCGGCTGTCTTATTAACGTCATATCTAGGAAGGAAATGCAGTTATTAGAGATTCCTTCTCTATGGTAAATTGTATGTGTTGGTCAGCCAAGTTGAATACAAAAAGTGTTTCTTTAACTTTATCATCTGGTATGGCCAGTATGAGGTCGTCTACATATCTCTTAACAAAAGGTGGTCGAAAGGAGAGTAGTGGAAGGGTCTGTGCCACCAGGTCATCCATCAAATAATTAGCCAGGATAGGTGACAAGCTAGCCCCCATGGGAGATCCAAAAATTTGCTTATAAAAAACTGATTGTTGAAGACAAAGCAGGTGGAATCGAAGGTGTATTCCAAAAACTCGAGAAAAGTTTCTAAATCTATGGGGGAATGTTGAGAGATATCATCCCAGTGACTGGTAATGCTTTGACGAGCCAGGTCAAGGGGAAGGTTTGTAAACAGGGAGACCACATCTAAGCTAATAAGTATATAATTCTCTGGTAGTTGGTATTCGTCTATAAATGTGCTAAAGGAGAAGGAGTCCTCAATATAATAATCATTAGTCCTGTTGTAAGCCCTTGAAAGTATGCCCGTTAGAAATTTGTCAATTTTGCTGTTGGGTGTGTTGATAGATGCAACAATCGGTCGTAGCGATAAGGTAGGCTTATGTATCTTGGGTAAAGCATAAAATCTTGCTAGGACAGAGTTATACATCATCAAGTTTGAGGCCAACTCATTAGTGATTTTGTTAGACCGTTTAAATTTGGAAACCAGCTTATTGGCTTTTTGTTCTAAAGTGCTAGCTGGATCTCTCTGCAGCCTTACGTAATAATTGTCATCATCCAACAGTTCGTTGCATAGGTCAACATAGTCAGCTCTGTCCATAACAACCGAAACGTTGCCCTTGTCGCTTATGGTGGCAAGGATTTCTTGATGGTCTTTCAGAAATTTTCTGGTTTCTTTTACATGCCGAGCAAAGACAAGGTCAACGTGCTGGTCCCCATGGACAAAATATATATATATATATATATATATATATATATATATATATATATATATGTATGTATATATATATATATATATATATATATATATATATATATATATATATATATATATATATATGTATATATATATATATATATATATGTATGTATATATATATATATATATATATATATATATATATATATATATATATATATATATGTATATATATGTATATATATATATATATATATATATATATATATATATATATATATATATATATATATATATATATATATATATATATATGGGTCATTCTTCGTCAACCAGGCCCACCCATTAATCCATAAATTGACGCAATTTATGAGGACACAATCTGGTCCAGATGAAAACTCAAGATGTAGTTTTGAATTTTGAGTGACATATTAAGAAATTGTGCTGATTTAGGATTAATACCGACTCAAATCGGAAAAAGGATTTCAAAAAAATTCCAGAAAAACTAAAGAAAAAATGTAATTTCGCAATATAACCAAAAGTTTTCTTCGATAATCTTATTCTATCCCAAAAAACCTACAACTATTGTAGGGAAAGTTTTTTTTATGGCCTCAATTTTCAGAGATATTTATCATAGCGTATTTGCCATATTTTGGATATTCAGTAATTTTTTACTCGAGAACTAAAACTTTTAGAGAAATGATGTAAGAGAATGAATTTTTTCAGAATTTTTTAAGTACTTTTCAACAATTCGTTATTTTGACCTATATGCACTGGCAAATTGTTTTAGAACGAAAAAATTGTAAAAAAATAACCAATTGCTAAACAGTGCTTTCAAAAATTTTGAAAAAAATCATGGTGATTCTATGAATAAAAAGCAAGTATTTTTTGTCTCCTATATAATTTCTCTAAAAGTTTTAGTTTTCGAGTAAAAAATTGTTGAATTACAAAATATTGCAAATACCCTATGATAAATATCTGCAAAAATTGAGGCACATAAAAAAAAAACTTTTCCTACAAAAGTTATAGGTTTTTTGGGGTAAGATAAGATTATCAGAGAAAATTTTCGGTTATTTTAAGAAATTACCACATTTTTATTTTAGTTTTTCTGACATTTTTTGAAATCCATTTTCAGATTTGGGTCGGTATTGAGCCCAAATCAGCACAATATCTTAATATGCCACTTAAAGTTCAAAACTACATATTATAAGCTTTAATCTGGGCCAGATTGTGTCCTTTTAAATTGCATCAATTTAAGGACTAATGGGGGGTCCGGTTGACGAAGAGTAATATATATATATATATATATATATATATATATATATATATATATATATATACATATATATATATATATATATATATATATATATATATATATACATATATATATATATATATATATATATATATATATATATATATATATATATATATATATATATATATACAGTAGAACTCCGGTTATCCAAGGTAACGTGGGGGGCACCCTCCTCGGATAACTGAAAACTGGATAATCCGGATTTGTTTTTTATTCATTCAAAAAATAAAACACCAATACTTTAAACCAGGGGTGCTCAAACTTGAAGTGCTGGCGATCTACCTCAATATTGTTAGACTACGATCGATCGACTCTGAGAGGCTGCAAGTAAGTGTGATGCAGGATTGTCGTCTAGGTAGGGTATATCGTGGCACAGATATTAGTTTTCCGCACAATATGCATTTTTTTAGTAAAGGTAAGTGTAGATCTGCTCTAAAATGTCAATGAAAAAAACTCATAATTATTCAAAATTGCGAGTTTATTGGTTCTTACAAAACAAACGAGTTCTAGTGTCTAAACTTAACTAAAGAGTGACTTTGGATGTTGAAGCGTGGCACTGCATGTCCTCAGCATACTTTTCAGAAGATGGTGCGTAATTACCGAGTGCTAATCGCAAGCATGATGGCATATGTTCGTCAGTTAGTCGATTGCGATATTTTGACTTAATTATCTTCATTTCGGAAAATGCAGACTCGCACAAGTAAGTTGACCCAAACATTGCCGTCAGTTGAAGGGCGATTTGCCTTAGATTCGGATATTTATCTTCAGATATAAAACACCAGAATTTTGTATCAGATGCTGTGGCTTTGAGATGTATATCTGATATAATCTGCACTAACTCATTTTCAACAGAACATGAGTCCATGTTAAACTGACTTGCTATTTCAGTAGCTAATTCCTCAATGTTTTTACACGAAAAAGGATAACTCATAAATGATGCGATATTTGCCAATTTACTGAAATCATAAAAACGTATTTCGAATTGGCCCAAAATATTTGATAATTCTGCCTCATAAATATCATAATTCAACTGAGGAATCCTTGCTTTTAGAGAGGGAAAATTTTTCAGATCCTTTATTTTCAGGTGATCTATCATAAGTTGCAATTTACTTTTGAATGCGTTTATTGCGCTAATCATCTCAATAATAGTTTTTCCTTTACCTTGAAGCTCCAAATTAATGGTGTTTAAATGCATTGTGATCTCTGTCAAAAATGCCAAATCAGTCAGCCATTTTCCGTTTTTTCAGCATCTGAGTGTTATCACCTCTTTCGTCCAGAAAAGCTGTTATTTCGGGCAATAATTCTTGAAACCTTTCTAGGAATTGTCCGCGACTCAACCACCTGACGTCCGTGTGAAGAACTAAATCAGTGTGTTCAGCTGACTCACTATCTTCCAACTGCAATTTAAAGAGCCGTCGTTGCAAGCTACGTGCACGGATAGAATTCACAATTTTTATTGCAATGCCCATAATAAAGAAAGTGATGATGGGGTTATTCTGGCCTAATTGTGGATCGAATAAATTTTAGTAGTTTATTTATTACATTTTGTTTTAGTTACCTAAAACAAAATCTGTGAATAGTTCTATATCGGAATTTTTTTCTCAAGATCGACTCAAAAAGCACTCGCGATCGACTTGTCGATCGCGATCGACCGTTTTGAGCACCCCTGCTTTAAACCGATGGATTAACGTTTTTAACATATAAATAGGTACATAAATTATAAAACAGTGAAATAGGTATCTATGCGCTTCTGTTTCATATTGCATCTTCTTTTTCTCGCTGCAATGTTTCTCCATCTATTAAGAAGAAGCAAATCCGCTGGGGTTGCCTCTGGTCGTTGTTCGATATACTTCAAAGCTTTTTCCAAAGAAGCAAAATCTTCTTGATGAGAGATCTTAGTGGGAGACTGTTCATCCACCGCCGCTTCATCATCGTCATGGTCATCTGATTTTTCGGTTTCCTGAAAGGCATTCGTTATTTCTTCAATGCTCATTTCTTCTTCTAAATCATCTGCTGAAATCCATTCAACAACATCTTCTCTTGTCACATTTCCGCAACCTTTTCATTTTTGCATTAATTCAAATAAACTTTTTTCTTTTTCTTTTATCTCGCTGTCAAAATTTGAACAGGACATTTCTCCATGGCTTCTCAATTTCAAAGCTAATTCATTTAATAGAGTATCATCTTCACTGTCATTATAGTCCCCAAAATCAATAACTTTTGACCAAGATTTTTGAATAGTGGTAGTACGCACAGAATCCCAAGCTTGACTTACCCAGTAAATAACATTTTTTGTGTAACCTTTCTCATCCCACTGATAATATCCTCCTTTTCTGTGTATTCTAACAGATGTTCAAGATATAAATGCCTATAATTTTTTTTTAATGTTTTCGAGGATGCCTTGATCCATTGGTTGCGTTATGCTGGTTACATTTGAAGGAAAACATTTTACAATTTCGCCCATATGAAGTCCTTCTCCAGGGTGAGAGGGGGCATTATCCATTAACAAAATTGCTTGAATAGGAAGATGGTTTCTGTTCAAAAATTTAGTCACAGATGGCACGAACTCTTCTTCAAACCAGTTAGTAAATAAAGTCGCATCCATCCATGCGCTCTTCTGACTTTTGTAATAGACTGGTAGGGCTTTGGGTGAGATGTCTTTTAAAGCTCTTGGACGTGCAGACTTGCCAATCACCATCAATGGGATTTTGTGCTTGTCAGGTGCATTGGAACATACCATTATAGTTATTCTTTCCTTACTTCGTTTGTGCCCAGGAGCTTATTTTTCCTGTTGAGATGCCAATGTTTTTGATGGAAGCATTTTATAATTCAGACCAGTTTCGTCACAGTTGTAAATTTGATCACATGTGTATCCACAATCTTCGATTTGCTTTTTAAAGTTCTGCTTAAACTTCTCAATTGATGACACATCAGCAGAAAGTTTTTCACCACATATAGTCAGTTGTCGTACACCGTACCGTTTTTTTCCAGCGGTCAAGCTATCCACAAGTGGCGGTAAACTGATCTATCTCTGTTAAAATGCCTACTAATCATTATTGCTTTCTGTTGTAAAATTGGACCTGACAGAGTCACACCTTTTGATCTCTGTTGGTTAAACCATATGCATAAAGCTTCGTTAACCTTTTCATAGTCGCCGGTTTTCATTGATTTTCTTCCTGACGGACGAGAAGGCTTGATTTATACACCACCCTTCTATTGTTGTGCGGTTTCTTTTCCAATCTCTACTGTTACCTCACCTACTCCATAATCTCGTGCAATAACTTTAATTGTCTCTCCTGCTTCAATTCTTCTGATGGCTTTTAATTTTTCTTCAATAGGAACGACGATTCTTTTACGCTTGTTTTGCTCCATTATAATACGACAAACAAAAATTCAAACAAAGCAGTTCGTATTAATTACGCTTAACTACCAGAACTCCAACCAAATGAAATTATGTGAGTATACTCGTACTTCTCTGTAGTAATGCTATAACGCACTGCATTCACGCAAATTTACATGCTGAAAGAGTCCAAAAACATAAATAGGGGAACCCCTCACACGGGCCAGGGGGATTCCCCGAAGGCCCCGACGATTTTAAATGGAATATGTACATACATATTTTATAATCAGGTTCTTAGATTGGCTCGGTTAATCCGTAGCTCGGATAATCCCGACTCGGTTAATCAGGGTTCTACTGTATATATATATATATATATATATATATATATATATATATATATATATATATATATATATATATATATATATATATATACATATACATATATACGAGGCTGGTTTGAAAAGTCCGTGCAAAGTCCGAGAGATGGCACCACCGGTGCGTATCGAGGTCATGTTTAGTTAGTAGCATCTCTTGAAATGAACGCACACCAAGTTTCAGCCATATTGGTCTATTTCTTTGTGTTTGGCATTCGTGTGAATCAAGGAAGTCGAGTGATTTTCAAGAAATGGACGAAAAAGTATTTCGTGTGGTGATTAAACATTACTTTATGAAAGGCAAAACGCCTCAGGAGACTAAAAAGAAGCTTGATAAACATTATGGTGACTCTGCACCTTCGATTAGAACAGTTTATAAGTGGTTTCAAAACTTTCGGACTGGCCATATGGGCACAAGTGACGCTGAACGTTCTGGACGGCCTGTGGAGGTTACGACTCCAGAAATCATTGATCAAATCCATGATATGGTGATGGATGACAGAAGAGTTAAGGTGCCTGAGATTGCTAGTGCTGTGGGCATCTCGACTGAACGGGTAATAATATTTTGCGGGTACAAAAACGTTTCGTCACTGTGGATCGAAACATGGATAAACATTACTATACTTCTGAGACCAAACAACAATCTAAACAATGGGTTACCAAGGGGGAATATGCACCAAAAAAGGCGAAGACCGTTCCTTCGGCCGGAAAGGTTATGGCGACTGTCTTTTGGGATTCGCAAGGGATAATCCTCATCGACTATCTGGAAAAGGGTAAAAAAAATCTATTACAGGTGAATATTATTCATCGTTATTGGACCGTTTGAAAACCGAGCTGCAAGAAAAACGCCCCGATTGGCCCACAAGAAAGTCTTTTCCATCACGACAACGCACCAGCACACACCTCAGCAGTTGTGGTCGCAAAATTAATGGAAATAGGATTCCAACTCGTTTCACATCCCCCTATTCTCCAGACTTGGCTCCCTCGGACTACTATTTGTTCCCCAATTTGAAGAAATGGCTGGCGGGACAAAGATTTTATTCAAACGAGGAGGTGATTGCAGACACTATAGATATTTTGCAGACTTGGACAAATCCTATTATTCGGAGGGATCAACAAACTAGAACATCGTTGGACGAAGTGTATAAGCCTAAAAGGAGACTATGTCGAAAAATAAAAAAGGTTTACCCCAAACACATAGGTAGTTTTTATTTTTGCACGGACTTTTCAAACCAGCCTCGTACCAATTTTGGAAAGTAACAACAATTTTTTTAGAGTCTATATACATATACATATATATATATATATATATATATATAATATAATATATTTTATAAAAATAAGAATTATTCTATATATATACTATATACATACATACATATATATATATATATATATATATATATATATATATATATATATATATATATATATATATATATATGTATATGTATATACACTCTAAAAAAATTGTTGTTACTTTCCAAAATTGGTGTTCGGGGGGATAAAAATAAGTGATGCTCATCGATATAGCAATAGTTATTTATATGTCGATAGTCATCGATAAATTTGAATCCACCTATAGTTACTTGATATATTGATAACTACCGACAACTATCAGTATATATATATATATATATATATATATATATATATATATATATATATATATATATATATATATATATATAATTCTCATCCTTATCCTAGATCTGTCTGTTTGTAACGCTTTTACTTTTATCATTATCCATCCTGTCGTTGTGGGCCATGTGTATAAAGCATTACAAAACGCCAATTCAAATTAGTAACAGGAAAATATGTTTTCGTGATTGGAATTCCTCGAACGATAAAATTTTTGCATACGCTAAATAAATCAACATGCTTCTTGCAAATGTTTTGCTTATATCCACCGTAACAATAATAATAACAACAATAATAATCTGAGATGATTTCTTAGAACACATTTAATTACATGAAGCATGTAATAATGGATAATAATTAGTAATAAATTAGTCGATGATGTATAATATAAAATTGAATTTGAAGTTTATTAACAAATAAACTTTTTCTTAAATAATGAATAAATTCAATTAATCTTGTAAATCAGACACTAGATTCATATTTCGTTCATAGCTAACGTCTTCAGGAGAATATTAAAACGTATTTAGTGAAAATTGTATAAAAAAATAAATGGATAACATTCTAAAATTTCAATTCTTAAACAATGGCTTGACATACACTACCGTCAGAAATTATTTGCCCACCTAGAAATTTCGATGTAACTGCAAAATTTAATACCTAATTAAACCCTTTTATTATATTAGTACAGGAAATGAAGCATTTTGGCTTGCAATTTTTTCGTCCAGCATGGATTTACTTGAAATTTTCACAGAAGGTAGGGAATAGCCAAGGATCATTTTCTATATCATGCCGCTGTACGTTAAAACCTTGGGGGGTGGTTGCCACCCCATCTCGGGGGTGGAAATTTTTTATTACATTCTAACTATATGAGTCGATGGAAAAAGTAATTCTAAGAAAAAATGCTCTTTACGTTTTCTTCGTAAAACTAATATTTTTCGAGTTATTCGCGGTTGAAAGTAACAGTTTTTCGACGAAAAAATCGACTTTTTTTAAAGGGTTTTTTGCGAATAACTCGAAAAATATGCATTTTATCAAATAAACTGTAGAGAGCAAAATTGTAGCTTTTAAAAAACAAACCAAATCCTTTTTTTATAATTTTTCTACGACCAATACGAACGAGATACGGCATGTTAATGGTTAGCTTTTTTTCGTCAAATGCATAATTTGAAAGATTCAAAACTTTGCATTTTTCGAGGACGACTTATAGAATTTTTTTTTAAAGTATATAATTAGACCTTTTAAAAAAGTCTCTAGCATGAAAATTGAGCGACTTATGATCAAAATAAGGTCGGTACCTACTTTTTTCTACGAAAAAAATCTGTGAAAAACAACCCTCTAACTACCCCCCTAATTAAAATTGATCTTCACCCTTCTGTGATTCTCTTTATATATGTATTATCAATACACCCAAGAAGTTTGACGAATTTAAAATGCCTAATTTTAGAAAAATTGGAGTTTAAAGAGAAAACGATTTTTTGTAATTTCGTATTTTTCACCCTTTTCTTCAAAATATCTCCGAAAATACTGGAGATACGAAAAAAATGATAGAGTACCAAATTGTAGCTTTTTTAATGACTAAAATTTCCCTGTGCGTAGATTTTTCTGTACAATGAATATTTGGCGAGATATAGCCGTTTAAAACCTCTATTTACGAGCGAACACCACCTTATTCGAGCCCTTTAAAACTCACCCCATTTAAATACTAAGGGATCTTAAGGAATTTAATTCACATAGTCTTATAGCTCTTGAAAAGCCCTACAAAATCGTTTTCGAAAAAAACTTTCTATTACTAAAAATGAAGGAGCTATGTTTAAAAAACCAATCAATTTTTTTTTCGAAAAATTCGAATAGCCCGCTTTGGAGCGTAATAATCTACGTGCAGAAAAGTTGGGTTGTATTGTAATTCCACTTGTTCTGGGTGCTCGGGTGAAGACTGTAATAATAGTCCACCAGTAATCGAAGAAGACGAAGATGACATCGACCACGATGAAGATCGAATCAATGAGACAGACTTTTAAAAAAACGTATATGTATTTATATCTGTATTTATAAATTTAGTCGTCTATGTATGTAAATGTATGTGAATATGCGGTGTATTTTTGTGTTAATAAATTTTTTTTTTTATGTAATTCTACTTTTTTTTCTATTTAGATCTATTAAATTACTTTATAAAAATTGCAATGTTATTAAGGGTTGAAATATTATGATAAAACAATCATTATTTAACCAATCCAAACCAAATTTTACCCATATTAAGGTTTACAATTGTTATTTTATAATTTTTGACAATAAGGGGTAGTTTTTTTCACCCCTAAAAATAATCAACGCCCATGAGCATGATATAGAATATGAAGTAGAGGGTGAGATGAGCCTAATCCCAAATTTTTATGCAAATCGATGCAAGACGAAATCATTTTTTTAGGATAAATAATTTTTTTATATTAAGCTCTAACAAGGCTTGATTTTTAAGGGTTGAAACATTATGAAATTGTATCCTAAAGCATAAAGCAATCCTTATTTAACTAATCCAAACCAAATTTTACCCATATTAAGGTTTAAAATGTTATTTTCTAATTTTTTACAATTAGGGGTAGTTTTCGCCCTTAAAAAACAAAAGCGTACAACGGCACGATATAGAAAATGAAGTAGAGGGTGAAAAATGAGCCTAATCCCAAATTTTTGTACAAATCGATGCTGGACGAAAAAATTGCGAGGTTTTGCCATTTTTAGGCTTCATTTCCTGTACTACGAGGCTGGTTTAAAAAGTCCGTGCAAAGTCCGAGAGATGGCACCACCGGCGCGTATCGAGGTCATGTTTAGTTAGTAGCATCTCTTGAATGAACGCACACCAAGTTTCAGCCATATTGGTCTATTTCTTTGTGTTTGGCATTCGTGTGAACCAAGGAAGGCGAGTGATTTTCAAGAAATGGACGAAAAAGAATTTCGTGTGGTGATTAAACATTACTTTATGAAAGGCAAAACGCCTCAGGAGACTAAAGAGAAGCTTGATAAACATTATGGTGACTCTGCACCTTCGATTAGACAGTTTATAAGTGGTTTCAAAATTTTCGGACTGGCCATATGGGCACAAGTGACGCTGAACGTTCTGGACGGCCTGTGGAGGTTACGACTCCAGAAATCATTGATCAAATCCATGATATGGTGATGGATGACAGAAGAGTTAAGGTGCGTGAGATTGCTAGTGCTGTGGGCATCTCGACTGAACGGGTACATAATATTTTGCATAAACATTTGGACATGAGAAAGCGATCGGCAAGATGGGTGCCGCGATTGCTCACGCTTGACCAAAAAGGGAATCGTGTGAAGTGTTGCAAGGATGGTTTGCAGCTGTTCCAGAAGAATCCGGAGGACTTTAAGCGTCGTTTCGTCACTGTGGATGAAACATGGATACATTACTATACTCCTGAGACCAAACAACAATCTAAACAATGGGTTACCAAGGGGGAATCTGCACCAAAAAAGGCGAAGACCGTTCCTTCGGCCGGAAAGGTTATGGCGACTGTCTTTTGGGATTCGCAAGGGATAATCCTCATCGACTATATGGAAAAGGGTAAAAACTATTACAGGTGAATATTATTCATCGTTATTGGACCGTTTGAAAACCGAGCTGCAAGAAAAACTCTCGCGATTGGCCCACAAGAAAGTCCTTTTCCATCACGACAACGCACCAGCACACACCTCAGCAGTTGTGGTCGCAAAATTAATGGAAATAGGATTCCAACTCGTTTCATATCCCCCCTATTCTCCAGACTTGGCTCCCTCGGACTACTATTTGTTCCCCAATTTGAAGAAATGGCTGGCGGGACAAAGATTTTATTCAAACGAGGAGCTGATTGCAGACACTAATGGATATTTTGCAGTACATTAGGTAAGGAGGGTTTTGAAAAATCTATCAGAAAAATTTGAAATTTTTCAATTTAAAATAGTCGAAATGTATAAATTTATTTTGAACACCCTGTAGCATCTAACTCAAATTTCTTTATATACATCTTTTTTTCATGTCTATAGAACGCTCGTACCAATTATGAGTATTCCACCTTCAGACACAGTGGCGCTATTGAATAATTTTAAACTGTGCACATTAATATTCCCTAAAACTATTATATATAATGAACTTTACTCTATCCTCGACTCACCCTGTACAGAATTTTTTTTCGTTCCCAAGTCTTAGTGAACAATGAAATTATAGTTTCAGATTCTTCAGCAAGCCATGGGATCTTCATTCGTAATTATCGTGAACAAGCCTGATGGTTTCCTCAGTTGTTACCTCAACCGGTTTTTACGACCTGAGGTCATCCTGAAATGAATCTTGCTTTCATCTATTTCCCTCATCAGTAAAAAAGTTTATCACTCCTTTACATTCACTCGTTTTTCAAAAGAAAAAAAATCGTAAAAACTGCGAAACGCAAAGAAGTCGTACAAAGTTTCGTCAAACTACTGGGAACAACGACAGTACTTTGACAACCCAGCATTACGAAAAATAACTTTATCGTTTACCATCTTGAAATGGGGCGGGTAAAAAGCAGTAAATTAATAAGTGCTTACTAATATTACTTTTTTCAAATGAAAAATTGTTGTTTTGTTTTCGGAACTTAAATTTAATTCTTGATAAACTCGCTGCTTCTAATAAATATGTTCAAAAAACAAATTATCAATCTTTGTTAGCAACTTTGAACTAGTCTGTGTTAGAAAAAAGAAAACAACATAATTTGTTTTTGAATATATAAGCAAAACCAAGAATAAAAGGTTAAAAAGGTCATCAGTAGAATGTAGAAACAAAATACAGGATGTTGATTAAATAGATTTGGTACGTACAAAACTTTTTGGAATTGTGTGGAAGTGTTCGACGGATGTAGCCCGCTTAATTCCTCCCAGAGCGGTGTATGCTAGGAATACAGGTCGCGCAATATTTACCATTCGTATGAATTTCAGCTTGTGCAACCCTTTTTAAGCAGTCTTTTATATGGAGAACCTCCTCCCTTTGCAATGATTTGCACAGGATTATGTTTCCACCGAGTACAGTTTACAGCAATTCAAGAACAATGTGAATCGCTGGTTTCGTACGCGCGTCGCCCCTGTAGCGCTATAGCTATGAGAGTATGTTTTAGAGCAGGACATTAATGTTAAGAAGAAAGCAAATAGGTGGGTCTAGCCTGTCCCAAAATATAGGATCCTGATTTTTGCCGTTTTAAGCGGGTAATATAAAAATTCTGACCTTTTGTTTATGATAGATTGCAGAGATGGACTTAAGAATTTTATTCAATAATGCAAATAAATAAAATTATAAGTGTTTTTGGAGATGTTTATTTATAGATGCATGTAAAAACAAATGGATAAGAAGTACAAATATACAGTTTGAATGAATGGGGTTTACAAGAGGGAACATATTGTATAAATTAGGCTTAAGTTAAAATCTATCTTAATATTTTAACTTAAGCCTAATTTGGTTTCACTATCACTGTCGTCAGCTGAGGTAATATGTTTAATTGGATTAAACACACAATAATACAGCCGCAAAACAGTGGTTTTTTCTCAGCCATATATTATTTACATAAATATATGAATTTTTTTCAACTTTAAAAAAAAACGACGTGCTGAATAGAATTCTTCCAGCTTTCACAAGGTGGGCATATCATTTATAACTTTTTGAACCTCAACTAATTATTTCAACCACCGCTGACACGCTTAAAGTAGGAAAAACATTTTGTGCGAATCCCCGCCGGTAATTCTTGATTTAAACTTGATGCCAAATATGTTTAATTGGATTAAACACACAAATAATACGGGGGAAGCCGCATATTTGCAAAACAGTGTGTCCCTTTTTTCTCAGCGGGTTCATACAATCACAAAAAACATATTTCTTTTTCAATTTATAGTCTTTCAAAACTTCCAAAAGATCACTTTCTTTATAACTAAAGTCAAAATAAATGTCATTTTCTAACATATATTAAGAGCGCTGTATTTCCGATTTCAAGTGTGTGGCCAAACATGCATTAGGAAACCAAAATATTTAGTAGGCGACTATGGTATGGTAACTTGCATTGTCCATAACTATAACACTCTGTTCGGGAACATTTGGCAAAAGGGATTTTTGAAACCAACAGTTTTGCGGTCGTGTCTTCGTGATAGTCCAAACTAGAATCTTTTATGTTTTTTGCAGATAATAGTAGACAATTTGAAACCCAGCCCTTTTCAGATCCAGCATGCAAAATGGTTATTCGTTTACCTTTATTTGAAGGTGCGTTAGTCAGACATTTTGTACTGCTGTCAACCCACCCTTTTTGCAAACCCTTCTCTGATCGATACTTTTTAGTTTCTTGTAAATAAGTATGTCGCAAGATTCGTAATCTTTGTGACTCCATCACTACTCGCCTTTTGTTGTGATTTTTCGGAACGTGAATCCCATTCTTAAGAGAATTCTGTGAAAGGTTGATCGGCCACAATGTATATTGGTCCCGTCCTGCACCAGTCTTAATTTTATTTCGTCTAGTGTCGGCACCAACTGCTCTTCATACATAGAATATATTTTTCTCCTGATGAAGTCTTTTTCACAATCGTCTACATGATGGATTTGAAAATCTTTCCATTTTTTCCTGTTCCTGTGTGATGGTTTTCCTACAATACTCTTAATCGTAGGAATTGGGGTTTTTGTTAGTTCACTGGTTTCGTGCAAAGCACTTTATTTATTCAAATTTCTTTTTACCAAACCATCGTAAACATTTTTCACTATTTGTTTAGCGTCAAGTGATGAATGTTTTCTCTTGCGATAGCCACTATTGCAATTTTCTCACGGACGCCACATAAAAGAAGAACCGTTACGTTGTAAGTTGTAAGTAAAACTAAAAATAAAAAAAGGTATCTTTCGAATCCTAATGGGGACCTGTGCTCATTAGGCCTATATTATCAAATACTTAAAGGGCTCCAAACCGGGTTGCTAGGTAGTAAATATATAGGTAAAAATAGATCCAATATGATTGCAGGTGCAAGTGAGGACGGTATACAAAGCAGGTACAATAAAAATACGTTTATCCTAATACCTGGCAACTATGTACAAAACCTTAAAAGGGTTGTTTATTACTCCACTGAAAAAGCAAAAAGGCAGGATCTTATATCTTGGGATTTACTTTACATCGGCATTGATAGTGAAGGTGTCAAAAACAATCAACTGTCAAGAACAATCTTTTACTATTACAACGTCTTTTATTATTGTTTAAATGTATATGAGTATTACAAGACAATAATATTATAATACGTAGTAATACGTTTTCTGGCTACGACTGCCCTTTAGACTAGTCGACTCAGAACGGTTACCTCCGTATGACCTTTTATTTTCAGTAAAGTAGATAAGTGCTTTTAACGATTTGGGTTACGGAGCGTATACGAATATTTTTCTATTCATTTTCTTCCTGTTAACTTTATGTGTCTTTATTTTTTATTTCATTTATCCTTCTTTCTTTCATTCTGCAATTATTGTCCCATTTATCCTTCATATATTTTAGTTTTCTGACAGTATTGGTCGAGTTCATTATGGTCCGACATTTTAGTCTCGTGGCGGCGCCGGCGCGTTTCGGGCGAGCGAGTAGTTCCCGGCATCAACTTCCGCACTCAAAGAACGATCTGTGAAGAAATTCGACAACCATAAACAAAAACTTTCAGACATACCCTAAGAGTGTTTCTAACAAATCAAGAGCAAAGTCCAAGGTTTGATCGCGATAAGGTTTATTGGCCACTAATATCTTTAAATACACAGGTGTAAATGAGGATTTTTTTTCTAAAAAAACATGTTAAATTCGGAAGAATGATAAAAAGTGCTTTATTCAAAGTATGCATCATCGCTTGTTATACATTTTTCCCATCTTTCGGGCAATTTGTGAATACCACGCAGGTAAAAATCGTCCCCTTTTGCTGCGAACCATTCATCGAGCCATTTTTTCACATCTTCGTACGAACCAAAGCGCTGCTCAGCAAGTGCGAGACCCATCGATGCAACAAGTGGTAATCGGAACAAGCCAAATCTGGTGAGTAAGCCGCATGGGGTAGAACTTCCCAGCTGAGTGCTTCCAACGTGTCGCGAACTGGTTTTGCCGTATGTGATAGAGCATTGTCATGAAGAAACATGACTTTGTGTTGCCTCTTTCGGTATTCTGGCCTTTTTTCAAGCAGCGAACGGTTCAAATCGGTCAATTGTTGTTGGTAACGTTTAGAATTAACCGTTTCCCCAGGTTTTAACAGCTCATAATAGACCACGTCCCTCTGGTCCCACCAAACACAGAGCATCGTCTTTCTGCCAAAGCGATTTGGTCTTGCGGTCGATGCGGATGGTGCGCCTGGGTCTACCCATGATTTTTTGCGTTTGGGATTCCCAGATTAAATCCACTTTTCATCCCCTGTAACTATACGATGCTTTTGTACCGAGCGAGCAAAATGTCATACGTGTTTTTGCGCTTTTCTATTTGCCTGTCGGTCAACTCATGTGGTACCCATCTACCGGTCTTCTGAATCTTTCCCATCTCTCGTAGCCGATTGGAAACAGCTTGTTGACTAACGCCCAATTGCTCGGCGAGTTGTTTTTGTGTTTGCGAATCATCTTCTTCCAACAATGCTTGCAATTCCACATCTTCGTATTTTTTTTGGCGGTTTTTCACGTTCCTTGTCTGCAACATCGAAATCACCACTTTTGAAACGCCGAAACCATCGTTCACACGTATCTTGCGATGGAGCATGTTCACCATAAGCTTCTCGAAGTAATCGGTATGATTGACCAGCAGTTTTCTTCAAATGAAAACAAAAAATTAATGCTGTCCGCGAATGCTCTTTGTTCGGTATAAATTTCGACATATTGAACACAACAACACAACACTATGCACACGCTTTTCCAATTTATTACTCGTGCGCATCTGACATTTGTTGATGACACAACAAAATGGCGCAGTGTCAAATATTTATAGCACAAACTGCATTGGTGCAGCATCTGTTGTCTGAAATCCGCATTTCATACTTGTGCACCTGGTATATGCTTCTTAAATATGTTTTGCTCTAGGGATTGTATGGGGATTGCCTCTTAATTAATCTAGGAAAGCCGATGAGTTCCGAAATGGAGCCAAACATAGCATTTCCTAATTTGATGATTCATTATCTCCAGTCTCTCGTACTTTTAATGCAAGGGCAAAAATTACTAACAGTCTTCGTTCGATAAGCCGCTATATATTTTAGCGGATTATTTATAATAACGGATGTATAAACAATTTTATAGGCTTCATGAGCCGAAAGTGGAAGTGTTGTTTTAGGACTGTTTAATTGACACTGATAAGTTGAAATTGCAAATACTAGAACTGATAGCTAAATCTCGTAGTTTTTTTGCCCGCTATGCCCAAAACATTAAGGGAACATTACACTTTCTCAGATCGGAAAAATCGATTTTTTAGAAGGTATCCTATTGGAAAGTATTATATTTCAATAATATTCTCTGAAAATTTCAAAGGAAAATTTCAAATTCTTTCGAAGTTATAGACGATTATGGCGCTAAGTGTAATCGACCGCGCAGCGTGCCAACTTACCTTTCGGCCGTTTACAAACGTTTTGCTGTACCTACGTCGAACCTCTGCTGTTACTTTTATGATTCTAAGAAAGATAAAAGTAGGTAAAAGGAGAGCTTACTATAATGGGTATAATATCTTTTCAGTTTGTGACAAAACTGTAGCTCCAAAGCAAACGGTACGCTGGCCTGCTCAGTTCGAAAATATCGCTCGCAGGGCTAACATCACTCAGTAAACTTGTATTGTGCAACATGAATGAAAAATACGGAAATTTAGTTCGAAGCAAGTGTGCAGACGACGTCAAAGACAATTTTATGGTAATCGATTTTCAGGTAAAAGTAATTCTAATTTTGTCAGTAAAAACTTCTTATTGGAGTCCAAGTACTAATCCGACGAGTTTTTGTATAGTGCAGAATCCAGAGGTCAGAATCGCAGTAGGAAGGAATTTTGTATGCAGCAGGCATAGCTGATTGAACGTAAGAAGATTTTATATGAGAAAATTCGTTGTCGTGTCAAAACTTTAAATGCGTTTTTCTCAAGACAACGTTTTTTGTAATGTAAACCATTTAACCGATCGGTCTGAAATTTTAAAATGTTCTTCTACACAATAATATCCCCAAACTAGAATAAAAAAGACTGGTTAATTTTTTTCTCAATTTTTAATGTTTTTTTTTTACGAAAGAAAAATTTTTGAGACTACCAACTTTGGAGGTCCACTATTTTGTGAATTTTTGCTCAAACAAAATAATCGTAGTGTATACTGGAGCCATAGATATACTTTTTCTAAGGATATGTTTAGTGTTCCGTACGGAACATTTATAAGATCACTTCGGTGTCATTTTCTGACCGAACGATGCAAGATGAGAAGGAGAATATTAATTATTTATAATTGTTTTCAGGCAGACTGGCTTGTTTACATTACGTAGATTTAACTATACTTAAGTTACTGTTATTGATTTGTCCCGAAACCATTAATTTATAGCTATTATGACAGATATGACCATAGCTTATAAAAACTGTTTATGTAACCCTAATGAGATTTAGGTAACATAGATATTTTGGTACGCACTATGAAATATAGTTTCGAAAGCCGAAGTGGTCGGCCAGCTTTCTTAGATGTCTGAATGCAATTGTTAATAAAAGTTATTGTTGTCGAAATTGCCCAAAAGTGTTAAATTAATTTTTTTTTTTTTAAATAAAAGCTAACATATATATATATATATATATATATATATATATATATATATATATATATATATATATATATATATATATAGGGTTCTTTTTTACGAAAGAAAAGTTTTTGAGACTACCAACTTTGGAGGTCCACCATTTTGTGAATTTTTGCTCAAACAAAATAATCGTAGTGTATACTGGAGCCATAGACATAGTTTTTCTAAGGATATTTTTAGTGTTCCGTACGAAACACTTATAAGATCACTTCGATGTCTGTCTGTCTGTCACACTCGATTTTCTCCAAAACTATTTGACATAGAAGGTTCAAATTTGGAATGGAATTGATGGCCACATCAGAGCCGTGTAGTTTTAAAAATTAAATTTTGTCCTAAGGGGTTAGTTTTGAGGAGTGGAATTGGCAGTAAAAAAAAAAAAAAAAAATTTTACTAGGTCATCGAGTGTGGTGTTAAATGAAAGCTTGTAAAAACACGAGTAAAAAATATATATATAATGTAATACTTGCGCACAGTTTTCTTTGTATTATTTTTAAAAAATCGCGAAAAATCGCTGTCCTCCTATCTTATCTCCAAAACTACTGATCAAAAAATTTTGAAAAAATTCTGGAATCTTCTCCACGGGGTATAGATTGAGCGAAAATTATCACGCGTGCATTACCTTTAATAATTTATCTGGTATATATAAAAAAAACAAAAATTTCAAGGTCATTAGTTTTCAGTAAAGATTGGAGACAAACTTTGTTGAAAACTCATTTGGGGTGTGTTTTGTGAAGTCACTGATCATTTTATTACAAAATTTTTTATTTTAAAAAGCAATTAACGTACGAAACACTAATTGCGCAAGTTCAACTTGCACTTGACCGGTTATTTTTTTTTACGAAAGAAAAATTTTTGAGACTACCAACTTTGGAGGTCCACCATTTTGTGAATTTTTGCTCAAACAAAATAATCGTAGTGTATACTGGGGGGTCATACTTTTTCTAAGGACATTTTTATTTTTCAGACGTTCTAGTGAGCCACAATCGTGCCGGCCAGCAGATCAAAATTTTCAAAATGACTTTCATGAGGCTGTAAAAAATTATTTAATTTTTTTTTCTTGCATTTGAAGATATATGTCAGAAAGATTACGGATTTAAAAAATGTTTTTTATTAATTTATCAGTCCCATAAAATTATTAAAATTTTCGACCGAGAAAGTGTAATGTTCCCTTAAGATAAAAAGTTGCTAACTAGTCAGTTATATTTTCAAAAAATGCAATTATAACTTAAATTTGATTTTTTACTACCATTAATGGACGTATAGCAAATATCTATCTACAAAACAAATTGATAACTTATCATTATTCCCTAATTAAGTAACTATTTAGTTACATAGTTCACTTTATCTGTATGTGTGATGAACACTCGCACTATGCCGGATATGTGAAAATAGAATAAAATAATTATTATGAAATTTGTTCCAATGGCACGAGTGACCTTCACCCGTGATAACAACGTATCAGTGGTGAGCATCATTCATCGAGAAATAAATCGTTAACTTATAAGTGTTACGTATTACATTATTGATTTGAGAGATCGAATAATTATCTTAATAATTTCTTCGAATTCCTAGAAGAAAATACTAATTTACATGACCCAAATCAAAATTATCAGAAAAACATACAATTTATATGGAAGAGATACATAACAATACAGTTATATTATTTGAATAAATATATCCTAACATAAAGTTATAATGTACTTAATCTTTCCAAAGACAAAGGAGTTTACAGCTGTAGAACATGTTAATATATCCCTTGTAAGAACACACTCTATCTTGAAGTCATAATTATAAAGAACTATTAATATAACACATTCATATATATATATATATATATATATATATATATATATATATATATATATATATATATATATATACATATATATATATATATATATATATATATATATATATATATATATATATATATATTATATATATATATATATATATATCTAAAATATATGTAAAATGCAACGTCTCTCTGTCTGTCTGTCTGTCTGTCCGTTAGTGCGCCTATCACTGAAGAACCACTCATCCGATTTACGTACTTTTTTTTTAAAACATATATATGTTCTCTGGCCAGGTTATAGGCTATATTTTATTACGATAGGTAGCATAAGGAATGAGTAGTGATGTAAAATAGTGAATGATGTCGGAAATAAGTTTGCCGCTAGCGCGTGCCTTTGCAATACACACCTAAACCATTAAATATGGAACAATATTATGTAGCAAAGAATATCTGTAATGTATAATCTATAATATATATAAAATGCAATGTCTCTCTGTCTGTCTGTCTGTCCATTAGTGCGTTTATCACGCGGGAATCACTTATCCGATTTACCTGTATTTTTTTTAAATTCACATATATATTCTTTGGCCAGGTTATATAATAATAATAATAATCTATATCTACAATATATAAAATGCAATGTTTGTCTGTCTGTCTGTCTGTCCGTTAATGCGCTTATCCCTCGAGAACCACTTATCCTATTGACGTGATTTTTTAAATTCATACATATGTTCTCTGACCAGGTTATAAGTATATATTTTATTACATCTATAATATATATAAAATGCAACGTATCTCTGTCTGTCTGTCTGTCCGTTAGTGCGCTTATCACTGGAGAACCACTTATCCGATTTTCGTACTTTTTTTTTAAACATACATATGTTCTCCGGCCAGGTTATAGGCTATATTTTATTACGGTAGGTAGCATAAGGAATGAGCAGTGACAATAATAGTAAATGAAATCGGACAAAGTTTGCCGCTAGCGCGTTCTCTTGCAATACACAGTCCAAACCATTAAATATGGAACAATATTATGTAGCAGAGAATATCTATAATATATATAAAATGCAATGTCTCTCTTTCCGTCTGTCTGTCCGTCCGTTAGTGTGCTTATCACTGGAGAACCACTTATTCGATTTACGTGCTTTTTTTTAAACATGCGTATGTTCTCTGGCCAGGTTATAGGATATATTTTATTAGGTGACATAAGGAATAAGCAGTGACGATAATAGTGAATCAAGTCAGAGAAAAGTTTGCCGCTAGCGCGTTCTCTTGCAATACACTCCCTAAAGCATTAAATATGGAACAATATCATGTAGCAAAGAATACAATATATATATATATATATATATATAATATATATATATATATATATATATATATAAAATGCAACGTCTCTGTCTGTCTGTCTGTCCGTTAATGCGCTTATCACTCGAGAACCACTTATCCGATTTACGTGTTTTTTTATAAATTTATATCTATAATCTATAATATATATAAAATACAACGTCTCTCTGTCTGTCTGTCCGTTAGTGCACCTATCACTGAAGAACCACTTATCCGATTTACGTACTCTTTTTTTAAAAACATACATATGTTCTCTGGCCAGGTTATAGGCTATATTTTATTACGATAGGTAGCATAAAGAATGAGCAGTGATGTAAAATAGTGAATGATGTCGGAAATAAGTTTGCCGCTAGCGCGTGCCTTTGCAATACACAACCTAAACCATTAAATATGGAACAATATTATTTAGCAAAGAATATCTGTAATATATAATCTATAATATAGATAAAATGCAATGTCTCTCTGTCTGTCTGTCTGTCCATTAGTGCGTTTATCACGCGGGAATCACTTATCCGATTTACCTGTCTTTTTTTAAATTCACACATATATTCTTTGGCCAGGTTATATAATAATAATAATAATAATCTATATCTACAATATATAAAATGCAATGTTTGTCTGTCTGTCTGTCTGTCCGTTAATGCGCTTATCCCTCGAGAACCACTTATCCTATTTACGTGATTTTTTAAATTCATACATATGTTCTCTGACCAGGTTATAAGTATATATTTTATTACATCTATAATATATATAAAATCCAACGTATCTCTGTCTGTCTGTCTATCCGTTAGTGCGCTTATCACTCGGGAACCACTTATCCGATTTACGTGTTTTTATAAATTTATACATATGTTCTATATAATTCGATATAAGCCTAGATAATGGGAGATAAGGTGAGATAATGGGAGATAAGGAGAAATAATGGGAGATAAGTCGAGATAAGCCTCGATAATGGGAGATAAGGTGAGATAATGGGAGATAAGGTGAGATAATGGGAGATAAGTATAAATAATGGGAGATAAGGAGAGATAATGGGAGATAAGCGGAGATAAGTCTAGATAATGGGAGATATGGTGAGATAATGGGAGATATGGTGAGATAATGGGAGATAAGGAGAAATAATGGGAGATAAGGAGAAATAATGGGAGATAAGTCGAGATAAGCCTAGATAATGGGAAATAAGGTGAGATAATGGGAGATAAGGAGAAATAATGGGAGATAAGGAGAAATAATCGGAGATGAGCAGAGATAAGCCTAGATAATGGAAATTATGTAGAGATAATGGGAAATAAGGAGAAATATTGGGAGATAAGGAGAAATAATGGGTGATATTTTATTACGTTGGGTAACATAAGGAATAAGCAGTGACGATAGTAGTGAATCAAGTCCACGCGAGCGGAGCCGCGGACCCGGCTAGTATATATATATATATATATATATATATATATATATATATATATATATATATATATATATATAGTAGAACCCCGGTTATCCGAGGTAACGTGAGGGGCACCCTCCTCGGATAACTGAAAACTTGGATAATCCGGATTTGTTTTTTAATCATTCAAAAAATAAACACCAATACTTTAAACCGATGTATTAACGTTTTTAACATATAAATAGGTACATACATTATAAAACAGTGAAATAGGTATCTATACGCTTCTGTTTCATATTGCATCTTCTTTTTCTCGCTGCAATGTTTTTCCATCTATTAAGAAGAAGTAAATCCTCTGGAGTAGCCTCTGGTTGTTGTTCGATATACCTCAAAGCTTTTTCCAAAGAAGCAAAACCTTCTTGATGAGAGATCTTAGTGGGAGACTGTTCATCCCCTGCCGCTTCGTCATCTGATTTTTTCGGTTTCTTGAAAGACATTCGTTTTTTCCTCAATACTCATTTCTTCTTCTAAATCATCTGCTGTAATCCATTCAACAACATCTTCTCTTGTCACATTTTCGCAACCTTTTCATTTTTGCATTAATTCAAATAAACTTTTTTCTTTTTCTTCTATCTCGCTGTCAAAATTTGAACAGGATATTTCTCCATGGCTTCTCAATTTCAAAGCTAATTCATTTAATGGAGTATCATCTTCACTGTCATTATAGTCCTCAAAATCAATAACTTTTGACCAAGATTTTTGAATAGTGGTAGTAAGCAGTGTGTATTCTAACAGATGTTCAAGATATAAACGCCTATAATTTTTTTTTTAATGTTTTCGAGGATGCCTTGATCCATTCGTTGCATTATGCTGGTTACATTTGGAGGAAAAATATTTACAACAATTTTGCCTACATGAGGTCCTTCTCTTCCAGGGTGAGGGGGGCATTATCCATTAACAAAATTGCTTTAATAGGAAGACGGTTTCGGTTCAAAAATTTAGTCACAGATGACGCGAACTCTTCTTCAAACCAGTTAGTAAATAAGGTCGCATCCAACCATGCGCTCTTCTGACTTTTATAACAGACTGGTAGGGCTTTGGGTGAGGTGTCTTTTAAAGCTCTTGGACGTGCAGACTTGCCGATCACCATCAATGGGATTTCGTGCTTGCCAGATACATTGGAACATACCATTATAGTTAATCTTTCCGTACTTCGTTTGTGTCCAGGAGCTGATTTTTCCTGTCGAGATGCCAATGTTTTTGATGGAAGCATTTTCTAATTCAGACCAGTTTTCGTCACAGTTGTGAATTTAATCACATGTGTATCCATAATCTTCGATTTGCTTTTTAAAGTTCTGCTTCAACTTCTCAATTGATGACACATCAGCAGAAAGTTTTTCACCACATACAGTCAGTTTTCGTACACCGTACCGTTTTTTACAGCGGTCAAGCCATCCAGAACTGGCGGTAAACTGATCTATCTCTGAAAATTGCCTACTTATCGTTATTGCTTTCTGTTGTAAAATTGGACCTGACAGAGGCACACCTTTTGATCTCTGTTAAGCTTCGTTAACCTTTTCATAGTCGCCGTTTTTCATTGATTTTCTTCCTTAAGACGAGGAGGCTTGATTTATACACCACTCTTCTATTTTTGTGCGGTTTCTTTTCCAATCTTCAACTCACCTCACCTACTCCATAATCTCGTGCAACAACTTTAATTGTCTCTCCTGCTTCAATTCTTCTGATGGTTATTAATTTTTCTTTAATAGGAACGACGATTCTTTTAGGCTTGTTTTGCTTCATTATAATACGACAAACAAAAATTCAAACAAAGCAGTTCGTATTAATTACACTTAACTACTAGAACTCCAACCAAATAAATTATGTGGGTATACTCGTACTTCTCCGTAGTAAACGCTATAACACACTGCATTCACGCAAATTTACATGCTGAAAGAGTCCAAAAACATAAATAGGGGAACCCCTCACACAGGCCAGGGGAATTTCCCGAAAGCCCCGACGATTAATGGAAATATTTACATACATATTTTAGAAGCTCGGTTAATACGCAGCATAGACGCGCGTACCTCGGATAATCAGGTTTTTAGATTGGCTCGGTTAATCGAGGTTCTACTGTACATATATATATATATATATATATATATATATATATATATATATATATATATATATATATATATATATATATTGCAATAACCAGAACGTTGAGTAGAATCTACGGACGCAATTGATTGACAAAGAATATGTCTTACCCAACTGTCAAAACCAATAAGGGTCTACAAGGATGCTGCGTGTCACCAAGCTTGTTCAGAATCTACCTCGAATGAGCACTAAAACATTGGAAGAGGAAATGCGTCAAGATGGGAATCTAAATAGGAAACACCGACCTATACACCCCGCACTACGCAGATGATCAGGTGATAGTAGCTCAAGACCACGAAAACATAAACTATATGTTTAGAAAAATGAAAGAAGAATACAAGAAGTGGGATTTGGAAATAAACATGCAAAACACAAAATATATGTGCATTGGAGGGACTGACGAAGAGCTTGAATTGGACGATGGTAGCACAATAGGGGCCTGTGAAGCATATGATTACTTAGGAGTAAAGATGCACCATAGCGGAAAGAGCATCGAAACAATCAAAGATCGTATAAATTAAGGGAGAGCGGCGACAAATATGCTCAACTCAGTCCTCTGGAGTAAAGATATAACAAAAAGAAACAAGAGATACATTTACAATACAATATCAAAAAGTATCATTACATATGGAAGTAAAGTTTGGCAAGTGAATGCAAGCGATGAAAGAAGATTAATCGCCACCGAGATGGATTTCTTAAGAAGAGCAGCAAGGAAATCGAGATTACAAAGAATAACTAATGAAGAAATCCGAGCACAAATGAAGATGCCGAACACTATCCTGGACGAAATCAAATCTAAACAACTTATATGGTACGGGCACGTCCAACGGATGCCAAACGAACGGCTACCCCGGACTATCATGGAATGGACTCCTCCTGAAAAAAGAAAAAGGGGAAGACCTCCAAATATATGGAAGGGCGGAATTGCAAAAGCGATGTCAGAAAGAAACCTAGACGTGGGAAGCTGGGAAGACCGTTAGACGCTATAAAAAAATATATATATTTTTTATATATATATGTTATATATATATATATATATATATATATATATATATATATATATATATATATATATATACATTAGAGTGACCGGATCTCATAGAGGGGGAAAAAAAATGTCGGAATCTTGTTCGTCTGGGCCCCACAAAACGATTCCCTTTTCTAGATATTGAGATAGCCGAAATTTGAGCTCGATTAAACGACGTTAACCCGTGCCGCTCGTCGCTCGAAGTTTGAAAAAATCCAAATTTTTGGCCAAAAAGCCATAACTCCAGAACGGTAAATAATAGAAACACGCTTAATATCTCAAAAGAAAGCTAATGTTGTTCTTCAAAATTTATATTCTATACATAATTGTTGTTATTTTAAGTCAAACCGAGTTACAACAGCCTTTAGCCCCAAAAACGTGACCTGGTACCACTAGGAGCATACTTCGTATATTTTGTTATTAAGTGATAAATTTTGCTTTTTTTTTTTGGTATATTTTTGAGTTTAAAGTAGAAATATAATAAAAAAACAAGTAATAACTGATAAGTCTAATGACATTTTTTATTTTAAAATATAAAATTAGGTATATAATACATACAAAACAGACACAGAAAAGATACAGACGTAGTACCTATAATTTTACATAGTTATCTAATCTATTCTAGAGCTTTTGTTAAAGTAGTTTTTGAAAACGTCAGGATATAATGCTCGGCATTTACTTACAACTTGCAGGACATATTGCTTTTGGTCTTCATCTTTTGTCAGAAGGTCGTTAAAGTCGGTTATTAATTTAACACCACGCTCAGCCATATCATTAACTACTTTTAATGTTTTGACAATTTTCAAATCCTTCTTGGAAGTCATTATTTTGAGGCCAGGTGTTTGGATGTTGTCTTAGGAAATCTGTTTTTATATTAAATTGGTCAAAGAATGTAAACGTTTCTTTGGTAAGTAAACTTATCAATCCTCCATCAACTACCTCTTTTAAGTTTTCTTTCCTAACTTTTGGATTTACAACCCTAGCGTGCTGTGATGGTTCATCTGTGCTACTGAGCAATTTATTAGCCATTAACAACTTTCCACCGTTTGTAATGGTGGGATCAAAAAACGATAATTCCACCAACTTTGCATTCAAATACCACAAATGGTTCGAAAATTTGGTCAGGGCTATTTCTGCAATGTCGTTGTCACATTCTTTATAGTCTAACAGACTATGCAAAATACCTAAATCTTGCCTTGGTGCAAGATGAGCTTTTGGAGCATTGAACCAAGCTTTACAGTAAACTTTAACTAGGAAAACAGAAATGGCACGCACAGAACTTTCTTCTTCTTTAGACATCTTAAATTGACGACGAAAAATGAATATTTTTAAGCAGTAAATAGCCTTTGCCATCCACCTAGCGTGATGAATGGCTCCTGGAGTTCTAAAACCCACAACATTGCCGTCTAGTGATCCAACAAATACGAGAACCAACTGCAATAGCTTCTTGTAGTCATCTCTGGGGTGGCTCTCAGTTAATTTGGTCTCGAATTCAGCAGTAACATTTGCAATTACTTCTGGAGTTAGCTGCTTTTGTATTAGATTGTCACTGATACCTGTGTCGTATTTTCCTTTGTCTATCTTGGGCCACGCAGTGAGGAATCTCTTGAAAATGTCTGGATGAGGTGGTTGATCCCATTTTTGTGCCGAATACGCCGACTTTGTACTCAAGAGGGTCAAGGTTTAGTGCTTCTAGAGTAGCTATTAAAATTCTCGTGGCATTTCTGTCGGATACCTTACATCGATCTAATAAAATGGACAATTTCATGTTTAAAATCTCTTTAAACGCCCCTTGCAAATGAAACTTTCATCCTCTTGCTCTCAGATGGTCCTGGATCTTCTGCAGCTTCTTCAGGGATGTCCATTTCCTCCAAGCTCTCAAGTTCCTGGTAGATGCTGTCCTCTTCACTGTCTTCTTCTCCTTCTTCGAACTTGTCTTCATCATCCGTCTCTAAGAAGCAACAAAGGAAAGAGAAAAAAAGACTATAAAAACTTGTCGTTTTAGCAGAATAGTAATAATACATAGGTACTAAATTACCTACTTCTAATTATCAAAAGGTATTATTTAAAAAATATAAACTAAATCATAAAGATGCCAAATCATGCTTTCATGTACAATTTTCTTTGAATTATAATGAAACTATTTACTGATTTGTTTATCTATTTTTTTAGAATACTAATAATAAAAAAAAGACTCATCAATATCAAAAGTTGCTTCTTGGATTTGTCGGTTCATTTTTGCAAGTTCCTTTTGCACCTTGATTTCTTCAGCTCAAGACAACTTGAGATCCACTCCAGTCATGGAACCTGGGCGGCTCTTCTGTCTCTGTTTCACGAGAAACGCCTTATCTTCTTCCGATTTCATCAGAGCCAAGGCATCTTGTTGAGCAATATCAAAGAGATCATCCAACTTTTCAACAAACTGTTTAAATTTGTTCTTGGCCGTTTTCGATGTTTTCTTCCGGTCTTTTTGAAGAGTTCTCCCACTCGGCGTGAAGTTTTTCCAGCTTAGTAATTGCATCTTGCTCATGTTTAGTCGGGATTCGAGCTTTCTCCCAAAAAATGAACACTTCTCGTATTGTAAGTTTTGCTGATTCTCTTACAGTTAATTTCACAGTACGTAAATTATAAAATAAAGCACACAAAACTTGACGATTTGAGGGTAGTTTACAACCGGTGATCTGGTGAATGGGATAGCCCACAAACAATATTTTATCCTTGGTCCGGCTTTGTACACCTGATGTGGATGCCATTTCAGAGGCCAATAGGTAAATAACAGTTAACTTGGAAAATGAAACAAAATATATTGCAAACTTTAATTTCAATAAAATGTTTTCAAATGTCTTTTAAAATAATACTATAATAGTTATAAAAACAATAACACACACACTTGGAAAATTAAAAAAAAAAAAAACGTTAAAATATCTTCACTAGATAATTGTTAGATCTAATCAGCTCAAAGACACTTTAGAAACTAAACTGAATAAATAAAAGGTCGGTTGTACGCTGAAGTAAAATCACCATCCCTAAAATAGAAATTAGATTCACCCTCCTTTTTACCTGTCAAACAGGTCTTTCTTTGGTAAACTAGTCAGGTAATCCCCATATAATAAAAGATTAAATTTGAACAAAAGGCTCTTTACGTTTGAAAATTGAGTTCCAAAATACTTTTTAACAAAAAAATGTTAATTCCGAGACACTTATGTAAAAACCCATAAAATTCTTAGAATACTCCCAAACTGGCTCCTACTGGTACCAGGTCACGTTTTTGGGGCTAATGGCTGTTGTAACTCGGTTTGACTTAAAATAACAACAATTATGTATAGAATATAAATTTTTAAGAACAACATTAGCTTTCTTTTGAGATATTAAGCGTGTTTCTATTATTTACCGTTCTGGAGTTATGGCTCCATATGTCAGCTTTTTGGCCAAAAATTTGGATTTTTTCAAACTTTGAGCGATGAGCGGCACGGGTTAACGTCGTTTAATCGAGCTCAAATTTCGGCTATCTCAATATCTGGAAAGGGGAAATCGTTTTGTGGGGTCCAGACGAGCAAAATTCCGACATCGATTTTTTGCGGTCACCCTAATAGATATACATACATACATACATATATATATATATATATATATATATATATATATATATATATATATATATATATATATGTATGTATATATATAGGGTGTTATGAAATTCACAGCATATATTGAAATGGATGATTCGTGGGGCCATGTAGAAGCACATTTAATATTTTTTTCAAATACGAAAATTTTCGAAAAATTAAAAAAATGGGCAAAACTTTTTACCAAATATTTATAAAATCAGCCCTGAAAGACCGACCTCGGCCTTGGTAAGGCGCGAGAGCAAATATATTATTTTCCGTTAACATTTGTTTTCAAGTAGGGAGAGGCAAAATTGACCCTCACTTTAAAAAAAATCGCAGATAAAAATAAATTCTCGTCTACAAAAATATTTAACGGTGATGAAATTGGATTTCCCACCATTCAGAAAAAAAATGCAAAAAAGTTTTAGGATTAAATATTCAAAAGAATGAAACAAAATCTTCAATTGGGGAATGACATACCTTCTGAGAGTGTTGTCACCATTCCATGCACTGGCTATATTAACTTAAACTTATTTGTAAAATGGATGAAACATTTTATAAGCGTAGTAAAAACAACCCCTGAAAATAAAATGTTACTTCTGCTTGATGGATATACAACGGATTCGAAGAACCTGAAAGCGTTGAACAAAACAAAGGCTAATGTTACAACCGCCTGGCTTTACTACTCGCCGGTTTCAGCGACTCGACTTTTTTTTTCTTCTTAAGCCTATGAGCCCTTATTATAATCAAGTAACAGAACAATGATTGAGGACAAATCCAGGTCGTCAAGTAATACAATATCAGGTTGCAAGTTTATTTGCAGAATCTTCCCAAAGAGCTGCTATCATTGGCATTATTGTGAACGGATTTCAAGCGGTTGGAATTTGGCACATGGACAAAAACGTCTTTCCCGAACCTTTGTTTAAAGCAGCTGAAAATATAAATGCTCTCTATCTCAAACAAACCCAAGTACGTGAAAGCACATCTATCTTTTAAGACGCTTCTATTATTATCAACATTGAAAAGCCAGATTATGTCCATTACTACAAAAAATACTCTACAAAAAACTGTTGATATTACACCAAGTCGTTACAAAAATATGTTGAAAAAATCAATAAATCGTATAATATACACGAGCCTCCCCCAGCAGAAGCCGAAAGTAAACTCTTCGGCGATTTAAAGTAAACATGTTTTGTCGACGTCTGATAAAAAAAATTCTTTCAAGTCTATCTATAATATATATAAAATGCAACGTCTCTCTGTCCGTTAGTGCGCCTATCACTGAAGAACCACTTATCCGATTTACGTACTTTTTTTTTAAAACTTATATATGTTCTCTGGCCAGGTTATAGGCTATATTTTATAACGATAGGTAGCATAAGGAATGAGCAGTGACGTAAAATAGTGAATAATGTCGGAAATAAGTTTGCCGCTAGCGTGTGCCTTTGCAATACACAGCCTAAACCATTAAATATGCAACAATATTATGTAGCAAAGAATATCTGTAATGTATAATCTATAATATAAAATGCAATGTCTCTCTGTCTGTCTGTCTGTCCATTAATGCGTTTATCACGCGAGAACCACTTATCCGATTTACCTGTCTTTTTTTTAAATTCATACATATATTCTTTGGCCAGGTTATATAATAATAATAATAATAATAATAATCTATATCTATAATATATATAAAATGCAATGTTTGTCTGTCTGTCTGTCTGTCCGTTAATGCACTTATCCCTCGAGAACCACTTATCCGATTTACGTGATTTTTTAAATTCATACATATGTTCTCTGACCAGGTTATAGATATATATTTTATTACATCTATAATATATAAAATGCAACGTATCTCTGTCTGTCTGTCTGTCCGTTAGTGCGCTTATCACTGGAGAACCACTTATCCGATTTTCGTACTTTTTTTTTTAAAATATACATATGTTCTCCGGCCAGGTTATACGCTATATTTTATTACGATAGGTAGCATCAGGAACGAGCAGTGACAATAATAGTAAATGAAGTCGGACAAAGTTTGCCGCTAGCGCGTTCTCTTGCAATACACAGTCCAAACCATTAAATATGGAACAATATTATGTAGCAGAGAATATCTATAATATATATAAAATGCAATGTCTCTCTGTCCGTCTGTGTGTCTGTCTGTCCGTCCATTAGTGTGCTTATCCCTGGAGAACCACTTATCCGATTTACGTGCTTTTTTTTTAAACATACCTATGTTCTCTGGCCAGGTTATAGGATATATTTTATTGGGTGACATAAGGAATAAGCAGTGACGATAATAGTGAATCAAGTCGGAGAAAAGTTTGCCGCTAGCGCGTTCTCTTGCAATACACTCCCCTAAAGCATTAAATATGGAACAATATCATGTAGCAAAGAATACAATATACATAAAATGCAACGTCTCTCTGTTTGTCTGTCTGTCCGTTAGTGCGCTTATCACTCGAGAACCACTTATCCGATTTACGTGTTTTTATAAATTTATACATATATTCTATATAATTCGATATAAGCCTAGATAATGGGAGATAAGGTGAGATAATGGGAGATAAGGAGAAATAATGGGAGATAAGTCGAGATAAGCCTCGATAATGGGAGATAAGGTGAGATAATGGGAGATAAGTATAAATAATGGGAGATAAGGAGAGATAATGGGAGATAAGCAGAGATAAGTCTAGATAATGGGAATTATGGTGAGATAATGGGAGATAAGGAGAAATAATGGGAGATAAGGAGAAATAATGGGAGATAAGGAGAAATAATGGGAGATAAGTCGAGATAAGCCTAGATAATGGGAAATAAGGTGAGATAATGGGAGATAAGGAGAAATAATGGGAGATAAAGAGAAATAATGGGAGATGAACAGAGATAATCCTAGATAATGAAAATTATGTAGAGATAATGGGAAATAAGGAGAAATATTGGGAGATAAGGAGAAATAATGGGAGATATTTTATTACGTTGGGTAACATAAGGAATAAGCAGTGACGATAGTAGTGAATCAAGTCCACGCGAGCGGAGCCGCGGGCCGGGTTAGTAATAAATAAAGGAGAACAATCCATCTCAACGTTTATTTTATTATCTTTTTTAGAAGGAAGCAAATAAAATTTTGGTGAATTACCTGTTAAATTTTTTTTCTTATTATAATATTGTATAATAATTTTTTGTACAGTAATAGGTAATTATTTTAAAATATAATAATTTTTATATTTTATTTTTTTATTAAATTGATTTAAGGTCGGTTTTTTTCTTTATTATTGAGATCCGCTACTTTTTATTCAACAGCTGTAGAGGCAAAATAGAACAGAATTTCAAATAGGTTTTTCACTGAACTTTTTCCAGATAAATACCTAAATGGTAAACGAGTTTTTGATGTACCTTAAATCGGTACCTTATTGGTTGGTTATATTTTCGTAAAATTCACTTAGGTAATTTTATTTAACTTCAATTGTGCTGCGTGCAATGTACATACATACGAAATAAATAAATAAATGTACCTTGAATGTGAAACGGATCTCCATATAAAATATCCTGTGAGTCTATCCGTCTGAATAGTATTTAAAATAGGGATGAAACCTATAGTTTTTGAGCGAAATTGTTTTAAGGAAAAAGGATGAAAGGGGTGCGTATTGATATGTTCCATGATTTTATTTCTATTATGAAAATTTACTTTCTCTTTACTTAATAAAGTCTTGATTCGGTACTTATTTTAGCAGCACATGTTTATAACGAAAGTACTGGGTAAATTACCTCACCGATTTTTTAGTGTTCCGTACGGAACACTTATAAAGATCATTTCGGTGTCTGTCCGTCTGTCTGTCCGTCTGTCACATCCGATTTTCTCCGAAACAATTTGTCATAGAAAGTTGAAATTTGGTAATAATATAGGAATTGATGGCCCTATCAGAGCCATGTAGTTTTGAAAGTTAAATTTTAACTTAAGGGGTTAGTTTTGGGGGGTGAAATCGGAAGTGAAAAAAAAATTTTTTACTAGGTAATCGAGTATGGTGTCAAATGAAAGCTTGTGAAAACACGAGTAAAAAATATATATATAATGTAATACTTGCGCGCACTTTTCTTTGTATTATTTTAAAAATATCGCGAAAAATCGCTGTCCACCCGCCTTATCTCGAAAAGTACTTATCAAAAAATTTTGAAAAAATTCTGGAATATTCTCCACGGGGTGTAGATTGAACGAAAATTATCACGAGTGCATCAGATTTCAGTACATACTAGAAACAAACTTTGTTGAAAACTCATTTGGGGTGTATTTTGTGAAGTCACTGATCATTTTATACCTCTAACAAAATTTTTTATTTAAAAAGCAATCAACGTACGGAACACTAATTGCGCAAGTTCAACTTGCACTTGACCGGTTATTTGTTATTACGAAAGTATGTTATGCAAAGCGCCGAAGGTCAGTCGAAAATATAAGGCTGAATAAGTACAGACATTCTCCCTGTTCTTTCCCTTAAGTCACAGTAATTGGAGGCAAACAAGTAAAACAAAAATATTCATATAAATTCATTGGACCCGCAACTAAAATTAAAAAATAATTTCTTTTGTATCTAGAGCACGAATTACTACTTTGGTGGTCGAAATTTCGTGCACAAGTTGGAAGCAACATTTTTTTTACAATCGTTGTGTATTATTAAAAAAATTAACATAATTTATTTCACAATGGAGGTATATTTTATTTTAAAACAGAACTATTTATAATGGTAAATATGAAAAGAGTAAAACTTGATTACTTCGTATAATATATATATATATATATATATATATATATATATATATATATATATATATATATATATATATATATATATATATATATACTCGTATATATATATATATATATATATATATATATATATATATACACACAGTGGCGTGTAAAAGTTTCCGGCCAGTGACATTTCGTACTCTAATTTATTAAAAAAAAGACTAATGATTTTTAATCATTATGAGATGTGAGTATGAGATTTAGGAAACAAAATAATATAGTAAAAGAATATTATTTTTGTTTGTGAATATATTTATTATTATTATCCTTATATTTATATGCGCAAAAGTTTCCGGCCACTTTGTACTACGAGAAAAATTATTAGTCCATATGCTCTATAATAGACTTAAAATTATATTTTTATGTTAATATTTTGTAGCCATACCCTTTGCAGCGATAACAGCCGCACAACGATGTGGCAGTGACTCAATTAATCGATTAATACAAGCAGGAGAAATTTTATCCCATTCTTCCTTCAATGATTTGAATAATGCGGCTTTATTTGAATATGTATGCTTTCGAACTTGACGATCTAGCGTTTCTCACAAGTGTTCTATTGGGTTCAAGTCCGGTGATTGAGATGGCCAGCTTAAAACTCTCACATTTGAAGCAGACAACCACTGTTTTAACAACTTGGATGTATGTTTGGGGTCATTATCCTGCTGAAATATCCAATTCTGTGGCAATGTTTCTTCAGCATATGATAACAAATTGTTTTCTAAAATGTCATTGTAAATATCAGCGTTCATATTTCCGTTGATCTCGATCAATGGACCGACTGCTTGTCCAGAGAAAATTCCCCAAACCATCACACTTCCTCCACCGTATTTTACAGTAGAAATTTGGTACCGAACATCAGTTCTCGTACCAATAGGACGTCGTACATATTGTCTACCATCGCTTCCAAAAAGATTATATTTAGATTCGTCTGAAAAAGCTACTTTTTTCCAATCTTTGACTGTCCAATTTAGGTGTACATTGGCAAATTGTAATCGGGCTTTCTTATTCTTTTTACTGATTAATGCTTTTTTAATACGTATACGGCCAAAAAGTCCCACATCATGTAGTCTTCGTGTCACAGTACTACGACTAATATTAGCTAGGTTTTCATCCTTTAGCTCGCGTGCAGTTTCGACAGCAGTTTTCTTGACATCCGCAGTTGATTTGCGTTTAATGATACGATCTACTTTTTTAGACGTTTTCCTTGGTCTTCCACTACGCGGACGATCTTTTAAACCATATCCACAACGGTATTTTACAATAATATCGTTCACGGTTGATTTACCTATCGATAATAATGAAGCAATCTCTTCCTTTTGAAAATTTTATTACTCTCTCATGAATTTGGATTTGCATATGCCGAGCCATGTTTATGCTCCCACCACCTTTTATCAACTAAATGTGAACATTCAACGCGTTATTATTTATAAATACGTCTTTGAAGGTCCTACTGCGTTAATGTATATTATGTGGCCGGAAGCTTTTGCACATATAAATATAAGAATAATAATAATAAATATATTCACAAACATAAATAATATTCTTGTACTATATTATTTTGTTTCCTATATCTCAAACTCACATCTCATAATGATTAAAAACATTAGTCTTTTTTTTTAATAAATTAGAGTACGAAAAGTCACTGGCCGGAAACTTTTGCACGCCACTACATATATATATATATATATATATATATATATATATATATATATATATATATATATATATACACATATATATATATATATATATATATATATATATATATTATATATATATTTTATATATATATATATATATATATATATATATATATATATATATATATATATATTTTATATATATATAATATATATATATATATATATATATATATATATATATATATATATATATATATATATATATATATATACATATATATATATATATATATATATATATATATATATATATATATATATATATATATATATTATATATATATATATATATATATATATATATATATATTATATATATATATATTTATATATATATATATATATATATATATATATATATATATATATATATGTATATATATATATATATATATATATATATATAGGGTGGAATGGAAATCACTGCACATATTGGAACTGTCACCGGCTTGCAGCAAGACCAATTGCAGAAAATTCACATTCAACAGCGGATCTCAATAATAAAGTAAAAAATCGACCCCAAAGAAATGATGATACGAATGAAATGAAGATATTGGTTTTGCTCCGCCACTGTTGAACAAGACAACTAAACAATATGGTCAATTGTTAATAAGAACGTTACACTTACAGTGTTGGTAAGATTTAACCCAGCGCAGGCACATTGTACGAACAGCAACAATGCGCCTGAGCTAGTTAGTACCTAAAAAAAGTTGATAAAATTGTTGAGTCAAATATATAGCTCATATTAATTTAGATAATGTTTGCAAACTTATTTTCGCACTAGGAAGCAAAATATTTCGCGCTTAATGCCATGGCAACGTTAAAAAAATAACGTCAATGAAAAAATGCCACTTTAGACATTGACATACATGCGCAAAGACTGTTAATTTTATACGGTTATAGGAAAAATATACGGAGATATATGTATGTTGTAATAGTAGTTTTCATTAACTGCTTGGCAATCGTTACTTAAACACAGTAATATTAATCACATAAGAAACATTTGTTTTTGTATATACATGTATATAATGTACCAAGTGTACAAGTATGAAATGCGGATTTTTTTTTTCTAATGATAAAAAGTGCTTTGTTCAAAGTATGCTTCATAGCTTGTTATATATTTTGGCCATCTTTCGGGCAATTTGTGAATACCACGCCAGTAAAAATCTTCCCTTTTGATGCGAACCATTCATCGAGTCATTTTTTCACATCTTCGTACGAACCAAAGCGCTGCTCAGCAAGTGCGTGACCGATCGATGCAAACAAGTGATAATCGGACGGAGCCAAGTCTGGTGAGTAAGCCGCGTGGGGTAGAACTTCCAGCTGAGCACTGCCAACGTGTCGCGAACTGGTTCTGTCGTATGTATCATTGGAGCATTGTCATGAAGAAAAATGACTTTGTGTTGCTTCTTTCGGTATTCTGGCCTTTTGTCAAGCAGCGAACGGTTCAAATCGGTCTATTGTTGTTGGTAACGTTTAGTATTAACTGTTTCTTCAGGTTTTAACAGCTCATAAAAGACTACGCCACTCTGGTCTCACCAAACACGGAGCATCGTCTTTCTGCCAAAGCGATTCGGTCTTGCGGTCGATGTGGATGGTGCGCCTGGGTCTACCCATGATTTTTTGCGCTTGGGATTCTCAAAATAAATCCACTTTTGTTCCGAGCGAGCAAAATGTCATACGTGTTTTTGCGCTTTTCCATTTGCCTGTCGTTCAACTCATGTGGTACCCATCTACCGATCTTCTGAATCTTTTCCATCTCTCGTAGCCGCTTGGAAACAACTTGTTGACTAACGCTCAATTGCTCGGCGAGTTGTTTTTGTGTTTGCGAATCATCTTCGTTCAACAATGCTTGCAATTTCACATCTTCGTATTTCGGTATTGGCGGTTTTCCACGTTCCTTGTCTGCAACATCGAAGTCACCACTTCTGAAACGCCGAAACCATCGTTCACACGTATCTTGCGATGGAGCATGTTCACCATAAGCTTTTCGAAGTAATCGGTATGATTCAACAGCAGTTTTCTGCTGTCCGCGAATGCTCTTTGTTCGGTATAAATTTCGACATATTGAACACAACCCAATACTATGCACACACTTTTCCATTTTATCACTCATGCGCGTCTGACACTTGTTGATGACACAACAAAATGGCGCAGTGTCTAATCTTTATAGCACAAACTGCATTTGTGCACCATCTGTTGTCTGAAATCCGCATTTCATACTTGTACACCGGGTATATATAGTGCTAAACATTTGGTTAGTTATGTATATCAAATTCAAAACATTAAATAGACACATGTACTGTTTAAATAGAGAAAGAAGGAAATCACGAGTGTTTGAATCACTGTAATCGGTAATCATATATTTTGTTTATTATCTTTTTTAGATACTTTACTAACATTATAATTATAAATATTACGCTTATTTAATGTATTTAACCATAAAAATGGAATAATTATTTCTGGATTAACATACGAGGGCTTACTGATACGTTTCTAGCACAGTAGAGAAAGAACAGGCGAATCTCAAAAATAAAAACTGTTTATTTTACGTAATTTCTTTTCAACTCTGTTAATTTAGCGCAGTGATTATAAAGTAACTTCAGACCTTTCAAAAAAAATCTTTGTCTCTATTTGCAAACAATTTTTCAACGACATTCTTTAGTGTTTCATCTGAATGAACGTTATATCCTTTTAAATGTTTTCTCAGTTTTGGGAATAAATAATGGGGTGAAAAGTACCGAGGTTTTCCAAGAGATGGCAGGATAAACAAAAAACAAGATTTTCAGCTAGTGTCAACTCTTAGCAGATTCGTGTAAAATTTTCATGATATTTTGTCCATTAGCCTGCGAGTTACAGGTGTTTGAGTGACGCTACTCTTGATTTTTGTAAAACGGCGGAACAAAAATAATTTCGTGTGTTGATTAAACATTGCTTCTTGGTGGGAAAAAATACAGCCAGAACCTAAGAATAGCTGGAGAAGTGTTATGACTAAGGACACCCAAATATGCAAAGCGCATATATTGCATATTTTGCATATTATATGCATTTTTCTAAATATTTGCATAAATGCTTTAAAAAATAGCGTATATGTGCATATTTGAAGGAATTTATAATAATGTAGGTCTTTGGCAGGCATTTTCATTCATTTTTTGGAATAAGGGTCAATGTTTAGGCCGCCGCCGCCGCGCCGGTGGTTTTCCCCAAATATTATTAATTTATTAGATTTCATTTTTGGTTGTGCTTTTAAGTGGTTACGTCGATTTGTGCTTTTTATCTTGTGAGTCGTATTTTATTACAGTGAAATGCCCAAAGCCAGTAGTGTGTCAGTGTGGATCAAACCATACAAAGAACTAAGAATAGATACGGGAAAAATCTACTGTTCTGCATGTGTTAAAATTGTAAGTATAATTTTTGAATACTTATTGAATATACAGGGTATTTCATTTTCGTTTAATATTTAAACGTAACGAAATTTTTGTCAGGATTTTGCCGTTGATGCTATTTTCAATGTTATTTAAGTTTTTTTTTACTGCATATTTACAACATGTATGTGCATATTTTGAGAAAATTATTTGCATATTTATGCGCATATTTTAAAGTTTTTCACTTGCATATTTGGGTTTCCTTAGTTATGACACATCTGCTCCGTCGAAAGCAACTATATGTCGATGGCTTAGTGAACTTAAATGTGGTCGTACGAGCACCGATGATCCAATGGTGACATCCAAATGAGGCAGTTACTTCATATTGTTCTGATTCAACGCAAAGTGAAAGTGAGGGAGATAGCTGACATAGTGAAAATATCAACAGAACGCGTGAGATATATTTTGTATGAATACAGTGGTGTCCCAGTATTCCGTGTACATAGAGTTACTGTGGATTTCTGGGATGAAAATATGATGATTTAATCCACCTTATAGTCCGAAAATTCGTAATTTTTGAGATACAAGGTGTCAAAGTTATACTTTTATTTTAGTTTTTCTTAAATAGCTTTCTTAATAATTGCACTATTTGTACAAGATTCGGTGCTAAGAGGTTTTTTTGAGATGAGAAATCGAAATCAGCTTACAGTTTTGTTGTAAATTGTAAAGGGCGCCACTTGTTGCACTGTATATACTTTTAAATTGTCATAACTTTTTTATATGCCACGCTGTATGGTATCTTTAATTAAATATTCGTATTCTCCGCCTTCTCCGGTTTAAAAAATCTGTCTTGGTAAATGCTGCAACAGTTTCTGAGATAGTGGGACATTTCATTTTTTAATTCCATTGTCAAATTCTTGTAGTTACTTGGCAACGCTCAAAAATCATTCTGGCAATGATGTAAGATATCATATGTTCTATGACTTAACTGGTTTGTAGTAATACTGACAGAAAGTAATTTTTGGCAGATATCAAACAAGTTCTACGAGTATTAACGAGAATTAATCCCTTCTCAAGCTCAACAGTGTTTTAAATCTAGATTATTATGGCGTACACTTTTGGTGAGCAAACTAATATGATTTTAGTGTTTGGTTTTTGTAACGACAATAGTCGCAAAAGTGCTCGCGTATATCACGAAAGATTTCCGCATCGTCGGACTCTTAACCATCAGACTTTTGCCAATATTGAGAGAGGCGACTTGGAGAAATTGGACAATTTAAGCCGATCAAGAATAATGCTGGGCAGCCTTCACAAGTTAAACCACCCGGTGCTGAAGGGGAAATCCTTGAAATTGTACACGATAATCCTGGAATCAGTACTCGTTTAATTGAACGTCAAACGGGAATATCAAAAAGTACAACTAACCGGATCGTTAGACAACAAATTATTTACCTTTTTCATATTTAGTCTGTCCAGGAACTCTTACCTCCAGATCTTGGATCCGTTTGCATTTTTCAAAAATTATTCGAGCACGCATAGCGACTCTTCCGGCTCTTCACACTAAAATCCTGTTTACAGATGAAGTACGCTTCCCTCGACGTGGTATAACAAATATGCATGTTTACGCTGAAGAAAACCCACATACTGTGCAACAAAGACAGTTTCAACGCGAATTCAGTATTAATATTTGGATGGGATTTGTTGCGAACTATTTGATCGGGCAGTTTAGCTTACCAGATTGACTTGATGGTGACATTTACTTGAATTTCATCCGTGAAACTGTTCCTGAATTATTGGAAAACTTATCCATTAATTTACATTGCGACATGTTTTTCATGCACGATGGTGTGCCACCCGATTTTGTGTGTAATGTGAGAATTTTTTTGAACCAAAGTTATCCAGATAAATGGATCGGAAAAGGTGAAGATGTTCTTATTCACTGGCCACCTCGTTTCCCACACTTAAATCCATGCGATTTTTTCCTTTGGGGTCCATTAAAATCGAAAGTTTATCAAGTTCAAATCGACAATATTGAGCAATTGGGGAATAGGATTCAAAATGCTGTTAATGCTTTATGAGATGAAGACATTTTAAGAAGAGTACATTTAAATTTCCTGAGACGTATTAATTTATGCATTAACGAAAGTGGCGGACCTATTGAACATTTATTGTGAAATCAATACCTTCTCAGTTGAGCGATTAAACTTTTTTCGAACTTATCAATTTGTGGGTAATCTTTTATGCCCTTAGCCAGTTGGTTTTTTACATTCTTACTGTTGTTGGCCCGTTGGTCTTTAAATTTATTCTTGTTGTTTAGCCTGTTTGCCTTTAAGCATGCTCCAAATTTCGAAGACTATACTTCTGGACCTGTCCTAAGCCTGGAAGAAGTGTGATGAAACGCATTTGCGAATTTGAAAATGGAATTAAAAAATGGAAGCAAATATCCCATTATTTCAGAAACTGTTGCTCGGAGCAATATTTACCAAGAGAGCTTTTTAGACGGAAAAAAAATACGAATATTTAATTAAAGATATCATACAGGGTGATATAAAAAGTTATGACAATTTAAAAGTATACACAGTGCAATAAGTGGCGCCCCCTACAATTTACAACAAAACTGTGAGCTGATTTAGATTTCTCAACCCAGAAAACCCGTTAACACCGAATCTTGTATAAATAGTACAATTTTTAAGAAAGCTACTTAAGAAAAACTAAAATAAAAGTATAACTCCTACACCCTGTATCTTAAAAATTACGAATTTTTGGACTAAGATAAGTTGGGTCAAATGGTCATATTTTCATCCCAGAGAGCCACAGTAACTCTATGTACACGTAATACTGGGACACCCTGTATTTACTTACATATGAAAAAGCTATGCCCGATCGGTGCCACGCTCTTTCAGAGTTGATCAAAAGCAGCAACGTATCGAAGATTCAGAACGCTGTTTGGCACTATTTCGACGTAATCCAAAGGAATTTTCGCAATCACAACCTTGGCAGGCAGTCCGCAGAGTGGCTCGAACTGCATGGAAGGCCACAAAAGCCTCCAAAAACATCATTTGGAAGGGGTTTTGGCAGGTATTTTTGGGATGCGCGTGGGATAATATTGATCGACTATTTTGAGAAGCCGTTTGAATGACGAAATCAACAAAAAAAGACCGCATTTAACGGAGAAAAAAGCGTTGTTTCACTAAGATAATGCACCAGCTCACAACTCAGTAAAATCAACAGTGAAATTGGACTAATTCGGCTATGAATTGCTTCGTTATCTGCCATATTTACCAGATCTGACACTCAGCCATCATTAGCTCTTTCCAGATTTGAAAAGGTGACTTTAGGAAAAGAGATCTGGCTCAAATGAAAAAAATCGAATGAGAAATTGAGGCTTATTTTACAGAGTTCGACACGTCGTACTATATGAAAGGTATCCCAATGTTTGAAGAATGCTAGTGTAACATTCATTTTTTCCTAGATTTTAAAGACCATATAATGTTACTGATTTTTCACTTTATAATGTACTTCTTTTCATTTTTGTATCGAGCGGTATATTAATCAGAATTTCCTAGCCGCTCGTTATATAGTGTGCTGTGCGGGTTTGCGACCGAATCTATCGATACGCCGGGATTGGTCAAATGTTTGTATCCGGAGTTTTGGTTCCGGCGTCGCCATATTACAGACAGAGTGCCCACGGCTTATTTAAGGGTCCGGAGGACGCGAATCTTGGCTTAGTAACATCGAGCCGCAGCCAGGCTTAGTACCATCAAGCCGCAGAGAGGCTGAATACCATCAAGCCGCAGCCAGGCTAATTTCCACCGAGCCGCAGTAGAGGCTTACAACAATATCTACGAGAGCCAAGTTAAGCACGAGTTTTTTTATCATAAAGCCGTAGTGGGCATTGTGTGTTTTCTAAATGGAGTAGCTAAAGTAGGCTCTTCTCAAAAGTGTGAAATCGGTTTTGTGTTACATTGAAGGCCTAGAAGCCCGTAGGAAAACCGTAAGTTACCAGAACATACATCAATAAATATATTCCCCGCAAATAAGTGTTTTAACAGCAATTTGAACTGAAAAATCGCGAAGTGAAAATCACGACTCTTCGATTTCGGGTGTAGTCAAGATTTAGAAGAAAAATCTCTGATTTAGGGACTCTAATTTATAAAAACTACTTTTAGGCTAGAATTTTTTTGTATTCCTTAAAACTGCAAAGGTTGGAACTTTTATTTTAAATCATGAATAAATTTTCTTTTTAGTTGATTAAAGCTAGTGTCTCACTGAATACCTATTTTTCTTTTCAGGATAAGAAAAGTTGTACTAGAATAATTCTTTTTAGTAATAACCGTAAAACACTTCAGTATTTTTTCATTTTTTTAACTGAAGTTAGATCCTTTCTATTTTAAAATGAATGGTGCCCAAAATTTGTACAACTGAAGCTTTTTAAAAATAGAAAATAATTCCAAAAAGACGTATAACAATTATCTCTTACCCATATTTCTCTACCAAGGAAAACTGAGCTAGTGTTTGTTTAATTTCTTTAGTTCTTTTAAAATCATTATTCACTCAATTCATTCTCAGAAATTAAAAAGAGGTTGCAAGAAAATTGCGCCCAAGCGTGGGAAAAACAATTTTCACAGGGTACAATCTGACGCCTCAAAAAACGGGCAAGTAAAAGTCTTACACTAGAATAAGTATATCGCTCTTGAAGGAAACTATGTTGAAAAATAAAATTGATTTTTGGTAAAAAACTTTGTTTTTCTTCAAAAATCCTGAGACTTTTTACTTTATGAAGAAAAAAATTGGCTATAAAAGCATAATTTATATTTTTTATTTTATTTGGTCTGCAATCTGTTACTGTCTGCCGGGCTAAAATTAATTAACATGTAGTAATCATACAAATAAAACCCACAATAAATAATTTAAATGTTAGTAGTCATTATAGAAAAACAATAAAAAATCCTGAAATTCAAGTTCTCGAAAAGTAACTGTTCGAGGGAATACTTTAAATCAATCAAAGCTAATTTTAAGCAACTGCAAAGCATTTGTTTTTGTTATTAACTATAAATTTTGAAATAACTTGTTGCAGTTCAAACATCAATTTTCGTTAAGGGAATGAGACCATAAATCGCCTCGGTGTAGGAACAATAAGATAAACTAATTGAAATATTCTTATTAGTATTCTGTACTAATAAGATCACTTCTCCGAAACTATTTGATATAGGAAGTTGAAATTTGGCACTAATATAGAAATTGATGACCTCTTCAGAGCCGTATAGTTTTGAAAGTTCGACTTAAGGGGTTAGTTTTGGGGGGTGAAATGGGAAGTGAAAAAAAACCAGGTCATCGAGTGGGGTGTGAAATGAAAGGTTGTAAGAACACGAATACAAAAATAATATATATATATATATATATATATATATATATATATATATATATATATATATATATATATATACATTACAAAGAAAAAAATGAATACTGGGAACGAAAATGTGCACATATTTACACGTATATTGGAGGAGCACAATCGACAGAAGTGTGGCAAACCATCAAAAATATGAAAACGGAAAAATTTATTACGAAATATTACTAACTGAAAACAGACAAGAATTTAAGAATTTCTTAGTATAGAGGACAATGAATCGGAAGACACAGAGGGAAAGGACTGGGACGAAATAACCATGGAGGAAGTACAAGCAAATCTAAAAACGATGAAGAATGGAAGAGCGGCCGGACCACGTAATATGTCTGCAGAAATGATTAAAAATGGAGGTATAACCATGTGGAGAACAATAATTAGCTTAATTAATAATTGTATATCACAAGGAAGAACACCTACCGAATGGAAAAAAAGTTACATTTCATCAATCTATAAGAAAGGAAACAGAAAAGACCGTAATAATTATAGAGGTATATGCGTTACAAGCACTATGAACAGACTGTACGGCAAAATATTGCAGAATAGAATAAGAGAAACAATTAAAGGAAAGATATCCGAAAACCAAAGCGGATTTACTCCGGGCCGGTAGTGTATAGACAACTTGTTAACTTTACAACAATTGATAGAAAAGAAGTTCCAAAAAGATGACGAAATACATGTGACCTTTATAGATCTTAAAAAGGCATACGATAGTGTACCGAGAAATAAACTTTGGCATGTCTTGAGAAGAGTAGGGATGAAGAAGGGATGATAACAACAATAAAAGAGTTATATAATGAAAATATACGATATGTGAAACAAGGACGATATCTCTCGGAAGCTATCCACATTACAAAAGGTCTAAGACAAGGATGTTGCCTTTCACCAATCTTATTTAATATACTTGCAGAAAACGCTCTAAAGAAATGGAACCGCACTTGCCAAAGCATGGGCATCCCCATTAGTGATAAACACCTATTATCGTTAAACTTTGCAGACGACCAAGTAATAATAACACAAGATGCATTCGATATGGAATATGTATTGAAGAGATTATACACAGACTACAAGGAATGGGGACTAGAGGTGAGCCTTGAAAAGACGAAGTATATGGTTATGAACTCGGAAATAGAATTTGATGTCTTAATTAACAACGATACACATGTCAAACAAGTCAAGGAATTTAAATATCTAGGAGTACTGATTGACAACAAAAATGGTAAAAAGGAAATACAGAATAAAATATAAAAAGCCAGGAGGATCATAGGAGCACTTAACTCAATATGGTGGGATCAAAACATAACTACACAAAACAAAAAGAGAATCGGTTTTAAATTATGGTAGTGAACTGTGGGTAATGAAAGAAGAGGATAAAAGAAAAATAAACGACGATAGAGATGGATTACCTGCGAAGAAGCGCCGGAGTGTCCAAATTCCAACACATAACAAACCAAGAAATATGCAATAGAACAGCAGTAACAGAAATAATTATACAAGAATAGAAAATAGAAGATTAAAATGGTTTGGATACCTACTCAGAATGAACGATACAAGATGGCCCAAAATGCTCTGGACATGGAAACCACCGGGAAGAAATAAATAAGGACGACCACGTAGATCCTGGAATGAAGATATGAGACAAGCCATGAGGTCACGAGAAATGGATGAAGAGATGGCGGAGGATAGAGAGGTTTGAAGAAGGCGAATGGAAACACAACACTTAGTTGTATAATTGTTATATATTACTTGTGTATATATACAGTTAAACCCAAATATATATATAATATATATATATATATATATATATATATATATATATATATATATATATATATATATATATGTATGTATGTATGTATGTATATATATATATATATATATATATATATATATAGTTTGGCGCATAAGTACCGTTATGATTTAATAAGTGAATAAATTTTTTTGTTAACGTCTTTTTTTTATTTTTTTTTTCAGAATTAACTTTGAAAATCTTGGGAAATTTATGATGGAAAGACTCAGCACAGAACAAAGAACCAAAGTTATTTAATTTTATTATGAAAGTCAGCATTCGATTATTCAGACACAAAGATCTTTCATGTTCGAAATGCACCTAGCGCTCCAACAATTTACCGATTGGTTCAGCGTTTTCGGCAACAAGGGGCTGTCTGTGATCTTCCGCGTGCTGGAAGACCTCGTGCAGTTCGAAATGATGTGAACATTGCTCGGGTGCAAGCAAGTATTTAGGAAAACCCCGAAACTTCTACCAGGCGACGTTCTCAGCAGTTGGTAATGTCTAGGCGGTCTTTGCAAAGAATTTTACATAATTTACACCTTTTCCCATATAAGATTTAATTGGTTAATGAGTTAAAAAACCAAATGATGCACAAAGATGCATTCAATATAGTCGCCGTTTGCAAGAATTGTGCCTAGAAAACAACAGTTTATTCACAAACTTATAATGAGCGATGAGGCCCATTTCCACCTCAATGGTCACGTGAATAAACAAAATTGCAGAATATAGGGCACCCAAAATCCAAGAATAATTGTTGAACATCAAATGCACCCACTTAAATGCACAGTATATGGTGTGGAATAACTTCAGAATAGATCATTGGACCATATTTTTTCGAAAACGTCGAACAAGTTGCGGTTAATGTGAATGGCATTCAATACCGGGCAATGATTGAAAATTTTTTAAGGCTCGAGGTAGAGAACAATCCAGAATTGTGGTTCCAACAAGATGGAGCCACAGCTCACACAGCTCGTCCAACTATGGCTCTCCTGCGCGAAATTTTTGCCGATCGAATAATATCGCGTTTTTTCTGATTTTAACTGGCCACCGCGTTCGCCCGATTTAACGGCTTCCGATTTTTTTCTTTGGGGTTACCTAAAGAGTAAGGTATATGCCAATAAGCCAAGAACCATCCAACAGCTTAAGGCGAATATCCGAGAAGAAGTGAGGGCGCTGGGACCTGAAATTCTAAGAAAAGTTATGGGAAATGCTCTCGAAAGAGCACGTCAGGTCGAAGCAAACAGTGGGCACCATTTGAAAGATATTATCTTCAAAATATAATGTGAACATATTTCCAAACTATATTCTAAATTTTAATAAACGCCAAAGTTGAATAAAATCAGAAAGAAAAAAAGTTATTCATTAAATAAATCATAGCGTTAGTTATGCTCCACCCGATATATATATATATATATATATATATATATATATATATATACATATATATATATATATATATATATTATATATATATATATTATATATATATTATATATATATATATATATATATATATATATATATATATATATATATATATATATATATAATATATATATATATATATATATATATATATATATATATATATATATATATATATATATATATATATATATATATATATATATATATATATATATATATATATATATATATATATATATATATATATATATATATATATATATATATATATATATATATATATATATATATATATATATATATATATATATATAATATATATATATATATATATATATATATATATATATATATATATATATATATATATATATATATATATATATATATATATAATGTAATACTTGCGCACAGTTTCCTCTGTATTATTTTTTAAAAATTGCATAAAATCGCTGTCCCTCTTTTTATCTCAAAAAGTACTAATCAAAAAATTTTGAAAAAACTCTAGAATATTCTTTATAGACTGTAGACTGAACGAAAATTATCATGAGTGCATAACCTTTCATAGTTTATTGGGATATAAAAAAAAAATCAAGGTCATCAGTTTCAGTAGAGATCGGAAAAAAAAACTTTGTTGTTAATTCATTCGCGGTATGTTTTGTGAAATTATTGATCATTTTATACTTCCGTAACAACACCTGGGCGCTGCAAAAAGGATGTATGTATATTTAAAAAAAATATGTCTTATAGATTATTAGGTGAATAATACAAAAGAGTGACGATTATAAATTTTCATTTTATTTTAAATTACAGGAATCTTTTTTTAAAATATGTTTCAAATTGGGTTAAACGGACCACTGATGAAAACTACGGCACTTCCTTGTCTGCAGGATAACTTTCTTTTTTCAAAAATAAAAAATTTACGGTGTTTCAAACTTTAGTATGCAATTTTCGACCAAAAAATTTATGTTTAATTATTTATTAAATATTGTCTATTGGAAAATTTTAAAAATCTCTTGTTATTTTGTACAAAATGTAATTATTAAGTTTTAAAAAAGTTAAAAAAAATATTAAAAATTGACTGAGTAATATTGCAGACAGTGCATTGAGACAGGTAGCGGTCCCAATCCGACGCCAGATCACATTTAATACTATAACTTTGTAATGGAATGAGATTTTCTTAATTTTATTTTTTTGAATAAGTTTTAGAAGTACAGAATAAACATCTGTAAAAAAAATCGAATTTTGAAAATTCCAGGTGTATGTAACGTACGGAACACTAATTGTGCAAGTCCGACTTGCATTTAGTCGGTAATATATATATATATATATATATATATATATATATATATATATATATATATATATATATATATATATATATACATATATATATATATATATATATATATATATATATATATATATATATATATATATATATATATACATATATATATATATATATATATATATATATATATATATATATATATATATATATATATATATATATAAATAAAGAAAGTAGTATATATATATATATATATATATACATATATATATATATATATATATATATATATATATATATATATATATATATATATATATATATATATAAAGGGTGTTTTTTATAGAGGTATAAAACTTTACTGCCTCACCTATGTATGTAATAACTGTTGGCAACACTTTTTTAACTGGCGGCCATTTTGTCAGCTGTCAAGTGATTTATGTTTAGTTTGGTTTGGCATTTCAACATGAATAGACTGACGCCTGAACAACGCTTCCAAATTGTGCAAATTTATTTTGAAAATCATGGTTCTGTTCGAAATACGTATCGCGCACTACGTCCATTTTACGGTCAACATAATCGTCCATCAGAGCAATTAATTCGATTAACTATGGAACGTTTTCGCACCACGTTTACTCTAAATGATAATACGCATCCACAGAGACGTCGTACAGTGCGTACAGAAGATGTCATTGCTGCTGTAGAGCGTAGCGTAGAGGAAGACCCGAATCAGTCTATCCGCCATCGTGCACAGGAATTGGATATGTGTCCATCCACTTTATGGAAGATTTTGCGGAAAGATCTTGGTTTGCGTGCTTACAAAATCCAACTCGTGCAACAATTGAAGCCATACGATCACCTAGAAAGGCGTAGATTCGGTGAATGGGCCCAAAACAAGATTGCCGTTGATCCCGATTTTCATAAGCGAATTTTGTTTAGCGATGAAGCTCACTTTTGTTTGAATGGATACGTCAATAAACAAAACTGCCGTATTTGGAGTGATGATAATCCTCAAGTGTATGTTGAGACACCGTTACATCCAGAAAAACTGACTGTTTGGTGTGCTTTATGGGCTGGTGGAATCATTGGTCCGTACTTCTTTAAAAAAGATGCTGGTCAGAACGTTACAGTCAATGGTGACCGCTATAGAGCCATGATTACTGACTTTTTCGTTTATCAATTGAACAACCATGATGTGCAGGAGCTGTGGTTTCAACAAGACGGCGCAACATGTCACACAGCTCGTGCCACAATTGATTTATTGAAGGAAACGTTTGGTAACGGCATAGTTTCACGTTTCGGACCCGTGAATTGGCCTCCAGGATCGTGCGATTTAACGCCGCTTGACTATTTTCTGTGGGGATATGTGAAGTCGCTAGTCTACGCCGATAAGCCCGAAACGATTGACCACTTGGAGGACAACATTCGCCGCGTTATTGCCGATATACGGCCACAAATGTTGGAAAAAGTCATCGAAAATTGGACCTCCAGATTAGACTACGTCCGAGTCAGCCGTGGCGGTCATATGCCAGAAGTCATATTTAAATTATAATGCCAGAAGATTATCTTTCGAATAAAGTAAATTTCATGTCAATTTAAAAAATTCATCTTTGTTTTATTCCATTTCAAAGTTCTATACCTCTATAAAAAACACCCTTTATATATATACATATATATATATATATATATATATATATATATATATATATATATATATATATATATATATACTTAAATATGAAATTAGTTGGGAAACTCGGCAAAGGGCGCAACAAAGTGTTCACATCGTGTTCATTTAGCCAATATTTCGGTCCTAGGTTGGGACCTTCATCAGGGCGCGAACTAAAAAGAGAACGAAGCGACAATTGAAATAGTAGGGGCAAATAAACAAAAGTATAAGTTGTTTTAATTTTAATATGATGTAGAAAAAAATATATATATATATATATATATATAGTAATAAAAGTGAAAAGATCACTTACATGAGAGGTGTGATATAAATATAACAAAAATGACCATAACACCAATTACATAGATGCGATTAACAATTAAGTAAATCTTACACCAAACACTAACATATTAATTCAGTAAAAAGGCATTTACAAAACGGATGCCATTAAAAAAATTTTACTGCGTTAATATGTTAGTGTTTGCTGTAAGATTTACTTAATTGTTAGTCGCATTTACGTAATTGGTGCATGCAGTGAATATATATATATATATATATATATATATATATATATATATATATATATATTACATATATATATATATATATATATATATATATATATATATATATATATATATATATATATATATATATAAACACATGGGCTGAAAAGTCCCGGGCCTAACAAAGAAAACACGGTTTTTTTTTCAAAATTAGCTTTATTCATCAACGTAATCTCCATCAAGAGCAACGCAATCATTCCAGCGCCGCTCTAAACATTTCAATACCACTTTTGTAGAACGATTTATCTTTTGCCTCAAAATAGGCCTCAGTTTCAGCGATAACCTCTTCATTCGTGCGAAATTTCTTACCGGCGAGCATTTTTTTCAGGTCTGCGAACAGCCAGTAGTCGCTGGGAGCCAAATCTGGCGAATACGGTGGATGTGGGAGCAATTCGAAGTTCAATTCATGTAGTTTTGCCATTGTTTTGATTGACTTGTGACACGGTGCGTTGTCTTGATGAAACAAAATTTTTTTCTTTGCCATATGCGGTCGTTTCTTTGCAATTTCGGCCTTCAAACGCTCCAATAACGCTATATAATATTCACTGTTGATGGTATTTCCTTTCTCAAGATAGTCAATGAATATTACACCATGCACATCCCAAAATACCGAGGCCATAACCTTTCCAGCCGATTGTTGTGCTTTCGGGCGCTTTGGACGAGGTTCACCAGTTGCTGTCCACTCAGATGACGATCGTTTTGATTCTGGAGTGAAGTGATGGATCCATGTTTCATCCATTGTCACATATCGACGCAAAAATTCTGGTTTGTTACGTTTAAACATGGCCAAACACTGCTCAGAATCATCAACACGTTCTTGTTTTTGATCAACAGTGAGCAAACGCGGCACCCACTTTGAACAGAGCTTTCTCATAGTCCCATGCAATATAAAGCCAACACGTTCTTTTGATATCTTTACGATGTCAGCTAACTCACGCAACTTCACTTTTCGATCATTCAAAACGATTTTATGGATTTTTTTGATGTTTTCTGGTGTTACCGCCTCATTTGGACGTCCACTGCGTTCTGCATCATCGGTGTCTCTACGACCACGTTTGAAGTCAGCAAACCAACGTTTTATTGTTGTTTCTGATGGAGCGGAGTCCCCATAACACTTTTCAAGCCATTGCTTCGCTTGAACGGTATTTTTTCCCATCAAGAAGCAGTGTAAAATTAAAACACGAAATTGTTTTTGATCCATTGTTTTGAAAATAACAAAAGTAGCGTCACTCTTAGCACAATAACTCACAAACTAATGAATAGAAAATCATGAAATTTTAACAGCTGTCTTTTGAAGGTTAGTATTAACTGAAAAAAAGGTGACTGCAATAAAACTAGCGCCATCTATGTGTTAGGCCCGGGACTTTTCAGCCCATGTGTTATATATATTTATTGGTCATTTTGAAAAAATAATTGAACAATTTTTATTATCTGGTAGAGAATCGCGAGACCTTTATTAAAAAAAATCACTTTTGTTAACCATTTTTTTTTTCAAAATAACAATTGTTATTTGATTAACAAACAAATGTAAAAAACGGTTAAAATGACTCCAAAAAAAAATTTTTTAATGGCATTGGAAAGCTGGCATCGAGACCTAAATTTTGAAAAAATCTATTTTGGACCAAATGGCTTAAAATGGTGGGCAATTCAAATTTTAAATAATAAATTCAATTGTGCCTACTGGGTTTAATATTTTTGTACCAAAATTTCAGAGTATTTTTGCTATAACAAAAGGCATATTCTCTGGAAGTTTCAAGCCGATGGGTTCACTTAGTTGACTTGTACAATAAAATGAAAAAAAGTAAAGTTTTTTTTTATCAATTTTGTAGGTTATGTACGCATTTGAGCAACTTAAAACCAATGAGAATTTGTTAAAAATTTCATTACGAAGAGTTTAGTTTTTTTTTTGTCTTAATCCGACTTATATAACCGGAGTTATTCATATTTTAATAATTTAAAACTTCAGTTGTTTATAAACAAAAGAGCACATGTTTTTCGAGGTCCAAAACTCAAGACAAACTCCTGGTGATACCTCAGAGAGGATAAAATCATAATATTTTTGGACCTAAACTATGTCTATCTCATCATTATTTGACCTTTTTTTACAGGACTATTACGACAGAGTAGAAACAAGCGATCCAGGAGTGGATGCAATGGGTGTACCGGGATCCTCCATTTTTAGAGACTGTACTGTGAACGAATTATGTTTATTGAATATATGAAAATAGGGTCCACAATTATTGGAGATGTTTACAAATACTTCATCGTACAAGGATTCTTTCAGCCACTTCTTACTCCGAATGAGACTCGTTTATGTCAACTAATCGTTATGTAAATGAACACCACTGCCCTTTGTTTCTTAATTTGATAGAGTTCAATCAACTACTTTATTTCTACAAAAAAATTAATTATCATAATAGTTTTTTTATTATGATAATTTAGCCTTTAATTGAAAATCACCTCGAAAATTCCATAAAATCTCGAAAGATTTACAACCGCGCGCGGCGGCAATACTATATTCTTCGAATTAAAAAATAATAAAAACAAAAGCAGAGCCTAATTAGTGGAGCAATAAAGTTAATAAGACGCTTCTGCTTGATCCAGTTATAAGAGCAAAGAAAAAACATCATTGGAATGTTTCGGACGTGGACAGTGTTGTCAAATTATTAAGTAATAAGGACGTTATTTCTAACGGCTAGTTGCACTGAGTCAGATTACCGAAAAAGCTTAAGAAGATCAACATCTTCTAAAGAATCTGGAGTCATAAAACGTATTTTATTGAAGCTAGACACCAAAAAAGTTTCTGGTGATGATGGAATACCTACCACAGTGCTCAAAAAATGCACGAGCGAACTAAGATCAGTTTTCTGTAGACTTCTTAGCCTATCCTATAGAAGACGAATATTTCTTTTTGCTGGAAATGCGCCGACACCCAAAAAAGGCAAGAAGACCTTGCCAAACAGCTACCGACCAGTCGCACTGTTTTCAATAATATCAAAGTTATGGACAGGGCTATCAATCAGCATCTTCTAAAACATCTAGAAGGATCCAATATTATTAGCGATTATCAATATGGCTTTCGTAAGCAAAGATCAACAGGAGATCTTCTAATGTAACTTAACATATGTTTGGCACAACGCAATTTAACAGTTTGTAGAATCCCGAGCGGTTTCACTTGATATATCCAAGGCATTCGACCGTGTTTGGCATGAGGGAAGCTACGCTCTTATGGTATGTCTAAAAAATTTTGTTTATGGCCTTCGACGGATTTCTTACCAATACCTTCACTATCAGCGCCGCTGTATTCTAAGGCTCCATACTGTTTCCTGCTCTCTTTCTTATTTACATTAACGATTCTTTGAGATTAACAGCGAAATTGGTAGCTCAAGTGCTGTAGCTACCCCCACCTAGCGTTACAAACAGGCTGTAAGAAATGCCCTTCTCCACAAAAACAGCAAAAAGCCATATACGAACCGCCTGGGAGAGACAACAAACAATCATCCAGTCAGTGTTAGAAGTATGGGAGTTGCAATTACCAACAAATTTGCAGAAAAATCCATCTACAATGATGATATCCTTCACCAATGTTGTAGTTTGAATAGAAGTACCTATAACATGTTGCAAAACAAGAACAAGTTCACATCACCAGAATCAAGGAAATAACGAAGAAAATAAAGTAGTAAGAGTGTTCGAACTAACTCCATAGTTAGAAAATACCATAGAAACCACATAATTGAGCATTATGAGTATAGTGGGGATATACTTGATATTGCTTATGGCTCTTAAGTGTCCTTACAGATTATTTCTAACAAATTGCAATTGATGAAATTCTTTTAGACATCTTTATTATTACAAAGGTCTCTTTCTTCTTGACATTAACGATCTGTTGGAAACAAAAAAATTTAAACTTTTCCTTTACAAACGCCAGTACACTTTCCTTTAACTTTATATTGGAAGAAATCTTAAAACTTCATAAAAGACTAACTGGAAATCTTTTTTCTTCAAAAGACAGTAAGCAGAAACCAACAATAATGAATTAATAAGTATCGATGAAAATGGTCCCATTGGTCGCAAATAGACACTTATCATATAAATTCACTGTATTCTATATCCCTTGTAGTCTGGGTGCATTTAAAATCGCTTGGTGTTGACCAAAATGACCGACTCCAGGCGAAATGCGGAGATGTGTCACATTCTACGCAAGCCGGGAAATCCTAAACATTTTTTTTCTCGGATATGTCATAGCAGTATATTTGTATGTTAATCCCATAAATAAAATAAGTTTAAATATTTTTATTATTTTGGTCGTTATTAGAAATATTAAACAAACAAGTTATGAAATATATCTTTTCTGAGATACTTATTAAGAATATATTTTTTATTATATTTTTGTGGTTTTATTTACGAAGAATTTTGAAGCTCAAGCAAAATTAAGAAAACATTAGCCTAATTTAATTAAATTAAACACGAGGAGCTCTTAAATTATGTAATCGTACCTACCAGCAATTATTTTTAATGTGATGCTTTTTTTCTGCCATTGAGTAGTAAATTATGGTCGAAATTTTTAATAAAAAGTAAATTTTTGTTCAGAAAAAAAGCTCAAGAAACTGAAACAAAATCCGTCAAAAAATTGACAAAAGAAAAAATAGTTAATAAAAATGCCGTTCAAAAATACATATTTTTACGTTAGAAATAAGAATAATCTTTGTTTTTGGCAATCTAAGAATTAAATAGCCGGTCAAGTGCAAGTTGAACTTGCACAATTAGTGTTCCGTGCGTTGATTGCCTTTAAAATAAATAAAATTTGATACAGTGGTATAAAATGATCAGTGACTTTACAAAACACACCCCAAAGGAGTTTTTTAACAAAGTTTGTTTCCAATCTTTACTGAAAATTAATGAAATTTGAAATTTTTGTTTTTTTTATATACAAAATAAATTGTTAAAGGTAATACACTTGTGATAATTTTCGTTCAATCCACACAGTGGAGAGCATTCCCGAATTTTTTCAAAATTTTTTGATAAGTACTTTTCGAGATAAGGCCCGGGACAGCGATTTTTCGCGAATTTTTAAAAATAATACAAAGAAAACTGCGCGCAAGTATAATATTATATATATATTTTTTATTCGTGTTTTCACAAGCTTTCATTTGACACCACACTCGATGACCTAGTAAAAAAAATTTTTTTTTACTTCCGATTTCACCCCCCAAAAACTAACCCCTTAAGTCAAAATTTAACTTTCAAAACTACACGGCTTTGACGAGGCCATCAATTCCTATATTATTACCAAATTTCAACTTTCTATGAAAAATAGTTTCGGAGAAAATCGGGTGTGACAGACAGACAGACACCGAAGTCATCTTATAAGTGTTCCGTACGGAACACTAAAAAGTGGTCAAGTGGAAGTTGGACTTGCGCAATAAGTGTTTCCGTACGTTGAATGCTTTTAAAATAAAAATTTTTGTTACGCAGGTATAAAATGGTCCATGACTTCTCAAAAAAGACAGCTCAAATGAGTTTTCAACAAAATTTTTTTCCAATCTTTACTGAAACCTGATAACTATGAATTTTTTGTTTTTTTTTATATACCGGATAAATTATTAACGGTAATGCATTCGTGATAATTTTCGTTCAATCTACACTCTGTGGAAAGTGTTCCAAAATTTTTTTATCAGTATTTTTCGAGATAAGGGGGGACAGCGATTTTTTACGAAGAAAAGTGTGCGCAAGTATTACATTACAAGGCTGGTTTGAAAAGTCCGTGCAAAAATAAAAACTACTTATGTGTTTGGGGTAAACCTTTTTTATTTTTCGACATAGTCTCCTTTTAGGCTTATACACTTCGTCCAACGATGTTCTAGTTTGTTGATCCCTTCCGAATAATAGGATTTGTCCAAGTCTGCAAAATATCCATTAGTGTCTGCAATCACCTCCTCGTTTGAATAAAATCTTTGTCCCGCCAGCCATTTCTTCAAATTGGGGAACAAATAGTAGTCCGAGGGAGCCAAGTCTGGAGAATAGGGGGATGTGAAACGAGTTGGAATCCTATTTCCATTAATTTTGCGACGACAACTGCTGAGGTGTGTGCTGATGCGTTGTCGTGATGGAAAAGGACTTTCTTGTGGGCCAATCGCGGGCGTTTTTCTTGCAGCTCGGTTTTCAAACGGTCCAATAACGATGAATAATATTCACCTGTAATAGTTTTACCCTTTTCCAGATAGTCGATGAGGATTATCCCTTGCGAATCCCAAAAGACAGTCGCCATAACCTTTCCGGCCGAAGGAACGGTCTTCGCCTTTTTTGGTGCAGATTCCCCCTTGGTAACCCATTGTTTAGATTGTTGTTTGGTCTCAGGAGTATAGTAATGTATCCATGTTTCATCCACAGTGACGAAACGACGCTTAAAGTCCTCCGGATTCTTCTGGAACAGCTGCAAACCATCCTTGCAACACTTCACACGATTCCGTTTTTGGTCAAACGTGAGCAATCGCAGCACCCATCTTGCGGATAGCTTTCTCATGTCCAAATGTTTATGCAAAATATTATGTATCCATTCCGTCGAGATGCCCACAGCACTAGCAATCTCACGTACCTTAACTCTTCTGTCATCCATCACCATATCATGGATTTGATCAATGATTTCTGGAGTCGTAACCTCCACAGGCCGTCCAGAACGTTCAGCGCCCATATGGCCAGTCCGAAAATTTTGAAACCACTTATAAACTGTTCTAATCGAAGGTGCAGAGTCAGCATAATGTTTATCAAGCTTCTCTTTAGTCTCCTGAGGCGTTTCGCCTTTCATAAAGTAATGTTTAATCACCACACGAAATTCTTTTTCGTCCATTTCTTGAAAATCACTCGACTTCCTTGATTCACACGAATGCCAAACACAAAGAAATAGACCAATATGGCTGAAACTTGGTGTGCGTTCATTCAAGAGATGCTACTAACTAAACATGACCTCGATATGCGCCGGTGGTGCCATCTCTCGGACTTTGCACGGACTTTTCAAACCAGCCTCGTACATATATTTTGAACTCGTGTTTTTACAAGCTTTCATTTGTCAAAATTTAACTTTCAATACTACATGGCTCTGACGAGGCCATCAATAATCCTATATTAATGCCAAATTTCAACTTTCCATGTCAAATAGTTTCGGAGAAATTCGGGTGTGGCAGACAGATAGACGAACACCGAAGTGATCTTATAAGTGTTCCGTGCCAAACATTAAAAGCCGGCTAAATGCAGGTCGGACTTGCGCTATTAGTGTTCCGTACGGTTTTTTGTTACGCAGGTATAACATATAGGCTGAAAAGTATTTGGTCTGACACACAGATGTCGCCCTTTTCAAAAAATCCATATGATTTTTAGGAAGTACCAACCTTCAAATGATACGTTTCAAAATTTCATGACATTTCGACGATTAGTTTACAAGTTACGGTGGTTCTTGTGACGCTAATTTTGATATTTTGAAAACAATGAAAAAAACCGACTTTCTTGTGTTGATTAAACACTGTTTTTGGATGGGAAAAAATACCGTTCAAGCAAAGCAATGCCTTGATAAGTGTTACGGGGTCTCTGCTCCTGGATAATCACTCATCATTTACTGGTATGTTTAATTTAAACGCGGTCTTACAGATACAAATGATGCTGAACGCTCTGAACGCCCAAATAAGGTGATTACACCGGAAAATATTTAAAAACTCCACAATACTGTTTTGGATGACCGTAAAGTGAAATTGCGTGAGATAACTGACACCCTGAAGATATCAAGAGAACGTGTTGGTCATATTTTGCATGAATATTTGGGCATGAGACAGTTCTGTTCGAAATGGGTACCGCGTTTTACTCCCAGTAGACCAAAAACAATAACGTGTTTGATGATTCTGAGCGTTGTTTGGACCTGTTTAAGAGCAATAAAAAGGATTTTTTCCTACGATATGTGACAATGAATGAAATATGGATCCACCACTACACATCGGAATCAAAACGGCACACATTGGGGCGACGGCGTAAAAAATTGGATATTGGAAGAAAAAATTAAAGATGTATTTTTCGAATATTGACGATTTTTTCCTTTAATATATATCATAAACCATACATAAATATGTTTATAACTAATTTATTCCTTCTGCCTTCCTTAAAATTATCCATTGAAGTGTGACATTTTCGTCAATGTTGGAATTTCTGTAATTCGAGAAATTACATTCTAAATTCTCTGTGGACAACATAACTACGAATATGAGTTAAACGCTTACTAGAACTTGTTTATTAGGTTTCAAACAACAAATTAATCTTAGTGTAACGTCATTAGAGTGCTACAATATATTAATAAACATTTGACATATTCGACACAAAAAATTATTCTTACTTCAATATTCAAAGATATATAAAGTTTTTGGAATGAGGTAGAATGAGATGGCGCTTTCACCATCTGATAGGGCAAAGTTTCTAGGTTCCGGAGATATCCTATTTTTATCCCCCTTCGTCCCTCTTTGGTAAAAAAATGGACATTAAAGTTCCCCCGACTTGATCTAACGTTCTCCACTCAGCCTTTCTCTCGGGCAATACTCCAATGAAATGAAAAAATGACGATATACTCCTCATTTCTTATGAAGTATACACTTCTAAAAAAAGGGCAATTAAACTCTTGTTGCCTCTTTTCGGCAACGCGGCTTGACTACTTTGAAATTTCGATCTCAATGCGAGTGTTTGCTTACATCGCGCTCCATAGTGAGATAAATGCGACATTTTTCGGTCATTTGCTCATAACTTCGACATTTGTCAATAAAATGACTTCAATTTAATATACATAATGTACGATTTATATATTTTCAGAAATATGAAATCAAAATCATACAATTTATTATCACGAGCACGATAAAGCGTAAAGATAATTCATGTAAAGATAATTATTCACAGAATCAAAACTATTCAGCAGATTATAAACGATGCATCGGCAAAAGGCATTTTAAAGCTAAATGTTGATACTTACGCGTAGTATTAACGAAATTTATGAGAAAAATATTTGTGCCTATGTTATGTCATGAAAATCCTTGAAACCGTCATTTTTTGCAAATTTCCGTCATTTTTTCTCAAAATTACGACGCGGTAGCCAAATTTGGACAACGAATTCGTGTTCAGCAGGCAAAAATACATTGAAAATGACTATTCGCACTCATGTAATCGAAAAATTTTTCAATTTGTTGTCTAGTATTTTGAAATAATCAGCTTTACGCTTTATCGCGCACGTGATAGCAGTATATACAGTCCCTGGCCAAATTATTAGACGCACTGTATTTTTTTAGTAATTTTATGTTTCTTAAGAGTTTTTATGCAATAATGGTATATTTAAACTACAATATTATTGATTTTTATTTACAAGAATTGTTGTAGACTACATATTTGTATTTATTTTTAACATATGGTAACACTGTGTTGACAAAGTAATACATGAACGTAAATAAGTACAAACCTGTCTCAGTCGCGATCGGAATCGAGTCAGGTACGGACGTGTTTCTGTGGCTTTATGGACTGTGATTGTTTGTTTAACAGTTTTATACTACTCAGTTATTAGTTTATTTTGTATGCAGTGTTTTAAAAAAGTAATTGGACTATTTTTATTATGGGTAACAAAAGGTGATCTTTCACCACGTAAAAAAGCTGAAGTGAAGGCCCTTGTGATTGCGAAAACATTTACAAACCGAGAAATATCACGAAGATTGGAGGTTTCTGAAGCTAGTGTACGACGCATAAAAAAGAAATTGAGTCAGGGAAGGAATTAAGCCCGAAAAGAAAGAAAAGATGCGGTAGAAAACCAATTTTCACTCCACGGTCAGAGAGATGTTTGAAGAAAATTTGTGTAGAAAACAGATTTGCTACCACAAAGGTAATAAAATCACAACTCCAGGATGCTAGCGTAAATGCTTCTGAGCGCACTGTTCGAAGAAAATTGAAAGAATTAGATTTTAAGGCCTGTCGCCCCGCCAGGAAGCCCAAGTTAACAGCTGCAATGAAAGCAAAGCGCCTGAAGTGGGCCAAACAATGGCAAGACAAAGATGTGGACTTCTGGAGATCGGTAAGATACAGCAATTTAATCAATAATTGATACATTATTATCATTTTCAGTTAAATAAAGCAAATAAACATGGAAGTTTATATATTTTCCTATTTTTGACAGGTCTGCTTCAGTGACGAAAGCACATTCGAAATTTTGCAGAATAAAGCTCAGTATGTGCGTCGTCGTCATGGAGAAAAGTTTCATCCTGATTGTGTCGTCCCGACGGTTAAAACATCCCACCAAAGTGATGATTTGGTGAGTCATCAGCGGCAAGGGCACTGGACGTCTGTACGTCGTCAAAGGAATAATGAGGCAAGATCAGTACAAAGAAGTATTACAAAATCGGTTGATTCCGCAGCTCCCCAAATGGGGAACCATTCACTTTCATGCAAGATGGAGCTCCCTGCCACACTGCTCGGTCTGTTAAAGCTTTTTTGGCAGAAAAAAATATCCCTCTGTTGGATTGGTCCTGATATGAACCCCATTGAAAATGTGTGGGAGCTGATGAAAAGAGAAGTGGCTAAAAGATGTGATTACCAACAAAACCCAGCTCCTAGAAAAGATTATTCATGTGTGGAATCATCATCCTCAAATGCAGGAGACAGTACAATCTTGCATTGATAGCATGCCGCGCAGAATTAAAGCTTTGATAGCGGCTAAAGGTGGCTCAACTAAATATTGACTTTTACTAACATTAATTTCACTTTTCTTTAAAACTTAATAAACTTATGCTTTTCTAAATGAATGCTGTTTTATTTATGTCAAATAAATAGGTAATTGATTGGATAATATAAAAATAAAAAACAAATCAATTTAAAATAATAAAACGGTACAATATCACTCGGTAATTAATATTTTACAGTGCGTCTAATAATTTGGCCAGGGACTGTAGTATGATTTTTATTTCATATACTGAACATATATTAATCGTACATTATGTGTATTAAGTTTAAAGTCATTCCAATAACAACTGTGGAAGTTATAAGCAAATGACCGAAAAATAACGCATTCGCCCTATTGTGCGGAAGTCAGCTGAGTGGACAGCAGCGGGTGAAAGCCGCCCGAAGCGACCAAAGACACAACAGTAGGCTCGCAAGGTTTTGGCCTCTGTATTTTGGGATGCGCATGAAAAAATTTCCATCGACTATGCTGAGAAGGGAAAAACCATCAATAGTGAATATTATATTAAGTTATTGGTGTGTTTTGATTCAGAAATCGCAAAGAAACGGCCCCAAATAAACAAGAAAAAAGTGCTCTTTCATTAAGACAATGGACAACCGTGTCACAAGTCAGTGGTTACGATGGCAAAATTGCATGGATTGAAGTTCGAAATGCTTCCTCATACCCCATATTCTCCAGATTTGGCCCCCAGCGACTATTATCTATTCGCAGACCTCAAAAATGCTTGCGGGAAATTGATTTTAGCTCCAATAAAGAAGTTATCGCCGAAACTAGGGCCTATTTTAAAGGCAAAGACAAATCCTTCTACAAGAAAGGCATAAAAATGTTAGAAATGAATTGGACTGATTATATCGCTCTTCAATAAAGTTGAATTTTTCAAAACAACTGTGTTTTAAGTAGCTAAAATAAACTTTTCAGCCTACGTGTTATAATGATCGGTGATTACAAAACATACCCGAAATAAGTTTTCAAAAATCAGTTTCTAGGATTCGAACACAAACTTGTTCGTCGTATTTTTGACCTCGTGTTTTCACAAATCTTTCATTTCACACCTCACTCGATGACCTTGAAATTTTTTTTTGTTTCTAAATTCCAATTTTACCTCTCAAAACTAACCCCTTAAGTCAAAATTTTCAAAACTACACGGCTGTGATTAGGCCATCAGTTCTTTGTAACACATTTCAACTTTCTATATCAAACAGTTTCAGAGAAAATCACCTCGGTGATTCCATAAGTGTTCCATTTTTCAATTTTGATACGGAACACTAAAAAAATAACTAAAAAAAATAGAAAACAGCCGAAGTATCTACGACGGTGTCCCCTAATAGTTTTTTGGATGTATTATTACCTTCGAAATTAGATTTCCATAGTAGAAACTCCGCGATAGAATACCAGGTCCCGTGAGCAGAACGACTTGAGTGCTTTTTGTATTATCTGACAACAGTGTTTAAACAACTTGCACGGCCCAAGGTCGGAGTTGGTTGATCTTATTTTACTTCTTGTTTCTTGAATCTTAGAGCCGGTGTATTTACTACCATTTTATCTTTATGGCATGAAATCCAAAGACATGATTTAAAGTAAATTGAATCTCTAAAGGCTATAATAAGATTTACCACATTGTTAGCGAGTTACTGAAAATAAAAAAAAAATCGAATTGAATTTATTTGTTGTTGAGGCGCCAAAGAAGATATACGTTTCGCTTTATGAATACCTGAAGCTAGCGGTAATTAGTTTGTTTATATTATTGAAAAATAGCGTTAAAAATCGAAGTCGAAATCGTGATCTATTGTAAATGAAATATTACTGACGGTGAGGCGGTCAAACAATTACAATTACCTCACATTTTAAACCAGAAAAGAATAATGGAACTATCATGTGGCGTAAGATAAACTTATAATTTAAAGTGTAAGATAAATACCCAAAAAATTATCTCTGGGTTATTATTATTATAATTAATATATTTATATGTTGTTCGGCTTAATACACAGGGCAACAAAAAAATATTTTTGTTTTGGTGCCTGGGATTTTAGAGCTGATTTTAACTATATTTGGGACGCTAAATCTATACATGCAATCCGTTTTTCTCTATCAGCTCTACTTTTTTAGATACATCAACTTATCTACCAATGTGGTTTTTATTCAGTATATTCATTTATGAGAGTTCTAAAATTATTATATATTCATTAATGTAGGTACAATGGTTTTATTGTCAGTCTGTAATTGAGTAAATTCCAGGTAAATCTATAAATAGTGGAACCATTGCCTATCAGGTACCTGAACTGACCCTTTTAATCACCTAACTCGGGTAAGTCTCGTCAGTTTGTGCGTTCTTACTAATGAGAGTAGATCGAATTCGGCGTGTTATTTTATGTTAAGAAAAGAGTGTTTTTGTGTTATTGAACAGAATTAAAATGAGTTCAGGTTCCAGTTCAAGAAGAAGTTATGTAAATCAACCTGATGTGTTTTGCTATATATGCGGAGAATACATGTTTCAACAAAACAGACAAACTATTACTGACTTTGTAAAGCGAGCGTATCTTGGATACTTTGGAGTTAAGCTTGGTGATCAGGACAAAACGTGGGCCCCGCATCTCGTATGTAAAACTTGTACAGAGCATTTACGGCAGTGGACTACCGGGAAAAGAAAATGTCTAAAATTCGGCGTACCAATGGTTTGGAGAGAACCAAAAAACCACTTCAATGATTGTTATTTCTGTTTAGTAAATACTAATGGAATCAATCGAAATAACCGCAATAAGTGGACTTATCCCAATTTAGACTCGGCAATACGCCCTATCCCGCACTCAGATGAAATACCGATTCCAACATTTCATCAGCTAACCACATATCTCTGATGACGAATATTTTCCCTCTGATCGCTCTTCTGATGCTAATAAAAGTTCTGATGCTAATGAAACTAACAGTGACTATGAGGGGACGTCATCAGTTCCTCAACGCTTCAATCAAAATGAACTAAATGATCTCACCAGGGATCTCAATTTATCGAAAAAAGCTTCTGAAGTACTGGCTTCTAGGTTGAACGACAAAAATTTACTGGAACAAGGAACCAAAATTACCTTTTACCGTACAAGAGAAAAAAATCTGCTACCATTCTTTTCTCAAGAAGACAATCTTGTATTTTGTCACAAAATTAGAGGACTCATGAAAGAAATGGGACTTTCTGAATATATTCCAGATGATTGGCGCCTATTTATTGACAGTTCGAAGCGAAGTTTAAAATGTGTCCTTCTACATAATGGGAATAAATATGGTTCAATACCACTAGCTCACTCAACGAAACTGAAAGAAGAATATAATACCATAGCTTTGGTCTTGCAGAAGATAAAGTATTACGAACATCAATGGATGATTTGTGTAGACTTAAAAATGGTAAACTTTCTTCTTGGGCAGCAAAGTGGTTACACGAAATATCCGTGTTTCTTGTGCCTCTGGGATAGTAGGGACAAAACACACCACTGGGTTAGAAAAGATTGGCCTCAGAGAGAAAACATGGACGTTGGGGAAAAGAATGTCATTAACGACGCTTTGGTTGAAAGAGAAAAAATCATACTTCCTCCGTTACATATAAAGTTGGGCTTAATGAAGCAATTTGTAAAGGCTCTTGATAAGAATGGGTCTTGTTTTGCATATATAGGGGTAAAAATGCATCAGTTGAGCACAGAAAAACTCAAAGCAGGGATATTTGACGGCCCACAAATAAGACAATTAATTAAGGATCCTGACTTCATAAATTCAATGAATCAAGTTGAACGAGAAGCTTGGACATCATTTGTTGCAGTTGTAGAAAATTTTCTAGGCAAACATAAAGCTCAAAACTATGTTGAAATGGTTAACAAGATGCTTAATAGTTTCAAATCCTTAGAGTGCAATATGAGTATTAAAATACACTATTTACACAGCCACTTAGACCGTTTTCCAGAAAATTTAGGAGACATGAGTGAGGAACAAGGTGAAAGATTTCACCAAGATATTAAAGTTATGGAGGACCGCTACCAAGGAAGATGGGACATGCACATGATAGCAGATTACTGCTGGAGTTTAAAAAAGGGACTGTTTAAAAAAACATTCAAGAATGTCGCGGAAAAGAAGCTTTCCAAGTGTTGAGTGACTATTTCATTTCTTCAATGTTTTTTTTGTTTGTTTGTAAGTACGACATAATATTGTATTTTGTATAACTAAAATAAAAATTTCGTATCTACTTTTGTTTACTACACTTACCGATTTGAGTTACAATAATGTAACTTATATTTCTCTAAAATTGTATATCTTAAAAATTTGAGCTCCTAGGTACAAATGAATACGTTATTTGAATTCAGGACATCAAATTGATATAGAATCAGCTCAAAAAACCTCGACACCAAAACAGCTGTTCCCCTGTGTATTAAAGGTAATGTACTCGTTCAATCTACACCCTGTGGAAAATATTCCAGAATTTTTTCAAAATTTTTCGTTCAGTATTTTTCTAGATATGGGAAGGACAGCGATTTTTTTTCGAAATTTTTAAAAATATATTTTTTTTTCACTTTCATTTCACCTTCAAAAATTAACCCTTTAAGTCAAAATTTAACTTTTAAAATTACATGACTCTAATAGGGCCATCAATTCCTATATTGGGGCCAAATTGCAACTTTCCATGTCAAATAGTTTCGGAGAACATCTGGTGTGATAGAAAGACGGACAGACACCGAATTATAAGTGTTTTTGGAGATGTTTATTTATAGCTACATGTAAAAACAAATGGATAAGAAGTACAAATATACGGTTTGAACGAATGGGGTTTACAAGAAGGGGCATATTCTATAAATAAAAATATATTTTAATTTTAAGCCAAATTCGGTTTCACTATCACTGTCATCAGCTGAGGTAATTATTAGCCGTTTTATATTATTTATATAAATATATATATATATATATATATATATATATATATATATATATATATTTTTTTTTTTTTTATGGGTCTAGCACACGTGCTACAGGGAAATCCCTAAAGCGCTACAGGGGCGACACGTGTGCGGAGAAAGCGATTCACGTTCTTAAATAGCTGTAAATTGTACTCGGTCGGAAACACAGTCCTGGGCAAATTATTCCAAAGGGATGATGTTCTCCATATAAATGACTGCTTGAAAAGCGTTGTACGAGGAGTAACAAGCTGAACCTCATACGGATGTGAAGTATTAGCGTGACGTGTACTTCTAACATGCACCGCTCTGGGAGGAATTAAGCGGGCCACATCCTTGGAACACTTTCCATGAAAATACTTGTAGAATAGGCTCAAGTCGCCAACCGTTCTTCGATGTTCTATCGAATCAAGGCCACCCGTCAGTTCCGGGTCTCCAATCAGACGAACAGCTCTTCTCTGAATAGAATCCAACAAATGCAGTGTATGTTTGGAAGCGGAGCTCCAAACATGGGAGCAGTATTCCATAGTTGGTCGAATTTGAGCTTTGTAAAGAATTAACAGTTGTTGTGGAGTGTAAAGCTTTCTGGTTCGAAACAATATTCCCAACTTTTGAGAAGCTCTCCTTGCTATGCCTGCAACATGTTCATGCCAGGACATATTTGCTCCCAAATTAACGCCTAACAGATTGAGTGACGATATTAGAGGGATGGAGTGCCCCGACATAACTATGCCGGGTTCAGCAACGTTAACTTTTTTAGAAAAAACTGCCGCCTGTGTTTTTGTAGCGTTAAATTCCACTTGGTTACTGTCACCCCAAGATAGAATTTCTTCCAGGTCTTTGTTAAGTTGAATGACTTCCTACTGTCTGCGGATATTCGTCTGAGCAGTCGATGTCCGAGCATTCAAAGTGAATGAAGAGATAAGTGTACTGTCATCTGCAAAGCTGTAGATTGGATTCTCGGTCTTTTCCAGCAGATCGTTAATATAAATAAGGAAGAGAGTAGGAGATAGTATGGAACCTTGGGGCACACCGGCGTTGATAGTGAAGGTGTTAGAAAGAAATCCGTCGACTGCCACTCGTAAAGAACGCTCTCTGAGGAAACATGAGAGCCACAAACAGAACTTTTCAGACATACCATAAGAACGTAACTTGGCCAACAGCCCATCGTGCCAAACACGGTCAAATGCCTTGGATACGTCAAGAGCAACCGCTCGAGATTCTCCAAAGTGTTTCAATTGCGTTGTTCCAAACATGTGTTACATAAGTCAGAAGACCTCCTGTTGATCTATTTTTACGAAAGCCATATTGGTGATCACTAATAATGTTGAATCCTTCAAGATATTTTAGAAGATGCTGATTGATAGCCTTTTCCATGACTTTCGATATTATTGAGAGTAGTGCGATTGGTCGGTAGTTATTTGGCAAGGTCTTCTTGCCTTTTTTAGGTATCGGCTGAACTGTGGCACATTTCCAGCAGGAAAGAAATATTCCCCTTCTGTAGGATAGGTTGAAAAGTCTACAGAAAACTGGTGTTAGTTCCCTTGCACAGTTCTTGAGAACTATGGCAGGTATTCCGTCAACGCCAGAAGCCTTTTTGGTGTCTAGCTTCATCAAAATACGTTTTATGATACGCTCTCTGAAGACAATACCGGGCATCCTTGACTGCATTATGGGAATAGTAGGTGGTGTTTTTCCTTGGACATCGACAGTAGAATCTGAAGCAAAGAGTTCAGCCAACAAGTTCGCTTTCTCAACAGGTGTCGTTGCAATAGAATTATCTGGCCGTGTGAGTGGTGGTATGGTGGATTTGGTGAAATTTTGACTAACTGCCTTAGCGAAGACCAAAAGGACCCGGAATTGCCGGGACGAGCGAGAAGTTTGTTTCTAATCCGTTGATTGTGTACCTCCTTGGTTTCGTCGATAATTTCTTTGCATCTGTTCATGGCACAAACAAAGATGTTAGGATTTGTGGTGTTAGGATCTTCACGCCACTGTCGGTATGCAAGATGTTTAGAAGCAACAGCTTCTTTGCATTTTAGGTCAAACCAAGGCTTGCCGTTGGAAGGGCATTTCTTCGAAAAAGGGATGTAAGCCTCCATACCGGCCAAAATAATATCGGAAACCTCCTTGGCGCAGTCAGATGGGTCGTCGGATCGAAAACAAACCTCCAACCAAGGGAAAGTTCGAAAATATTCCATGAGATCTTCCCATTTAGCAGATTTGTACTGCCAGATCTTGCGCGGTTTGGGCGCCTCTCTATCACTGATTGGTAGAATACTCGATGTCGAAAGTAGTCTATGGTCGGAAGAACCTAACGGCGGATTTACGCTGACCGTGTAAATCTCCGGATTGGTGGTTAAAAACAGATCAAGAAGACTGGCGAACTCTCCGTCTCGATCAGGGATCCGTGTTGGTTCATCAATTCTTCCACTTTAACAACGTGCTGAATGGAATTCTTCCAGCTTTCATTTATAACTTTTTTTACTAATTCAACCACTGACACGCTTAAAGTAGGAGAAACATTTTGTGCCCTTATTTTTGATTTAACTTGATGTCAAATATGGTCATTTGCATTAAACACACAATAATACGGCCGCAAAACAGTGTGTCCCATTTTCTCAGCCATTCTATAACAAACATATTTCTTTTTCAATTTATAGTCTTTCAAAACTTCCAAAAAATCACTTCTTTTATAACTAAAGTCAAAATAAATGTCATTTTCTAACATATATTGCTGTATTTCCGATTTGGTGTTGGCTGCCTTAGGAACCTTACTTAGTAGGCGACTATGGTAACTTGCATTGTCCTTAACTATAACACTCTGTTCGGGAACATTTGGCAAAAGGAAATTTTGAAACCAGTTTTCAAAAAGTTCTGCGGTCGTGTCTTCGTGATAGTCCAAACTAGAATCTTTTATGTTTTTTGCAGGTAATAGTAGACAATTTGAATCCCAGCCCTTTTCAGATCCAGCATGCAAAATGGTTATTCGTTTATCTTTATTTGAAAGTGCGTTAGTCTGACATTTTGTACTGCTGTCAACCCACCCTTTTTGCACAGTGTCATGGGTATCGAACCATGTTTCGTCAAGGTAAATTATTGGCCAATTCTCTGATCGATATTTTTAATTTCTTGTAAATAAGTATGTCGAAAGATTCGTAATCTTTGTGACTCCATCACTACTTGCCTGTTGTTGATTTTTCTGAACGTGAATCCCATTCTTAAGAGAATTCTGTGAAGGGTTGATCGGCCACAATGTATATTGGTCCCCCATCAGTCTTAATTTTATTTTGTCTAGTGTCGGCACTAACTGCTCTTCATACATAGAATCTGTTTTTCTCCTGATGACGCCTTTTTCACAATCGTCTACATGATGCATTTGAAAATCTTTCCGTTTTCTCCTGTTCCTGAGTGATGGTTTTCCTACAATACTCTTAATCGCAGAAATTGGGGTTTTTGATAGTTCACTGGTTTCTTGCAAAGAACTTTGTTTATTCAAATTTCTTTTTACCAAACTGTCGTAAACATTTTTCATTATTTATTTAGCGTCAAGTAATAAATGTTTTCTCTTGCAATAGCCACTATTGAAATTTTCCCACGGACGTTACATAATTAAAATAGAACCGTTACGTTGTAAGTAAAACTAAAAATAAAAATAATAAAAAGTAT
>CM032447.1:244055959-244110959 GCA_019049505.1 Pachyrhynchus sulphureomaculatus | reverse complement strand
CAAGTTTTCCAATATTAATGTCCCTGTTTAAAATCTTTGTTTCATTAAAGTTGAAGTCATGTCCAAGTTCCGTTGTGTGTTTATGAAGTGCCGTTGTTGCATTTTTTGTATACTTGTGTCCATTGAGTCTGTTTTTTAATAATTGGGTCGTCATACCAATATAATGCATTGGGCAATCTGCACAAGGTACCGAATAAACTACGTTGGATTGATTCATGGTTGGTACCTGGCTTTTCAAGTTTGTAAATAGTGAGCTTAGTTTGTTCTGCGTTTTGTGACAAACAGTTATGTCATATTTTTTTTAGAGTGCCCCCTAGTTTTTCTGATAAATCGCGTGTATAAGGTAGTGGAGAAATTTGTTCTGATTTTGTTCTTTGGTTTCCTCTTTTTTGATTTTTTTATTATAGAATTTGTAGGTTCTTGTTCTTAGTGTTTGGTTGATGTCTTTTTCTCTAAATCCATTTTGTATTAACACTGATTTCATTTGATTCAGTGCTTTCGGTCTTAAATTTGGTGAGGTCAGCGCTATTGCCCGGTCTGTTAAACCGACAATAACACTTACCTTTTGTGCCTTTGTGTGATTAGAGTAGAAATTCAAATACCTGCCAGACCACGTTGGTTTAGTATACCATTTAGTGATTATTTTGTTATGTTTTCTAATTAAAGTTGTATCCAGAAAATGTATTTCATTGTTATTTTCGATTTCTGAAGTAAATTGCAATTTTTGATGGAAACTGTTGAAATCATGCAGGACTTTATCAGTGTTATCTGTTTTAACTGCCAATAAACAATCATCCACAAATCTTTTGAAAAATAGTATGTTGTATTCTAAATTATTTATAACACTTTCTTCTAAATGCTCCATAACCAATTGAGCTATTACTGAGAATATAGGAGAGCCCATGGCACACCCTTCTATTTGTTGATAGAATTTGTCTTGATATTGGAAATAATTAGTATTCAAAGTAAGGTTAACTGCTTCAATAAAGTTTTCTTTTGTTATTGTTGTGTGTTCTGTTAATAGATCCCATTTTTTGTTTATGGCAGTCTGTACAAGTTCTTTAGGTATATTTGTGTATAATGACACAACATCTAGTGAAAGAAGTTTATAGTTTTGTGGTATGTTTATCGTGTCAATGAATTCTTTAAATGTGAATGAATCTTTGATAAAAAAGTTATTTTTACCTGTAATATTAGATATACATTTGGCTAGGTATTTTGAAAGGTTATAAAGAGGTGATTTTTAAACATGATACGATTGGCCTTAGCGGTATGTTTTGTTTATGCAATTTGGGTAAACCATAAATTTTAGGTGACACTGCGTTGTTTATCATTAACCTTTTGGCTTCTTCATTACTTATTTCTTTCTTATTTAATAGTTTTTTTATAAAGGCGTTGTTTTTCTTTTGGAAAACGTTCGTGGGGTCACTGTTAAGTTTCTTATATGTATTTTGGTCATTAAGAAGGGTTTCCATCTTGGATTCATAATCTTTGGTGTTCATTATGACAGTTTTATTAGTTTTATCTGGTTTTGCTATTACAATCTGGGGGTTGTCTTTAATAAATTGTTTCGTACGGTATAAGTTTTTTTTGATTCTTTTTTGCAGTAGGTTCATTTTTTGTTTGTTGTTTTTAATTTTAGTTTTGTGATTGGTTATAATATTAGTTATATTAGCTCTAATTGTGTCTTTCTCTTCACTTGGTTTATCATTTATTACTGACTCAACGGACGCAATATATTCTGCAACAGGCAACTCTTTTTCTGTGGTTATATCTAGTGCAAAATTAGGACCCAAGGACAAAACTTCTGCTATTTCATTCGGTATCAGTGTATCGGAAATATTTTCTAACCATATTGAAGTTGTATTTTCATTTTTTGTATCGTTATTTGTTTTATTAATTAGATATTGAATTTTATTTTGATACCGATACAAAAAATGAAAATACAACTTCAATATGGTTAGAAAATATTTCCGATACACTGATACCGAATGAAATAGCAGAAGTTTTGTCCTTGGGTCCTAATTTTGCACTAGATATAACCACAGAAAAAGAGTTGCCTGTTGCAGAATATATTGCGTCCGTTGAGTCAGTAATAAATGATAAACCAAGTGAAGAGAAAGACACAATTAGAGCTAATATAACTAATATTATAACCAATCACAAAACTAAAATTAAAAACAACCAACAAAAAATGAACCTACTGCAAAAAAGAATCAAAAAAAAAACTTATACCGTACGAAACAATTTATTAAAGACAACCCCCAGATTGTAATAGCAAAACCAGATAAAACTAATAAAACTGTCATAATGAACACCAAAGATTATGAATCCAAGATGGAAACCCTTCTTAATGACCAAAATACATATAAGAAACTTAACAGTGACCCCACGAACGTTTTCCAAAAGAAAAACAACGCCTTTATAAAAAAACTATTAAATAAGAAAGAAATAAGTAATGAAGAAGCCAAAAGGTTAATTATAAACAACGCAGTGTCACCTAAAATTTATGGTTTACCCAAATTGCATAAACAAAAACATACCGCTAAGGCCAATCGTATCATGTTTAAAATCACCTCTTTATAACCTTTCAAAATACCTAGCCAAATGTATATCTAATATTACAGGTAAAAATAACTTTTTTATCAAAGATTCATTCACATTTAAAGAATTCATTGACACGATAAACATACCACAAAACTATAAACTTCTTTCACTAGATGTTGTGTCATTATACACAAATATACCTAAAGAACTTGTACAAACTGCCATAAACAAAAAATGGGATCTATTAACAGAACACACAACAATAACAAAAGAAAACTTTATTGAAGCAGTTAACCTTACTTTGAATACTAATTATTTCCAATATCAAGACAAATTCTATCAACAAATAGAAGGGTGTGCCATGGGCTCTCCTATATCCTCAGTAATAGCTCAATTGGTTATGGAGCATTTAGAAGAAAGTGTTATAAATAATTTAGAATACAACATACTATTTTTCAAAAGATTTGTGGATGATTGTTTATTGGCAGTTTAAAACAGATAACACTGATAAAGTCCTGCATGATTTCAACAGTTTCCATCAAAAATTGCAATTTACTTCAGAAATCGAAAATAACAATGAAATACATTTTCTGGATAGAACTTTAATTAGAAAACATAACAAAATAATCACTAAATGGTATACTAAACCAACGTGGTCTGGCAGGTATTTGAATTTCTACTCTAATCACACAAAGGCACAAAAGGTAAGTGTTATTGTCGGTTTAACAGACCGGGCAATAGCGCTGACCTCACCAAATTTAAGACCGAAAGCACTGAATCAAATGAAATCAGTGTTAATACAAAATGGATTTAGAGAAAAAGACATCAACCAAACACTAAGAACAAGAACCTACAAATTCTATAATAAAAAAATCAAAAAAGAGGAAACCAAAGAACAAAATCAGAACAAATTTCTCCCACTACCTTATACACGCGATTTATCAGAAAAACTAGGGGGCACTCTAAAAAAAATATGACATAACTGTTTGTCACAAAAACGCAGAACAAACTAAGCTCACTATTTACAAACTTGAAAAGCCAGGTACCAACCATGAATCAATCCAACGTAGTTTATTCGGTACCTTGTGCAGATTGCCCAATGCATTATATTGGTATGACGACCCAATTATTAAAAAACAGACTCAATGGACACAAGTATACAAAAAATGCAACAACGGCACTTCATAAACACACAACGGAACTTGGACATGACTTCAACTTTAATGAAACAAAGATTTTAAACAGGGACATTAATATTGGAAAACTTGCAATAAAAGAAATGATCGAAATTAAAAAAAAATGAGAAATTTACAGTGGATGATAAAAGTGATATAAAAGGAATTAGCCATATTGATACAAATTTAATAAGGTAATATTTTAAAGTGTATACTCATCCTTAATATATTAACAAAAAGACTACCTGCTTAATATTCAAAAAACAAACAAAAAAAAAAAAAAATTGCGGATCAATAATACAAAATAAAATCTACATTCGATAAGAATGCCCCTACGACTTGTCAGTAGTAAATAAAATATGTGAGATTCAAGGTAGGTCCCATGTGATTTTAATTTTTAAAGATAGAACTAAGAATTTATGTAAATAGTTTATGGTTGTGTGTGTTAAATAATTTGTATTGTACTAGTGTACCTAAATGTAAATTATTTTTATAGTTTTATATTTTATATTTTGTATAATTTGTAGAATTAAAGAAAAAAAATGAAAATGCTCTAAACCAAAGGGCGAAACGTCAATTTAAGTTTAATTTAAATACCAAATATTCATAAAACGAACCCAAAGCCCAAGAATTGAAAACAAATATAAATTGATGGTTCAAGAAAATTCTTAAGTATATATATATATATATATATATATATATATATATATATATATATATATATAAATATATATATATATATATGTATGTATGTATATATATATATATATATATATATATATATATATATATATATATATATATATATATATATATATATATACAGTAATACCCCGCTTAGCGCGACCCCGTTACGCGCGGTTTCACTATAACGCGAATTTCAAATTTCGCGCTCATGTAGTCATTAACTTCTCTATGGTCGCGGGGGGATCCCCGCTTTCTCTGAATATTCTCTTTGAAGAATTGGGAATTCCCTGTCCTTCGACTTTGTTCTATGGGGATTTCCTCGTTCGTTTCGTGTGTTCATTTGTTCCGTAATGTTAGTTCGGTCGGCTGGCAGTTTTGTTTTAATATTTATTGGAGATACATACATACATAATTTAACCCTACGTTAAAAATGCCGCCTGTAAAGAAAAAAGAGCGTAAAAGCGTCACTTTGGAATTGAAGATGAAAGTGTTAAGAAGAATGGAAAATGGAGGCAAAGCAACAATTGTTGGGAGAGATTTTGGACTCTCAGAATCGACTGTGAGAACGATTTATAAAAATCGGGAAAAAATTAAAATCTCCAGCGAAGGTTCAACACCTATAAGTGCAACAAAACTTTCTCGTTCGAGATCATCTATCTTAGAAAGAATGGAGAAATTACTGTCAGTCTGGATCGAAGATTTGAATAAGAAGAACACACCACTAAGTCAAGATCTCATATGCACAAAAGCAAAATCTTTGTATGAGATGCTGAAAACAAAAGAAGGAGAAGGGAGTGCCACTCCGACTTTTGCTGCCAGCAGAGGCTGGTTCCATCGGTTCAAGCAGCGTTCTAATCTTCACAATATCCACATAACAGGCGAGGCGGCCAGCGCGGACATTCAAGCTGCAGCTGAGTTTCCAGACAAGTTTCAAGACTTCGTTAGACGAGAGAAAATTCCTGCTTGTCTCATCTTCAATGTTGATGAGACCGCACTTTACTGGAAAAAAATGCCATCTCGAACATTCATTTCTAAGGAAGAACGTCAAGCCAGTGGTTTCAAAGCTGCGAAAGATCGACTAACACTTCTGCTGGGTGGTAATGCCACTGGTGATTTCAAACTGAAACCTTTACTAGTGTACCATTCAGAAACACCCCGTGCAATGCGAGGCACAGACAAGACAAGTCTACCAGTTGTGTGGCGATCAAACAGAAAGGCGTGGGTTACACGGGAAATTTTTCAAGAATGGTATTCTAATAGTTTTTGCCCATCAGTCAAATCATACTGTGACAGAAATGGGCTTGAACCTAAAGTTATATTACTCTTAGACAATGCCCCAGGACATCCAACCTCACTTGATACGCCCAGAGACTTAAAAAGTGTACGTAAAGTTCCTTCCACCAAACACTACGTCAATATTACAACCTATGGACCAGGGAGCAATAGCAAACTTCAAAGCTTATTACCATCGCCGCACTTTTAGCCAACTAATTCATGAAACTGACGGGGAAGGAAGACAGTCTATGCGAGAGTGGTGGAAGTCATACAACATTATGAAGTCTATTCACAACATAGAAGAGGCTTGGAAGGAAGTTAAAATGAGTTGTATGAATGGGGTGTGGCGTAATCTTTGGCCAGATGTAGTGGAAGCACCTAGAAGAATTGTCCAGATGCAGAGACAAGTGCTTGAAGACATTGCTGCAATGATTGAGGGGTCTGAACTTGAAGATGTCACGGTAGAAGATCTCGTAGAAACTTGTAGCAACGCACGACGATCCTATTAGCAATGAAGATCTGATCGAGTTACAGAATAATCCTATCTACGATGAGGAAGAACAAGTAGAAGAGAAAGTTTTATCTTCAGGGGAAATACAAAATGCACTTTCAAAAATTTATTCAGGTTTGGACATATTGCAGAGTATAGACAATAATGATGACCGTGTCTTGACCGTGTGTCAAACAATTAAAAACAGTGTTGGGTGTTATGAACGTATTTTACAAGAACGTAAACAAAACGTTACCCAAAAGACAATAGATGTATTTTTCCGTAAAAAATAAGAGTATGTATTGCATAAAGTGTTCTTAGAATTAAAGTGATTGATTAAAATGATTTGTATTTTTTTGTATTAAATTTTGACTATGTTTAATCATAAACCTCGATATACGCGAATTTCAGTTAACGCGATTTATTTCGGAACGTATCCCTCGCGTAAAGCGGGGTATTACTGTATATATATATACAACGCACACCAAGTTTCAGCCATATTGGTCTATTTCTTTGTTTGGCATTCGTGTGAATCAAGGAAGTTGAGTGATTTTCAAGAAATGGACGAAAAAGAATTTCGTGTGGTGATTAAACATTACTTTATGAAAGGTAAAACGCCTCAGGAGACTAAAGAGAAGCTTGATAAACATTATGATGACTCTGCACCTTCGATTAGAACAGTTTATAAGTGGTTTCAAAATTTTAGGACTGGCCATATGGGCACAAGTGACGCTGAACGTTCTGGACGGCCTGTGGAGGTTACGACTCCAGAAATCATTGATCAAATCCATGATATGGTGATGGATGACAGAAGAGTTAAGGTGCGTGAGATTGCTAGTGCTGTGGGCATCTCGACTGAGTACATAATATTTTGCATAAACATTTGGACATGAGAAAGCTATCCGCAAGATGGGTGCCGCGATGGCTCACGCTTGACCAAAAACGGAATCGGGTGAAGTGTTGCAAGGATGGTTTTCAGCTGTTCCAGAAGAATCCGGAGGACTTTAAGCGTCGTTTCGTCACTGTGGATGAAACATGGATACATTACTATACTCCTGAGACCAAACAACAATCTAAACAATGGGTTACCAAGGGGGAATCTGCACCAAAAAAGGCGAAGACCGTTCCTTCGGCCGGAAAGGTTATGGCGACTGTCTTTTGGGATTCGCAAGGGATAATCCTCATCGACTATCTGGAAAAGGGTTAAAACTATTACAGATGAATATTATTCATCGTTATTGGACCGTTTGAAAACCGAGCTGCAAGAAAAACGCCCGCGATTGGCCCACAAGAAAGTCCTTTTCCATCACGACAACGCACCAGCACACACCTCAGCAGTTGTGGTAGCAAAATTAATGGAAATAGGATTCCAACTCGTTTTACATCCCCCCTATTCTCCAGACTTGGCTCCCTCGGACTACTATTTGTTCCCCAATTTGAAGAAATGGCTGGCGGGACAAAGATCTTATTCAAACGAGGAAGTGATTGCAGACACTAATGGATATTTTGCAGACTTGCACAAATCCTATTATTCGGAAGGGATCAACAAACTAGAACATCGTTGGACGAAGTGTATAAGCCTAAAAGGAGACTATGTCGAAAAATAAAAAAGGTTTACCCCAAACACATAAGTAGTTTTTATTTTTGCACGGACTTTTCAAACCAGCCTCGTATGTATATATATATATATATATATATATATATATATATATATATATATATATATATATATATATATATATATATATATAGATATATAGATATAGATATAGATATATGGATCGTTCTTCGCAATTTATGAGGACATAATCTGATCCAGGTTAAAGCTTAGGATATGTAGTTTTGAATTTTGAGTGGCATATTAAGAAATTGTGCTGATTTGGGCTCAATACCGGCCCGAATCTGAAAATGGATTTCAAAAAATTTCAGGAAAACTAAAGTAACAATGTAGTTTCGTAATAGAAACAAAAGTTTTCTCTAATAATCTTATTCTACGCTAAAAAAATCTATAACTTTTGTTGTAAAATTTTTTTTTATGGCCAGAATATATATAGATATTTATCACAGCGTATTTGTCATATTTTGGATATTTAACAATTTTCTACTCGAAAACTAAAACTTTTAGAGAAATTATGTAAGAGACAAAGAATACTTGTTTTTATTCGTAAAATAATAATGAATTTTTGAAGCATTCTTTAACAATTCGTTATTTTGACCTATACGCACTGGCAAATTGTTTCAGAACGAAAAAAATCGTAAAAAATAACGAATTGTTAAAAAGGGCTTCAAAAATTAGTGGAAATTCCACGAATAAAAACAAGTATTTTTTTGTCTCTTACATAATTCCTCTAAAAGTTTTAGTTTTCGAGTAAAAAAATTCTTGAATATCCAAAATATGGCAAATACGCAGTCATAAACATCTTCGAAAATTGAGGCCTTAAAAAAAACTTTTCCTACAAAAGTTGTAGGTTTTTAGGGGTAGAACAAGATTACCAGATAAAACTTTTGGTTATATTAGGAAATTACATTTTGACTTTAGTTTTTCTGAAATTTTTTGAAATTCAATTTCAGATAAATTCATTCAATCATTACTCCATAAATTATAAATTGCGTCAATTTATTATATATATATGGGTCACTCCATGCCAAATCGACCACTTTTGGCCCCGACCCCTTTCGAATTGGCTGAAACTTTTTTTTTATCTTTTTCTACCCTATGAAAAACGGTTCTCAGAATTTTTTCAAATTTTTTTACCCACCTCAAAAAAAAATTATGAATTTTTCAAAAAATGGCTCTTTTTTTTCAAATTGCCATAACTTTGTAAAAAATTGGCCGAGACGTTTTTTTTTTTTTCAAAATTTTTGTAATTAAATGTATTTTAAAAAAAAAAATACAAAAAAAAATTTAGAAAATAAAATCTATGAAATTTTTGTCCTTTTTGAGAAAAACAGGAAATTTTTTGAAGTTCGCCATTTTTTATTTTTTATTTGTTGAATTAGTATTAAAAACAGTGAATGTTAATCGTATCAAACGTAGAATCCTTGTCATTAGTTGTAAATTTAGACTATAAATTAAGTATAATATACCGTGAAATCATTTACTTGCATTTATTTTATTATATAAACAAAGTTTCTAAAAAAAAAAATTAAAAAATTGTGAAAAACTGAAAATTTTTTTTTCAATTAAAAAAAAATAGAAAAAAATTCCATTCTGGGATTGGCGGGGATAACTGCAGAATTATTTGAAGTTTTTTTTTAAGAAAAAAAACTAATAAAAAATGGCTTCACTTCAAAAAATTGACGGTTTTTTTTCTCAAAAAAGGCAAAAATTTCATAGATTTTATTATCTAAAAATTTTTTTGTATTTTTTTTAAAAAGTACATTTAATTACGAAAATTTTGAAAAAAAAGTCTCGATCGGCCAATTCTTGACAAAGTTATGCCAAATTGAAAAAAAAGAGCCTTTTTTTGAAAAATTCATAATTTTTTTTTGGGGTGGGTAAAAAAATTTGAAAAGATTCTGAGAATCGTTTTTCATAGGGTAGAAAAAGATAAAAAAAAAACTTTCAGCCAAATTGAAAGGGGTCGGGATCAAAAGTGGTCGATTTGGCATGAAATGACCCATATATATGTATATATATATATATATATATATATATATATATATATATATATATATATATATATATATATATATATATATATATATATACGAAGGCTGGTTTGAAAAGTCCGTGCAAAATCCGAGAGATAGTACCACCGGCGCGTATCGAGGTCATGTTTAGTTAGTAGCATCTCTTGAATGAACGCACACCAAGTTTCAGCCATATTGGTATATTTCTTTGTGTTTGGCATTCGTGTGAATCAAGGAAGTCGAGTGATTTTCAAGAAATGAACGAAAAAGAATTTCGTGTGGTGATTAAACATTACTTTATGAAAGGCAAAACACCTCAGGAGACTAAAGAGAAGCTTGATAAACATTATGGTGACTCTGCACCTTCGATTAGAACAGTTTTATAAGTGGTTTCAAAATTTTCGGACTGGCCATATGGGCACAAGTGACGCTGAACGTTCTGGACGGTTACGACTCCAGAAATCATTGATCAAATCCATGATATGGTGATGGATGACAGAAGAGTTAAGGTGCGTGAGATTGCTAGTGCTGTGGGCATCTCGACTGAACGGGTACATAATATTTTGCATAAAACATTTGGACATGAGAAAGCTAATCCGCAAGATGGGTGCCGCGATTGCTCACGCTTGACCAAAAACGGAATCGTGTGAAGTGTTGCAAGGATGGTTTGCAGCTGTTCCAGAAGAATCCGGAGGGACTTTAAGCGTCGTTTCGTCACTGTGGATGAAACATGGATACATTACTATACTCCTGAGACCAAACAACAATCTAAACAATGGGTTACCAAGGGGGAATCTGCACCAAAAAAGGCGAAGACCGTTCCTTCGGCCGGAAAGGTTATGGCGACTGTCTTTTGGGATTCGCAAGGGATAATCCTCATCGACTATCTGGAAAAGGGTAAAACTATTACAGGTGAATATTATTCATCGTTATTGGACCGTTTGAAAACCGAGCTGCAAGAAAAACGCCCGCGATTGGCCCACAAGAAAGTCCTTTTCCATCACGACAACGCACCAGCACACACCTCAGCAGTTGTGGTCGCAAAATTAATGGAAATAGGATTCCAACTCGTTTCACATCCCCCCTATTCTCCAGACTTGGCTCCCTCGGACTACTATTTGTTCCCCAATTTGAAGAAATGGCTGGCGGGACAAAGATTTTATTCAAACGAGGAGGTGATTGCAGACACTAATGGATATTTTGCAGACTTGGACAAATCCTATTATTCGGAAGGGATCAACAAACTAGAACATCGTTGGACGAAGTGTATAAGCCTAAAAGGAGACTATGTCGAAAAATAAAAAAGGTTTACCGCAAACACATAAGTAGTTTTTATTTTTGCACGGACTTTTCAAACCAGCATGTGTGAAGGTTAGAGGAGTTTCTTCGCATATGTCGTATTCGTTGTCCTTTTCAGGGTTGTTGGAGCCGAGGAAACTGAAAACTAGGTATTATTTTTCCATTATGTTCAATTTAACCAGCCATTGTTTTCTTATAAGTATTGCTGTGACTATTTTTTGAAAAAGGTTTAATCTACAACAAAAACTAAATACCCATTCTCCCCAACAAAAATATTTACCTGAATAAGATGCCGTTATAACAAACTACTTTTGGATTTCTACGTCCGAACACCAAAAACTAGATACTACACTACTAGAGTGAAAAAAAGAGTTGCTTTTAACATCATAGTAAAAATTCATCAATTGTGTTTAAGTCCCAAAACACATTGGTGGGTAAAAAAATCGACTCCAACGATTTTGCTTCATTTAACACCGATCCTTGAATTTAATTTTCAAACAGTGGTATTATTTTTGGTATCATTAGAATGCTGATTTTCTTCTCTTTCAAATAGTATCAAAAACATTTGGGTTTACAAAAAGTTTTACTGATTAAAACAGTTTTACTTAATAGAACCGTTTTTGTTCGCCCGGCAACGTATTCGTTGCGCGCTATTCATCCCTATAAAAACACACGCAACTGCATTTTCCTATAATTCTGCGCTATACCTGGTCATTAATTACGTCATCGGAAAATGGATATTACCAAAGAAAAAAAACGGCACAAATCATTGCTCTATTGCATGAAGGGCATAGTCAACGTGTAGTCGCTGCGTAACTGGATCTGAGCCAGCCAGCTCTTTCCAGAGGCTACAAACGTTACCAAGAGACTGACGCCTTTATACGGTGATCAGGATCAGGAAGAAGGAGGGGTACCTCGGAGCGACCGCTTTATTGTCAACACAACTCTAAGAAATCGTCACTTTACCGGCGTTGAGGTCCAGCAGGAGCTCCGACAAGTTCGTGGTCGGCCTGTCAGTCATTAGACAGTCGGAAGAAGATTTAAAGAAACTAACCTAACTCTGAAGAGGTCAGCTAACGGACCCAAATTCATAAAAACCCATCGACAGGCGCGACTCAGATTTGCCCGAGAACATGTCGACTGAACCTTAGAGCAATGGCGCTCTGTTTTATTCTCCTACGAGTCCCGAATGTGCTTACATGGCAATGATGGAAGAAGATAAGTCTATAGGAGGCGTGGGGAGCGCCATGCCCAGTGCTGCATTATTGAAACGGTCGCGTACGGAACAGGTTCTGTCGCCGATTTGGTTTTCGTAACTGATGAGACTCGTAGCGGTGGATGAACTGCAACATCCTATTGCATCGGTGCGGCAATACCTGGCGGAAGTGGGAATACCCACATTAGACTGGCCTGCGTGGAGTCCTGACCTCAATCCAATCGAGCATATGTGGGATGAGCTTAAAAGAAGGATTCGAGCCAGAACTCCAGCACCTGCATCGCTGAAGGACCTAAGCTTGCGATATCACAGACAGTGATGAAAAAGCTCACCTGCTCCAGGAAAATCCGGTTGGAAGCAGTAATAAGGGCTAGGGGGGGTAATACAAAATATTGATTTTGATTTTCATCAATAGATTTAACTCCACTACGCCAGTCCCAAGCCTGGGGTCCCATTGCACTAAGGGAAAGCGAGGAGGGGGAGGAGTAACAACCTCGTTAAAAAACCAGGGTTCATCTGGCCCGGATGATAGCACCCTGTCAGGGCTCCTGCCTAGGATACAGGCGAACCTGCTGCCTTGTAGGAAGACGTTGAACTCGCCAAAGGCTAGAGGAAGAAAACCTTGACCACAATTGACCGGCCCTCCAGGTTGGGGGTTGAGGCATCGGGCTAACTCCTCGATACTTGGAAAAACGTTTACTGTTAAAAAACCTAGTCAACAGCCTCGGAATAAAGAACAAAATACACGAAGACGACAAACGCTACGAAAACGGATAATGAATTTTGCAACATGGAATGTGCAAGGATGGACGAATAAGACCAATGAAGTAATTTCTGAGCTCCAAAAATCAGATGTCTCCCTTGCGGTACTAACAGCGACAAAAAAAAGGGACAGGGCTCAGAAAATTTAGGAAGGTATGACCCCTTTTACAGCGGTTTACCGAAAGATAAGCGTGCCCAGCAAGGCGTGTCCATCCTGATATCTAAAAACTCAGAAAATGCATAACATCATGGAAACCAACCAGCGAAAGAATTATAAAAATGAACTTAGCAGCGCAAGAACATAAAGTTACAATCTTTGGAGTATATGCAATAAATGATGACGCCCTAGTAAATCAGAAAAAAAAACGAATTCTTTGAGCTACTAAATAGAGAAATAGTAAACGTTGGAGATACCAGAGAAGTAATAATCTTAGGAGACCTGAACGCTAGAATAGGGAAAAAAGTTCAAGACGAAGTAGTAGGTAGACATGGAGAGGAAATTCTAAATGATAACGGCCAAAGACTAATAACAGTATGCGAACAAAATGAGTTAAGAATAACTAATGGATTCTACTCACACAAATGGATCCGTAAATATACCTGGACTAAGCCATCTAGAAACCAGCGATCCATAATTGATTACCTGATTGTCCGTCAGAAAACAACCCTTAGAATCCACGACGTCAGAGCTTATAGAGGAGCTACTTGCGGTAGTGACCACCATCTCCTAAATGCAAAAATAAGCTTTACTGGTAAAAAGCCACACACGCATACTCAAAAACGTGACGACTATGAAGAGATAGAATTTAGTAAATACAACCTAGAAAGCTTAGACCAAGAAAGTACCAAAAATCTGTACAGAAGGAGACTAGATGAGAAACTACAACCCAGAGACTTTTCGACCACATCAGAGCACTACAACCACATTAAAAACTGTCTACACGAAGCAGCAAATGAGTCACTAGGATTCAAAGAAGGAGAAAGCCGTCTAAAAACCTTACTGGTGGGACTCGGATATAGAAGAAAAAATAAAAGAAAAGAACGAAGCACATAAAAGATACCTCAGCATGCGAACAGAAAACAACAAAGAAATGTATAAACAACTTCAAGCTAATGTACGTAGGATGATTACACAAAAGAAAAAATGAAACTTGGGAGAGACGCTGTAACAGAGTAAACACGTACATAGGAGGAGCCAAAAGTACAGAAAGTTGGAGACTTATAAAATCACTGCGCCAAAATACCAAAAAGGAAATTATATCGCCCATCACTTTAACAAATTGGGATCAATACTTCAGCTCCTTACTTACAGAAAACCGAGAACTATAAAGAGATCCACCTGAGGAAATTGACGCCATAAAAGTGACCGCATCACCGATCCATATTACAGTCAGAGAAGTAAAAGAGGTGTGCACAAAACTCAAAAACAGAAAAGCTCCTGGACCTGGAAATATACCAGCAGAATTGATAAAATATGGCACACCAAAGTTGTTTGAACATCTAACCAATTTGTTCCAAAAATGCTTCAGCACTGAGCAAATACCACAGGAATGGAAACTATATTTTCTGACACCCCTACATAAAAAGGGCAACAAAGAGAGCTGCGATAACTATCGAGGTATTGCAGTCATGGGGACAATAAGTAGAATCTACGGAAAAGTGATAAAAGCAAGAATAGAGCGAGAATATGTGGACAGCGAGGCAGAAGAACAAGCCGGGTTCAGAGCAGGAAGATCAACCGTAGACCACCTTTTTTGTCTAACTCAGCTCATAGAAAAGATGACAGCGATGAACAAGGAGTTACATATTCTCTATGTGGACTTGAAACAAGCTTACGATAGCGTCCCACTTACAAAACTATGGGAATCATTAAAAACAACAAACATAAACACTAATTTGATCAGAGCAGTGCAAGATCTATACCAAAATTGCCATATCCGAATAAAAATCGGCAATAAAATATCAAGGGGTTTTTCCCCAAATAAAGGTCTAAAACAGGGCTGCTGCCTATCACCGACGCTTTTCAAGATTTTTCTTGAGAAGGTGCTTCTTAGATGGAAACTCAAATGTAAAAATATGGGAATCCCCGCTCAACGATACTGTTCTCTACACTCTTAGTTTTGCAGATGACCAAATAGTAGTGGCCCAGGAACAAGAAGACTTGGAATATGTTATATGACCAGGAAACTTATTGAAGAATACAAAAAATGGGGTCTACAAGTAAATCTATCAAAGACAGAATATATGTGCATAGGGGGTACGCAACAGGATTTGGTGACAGAAGACGGACACAATCTTAAATCATGCAGTAGCTATAAATACTTGGGTCTAAATATAACCAACAACGGAACTCTCGATGATGCCATCAAAGAAAGGAATATTCAGGGCAGGAAAGCTATCAGGTCTCTGAACAGTATTTTATGGGACCAGAAAATAAACAAAGAGAACAAACACCGAATATACAACACAATAGTTAAAAGCATTGTAACATATGGTAATGAGGTATGGCAGTTAAAAGAAAAATCCGTTAAATCCCTAGAGGCCACAGAAATGGACTACTGGAGACGGGCAGCCGGAAGATCTAAGCTGGAAAGAATAAGGAATGAGAGAATTCGTAAAATTATGGGTGTAGAAAAGACCATAGTCGAAGAAATAAGGGTGAAACAACTTAAATGGTATGGACACGTCCAAAGAATGACACCAGAGAGGCTCCCAAAACAAATATTAGATTGGACACCTACAGGAAGAAGAAGAAGAGGTAGACCAAGAATGAGCTGGAGAGAGGGCATTGACAAAGAAATGCAAGAAAGAGGACTGGAGGAAGGCCAGTGGAATGACCGCACCAAATGGAGACTGGGTATCGGAAGACGTCGGAGAACGTTGTGAAACCGATATAATAATAAAATCAATAGATTTAATTGTTAAACTTACAATTTGTTTAATGTTTCCTTTTTCTTACACCTATTTCTAATATTTGCTCTTGAAGAAAATTTTGTTGAAGAATAAAGCCAATTTTTTGGCAAAAATATTGTTTTTTATTCAAAAGTCTCGGGATTTTTCACCCCATGTAGTACGTTCTGATTGTCGCGGCCATCGGCAGACGAACAAAACCGATAGAAATCAGTTTCCACTTATTTAAGGATAGTAAAACATAAACAAATACATAAACCTTATAGAGCGATTGTTTCATAAACACAATACTTCCCTTAACGAGCGAAATAAAACTGACAAAACAAAAAACGTGACAAACATGTATAAAATGAATGTGTTGCGCTATACCGTACTTAGTATATATTTTATTACTTTATTTATGCCGTGGGAATCGAAAGCGATTACCGTTTACATTTCAAGAAGTACTAATAATAAGTAATAATTTAAGGCAATAATTTTTATTAATGGAAATAGTAAAGTTAATTGCCGAAGAAGGTCTTATTCTATTTTATTTCCCTACTTGGGAAATAAGAATTGCTTCACGAACTAAATCATTTGAGCAGCATTAAAATCACCACGAATTGATTTTTAAGCTTGAAAAACCAAACCAGGCTCTAAACCATGGAACTGATCACTATATCACGTTAAAGGGCTAAGTGTTACACCTGAAAAGTCAACCATGTAGTTAGGACTAAAAGTAGTTTATGGATTCAGTGTATTAGGATTCATATAGTATTTTTTTTTACTTCTCTCGCTAAAGGGAAGTATTACATTCGTCAAAAAATCAAATTCCGAGATGTTTGCATTTCTTCACGTTTTAGGATCCGATTTTAATATCAGATGTTGATTTATTTTCTTTTAGGCAGCCCGTGGTTATCTATAATATATATAAAATGCAACGTCTCTCTGTCTGTCTGTCTGTTTGTCTGTCTGTCTGTCTGTCTGTCTGTCTGTCCGTTAGTGCGCCTATCACTGGAGAACCACTTATCCGATTTACGTATTTTTTTTTAAACATACATATGTTCTCTGGCCAGGTTATAGGCTATATTTTATTACGATAGGTAGCATAAGGAATGAGCAGTGACGTAAAATAGTGAATGATGTCGGAAAAAAGTTTGCCGCTACCGCGTGTCCTTGCAATATACAGCCTAAACCATTAAATATGGAACAATATTATGTAGCAAAGAATATTTGTAATCTATAATCTATAATATATATAAAATGCAATGTCTCTCTGTCTGTCTGTCTGTCCATTAGTGCGTTTATCACGCGAGAACCACTTATCCGATTTACCTGTCTTTTTTTAAATTCATACATATATTCTTTGGCAAGGTTATATAATAATAATAATCTATATCTATAATATATATAAAATGCAACGTTTGTCGGTCTGTCTGTCTGTCCGTTAATGCGCTTATCCCTCGAGAACCACTTATCCGATTTACGTGATTTTTTAAATTCATACATATGTTCTCTGGCCAGGTTATAGGTATATATTTTATTACATCTATAATATATATAAAATGCAAAGTATCTCTGTCTGTCTGTCTGTCCATTAGTGCGCTTATCACTGGAGAACCACTTATCCGATTTTCGTACTTTTTTTTTAAAACATACGTATGTTCTCCGTCCAGGTTATAGGCTATATTTTATTACGATAGGTAGCATAAGGAATGAGCAGTGACAATAATAGTAAATGAAGTCGGACAAAGTTTGCCGCTAGCGTGTCCTCTTGCAATACACAGTCCAAACCATTAAATATGGAACAATATTATGTAGCAGAGAATATCTATAATATATATAAAATGCAATGTCTCTTTGTCCGTCTGTCTGTCTGTCTGTCCGTCCGTTAGTGCGCTTATCACTGTACCACTTATCCGATTTACGTGTTTTTTTTTAAACATACATATGTTCTCTGGCCAGGTTATAGGATATATTTTATTACGTTAGGTGACATAAGGAATAAGCAGTGACGATAACAGTGAATCAAGTCGGAGAAAAGCTTGCCGCTAGCGCGTTCTCTTGCAATACACTCCCTAAAGCATTAAATATGGAACAATATCGTGTAGCAAAGAATACAATATATATAAAATGCAACGTTTCTCTGTCTGTCTGTCTGCCCGTTAGTGCGCTTATCACTCGAGAACTGCTTATCCGATTTACGTGTTTTTATAAATTTATACATATGTTCTATATAATCCGATATAAGCCTAGATAATGGGAGATAAGATGAGATAATGGGAGATAAGGAGAAATAATGGGAGATAAGTCGAGATAAGCCTCGATAATGGGAGATAAGCAGAGATAAGTCTAGATAATGGAAGTTATGGTGAGAAAATGGGAGATAAGGAGAAATAATGGGAGATAAGGAGAAATAATGGGAGATGCGCAGAGATAAGCCTAGATAATGGATATTATGTAGAGATAATGGGAGATAAGGAGAAGAGAAATGGGAGATATTTTATTACGTTGGGTAACATAAGGAATAAGCAGTGACGATAGTAGTGAATCAAGTCCACGCGAGCGGAGCCGCGGGCCTGGCTAGTGATGAATAATAAAAATACCAATATTCTTCAAAAAGATAATACGCAGGTGATCAAAAAAAAAAATGGACTCATATGATTTTACGTCATTTAACACCGATTCGTGGTACCTTTAGAGGAATAGATAACACAGGGGAACAGCTGTTTTGGAGTCGAGGTTTTTTGAGCTGATTCTATATCAATTTGATGTCCTGAATTCAAATAACGTATTCATTTGTACCTAGGAGCTCAAATTTTTAAGATATACAATTTTAGAGAAATATAAGTTACATTATTGTAACTCAAATCCGTAAGTGTAGTAAACAAAAGTAGATACGAAATTTTTATTTTAGTTATACAAAATACAATATTATGTCGTACTTACAAACAAAAAAAAAACATTGAAGAAATGAAATAGTCACTCAACACTTGGAAAGCTTCTTTTCCGCGACATTCTTGAATGTTTTTTTAAACAGTCCCTTTTTAAACTCCAGCAGTAATCTGCCATCATGTGCATGTCCCATCTTCCTTGGTAGCGGTCCTCCATAACTTTAATATCTTGGTGAAATCTTTCACCTTGATCCTCACTCATGTCTCCTAAATTTTCTGGAAAACGGTCTAAGTGGCTGTGTAAATAGTGTATTTTAATACTCATATTGCACCCTAAGGATTTGAAACTATTAAGCATCTTGTTAACCATTTCAACATAGTTTTGAGCTTTATGTTTGCCTAGAAAATTTTCTACAACCGCAACAAATGATGTCCAAGCTTCTCGTTCAACTTGATTCATTGAATTTATGAAGGCAGGATCCTTAATTAATTGTCTTATTTGTGGGCCGTCAAATATCCCTGCTTTGAGTTTTTCTGTGCTCAACTGATGCATTTTTACCCCTATATATGCAAAACAACACCCATTCTTATCAAGAGCCTTTACAAATTGCTTCATTAAGCCCAACTTTATATGTAACGGAGGAAGTATGATTTTTTCTCTTTCAACCAAAGCGTCATTAATGACATTCTTTTCCCCAACGTCCATGTTTTCTCTCTGAGGCCAATCTTTTCTAACCCAGTGGTGTGTTTTGTCCCTACTATCCCAGAGGCACAAGAAACACGGATATTTCGTGTAACCACTTTGCTGCCCAAGAAGAAAGTTTACCATTTTTAAGTCTACACAAATCATCCATTGATGTTCGTAATACTTTATCTTCTGCAAGACCAAAGCTATGGTATTATATTCTTCTTTCAGTTTCGTTGAGTGAGCTAGTGGTATTGAACCATATTTATTCCCATTATGTAGAAGGACACATTTTAAACTTCGCTTTGAACTGTCAATAAATAGGCGCCAATCATCTGGAATATATTCAGAAAGTCCCATTTCTTTCATGAGTCCCCTAATTTCGTGACAAAATACAAGATTGTCTTCTTGAGAAAAGAATGGTAGCAGATCTTTTTCTCTTGTACGGTAAAAGGTAATTTTGGTTCCTTGTTCCAGTAAATTTTTGTCGTTCAACCTAGAAGCCAGTACTTCAGAAGCTTTTTTCGATAAATTGAGATCCCTGGTGAGATCATTTAATTCATTTTGATTGAAGCGTTGAGGAACTGATGACGTCCCCTCATAGTCACTGTTAGTTTCATTAGCATCAGAACTTTTATTAGCATCAGAAGAGCGATCAGAGGGAAAATATTCGTCATCAGAGATATGTGGTAGCTGATGAAATGTTGTATTTCGGTATTTCATCTGAGTGCGGGATAGGGCGTATTGCCGAGTCTAAATTGGGATAAGTCCACTTACTGCGGTTATTTCGATTGATTCCATTAGTATTTACTAAACAGAAATAACAATCATTGAAGTGGTTTTTTGGTTCTCTCCAAACCATTGGTACGCCGAATTTTAGACATTTTCTTTTCCCGGTAGTCCACTGCCGTAAATGCTCTGTACAAGTTTTACATACGAGATGCGGGGCCCACGTTTTGTCCTGATCACCAAGCTTAACTCCAAAGTATCCAAGATACGCTCGCTTTACAAAGTCAGTAATAGTTTGTCTGTTTTGTTGAAACATGTATTCTCCGCATATATAGCAAAACACATCAGGTTGATTTACACAACTTCTTCTTGAACTGGAACCTGAACTCATTTTAATTCTGTTCAATAACACAAAAAACACTCTTTTCTTAACATAAAATAATACGCCGAATTCGATCTACTCTCATTAGTAAGAACGCACAAACTGACGAGACTTACCCGAGTTAGGTGATTAAAAGGGTCAGTTCAGGTACCTGATAGGCAATGGTTCCACTATTTATAGATTTACCTGGAATTTACTCAATTACAGACTGACAATAAAACCATTGTACCTACATTAATGAATATATAATAATTTTAGAACTCTCATAAATGAATATACTGAATAAAAACCACATTGGTAGATAAGTTGATGTATCTAAAAAAGTAGAGCTGATAGAGAAAAACGGATTGCATGTATAGATTTAGAGTTCCAAATATAGTTAAAATCAGCTCTAAAATCCCAGGCACCAAAACAAAAATATTTTTTTGTTGCCCTGTATAATGAATCCTACTATAAATCGAAGGGTCGGTGGTTCGATTCCGCCTTGGAGTGTTGGGTGTTTGTGTGTGTCTTTAGGTTTAGTTTAGGGTTAAGGAAAAATATGTATGTATTTAATAAAGAGACATGCTGGCTAGTTGGTATTGTTCCAATGCCATAAAGAGGTTCGCCTCTTTTTTTTTTTAAAAAAAAAAACACCGATTCTTGAATTTAATTTTCGAACAGTAGTATTATTTTTGGTATGCTGATTTTCTACTCTTTCCAGTAATACAAAAAACATTTAGATTTACAAAAAGTTTTACTGATTAAAACGGTTTTACTCAATAGAACCGTTTTTGATCGCTTAACAATGTGCAGGGTGGTCCAAATTGGACACTTTTAAAGGTAAACCCCTTTATCTAACGGAGATAGACGAAAACTGATGTCGGTGTCTGAGGCTCAATTTTTATAGTAAACTCAGTGTTGAAAACCGCATATCGATATCTAGTACCGTTTCAGATATGCAGGGTATTTTTAAAAAATCTGCATTTTGGAAAAATGTTTGTAATTTTTTTCTTATTGAAAATTTTTGATTTCTGTAAAAACATTCTCAAAGCACTTTTTCACGTGGATTTTTTTAAATAGGATACTCTGTATATTTTTCCTTATCCGAATAGAGCTTTAAATTATTCTCAAAATATAGCACACTTTATATTTTGCTTAAATCTACTTCAAAATATGAAGGTTTTCAGTTTTTTACGTGACTTTTAAATGCACATTTTGTGAAGTAGGCTTTGGACGGAGCGGCAATATCAATTGTTTACCGATAGCAGCCAAATCATAAAAAAAATTCCCAGAAGTAACTCTAAGAGTCATAACTACAATGAAATTTATTAAATGCTATAGTACTTTAAACTATGTGGAAAATAAAACGAAACAACAATAAAACAATTTATTCCGAGTAGAATAAACTAAAACAAAACAATTTTCTATAAGATATGTTCGAAATGTAGACCAGTTTCCTTTACACATAGGCGGCACCTTTTCTGGACACTTCTTACCGAGTTGATTAGTTCAAGAGGAGTGAGAGCTGTAAAACTTTGTATCACAGCGACTTCTAACTCTTGCATTTACCATTTCTTTTTGTGGGGTTGTAAAGGGTGATTCATTTAGAGGTACTTTTTGTGATGGGGATTTAATTGCAGATTGCGCATGCGTCGTGTCAACTGAAGTGGCATTCCTGTTCAGTAGTGTTTGACAATTCATAATGGAAAGACTTAGCCCGGCACAGCGTCTACAAATTGTTCAACTTTATTACGGAAATGGGCGTTCTACGAGGAATGTGTATCGGGCGCTTAGAGCAACTTATGGTCCACATAATCGGCCTACCGAACGCACAATTCGCTCTACCATCAATAAGTTTGAGACCCAATTTTTCATTATTGGATAATGCTCGACCGAATAGACCACATCCAACACGTAGTGAAGAAAATATAGGGGCGGTAGCGGAGAGTGTACGCGAAGACCGTGAAGTGTTGATTCGTCGCCGTTCTCAACAGCTTGGCCTGTCATATTCAACAACTTGGCGTATTTTACGTAAGGATCTTTCTTTAAAAGCATACAAAATTTAACTAGTGCAACAACTGAAGCCGACCGACCTTCCGAATCGTTTCCGTTTTAGTCGTTGGGCTCTTGACAAGCTTGCAGAAGATCCACTCTTTTCGAGAAAAATTTTGTTCACCGATGAGGCCCATTTTTGGCTTAATGGGTTCGTGAATAAACAAAATGCCCGTATTTGGGGTGATGAACAACCTGAAGAGGTTCAAGAGCTGCCATTAAATCCAGAAAAAAACAACTGTTTGGTGTGGTTTATGGGCCGGTGGAATAATCGGTCCATATTTCTTCAAAACAGAGGCCGGCCGGAATGTTACTGTGAATGGTGACCGTTATCGCGCCATGATAACAGACTATTTGATGCCAGAAATTGAAGCCCGTGGTCTCGACGAAATTTGGTTCCAACAAGATGGCGCCACTTGCCATACAGCCCGTGAAACCAAGGCTTTACTGCGAGAGCAATTCGGCGAACAGATCATTTCACGCTTTGGACCAGTGAATTGGCCGGCTAGATCATGTGACATCACACCTCTTGACTTTTTCCTTTGGGGCTATGTAAAGTCCAAAGTCTACATGGATAAGCCAGCTACAATTGAGGCATTGGAGGCCAATATTACTCGAGTCATTGGCCAAATACCACTCGAAATACTCACACGCGTAATTGAAAATTGGAACTTCAGAATGGACGTTGTTAACCGTAGTCGCGGACAACATTTGAAAGAAATTATATTTAAGAAATAATTGTAAAGAATGGTTCTTTTATATGATAATAAAGATTATAAAATAAAATTGTTTTTATTCATTGTTTTTTATTTAAAAAAAAAGTACCTCTAAATGAATCACCCTTTATAATCTATATTTGGTCGGTGTGAAATCAAAGACATAATAGCAATGAAAAAAATATTTTGAAAAAATGTAGAAACGTAGAAAACGTAGAAATTATAGATACTACTTGGTGTAGGTTTAAATCTTATTTTCATCGATTCAATAGCTGAGATTAACGTTGGGCAGCTGTCACATTCCAATTTTCATATCACATTTGTAGCCAGCTATCCCAAAAATATTAAATATATGAATGACTGATTGTTTTTTATCGTTTAACATCTTAATTTCGTTGTTTTGTCAGCTAATTATACAGTTAGCAGCTGTACCATTTAAAATTTGATATTACATTTGTAATTGAAGATTGAACAGAGAAAAACCATGTATGATGCATTTGAAAAACCCCACGAGAAAAATTTATTATTTAAAAGTAAAATGCCCCAGATGGTAGCTGTCAAAATATCACACACCAGATCCCTATTCGGCGACCTCGAAAACATAAAGGTCAATGTTTAAATAGTGACTTCATAAAAAAAAATCAAGTGGCGTCAGGTCGGGACTCCTTGTAGCCCATTCTACAGCACCTCTTCTGCCTATACATCGAATAGGAAAAATCGCATCCAAATATCTACGAACACTGATTTCATAATGAGGAGGTGCTTCGTCCTGTTTATATAACAGATTCCTGTTAGGGGTATCCAAATTATTTTTATCGGGAAAAAGACCTGCACAAGTTGGAATAACTTGCTCTTGGAGTACCTGTAAATACCGCAGTCCTGTAAGATTTCCAACGATAAAAAAGGGACCAATGATATGACGTCTACAAATTCCTGCCCACACGTTTATCTTTTGTGGTCTTTGAGAATGACTGTCGATTATCCAGTGGGGATTCTCAGTAGACCAGTACCGACAGTTATGCCTGTTAACTCTTCCCTTAAGATAAAATGTGTCCTCGTCAGAAAAAACAGTATTATAAATTAGGTTAGGATCATTATTGATTCGTTCCATCATGACCTCGCAAAATTCAACGCGTCTATCGTAGTCATGTTCAGATAATTCTTGCAATAGAATGGGTTTGTATGGATGCAATTTTTCTTCATTCAGTATATAACTTAAGGTACCTTTACTTATGTTTTCCTTTCCCCCTACGACTATAGTTTCTGAGCCTATAATACATTGTTAGGAAGGATAAATCAAATCGATATTCCGAAATAAAATTTAAATTACAATGTTAGGTTTATATAGTTGAGCAGTTTTCGATGTTCGAAACTCTCAACAGATGGCGCAAGAGTCTGTATCTTGCCCAATGAGTAGTACCTCGTTTACATAAAGTACCATGATTGCTATAAGCTAGCGAGAGTCATTCCAACTTGACTCTCCACGGTACTCTGGTCTTAACGATCGATACCTTTGTCTAAAGCCTACCTCAGAAACTATAGTCCTAGGAGCAAAGGCATAGAATATAGCATTCATGGGATCTTTATTTGTTGGTCATTTTGCATTTGCAAACTCTCGACATTCAATAAACGTTTTCGTCAATAAATCATTTTTTGACGCGTTAAGTCGTTACCTGACTGTAAATGTTTGACACAAGCCAGCTTTAAAAAAAAAAAAATAATTTGATCTTAATTTCAAATACCAATAATTCCAAAACAGTTATTAATATAATTATATAAATTAGAGAAATGGTATGTTAGACGAATAACATCTAGAATTTTTAGTAAGACTCAAAAATTAAATAATATATAGGGCTTTCCATTTTAAAAAAATTAAGATTTCTTCGAACTGATAGTTCAAAACATTTTATTGTCAACGTCAGCATGTGTGCCGTATAATACCCTATAACTTTTATTTAAACATTTTTTTGATACACTGATTAATAAATGCTGTGGAATCATTATTCCATACATATGGGGCACCCTGTATATATATACTAGCCGGGCCCGCGGCTCCGCTCGCGTGGACTTGATTCACTACTATCGTCACTGCTTATTCCTTATGTTACCCAACGTCATAAAATATCTCCCATTATTTCTCCTTATCTCCCAATATTTCTCCTTATTTCCCATTATCTCTACATAATTTCCATTATCTAGGCTTATCTCTGCTCATCTCCCATTATTTCTCCTTATCTCCCATTATTTCTCCTTATCTCCCATTATCTCATCTTATTTCCCATTATCTTGGCTTATCTCGACTTATCTCCCATTATTTCTCCTTATCTCTCATTATTTATCCTTATCTCCCATTATTTCTCCTTATCTCCCATTATTTCTCCTTATCTCCCATTATCTCACCATAACTCCCATTATTTAGACTTATCTCTGCTTATCTCCCATTATCTCTCCTTATCTCCCGTTATTTATACTTCTCTCCCATTATCTCACCTTATCTCCCATTATCGAGGCTTATCTCGACTTATCTCCCATTATTTCTCCTTATCTCCCATTATTTCTCCTTATCTCCCATTATCTCACCATAACTCCCATTATTTAGACTTATCTCTGCTTATCTCCCATTATCTCTCCTTATCTCCCATTATTTATACTTCTCTCCCATTATCTCACCTTATCTCCCATTATCGAGGCTTATCTCGACTTATCTCCCATTATTTCTCCTTATCTCCAATTATCTCACCTTATCTCCCATTATCTAGGCTTATATCGGATTATATAGAACATATGTGTAAATTTATAAAAACACGTAAATCGGATAAGTGGTTCTCGAGTGATAAGCGCACTAACGGACAGACAGACAGACAGAGAGACGTTGCATTTTATATATATTGTATTCTTTGCTACATGATATTGTTCCATATTTAATGCTTTAGGGAGTGTATTGCAAGAGAACGCGCTAGCGGCAAACTTTTCTCCGACTTGATTCACTACTATCGTCACTGCTTATTCCTTATGTCACCTAATAAAATGTAGCCTATAACCTGGCCAGAGAACATACGTATGGTTAAAAAAAGCACAATCGGATAAGTAGTTCTGCAGTGATAAGCACACTAACGGACGGACAGACAGACAGACAGACGGACAAAGAGACATTGCATTTTATATATATTATAGATATTCTCTGCTACATAATATTGTTCCATATTTAATGGTTTGGACTGTGTACTGCAACAGAACGCGCTAGCGGCAAACTTTGTCCGACTTCATTTACTATTATTGTCACTGCTCATTCCTTATGCTACCTATCGTAATAAAATATAACCTATAACCTGGCCGGAGAAGATATGTATGTTTAAAAAAAAAAGTACGAAAATCGGATAAGTGATTCTCCAGTGATAAGCGCACTAACGGACAGACAGACAGACAGAATACGTTGCATTTTATATATATTATAGATGTAATAAAATATATACCTATAACCTGGTCAGAGAACATATGTATGAATTTAAAAAATCACGTAAATCGGATAAGTGGTTCTCGAGGGATAAGCGCATTAACGGACAGACAGACAGACAGACAGACAGACAAACATTGCATTTTATATATATTATAGATATAGATTATTTTTATTATTATATAACCTGGCCAAAGAATATATGCATGAATTTAAAAAAAGACAGGTAAATCTGATAAGTGGTTCCTGCGTGATAAACGCACTAATGGACAGACAGACAGACAGAGAGACATTGCATTTTATATATATTTTATAGATTATACATATACACTAAGTTGGGAATGTGGAATCTTGGCACAATGATACTACTCAGTATATATCACCACTACATCAAACACTTTCTTTTTGCCCTCGACGCGCGTTTCGCTAACCATGTTAGCTTCATCAGGAGCGATGATTGAAGCTAACATGGTTAGCGAAACGCGCGTCGAGGGCAAAAATAAAGTGTTTGGTGTAGTGGTGATATATACTGAGTAGTATACATATACAGATACATAATATTGTTCCATATTTAATGGTTTAGGCTGTGTATTGCAAAGGCACGCGCTAACGGCAAACTTATTTGCGACATCATTCACTATTTTACGTCACTGCTCATTCTTTATGCTACCTATCGTAATAAAATATAGCCTATAACCTGGCCAGAGAACATATGTATGTTTTAAAAAAAAAAGTACGTAAATCGGATAAGTGGTTTTTCAGTGATAGGCGCACTAACGGACAGACAGACAGACAGATAGACAGACAGAGAGACGTTGCATTTTATATATATTATAGATGTAATAAAATATATATCTAAAACCTGGTCAGAGAACATATGTACGAATTTAAACAATCACGTAAATCGGATAAGTGGTTCTCGAGAGATAAACGCACTAACGGACAGACAGACAGACAGAGAGAGGTTGCAATTTGTTTATATTATAGGTATAGATTATCATTATTATTATGTAACCTGGCCAAAGAATATATGTATGAATTTAAAAAAAGACGTAAATCGGATAAGTGGTTCTCGCGTGATAAACGCACCAGTAGACAGACAGACAGACAGAGAGACATTGCATTTTATATATATTATAGATTCTAGATATTCTCTACTACATAATATTGTTCTATATTTAATGGTTTAGACTGTGTATTGCAAGGGAACGCGCTAGCGATAAACTTTTTTTTCCGACTTCATTCACTATTATCGTCACTGCTCATTCCTTATGCTACCTATCATAATAAAATATAGCCTATAACCTGGCCAGAGAACATATGTATGTTTAAAAAAAAAAAGTACGTAAATCGGATAAGTGTTTCTCCAGTGATAAGGTCACTAACGGACAGACAGGCAGACAGAGAGACGTTGCATTTTATATATATTATAGATACATACATATATACATATAGCTAGATTAAAATGTGACTTAAAATTACTCACACATTAAGTCACCGCAGTCATAAATAATAACTAAGATAATGTATCGCTAAATTAGAAAAAAAAAATCCACTTCCAGTTGTTCCCTTCCCTCGTTGACTTATCCAGATTATTGGTTTTTCCAATTTCTACCAAATGTGGGAAAACGTGTGTAGGTGTATTTGTTACGACCATGTTTTTGAATGAAAGTTAACTACTTTAACAGGAACATGTACGTCACCATGAATATAAGTAGGCGTATAAGGAAGACGAAAACTATTAAAATTAGGGTTGCTTCACGTTCATCGATATTTTAGGCGTAATTGTATTAAACGTATGATAATCGTACTAAATCTGAAAGGGCTTCTTAGCAACATTTTATCATGACGAAATATAAGTAAAAGTAAAATAGTTTTAAGGTCAGATCAATATTTTTAGTTTTGGTCCATAAATAGTAGTAGTAGTAGCAGTAAAATGAGTGGGTGGTACCTCGAGTCCCTGGTGTCACCTAGATCTAAAAGTTCTTCTGTGACTCCCCATTGAGTCGAGTCAGGGTCGCAGTCCTAGTCCGGCATTTTTTGACAAAAGACATAGGCTATTCACCCTGATCTCTTGTAGATCTTTGGGTTCACAGAATAGTTGACTCCAGTATCTATACCTCTTGACCATTAGTGCAGGACATGCGCACAGAATGTGTATACTGTCCTCGTTTTCTCTCTCGCACAGCCGACATGTTTTCCGCTCAGCAAGTTTGAGATTATATAGATGGGCCTGTAGTGCCACATGTCCCGTAAGGAGTCCTGTACTAAGACGTAACTGTTGTTTTGACATCGAAAAGAGAGATCGCATTATTTCAAAATGAGCCGAAACACCATGTATACGAGCATATAAAAAACTGCATAAAAGAAGCAGTTATGGAAGCGCTCCACAGTGATTCGGCAAGAACATGCTAGCATGACAATATTGATGACGTAATTTCCAGGAACCACTGATAACGACTTGTAAACAACCCCCCCCCCCCATTTAACGAATTCCAAGAATTAATTTGTTTATCACCTCATAAAGGTATCTTATCAGGGGGTCAAAGTAACCCTTATAAGAGAGGTCATTTTCATTTGCAAATCAGTTGCATTTTATGCACACTTGTGATAACATATTTTAAAAATTGGTAGCAAAGTGAAACGAGTTTTTTGTGATGGAATATTCTGTTGAAGGTATGTACTCTATTATGACTTATATTTTTTATAAAAAATATGTATACTTTTGGTGTAATATCAATTTGTAAATGTATAGATAAATCCAGCAAATTTTACATTAATTGTAAACTTTAAAAGTAGCAACTTTTTTTTTATCCACATATATTCACCTAGATTTTTCTATATGTAATACCTACAACATTCAGGCACAGATTCATATATATTATAGACCCCGAAAAGGCCCGAAAGTAAAATTATTTTATTTTTTCAGAACGAGTCGTGACTATGACGAAAATGGAGTTTTTTGAAGAATGGCTAAAACATGACAAAATTGAACGAAACAGTGGCATTTTTTATTATATAAGTGAAAAATTCAATATGTCTGATGTTTCTGACGATTCTCTAAAACGACTCCAAAATGAAAATATCAAACCTTTCGGCAAAATTCAATCAAAAGTGGACTTCTTTAAGGTGTAACAAAGAAATGTTTCTAACCAAACATAAAGATTGGTTAGAGGGATCCGGAATCGAAATAAAGATGTGTGTTAACCAGCCGTGCACTTCAACATCATCAGCGGCTCTTTCCGTAGGGCGACCAAGAAAATCAGTTGAAGACTCATCAACGAAAACGAAGAGACGGAAAGTAGAAGATCTTTTGGAATCGCGAAGTGCAAGTGAGCTTATTACAGCAGCTGAGTTAGCTACTCGAAAAGAAGGGCATCGAAGTGTTGCTAAACAGATCCATAACGTCGCGGTCAGTGAAACTAGAGAAAAGAATAAGTGTTCTGAACAAAGTCGGCAGTTAACACCAGACGAAGCTTTAGCTTATTATGTGGACTCGAAATCGACTTCTCACTCATATAAACAAACAAGAAAATGGTCAATGAAAGCGGGACATCAAGTGTATCCATCGTTTTATAGTTTAGGTAAGTCCAAAGCTTCTTGTTGTCCTTCTGACGAATATATTTCTGTGACTGAATCTCGAGCTGAAATTAAACTTCACGCGATTTTGGATAAAAAACGGCTGAACGATTAGTTAAAGCTCAGACGGAAGTCATTAGAAGTGTGTTACCTCGTTCATATTATACGTTGGTAAGCAAATGGGGCTGTGATGGGAGTTCGGGGCATAACACGAATAAGCAGAAATTTGAGAACACTAACGCTACGCTAACGAATTTTTGTTCGTATACTCATTTGTCCCTTTGAGACTGCTTGATGGCGAAACTGTGATCTGGCAAAATCCAAGACCTTCCTCTACTTTATATTGCCGTCCTATTAAGTTTATTTTTGCCAAGGAGACAAAAGAGTTTACGAAAGAAGAAACTTCTAAAATTTTAGATGAAGTAAGTCAGCTTCTTCCAACATTATGTAACGTTGCTGGATCTCAAATCTCTGTTAAACACGATTTGTTGTTGACAATGACTGATGGCAAAGTGTGCAATGCCTTAACAGACACAAGTTCAACACAAAAGTGTTATATTTGCGGTGCCACCCCGTCTACTATGAACGAGGAGTCAAAGAAATATCCCAGCAACGAAGAACGCCTTGCATTTGGTTTATCTACTTTACATGCATGGATCCGCACGTTTGAATGTTTGCTTCACATCAGCTATCGTTTAGAAATAAAAAAGTGGCAAGTCAGGGGAGATAACGACAAAGCTATTGTGAAGCAACGCTCACAAGAGATACAAAAAGTGTTTAAAGATCGTATGGGTCTCATTGTAGATAAACCAAAACCTGAGTATGGTAACACAAACGATGGAAACACAGCACGTATATTTTTTTCCAAAGCTGAATTGAGCAGCGAAATTACAGGATTAGACGTAAACCTTATTCGTAGATTTCATGTAATTTTAAGAACTTTGTCATCGGGATATGATATAAATTATATAGAATTCGAAAAGTTTTGTGTTGATACTAGAAAATTATACCTTGATCTGTATTCGTGGTATTCCATGCCCGTTACTGTGCATAAAATTCTTGTACACAGCGCGGAAGTTATAAAGTCTTTTCTTCTTCCCATTGGACAACTCTCCGAAGAAGCCCAGGAGGCAAGAAATAAAGACTGTTGTAGATTCCGCGAACGGCACACTAGGAAGCGGTCACGTATTGCCACAAATACAGATCTTTTGAGAATGCTTTTAATTACGTCTGATCTTGTTATCAACTCGTATAGAGAATTACCGCGAAGAAAATTTACTTCTTTGCCATCGGAGGTTCTGCAGTTGATTATCCCACTTTCATTGCCCTCCGAAACACCATCAGTAAGTCATCATCACGAATTAAATGAGGAGGATTATTTACTCTCTGAATATTCTACCGAATGGGAGAGCGGTGATGACGACTCATCTGATGGTGATTAGTAGGTTTAAGTATTTTTTTTATTGTAATTATTATTCTTATTTTATTGTGTGTTGTAGTTGCTTATAATACATGCCTTAGTATATAAGTTATTTAATATTATATTTCTTTTACTTATACACCTTGTTATTGTAAATAATTGATATATAGATACTGTTATTGTACTAATTTATTTTAAAAGAAATAATATTTTGTAAATTAATAAATGTGGATACTATCATTATGATTTTTATTGAAAATAATAAAAACAAATCTATCAAGGAACAGAGAAAATCTAATAAGTGAAAAGAAACAGCTCTATAAAAATGACTTAGTAACAGAAATAAAAATAGCCTTAAGGAATATAAACAAAAAGCCAAAGAAGTAAGAAAAGCAACAGTGAGAAGAAAAAATGTGGAAGTATGCGTGTTCCAATATAGATCAGCAGCTAGGAGGAAGCCAGAGCACAGAAGCATGGAAGGTACTGAAGAACTTGAGGAAAAATGTAAAAGAAAGAATGCATATTCCCTATATACAAGATAAGAAATGGACAAAATATTACAAAGAGCATCTAATGGAAGAAAGGCCCAAATTTAGGAAAGAACAAACAACAGAAACGGAAAACGCTGAATATCAATCTCATTAAAAAATAACCACCGGTCGAGGCTGAATTGCTCCAGAATTAATAAAATGTGGATCAGTAAAACTAAAAAAAAATGATTAGAAAACGATAATAAACAAACAAGATATACCATTAGAAAGGAAAGAAGGAACCATAAAATCTCTATACAAAAAAGGGTATCGGAATAAGTGTGAAAACCATAGGGGCATTTGTGTACTACCATCTATGGGAAGATTATATGGCAAGATGATTAAAAATAAGCTGGAGGAGGACATCAAAGGAAAGATTGGTGAAGAGCAAGCAGGATTTACATCAGACAGATCATGCCTAGACCACATCTATACCGTATAAACGGCTAATCGAAAAAATAAAAGAAAAAAATAGAGACATCCGCTTAGCATTTATTGATCTCAAAAAAGCTTATGACACCATTCCCAGAAATCAATTATTTGAAACCATGTTTAAGTTGAAAATTCGCCCAGGGCTCATAACTGCAGTTAAAAGTTTGTATAAAAACAATAAAGTATATATAAAAAATGGCAAAGAAATAATATCTACGCTCACAACAACTAAAGGCCTACTACAAGGATGCCCCCCGTTATTTAAAATATATCAAGAACAAATATTAAAGGGATGGAAGCGAAAGTGTGAGGAAATGAGAGTACCAGTACAAGATAGCTGCATTTACACACTGTTTTTCGCAGATGACCAAGTAGTCATCGCGCATGATGAAGACGACCTAAGTTACATGGTTAGAAAACTTAAAGAAGAATATGAACATGCAGCGTTAGAAATCAAAATTGATAAAACAAAATATCTGTCATCCGATACAAAAATAAAGAACTTAATAATAGATGACGATCAAGAAATAAAAGGTACCAGCAGATTCAAATACTTACGAGGCTGGTTTGAAAAGTCCGTGCAAAGTCCGAGAGATGGCACCACCAGCGCGTATCGAGGTCATGTTTAGTTAGTAGCATCTCTTGAATGTACGCACACACCAAGTTTCAGCCATATTGGTCTATTTCTTTGTGTTTGACATTCGTGTGAATCAAGGAAGTCGAGTGATTTTCAAGAAATGGACGAAAAAGAATTTCGTGTGGTGATTAAACATTACTTTATGAAAGGCAAAACGCCTCAGGAGACTAAAGAGAAGCTTGATAAACATTATGGTGACTCTGCACCTTCGATTAGAACAGTTTATAAGTGGTTTCAAAATTTTCGGACTGGCCATATGGGCACAAGTGACGCTGAACGTTCTGGACGGCCTGTGGAGGTTACGACTCCAGAAATTATTGATCAAATCCATGATATGGTGATGGATGACAGAAGAGTTAAGGTGCGTGAGATTGCTAGTGCTGTGGGCATCTCGACTGAACGGGTACATAATATTTTGCATAAACATTTGGACATGAGAAAGCTATCCGCAAGCAGTTGTGGTCGCAAAATTAATGGAAATAGGATTCCAACTCGTTTCACATCCCCCCTATTCTCCAGACTTGGCTCCCTCGGACTACTATTTGTTCCCCAATTTAAAGAAATGGCTGGCGGGACAAAGATTTTATTCAAACGAGGAGGTGATTGCAGACACTAATGGATATTTTGCAGACTTGGACAAATCCTATTATTCGGAAGGGATTAACAAACTAGAACATCGTTGGACGAAGTGTATAAGCCTAAAAGGAGACTATGTCGAAAAATAAAAAAGGTTTACCCCAAACACATAAGTAGTTTTTATTTTTGCACGGACTTTTCAAACCAGCCTCGTATTCCAGGATATCATATTGTACTAAATGCAGTATAATTATACTGAAAAGAACAATCTTGACTGAAATTATTTAATCATGAAATTAAATCAAAGGCTCACACAACCCTTAACAAGTGAGTAAGGGATGCTATGGTAGTATGTAAGTAATATTAATTCCCGTTTTAGTACCGATTTGATATGAATGAGCACACAAGAAGAAATATGTTTTAATTTATATTTGTGCTATACTAATTGAATTGTTTTGGGTAAATAAAAGGTCATTAATAATTACTCATTTATATAAGTGGTAAACAGGCCGTAATGCCTGTCATATTTTGACTCCTCAGGGTTATTTAAGGAGATGAACTTTAGGAACCATCCATAAACGTCACACAAATTCCGTGATTTTTCGACCCCCATCTCCCCTTATTTCATAGGTTGTCACATTTAAGTGACCCCCACACCCTGTTGTGACGTCACATTTTTTTGTAAATTTTAATATATTACTGCTTGCCGTGCAGTCGTCGTAGGTACTCATAGGTTGTTTTTTCATATTTCTGACGTGATGTCACAACCTCCACACACTGTGTCACCCTCTATAGATCGCCCTTTCCCCTCAGTGTGTGAGGTAATTAATGGATAGTCCCTTATAGAAAACATTATTGAAAATTTCCAGCTGTATTCGCAGCTTAATTCATTTGTGCTCCTGGTTTGGCCTGAGAGAAAATAATAAGATTTTAAACTTTTGTAACTTGTATAATCGCACCTCACGGCGCACAGTGTCTCGACTAGTACAAGCTAGCGGGACAATATTATTTCTTCACTTATTTCAATTGTTTATGTATATTCCAGGTATCTTAAGCTATTTTAAGAAAAAAAAGTTGAAAAATGTGTACTGTATGTGTATTAATCGAAATATGTAGCTGCAAGACGGAAGTGGTTTACTAATGTGTCTCATTTGTTCACTATTGTCGCTAATTGTTCTTTAATTAGCTACATACGTCTACCTACTCATTATGTGTGAAAAGCACAAACATGTTTGTTTACAAAGAAATTTCTAGGAAAAAAATAAAAATCATAATGATAGTACCCACATTTATTAATTTACAAAATATTATTTCTTTTAAAATAAATTAGTACAATAACAGTATCTATATAACAATTATTTACAATAACAAGGTGTATAAGTAAAAGAAATATAATATTAAATAACTTATATACTAAGGCATGAATTATAAGCAACTACAACACACAATAAAATAAGAATAATAATTACAATAAAAAAATACTTAAACCTACTAATCACCATCAGATGAGTCGTCATCACCGCTCTCCCATTCAGTAGAATATTCAGAGAGTAAATAATCCTCCTCATTTAATTCGTAATGATGACTTACTGATGGTGTTTCGGATGGCAATGAAGGTGGGATAATCAACTGCAGAACCTCCGATGGCAAAGAAGTAAATTTTCTTCGCGGTAATTCTCTATACGAGTTGATAACAGGATCAGACGTAATTAAAAGCATTCTCAAAAGATCTGTATTTGTGGCAATACGTGACCGCTTCCTGGTGTGCCGTTCACGGAATCTACGACAGTCTTTATTTCTTGCCTCCTGGGCTTCTTCGGAGAGTTGTCCAATGGGAAGAAGAAAAGACTTTATAACTTCCGCGCTGTGTACAAGAATTTTATGCACAGTAACGGGCATGGAATACCACGAATACAGATCAAGGTATAATTTTCTATAATTTCAACACAAAACCTTTCGAATTCTATATAATTTATGTCATATCCCGATGACAAAGTTCTTAAAACTACATGAAATCTACGAATAAGGTTTACGTCTAATCCTGTAATTTCGCTGCTCAATTCAGCTTTGGAAAAAAATCTACGTGCTGTGTTTCCATCGTTTGTGTTACCATACCCAGGTTTTGGTTTATCTACAATGAAACCCATACGATCTTTAAACACTTTTTGTATCTCTTGTGAGCGTTGCTTCACAATAGCTTTGTCGTTATCTCCCCTGACTTGCCACTTTTTTATTTCTAAACGATAGCTGATGTGAAGCAAACATTCAAACGTGCGGATCCATGCATGTAAAGTAGATAAACCAAATGCAAGGCGTTCTTCGTTGCTGGGATATTTCTTTGACTCCTCGTTCATAGTAGACGGGGTGGCACCGCAAATATAACACTTTTGTGTTGAACTTGTGTCTGTTAAGGCATTGCACACTTTGCCATCAGTCATTGTCAACAACAAATCATGTTTAACAGAGATTTGAGATCCAGAAACGTTACATAATGTTGGAAGAAGCTGACTTACTTCATCTAAAATTTTTAGAAGTTTCTTCTTTCGTAAACTCTTTTGTCTCCTTGGCAAAAATAAACTTAATAGGACGGCAATATAAAGTAGAGGAAGGCCTTGGATTTTGCCAGATCACAGTTTCGCCATCAAGCAGTCTCAATGGGACAAATGAGTATACGAACAAAAATTCGTCTGAAGCGTTAGTGTTCTCAAATTTCTGCTTATACGTGCTATGCCCCGAACTCCCATCACAGCCCCATTTGCTTACCAACGTATAATATGAACGAGGTAACACACTTCTAATGACTTCCGTCTGAGCTTTAACTAATCGTTCAGCCGTTTTATCCAAAATCGCGTGAAGTTTAATTTCAGCTCGAGATTCAGTCACAGAAAATATATTCGTCAGAAGGACAACAAGAAGCTTTGGACTTACCTAAACTATAAAACGATGGATACACTTGATGTCCCGCTTTCATTGACCATTTTCTTGTTTGTTTATATGAGTGAGAAGTCGATTTCGAGTCCACATAATAAGCTAAAGCTTCGTCTGGTGTTAACTGCCGACTTTGTTCAGAACACTTACACTTTTCTCTAGTTTCACTGACCGCGACGTTATGGATCTGTTTAGCAACACTTCGATGCCCTTCTTTTCGAGTAGTTAACTCAGCTGCTGTAATAAGCTCACTTACACTTCGCGATTCCAAAAGATCTTCTACTCTCCGTCTCTTCGTTTTCGTAGATGAGTCTTCAAATGATTTTCTGGGTCGCCCTACGGAAAGAGCCGCTGATGATGTTGAAGTGCACGGTGGTTAACACACATCTTTATTTCGATTCCGGATCCCTCTAACCAATCTTTATGTTTGATTAGAAACATTTCTTTATTACACTTTAAAGAAGTCCACTTTTGATTGAATTTTGCTGAAAGGCTTGATATTTTCATTTTGAGTCGTTTTAGAGAATCGTCAGAAACATCAGACATATTCAATTTTTCACTTATATAATAAAAAATGCCACTGTTTCGTTCAATTTTGTCATGTTTTAGCCATTCTTCAAAAAACTCCATTTTCGTCATAGTCACGACTCGTTCTGAAAAAAATAAAAAAATAATTTTACTTTCGGGCCTTTTCGGGGTCTATAATATATATGAATCTGTGCCTGAATGTTGTAGGTATTACATATAGAAAAATCTAGGTGGATATATGTGGATAAAAAAAGATGCTACTTTTAAAGTTTACAATTAATGTAAAATTTGCTGGATTTATCTATACATTTACAAATTAATATTACACCAAAAGTATACATATTTTTTATAAAAAATATAAGTCATAATAGAGTACATACCTTCAACAGAATATTCCATGACAAAAAACTCGTTTCACTTTGCTACCAATTTTAAAATATGTTATCACAAGTGTGCATAAAATACAACTGATTTGCAAATGAAAATGACCTCTCTTATAAAGGTTACTTTGACCCCCTGATAAGATACCATTATGAGGTGATAAACAAATTAATTCTTGGAATTCGTTAAATGGGGGGGGGGGGGGGGGGGGGGTGTTTACAAGTCGTTATCAGTGGTTCGTGGAAATTACGTCATGAATATTGTCCCGCTAGCATGTTCTTGCCGAATCACTGTGCGGCGCACAATCGGATACAGTACTAGTAACTTGGACAAAATTCTCTCTGCCCTTTAATTTTCCTTGTTATGTAATAATTTTTTTAAATGTTTGTAATGAATAATACTTTAAAATGTACCTGCAAGTTTTTTTGATTTTTTTTATTTATTTTTTAATAAAAACCTATTTTTTTAAGAAAAATTTATAAATTTTCCTTAAAATAGATATTTGAATAGTTACGGATCCTGTACATTTACTTGGACTTGAAATTTTCCAACGTTACAATAGGTTTTTGGGGTTGCAGATTATAATAAAAGTAACCTTTTTTTTTAATGTGTAAGGATTAACAATTTTGACAATTTTTCGCCTTTTTCAAGATTGTTTAGTGAATATGAAAATGAACATTACATTTGAGATGTTTGACAATTATTTGAAATTTAAATTCACCAACTCTACCATAAACCTAAATTCAAAATGGTCGGACCTGATAAAAATTGGCAAAATTTGAATATTTGTCAACAACGAGTTTTTTCTAGTGAATATATGAATTTAGTCTACTTTTTAGCTATTTTCATATCATTTCAAGAATGTAAACCAAAAATGTAATAAGAACGTTGACCCGAAATAGTCCAATTTGAAAGATCAGGCCTATTTCGGCAATTTTTCACCTTTTTCTACTGCTATGTTCTAGTCAATACGTGCGAAATTCGCATTACGTTTGTGACATTGGAAAATTATTTAAATTTAAAATTATTTTATGATAAACTCATTTTAATTACTCTCAACCTAACATAACCTAATGGAGGAACTTTGCATCAAGAACTACGACCTTTATATGATCTAATCCTAAGAACTTTCCATCAAGATCTCTAAACCAATCATAACCTAATCCTTTACAAGAACTCTAAACCTAACATAACCTAACACTAAGAACTTTACACCAAGAATTCCAATTCATTATATACATTTCTTTAAACATCAAAAATCAACATTTGTTGATTATTAATGTTGTTAAAGTTTTATGGACTTTTCCATCAATAATATGTATTTTTGAGGTATATATTGAGTATAAATAGAAAATTTGGATAATGCATGCTGCCCTTTTTTAGCCAATTTTATCTAGGTTTTTAATATTTTTATTATTAAGTTTGTGTTTTACTTTTTTTCGTTAAGCTTGTGTTAAAAATACGTAATCTTTAAATTTATGTTAAACTAGTCATGTCCGCAGTTCCGCTCGAGTGGACTTGATGCACTATTATAGTCACTGCTTATTCCTTATGTTACCTAACGTAATAAAATATATCCTATAACCTGGCCAGAGAACATATGTATGTATAAATCTAAAAAAATAAAACACGTAAATCGGATAAGTGGTTCTCCAGTGATAAGCGCTCTAACGTACAGACGGACAGACAGAGAGGCGTTGCATTTTATATACACTAGAGATTATAGATTATTATTATTATTATTATATTAACCTGGAAAGAGAACATATGTATGAATAAAAAAAAATGTAAATCGGATAAGTGGTATTCTAGTGATAAGCACATTAACGAACAAACGGACAGACAGAGAGACGCTGCATTTTATATATATTATATTCTTTGCTACATGATATTGTTCCATATTTAATGGTTTAGGCAGTGTATTGCAAGAGAACGTGCTAGTTGCAAACTTTTTTCCGACTTGATTCACTATTATCGTCACCGCTTATTCCTTATGTTACCTAACGTAATAAAATATATCCTATAACCTGGCCAGAGAACATATGTATGTTTAAAAAAAAAAAAGCACCTAAATCGGATAAATGGTTCTCGAATGATAAGCGCACTAACGGACAGTCATACAGAGAGACGTTGCATTATATATATATATATATATATATATATATATATATATATATATATATATATATATATACATATATATATATATATATATATATATATATATATATATATATATATATATATACATATATATATATATATATATATATATATATATATATATATATATATATATATATATATATATATATATATATATACTAGCCGGGCCCGCGGCTCCGCTCGCGTGGACTTGAGTCACTACTCTCATCACTGCTTATTCCTTATGTTACCCATCATAATAAAATATCTCCCATTATTTTCCCTTATCTCCCAATATTTCTCCTTATCTCCCATTATCTCTACATAATTTCCGTTATCTAGGCTTATCTCTGCTCATCTCCCATTATTTCTCCTTATCTCCCATTATTTCTCCTTATCTCCCATTATTTCTCCTTATCTCCCATTATCTTACCTTATTTCCCATTATCTAGCTTATCTCGACTTATCTCGCAATATTTCTCCTTATCTCCCATTATTTCTCCTTATCTCCCATTATCTCACCATAACTCCCATTATCTAGACTTATCTCTGCTTATCTCCCATTATTTCTCTCTATTTCCCATTATCTATACTTATCTCCCATAACTCACCTTATCTCCCATTATCGAGGCTTATATCGAATTATATAGAACATACGTTTAAATTTATTAAAACACGTAAATCAGATAAGTGGTTCTCGAGTGATAAGCGCACTAACGGACAGACAGACAGACAGAGAGACGTTGCATTTTATATATATTATATTTTTGCTACAAGATATTGTTCCATATTTAATGCTTTAGGGAGTGTATTGTAAGAGAACGCGTTAGCGGCAAACTTTTCTCCAGTGATAAGCGCACTGACGGACGGACAGACAGACAGACAGACGGACAGAGAGACGTTGCATTTTATATATATTATAGATATAGATTATTATTATTATTATCTAATCTGGCCAAAGAATATATGTATGAATTTTAAAAAAAGACACGTAAATCGGATAAGTGGTTCTCGCGTGATAAACGCACTAATGAACAGACAGACAAAGAGACATTGCATTTTATATATATTATAGATTATAGATATTCTCTGCTACATAATATTGTTCTATATTAAATGGTTTATATTGTGTATTGCAAGAGAACGGGCTAGCGGCAAACTTTTTTCCGACTTCATTCACTGCTTATTCCTTATGCTACCTATCGTAATAAAATATGGCCTATAACCTGGCCGGAGAATATATGTATGTTTAAAAAAAAAAAGTACGAAAATCGGATGAGTGATTCTCCAGTGATAAGCGCGCTAACGGACAGACAGGCACACAGACAGAGATACGTTGCATTTTATATATATTATAGGTGTAATAAAATATATATCTATAACCTGGTCAGAGAACATATGTATGAATTTAAAAAATCACGTAAACTGGATAAGTGGTTCTCGAGGGATAAACGCACTAACGGACAGACAGACAGATAGAGAAACGTTGCATTTTATATATATATTATAGATATAGATTATTATTATATAACCTGGCCAAAGAATATATGTATGAATTTAAAAAAAGACGCGTAAATCGGATAAGTGGTTCTCGCGTGATAAACGCACTAATGGACAGACAAACAGACAGAGATACATTGCATTTTATATATATTGTAGATTATAGATTATAGATATTCTCTGCTAAATAATATTGTTCCATCATTAATGGTTTAGACTGTGTATTGCAAGAGGCAAACTTTTTTTCCGACTTCACTCACTATTTTACGTCACTGCTCATTCCTTATGCTACCTATCGTAATAAAATATAGCCTATAACCTGGCCAGAGAACATATGTATGTTTTAAAAAAAAAAAGTACGTAAATCGGATAAGTGGTTCTCCAGTGATAAGCGCACTAACGGACAGACAGACAGAGAGGACGTTGCATTTTATATATATTATAGATATATATATATATATATATATATATATATATATATATATACATATTTATATATATATATATATATATATATATATATATATATATATATATATATAAATATATACATATTTATATATATATATATATATATATATATATATATATATATATATATATATTTATATATATTTATATATATATATATATATATATATATATATATATATATTTATATATATATATATATATATATATATATATATATATATATATATATATTTATATATATTTATATATATTTATATATATATATATATATATATATATATATATATATATATATATATATATATATATATATATACATGTATATATATATATATATATTCATATTTTATATATATATATATATATATATATATATATATATATATATACATGTATGTATATATATATATATATATATATATATATATATATATATATATATATATATATATATATATATACATGTATGTATATATATATATATATATATATATATATATATATATATATATAAATATATATATATATATATATATATATATATATATATATATATATATATATATATATATATATATATATATATGTTAAATGTTAAATAATACAGAATTTTTCGTATTAGATTTGGAGTTCTTGGGCAAAGTTCCTCCATTAGGTTATGTTAGGTTGGGGTTAAATCCAATTAGTTCATCCATAAGATAATGTTAAATTTAAATTATTTTCCAATATCACAAAAGTAATGCGAAATTGCATGTATTGCCTAAAACATAGCAGTTAAAAAAAAGTGGGAAATGGCCGAAACCGGCCAGATTTTTTCAGATTAGACCATTTTAGGTCAATATTCTTATTACATTTTTAGTTTAGAATAACTAAAAAGTAGAGTAAATTCATATATTCACCAGAAAAACTCGAAAAATGTTGACAAATGTAAAAATTTGGTAAATTTTTTCTGGTGTGACCATTTTGAGTTTACGTTTATGGTAGAGGTAGATTTTAAACTCTGAATAATCATGTCAAATATCTCGAATGTAATGTTTATTTTTATATACTACTATACATTAAACAATGTCGAAAAAGGCGAAAAATGACCCAAAATTGGTAAATATTTGAAAATCTCAAACATTAAAACAAAAAAAAACGGCTCCAAAAACCTATTATAACGTTGGAAAATTCCATATCCAAGCAAATGTACAGGATCCGTAACTATCCAAATATATATTTTACAGAAAATTTAAAATTTTTTCATAAAAAAATCGGATTTTTTTTTTTTTAAAAATATATATAAAAAAAAAAAAAAAAATCTAAAAGTTTAAAGTGCCATTCATTACGAGCATTCTAAAAAGAAAATTATTACAAAACCATGAAAATTAAAGGGCAGACAGAGTTTTGTCCAAGTTAGTAGTAATTTATCCGACTGTGCGGCGGCGTCGCCTGCGTCTGTTACACATATCAATATATGGTTGGTGCATGACTAAAGTGACCATACGTCCCGTTTTGAACGGGACTGTCCCTTTTCTCGGTCACCTGTCCCGTTGTCCCCAAACAAAGCGCCGGGACGGTAAATAGTCCCGTTTTCCGAAACCGCGCGAAAATTTTAAATTACGATGCTCGTGAGACACGCGCGGGCGGGGAATCACAGACCGTCGCGACGTCGACGATTGGCGATTCCCCGCCCGCGCGCGCTGTCGGTTACCTACTAACGCGGGGAGAAGAGGGAGCATTTATTTGGATATTAGGCTAATCACGCGCATGCACACAGACTTGTCGCTATTGTTTTGTTTTTGCGTAATGTTCGTGAAGTAGTTTAGTGGTAAACTGGTAACTAATTTGAAGTTTTCTGTTGTTTTGGAATTTTACCTATAGTTATGCCGAAACGTAAGTGTTCATTTAATGTCAACTTACAAGCAAAATACCCATTTATTAAGCAAATTAATACTTCCTCGGACGTCAGATGCGAAAAGTGTTGTACAGAGTTTAGTGTTTCCCATAGTGGTGCTGGTGATATTGAACAGCATTTGAAGTCTAAAAAACATAAAAATGCCGACCGTGCCGCTGCTTCCAGTTCTTCAGTGTTGAACTTTTTCAAGAATTCAAACGCGCCAACTTCAAAGGATTTGGATATTGCTGCTGCAGAAGGCGTCTGGGCTTATCACACTATACAAGAAAACCACAGTTTTCGCTCCAATGATTGTGCGTCGAAATTAATCCAATCATGTTTTGATCCAAAATTCACATGTGCGCGTACAAAAACAGAAGCTATTATAGTAAATGTTTTGGCGCATACAGCGATCGATAATTTAAAAGATGATCTCAATAAGTCCAATTGTATTACAATTTTAAACGACGCCTCAAACCACGGTAACAAGAAAATATATCCTTGTGTAGTGCGCTTTTTTCAACCTTATGAAGGTGTGCAAGTAAAAATTTTAGACCTCCAAGAGCAACCAGGTGAAACTTCTGATATCATAGTCGACTATTTACACCAAGTATTGACAGATAATAATTTGTCAAATAAAGTCGTGGCATTTTGTGGCGACAATGCTAATGTCAATATTGGGGGTGTAGCTAGGCGAGGAACTAATAATGTATTAGCAAAATTACAATCATCTCTGAAAAAACCGTTGATAGGTACTGGATGTGGAGCCCATATAATTCACAATGCAATAAAATCTGCTGCAGATGATCTACCTAAAATCTACGAAAGCATTATCGTAAAAATATATTCATTTTTTTATATTTACACGGTTCGAATTGAAGCTCTAAAGGAGTTTTGCGCTGAAGGTGAAATAGAACATCACCAAATGCTCGGCTACAGTAAAACCAGGTGGCTTGCGCTTATGCCTGCCTTGGAGAGAGTTTTAAAAATGTACCAGACTATTTTTTGACCATTGAAAAATGTCCCAAATTGTTAAAAAACTTTTTTGATGATCCCATATCAGAATTATGGCTTCATTTTTTACACGCTCAGTCAGCAAGTTTTCACCAAGCTGTATTGAAGGTTGAAGGTCAGACTGTGTCGGCAATTGAGGCTGCAAAAGAAATCAATCATCTCAAAGACAATTTGGCTCAGAAACAGATCAACCAGTTTCTTCCATTTACTGTTCGTAGTTTAATTGTGAAATTAAAAGATAATGGCACTAATATTGATGAAGAGTTTGTGAAAAATACGGCCACAGAATTTTATAAAACAAGCCGTGAATATCTGGAACAGTGGACTTGCTTTCTTACTAAAGAAATGGAGATATTTCATTGGGCAGATTTAAGAAAAGTACCTGCATGGGAAGATATTCAAAAAGCGCTGGATGTATTGATTGAAGAGGGATATTTTCCCTGTAACAAAGATACAGAAGTATTCGACGAATTTACATTAATTTCAAGCTACGTCACTTCCCAAAAAATTACCGAATGGGATAATTTAAAAGTCTCCACAGAAACTCGTCGGGTGGAAGTATTCAAACACTTTCGCACCAACAATCTACAACATGAAAATTTTTGTATTTTAATTGAATATATTTTATGTCTACCTGGTACAAATGCTCCAGTAGAAAGAGTCTTTTCTCTTATGAATAAATTGTGGACGTCTGAAAAAAATCACTTACAGGTACCAGTTCTGAAAGCGATGTTGATAACTAAGGTCAATATAAAAAAAACGTGCCAAGAATTTTATTCTTATTTAAAATCATCACCAACTTTATTAAAGCAAATTTGTTCCTCTGATAAATATAAATACAATTAAAAAAAATATGGTGCATATAATTTAATAATTTCTGTCAGAGGAACTTTGCTTCAATAAAGCTGGTTAACTGGTGATTGATTTTTATTTTTCACAACTTGTTATAATAAAAATAATTATAAATAATATGAATATAATAACAGTCAATACTAATTGCATTAAGTTACACTTTTTCTAAATAAAGAAAATTAAGAAGTTGTGTTTATTTTCATTGTTAACCTGCTAACTTGGGTATAAAAACTTATGTCCCGTTTTGAGTTCAAAAATAAATGGCCAGTTTATGCATGACCACATATTTTTCCGATATACATGACCACATTATTTTTCCGATATATTTCTGAAGTTTTTTTATTTATTTATGATAATTTTGAATATCAATAGAAAAAACAAGGATTTTAGAACAGCAAAGAAAAGCTAATGGTATACTCTCTAAGACATGGAGGTCTAACACATTTCACCACTGCACCTGAAATAAGACATAGACCTAAATTGACTCTCCCTGCAAAAATACCAAAGGTAGCGAATTCTTTCAATCCCCAAAAAAGAGTAAAATTTGTCTCTATTTTGATGTGATTTTGACAATTGCTACATATGTTATCGTTATTAATATTAGGAGACCTCCTCTTTTTAGTGTTCCGTACGGAACACTTATAAGATGACTTCGGTGTCTGTCTGTCCGTCTGTCACACACCGATTTTCTCCGAAACTATTTGTCATAGAAAGTTGAAATTTGTTAATAATATAGGAATTGATTGCCTCATCAGAGCCATATAGTTTTAAACGTTAAATTTTGACTGAAGGTGTTAGTTTTTGGGGGTGAAATCGGAAGTTAAAAAAATTTTTTTACTAGGTAATCGAATGTGGTGTCAAATGAAAGCTTGTGAAAACACAAGTAAAAAATATTTATATATAATGTAATACTTGCGTGCACTTTTCTTTGTATTATTTTTAAAAAAAATCGCGAAAAATCGCTGTGGATCCGCCTTATCTCGAAAAGTACTTATCAAAAAATTTCGAAAAAATTCTGGAATATTCTCCACGGGGTGTAGATTGAACGAAAATTATTACGAGTGCATTACCTTTAATAATTTAGCTGGTATATAAAAAAAAAAAAAAAAATTTCAAGGTCATCAATTTTCAGTAAAGATTGGAAACAAACTTTGTTGAAAACTCATTTGCGGTGTGTTTTGTGAAGACACTTATCATTTTATACTTCCGTTACATTTTTTTATTTTAAAAGCAATCAACGTACGGAACACTAATTGCGCAAGTTCAACTTGCACTTGACCGGTTATTTTTTATTAGTTTTATGGCTGCAACCGGATATGAGGTCGAGTAATTCCATTTTTTTAATGACTAGTTTTCTAAGTCGTTGATAGCCGTACCTATTAACCTAAAGAGTAGAAGAAGAAGAAAGTTATGTACTTAAAATAACGATAAGATTATTGCAACTTTGACTCTTGTTAACCTAATATAATTATATTATAACCTAACTACTCCTTATTAATTAAATTTTTTTATTATTTCTGGTCAAACTTGACGGAATTTATTAAGTGGGAGTTTTGGACTAACTCGAATATCGGATTTTTGCTTAGCAAGCTATACGTTCTAGAATTCAGTGGTCTTGTATTTGATTGGTTGTCGTTCTACATAAAAAAAGAACAGAAAAAAATAGTAAATAATAAATACTTTACAGAACTTTCTCTCAATTTATTAGCCTGGCAGGGATCAGTACTAAGGATACTGTTGTTTAATACTTTTGTCAATGACCTATCATATGATTACTAGGAATAAAAATGTAAACAAATGTTTAAGATCACCACTTAAGTTTATTATTGCTGACAATTGTTTAATTTGTTTAAATTTTTATTCCTAGTTATTATGGATCTCCATCGAGTAACTGCTAAGTCAATGCAGTATCATATGATTTGTCAGCGAGACAATTAACTCAAATTAATGATGATACGTTTGTTGTGACCATAGTCTTAAGGGTGGATTCTGGTCCAGAAATTTTCTTGAGCATTGTTTTCGCTTAAAATACTCCTTAAAATCTGTAGAATACAAGGTTACTTTCCTTTTTACGAGATACAAACTCTAAGGTGATCTTCCGAGCCTTTTTCCAAGCAAGTCGCTAAGGCAGTTAGTCAAAATTTCACCAAATCCACCATACCACGGCCAGATAATTCTATTGCACGACACCTGTTGAGAAAGCGAACTTGTTGGCTGAATTCTTTGCTTCACATTCTACTGTCGATGTCCAAGGAAAAACACCGCCTACTATTCCCACAGTGCAATCAAGGATGCCCGATATCGTCTTTAGACAGCGTATCATAAAATGTATTTTGATGAAGCTAGACACCAAAAAGGCTTCTGGCGCTGACGGAATAGTTTTCAAAAACTGTGCGAGGGAACTAACACCAGTTTTCTGTAGACTTTTCAACCTATCCTACAGAAAGAGAATATTTCCTTCCTGCTGGAAATGTGCCACAGTTCAGCCGATATCTAAAAAAGGGCAAAAGATCTTGCTAAATAACTACCGACCAATCGCACTGCTTTCAAGGATATCGAAAGTCATGGAAAAGGCTATCAATCAGCATCTTCTAAAATATTTTGAAGGATTCAACATTATTAGCGACCACCAATATGCTTTCGTAAAAATAGATCAACGAGAGATCTTCTGACTTATGTAACTCATGTTTCGAATAACGCAATTGAACACTTAGGAGAATCTCGAGCGGTTGCTCTTGACATATCCAAGGCATTCGACCGTGTTTGGCACAATGGGCTGTTGGCTAAGCTACGTTCTTATAGTATGTCTGAAAAGTTCTGTTTGTGGCTCTCATGTTTCCTCAGAGAGCGTTCTTTACGAGTGGCAGTCGACGGATTTCTTTCTAACACCTTCACTATCAACGCCGGTGTACCTCAAGGTTCCATATTGTATCCTACTCTCTTTCTCATTTACATCAACGATCTGCTGGAAAAGATCGAGAATCCAATCTACGGCTTTGCAGTAGCCAAGTTTCAGCCATATTGGTCTATTTCTTTGTGTTTAGCATTCGTGTGAATCAAGGAAGTCGAGTGATTTTCAAGAAATGGACGAAAAAGAATTTCGTGTGGTGATTAAACATTACTTTATGAAAGGCAAAACGCCTCAGGAGACTAAAGAGAAGCTTGATAAACATTATGGTGGCTCTGCATCTTCGATTAGAACAGTTTATAAGTGGTTTCAAAATTTTCGGACTGGCCATATCGGCACAACTGACGCTGAACGTTCTGGACGGCCTGTGGAGGTTACGACTCCAGAAATCATTGATCAAATCCATGATATGGTGATGGATGATAGAAGAGTTAAGGTGCGTGAGATTGCTAGTGCTGTGGGCATCTCGACTGAACGGGTACATAAAATTTTGCATAAACATTTTGACATGAGAAAGCTATCCGCAAGATGGGTGCCGCGATTGCTCACGCTTGACCAAAAACGGAATCGTGTGAAGTGTTGCAAGGATGGTTTCCAGCTGTTCTAGAAGAATCCGGAGGCTTAAGCGTCGTTTCGTCACTGTGGATGAAACATGGATACATTACTATACTCCTGAGACCAAACAACAATCTAAACAATGGGTTACCAAGGGGGAATCTGCACCAAAAAAGGCGAAGACCGTTCCTTCGGCCGGAAAGGTTATGGCGACTGTCTTTTGGGATTCGCAAGGGATAATCCTCATCGACTATCTGGAAACGGGTAAAACTATTACAGGTGAATATTATTCATCGTTATTGGACCGTTTGAAAACCGAGCTGCAAGAAAAACGCCCGCGATTGGCCCACAAGAAAGTCCTTATCCATCACGACAAACGCATCAGCACACACCTCAGCAGTTGTGGTCGCAAAATTAATGGGAATAGGATTCCAACTCGTTTCACATCCCCCCTATTCTCCAGACTTGGCTCCCTCGGACTACTATTTGTTCCTCAATTTGAAGAAATGGTTGGCGGGACAAAGATTTTATTCAAACGAGGAGGTGATTGCAGACACTAATGGATATTTTGCAGACTTGGACAAATCTTATTATTCGGAAGGGATCAACAAACTAGAACATCGTTGGACGAAGTGTATAAGCCTAAAAGGAGACTATGTTGAAAAATAAAAAAGGTTTACCCCAAACACATAAGTAGTTTTTTATTTTTGCACGGACTTTTCAAACCAGCCTCGTAATTCTATTTTGGGGTGACAGTACCCAAGTGGTATTTAACGCTACAAAAACCCAGGTGGCAGTTTTCTCTAAAAAAGTTAATGTTGCTGAACCCGAAGCACTCTATTCCTCTAACATCGTCTCTCAATTTGTTGCAACAACGTGAATCGCTTTCTTCGCACACGTATCGCTCCTGCAGCGCTTTAGGGACTTCTTCCCTGCAGCACGTGTGCTAGACCCATAAAAAAAAAGAAAGTTGGGAATTGACTGATACTTTTTACCGCCAAAAAATAAATTATCGCGAGCGCGACCGTGAATGTAATGAAATACATTTCTAATATGGAATTTGAATTTAAATTTATTAACACATTGCCTAAAACTCTCGGGACGACGACGACAATATCCGTATTTGTCTATAAATAACAGTATTTGCAAGGCATAAGAAAAATAAAAACGGTAATCATTTTTTTTTTACTTTTACACGCATATCTCGGTACGTACGGTCCGCACCCACACAAGAAAATGAATTTAGCAAAGCAGCGCGCCCATTAAAATAATTTACAGCTATTTCTAATATAAGCGGCCTTGAATAATTAAAAATTTTATATTTAATAGCTAAATGCTTATACAGTATGTTGGATAGTTTATCTAGGATCGTTAAACCACTGATGGATGACTGTGACTGAATGGTTATGTTCGCGAATGATTCATAGGTACGAGATATACCTTTTTATTTGTGATATTGGCGATAAAGCTTATTTTTATTTTTTTTTTAAGGGGGCTGCCACACGTATTACAAAGAAATCCCTAAAGCGCTACAGGAGCGACACGTGTGCGGAGAAAGCGATTCAAGTTGTTCTTTAATCGCTGTAAATTGTACTCGGTGTGAAACACAGTCCTGGGCAAATCATTCCAAAGGGATGATGTTCTCCATATAAATGACTGCTTGAAAAGTATTGTACGAGGAGTAACAAGCTGAACCTCATACGGATGTGAAGTATTAGCGGCCACATCTTTCGATCACTTTCCATGAAAAATACTTATACAGGGTGGCCCAAAATTACCGAAGGGGTTTGAATTCATTATAACTTTTTATTTAAGACATAATTAAGTTGGGAATGTGGAATCTTTGGCACAATGATACTACTACTCAGTATATATCACCACTACACCAAACACTTTATTTTTGCACTCGACGCGCGTTTCGCTAACCATGTTAGCTTCATCAGGAGCGATGATTGACTAAAGATAAACTACAAATCTATCCTATTTATACTTAGCCTAACCCTAGAATTACTCAAGCGGAACTAATGACATAGGCAAGGCGATCAGTTCCGGTCAAGTAACCAGTAGAGGGGACTATAAGGAATAGGCCCTCTGTCTTTATTTAAACTACTTTTACATTTTATGATTTCCATACTTTCGTATGCGTTCAACAATCTCCTATCAGATACATCCTTTATTAATCTTAGATTATCCAATGTTACAGTATGATCAGCTTCAAGGGCATGTTCGGCAATACTAGACTTTTCTGTTCTATTGTATCTTAAGTGTGCTAAATGTTCTTTAAATCGTGTTTTAATTGACCTTTTAGTTTGCCCAACATACTTTTTGTCACAATCATTACAACTAATTTCATAAATTCCACTTTTCTCACAATTGGGAATCTTATCTTTGGAATTTCCTAAGATATTCCTCAGATTGTCTGATGACTTATAGACTAAGGTGAGGCCTACCTTATTAAATACCTTATTGAGTCCCTTGCTATATTCATACCATATAATCCGAAATAATATATCAGTCGCGTTTCACCAAAACCACCATACCACCATTCACGCGGCCAGATAATTCTATCGCAACGACACCTGTTGAGAAAGCGAACTTGTTGGCTGAACTCTTTGCTTCACATTCTACTGTCGATTTCCAAAAAAAAACACCCCTTACTATTCCCACAGCGCATCATTAAACATATTTTAATGAAGCTAGGCACCAAAACAGCTTCTGGCGCTGACGGAATACCTGCCATAGTTCTCAAAAACTGTGCGAGGTAACTAACAGCAGTTTTCTGTAGACTCTTCAACCTATCCTACAGAAAGGGAATATTTCTTTCCTGCTGGAAATGTGCTACAGTTCAGCCGATACCTAAAAAAGGCAAGAAGACCTTGCCAAATAACTACCGATCAATCGCACTGCGTTCAATAATATCGAAAGTCATGGGAAAGGTTATCAATCAGCATCTTCTAAAATATCTGGAAGGATTCAACATTATTAGCGATCACCAATATGGCTTTTGTACAAATAATTCAACAGGAGATCTTCTGACTTACGTAACACAGGTTTGGAACAACGCGATTGAACACTTTGGAGAATCTCGAGCGGTTGTTGCTCTTGACATATCCAAGGCATTCGACCGTGTTTGGCACGATGGGCTGTTGGCTAAGCTACGCTCTTATGGTATGTCTGAAAGGTTCTGTTTGTAGCTCTCATGTTTCCTCAGAGAGCGTTCTTTACGAGTGGCAGTCGACGGATTTCTTTCTAACACCTTCACTATTAACTCGGTGTACCTCAAGGTTCCATATTGTATCCTACTCTCTTTCTCATTTACATCAACGATCTGCTGGAAAAGATCGAGAATCCAATCTACAGCTTTGCAGATGACAGTACGCTTATTTCTTCATTCACTTTGAACGCTCGGACATCGGCTACTCAGACGAATATCCGCAGACAATAGGAAGTCATTCAACTTAACAAAAATCTGGAAGAAATTCTATCTTGAGGTGACAGTAACCAAGTGGAATTTAATGCTACTAAAACCCAGGTGGCAGTTTTTTTTTCTAAAAAAGTTAACGTTGCTGAACCCGACATAGTTATGTCGGGGCACTCCATTCCTCTAATATCCTCACTCAATTTGTTGGGCGTTAAATTGGGGGCAAATATGTCCTGGCATGAACATGTTGCAGGCATTGCAAGGAGAGCTTCTCAAAAGTTGGGAATATTATTTCGAACCAGAAAGCTTTACACTCCACAACAACTGTTAATTCTATACAAAGCTCGAATTCGACCAACTATGGAATACTGCTCCCATGTTTGGGGCTCCGCTCCCAAACATACACTGCATTTGTTGGATTCTATTTAGAGACTAGCCGTGCCCGCGCCTCCGCTCGCGTGGACTTGATTCACCTTTATCGTCACTGCTTATTCGTTATGTTTATATTATTATATAGCTCGAGGGGCCCTAGAGGCCTATGGCTTGGTTGCATACTTATCTTCACTTCTTTTTGTCTCCTGTTAGCTTTTTCCAGAGCGGGATTCCCATCAACTCCAGATCTTGCTTTACTGCCTGAATCCATGTAGATCGAGGTCTACCCTTGCCTCTTCTTCCAATCACTCCTCTTATTAGGGCTTGCTTTGCCTCTCTTTCTTCCTTCATCCTTGCCACGTGTCCCAACCATCTTAATCGCTGGCTTTTTATGACTTGGCTTATAAGGGGTTTCATATATAGGCATTTTAATTCGTAGTTTGTTCTTCTTCTCTCTCTTCTTTCCTTCCTTTATAGATTTTTCTCAAAGCTTTCCTTTCCCACACCTCCAACGTCTCCTTTTCTCTTGCATTCAGCTTCCACGTTCCGCATCCATATGTCACCGTGGGTCTGACAACTGTCGCATATATGTTTTCTTTTGCTTTTCTTGATACATTCTTTGATTCCAATATTGGATTCATTGCCCCCAAACATATCTGTCCTTTCGCTATTCTTTCTTGTATCTCCGTCCTTTCTTGGCCACTCTCTGTTATTGTTACTCCAGATAATTAAATTTATATACTTTTTCAAACATATATCTTTTCCCTAAGTTGTTTATTATATCTAAACTTTTGTTGTTTTTATTATCCTTCTTCTTTGTAATTTCCATGTATTTTGTTTTTTCCTCGTTTATCTTTAGTCCTCTCATCCTTCCCTTTTCTTCAATCCTACTTATGGCTTTTCTGAGGTTCTCTTTTGCTCTTGCAATCACTGCTATATCATCCGCATAGGCCAAACATTGGCAGGTTTGTTGGTATATCGTTCCATTTGTTTTTATTTCTGGCTCCCGGATTATCTTCTCTAGTGCCAAATTAAATAGACATGTCGACACGGGATCCCCCTGTCTTAATCCCTCTTCACCTTAAACTTGTCTGATACTTTGCCCTCAACCAACACTCTATTTTTTGAGTCATTTAGGGTCATTCTCATCATGCGAATCAATTTACTTGGAATTTTTAGTTCTTCCATTACCTTGTAGAGTCCTCTATTTACAGAGTCATATGCTTCTCTGAAATCCACAAAGACCAAGTGTAGTGCCAAATTTTGTTCTAAAGGTATTATCTTGGATTTGCTTAATCGAAAATATCTGGTCTGTAATCGAACTATTTTTTCCTCAATCAACACTGGTACTCTCCTAGAATAGACTCGGCTTTTCTCTTCTAGTCTGTTTTTGATAGTCACCACTACTATCTTGTACACGACATCCAGTAAGGCTATTGGTATATAAATTTAGCACATATAGTTTTTTCTCTTTTTTTGTATATTGGACAAATGAGCGACTCTCTCCTCTCTGTTTCCCATATTTCTTGCACCAAACCGGCATATTTCATTTTCCAGATCTATTCCTCCAGCTTTTATCATTTCTACTGTTATACAATTTCCACCAGGGGCCTTATTTTTTTTTGGGTTCTGAGTATTTCTCTTATTTTTCCTTTGCAGCGTTTGTTTGTCTCCTCCTGCCCTTCAGTTAATTTTGCTTTCTATTTCTCATTCAACTCCTCATTTTTATGTTCATTTAATGTTTCTTTAAAGTATTCCGCCCATTTATTCAATCTTTCTGTCAAGCTTACTGCTAAACTTCCATCTTTTTTCCTACATATTAGCATTTTGTCTGTTTATTCCCTTTGTATTTTATAAAAAAAAACATGTAAATCGGATAAGTAGTTCTTGAGTGCTAAGCGCACTAATGGCCAGACAGACAGACAGAGAGACGTTACATTTTATATATATTATAGATTTTTTTGATATATATTAAATTAAGAATTTAAAAAAAACACGTAAATCG
>CM032447.1:243997562-244055859 GCA_019049505.1 Pachyrhynchus sulphureomaculatus | reverse complement strand
TGTACTGCTGTGAACTCACCCTTTTTGCATAGTGTCATGGGTATCGAACCATGTTTCGTCAAGGTCAATTATTGGCCAATTCTCTGATCGATACTTTTTAGTTTCTTGTAAATAAGTATGTCGCAAGATTCATAATCTTTGTGACTCCATCACTACTTGCCTTTTGTTGATTTTTCGGAACGTGAATCCTCTTCTTAAGAGAATACTGTGAAGGGTTGATCGGCCACAATGTATATTGGTCCCGTCCTGCACCAGTCTTAATTTTATTTTGTCTAGTGTCGGCACCAACTGCTCTTCATACATAGAATATATTTTTCTCCTGATGCATTTGAAAATCTTTCCGTTTTTTCCTGTTCCTGAGTGATGGTTTTCCTACAATACCTTAATCGTAGAAATTGGGGTTTTTGTTAGTTCACTGGTTTCGTGGAAAGCAGTTTTGTTTATTCAAATTTATTTTTACCAAACTACCGTAAACATTTTTCACTATTTGTTTAGCGCCAAGTGATAAATGCTTTTTCTTGCGATAGCCCCTATTGCAATTTTCTCACGGACGCCATATAATTAAAATAGAAACTGTTACGTTGTAAGTTGTAAGTAAAACTAAAAATAAAAATAATAAAAAGTAAATTTCGAATCGTAATGGGGACCTGTGGTTATTAGGCCTATATTATCAAATACTTAAAGGGCTCCAAACCGGGTTGCCAGGTAGTAAATATATAGGTAAAAATACATCCAATATGATTGCAGGTGCAAGTGAGGGCGGTATACAAAGCAGGTAAAATAAAAATATGTTTATCGTAATTCCTGGCAACTATGCACAAAACCGTAATAGGGTCGTTTATTGCCCCATTGAAAAAGCAAAAAGGCAGGATTTTATATCTTGGGATTTACTATACCTTTGTAAAAATACATCAGACTCCTGATTGGAGAAAAGTTGTCCCTAAATTTTTGCTGTTTTATAATCTGGGGGGGAGAGTTAGAGTTTCCCTTGGTTAGATGTTTGTTTTAGATCAGGGGACCTATCTAACTGCGATAAGGAAGTTTCCGATGCTATTTTTGGCTGGCATGGAAACTTACATCTCTGTTGTAACCGACCGTTGCTTTACTGGTTTGTAAGTCGATCAAAAAATAACACATGATAAAACTTCTAATTTTTTATTAAGTAAATTTTATAATACTTATAGCTTGGTATGAAGATAACAATATCAAAGCTCGTAATAATAATATTTAATGCTTAATGCTTTTAATGTTAATAATAATGCCTTTTATGTCTTTTCTTAATTAACTACGAATAATAATAATGCAATAATAATAATGTAATAACCCTTTCTTTAGCTGACTGCCTATTATTTTATACATTTACTCTCTATTTACCATAGGCGTCCTCTTAAGTTTCTTCTTCTTTAAGTGCCGTCTCCGCTGCGAAGTTTGGCAATCATCATAGCGACTTTTATCTTGCAGACGGCAGATCTAAATAACTCGCGGCTGCTACAGCCGAACCACTCTAGAAGGTTCTTCAGCCACGAGTTCCGTCTCCTTCCTATGGATCTTCTTCCTACGATCTTTCCCTGCATGATGGTCTGGAGCAACCGATACTTCTCCCCTCTCAAGATGTGACCCATATATAACAGTTTTCCTGTCTTAATCGTTAGAATTACTCCCTTTTCTTTTTGCAACTTCCACGTTGGTCACTTTCTCCACCCATGAAATCTTTAGCATTCTCCGGTATATCCATAGCTCAAATGCCTCCAGTCTTCTCACATCATATAATACAGACATTACATAACATCTCATTATTTGTATTTTTAATTCAAGGTTGAGATATCGGCAACAGAAAAGCCTCTTCATTCTTATAAATGTACTTCTGGGCCTGTTCAATTCTGACTTTTATTTCTTTGGAGCTATCGTTGTTTTCATTGATGGTCGTGCCTAGATATTTGTATTTTTTTACTCTTTCGATAGGTTGATTATTTACATATACCCTACGATCTTCCTGAGTTGTTTTTGTTATTAACATATATTTTGTTTTGCTTATGTTCAGTGATAGTTCATATTCTTCACTCGTTGTGACAATTTTATTAATTAACGTCTGTAGGTCTTCATGTGTTTCAGCTAAGAGAACTGTATCATCAGCGTACCTCAGATTCTTTATTTATTACCGTGCCGTTTATTTTAATGCCTATGTCTTGATCATCCAGTGCTTTACTTATTATGTCCTCCGAGTACAAATTAAAGAGGATTGGCGAGAGTATACACCCTTGGCGAAACACCCCTTTGGATTTCTATTTCTCTAGATGTCATGTCTTCCACTCGTATTGCTGCTTTTTGGCCATAGTAGAGATTAGAAATTATTCTTATGTCTCTGACGTCTATTCTTTTCTTTATTAACGTTTCTATGAGTTGGTCATGTCTAACTTTATCAAAGGCCTTATTATAGTCTATAAAGCACGCGTGTAGGTCCTGATTCATGTCTAGGCACCTTTGCGACAGGACATTGAGTGCAAACAATGCTTCCCTTGTTCCCAAGCCTTTACGGAATCCAAATTGAGTATTACTGATGTCTGCATCTAGTTTTCTGAATATTCTATTATGGATCACCTTCAACAAGATTTTCACTGTATGAGCTATCAGACTTATTGTGCGGTAGTCTGAGCAATACTTGGCGCTTTTCTTTTTTGGAAGCGCTATGAAAGTTGATAGTAACCACTCATTTGGAATTATTCCAGTTCTATATATAGTATTAATTAATTCTACCAGAATATGAATCTGGTCCTCCTCTATCAGTTTAAGGATTTTCGCTGGCAGTTGATCTGGCCCTGAAGCTTTTCAGTTCTTTAGTGTGTTCAGTGCATATATCACTTCATCCCTAATTATGTCTGGGCCCAACTCTCCTTCTATATTTTCAAGATTTGTTTGTAGTCTCCCATCTTCAAAGAGTTGTGCAGTGTAGTTCTTCCATATTTCCAGTTTTTTGCTATATTTCTATGACTATTTTCCTGTTGTTATCGTATAATATATTTAGTTTTTTATGTTTACTGGTGCCGGCAAGTTCTTTGACTTTTTTACGTATGTTGAAACTGTCGTGCTTTGCTTGTAACTCCTCAATTTCTTCACATTTCTGCTTGTAATAATCTTCCTTTGCTTTTCTGATTTTTGTGCGAAGTATTCGTTGTGTTTCTTTATATTGTTGCTCATTTTTTCCTTTAAAGCTTCTTCTTTTATCCATCAGATTTAGAATTTCGGTAGTTATGCATTCTTTCCTCCCTGTGGATGGTTCTTTTTTTAAAATGGCTATTGAGGGTTTCAACAGGGCTGATTTGATGTCGTACCATTTTTCATTTACGTCTCTACAGTTTCGATATTTTTCCTTTCTTTCGAGTATTTTTCAGATTTTTGTTTATTTCTGTTTTCTAACTCATTTCGTATGTCTTGGCTTTTTAAAAGCTCTACATTTATCCTTGTTTCTTTTTTCTTTTGTGTTCTTTTGAGTCTGATGTCTGGGCTATTAAGGGACTGTGGTCCGAGGAGACATCAGCGCCGGGTAAGCCTTAACTGACTTGATGCAGTTTCTATATCTTGCTTTTATTAAGATGTAGTCTGTCTGATTTCTTACTGGATTTTGATCGCTGTCTTGTGGGATCTCATGTGTAGAGTCGTCGCCTTGGAAGCTCGTAGAAGGTATTCGTTACTATCATTTCTTCTTCTTGGCAGAATTGTACTAGTCTATCACCTCTCTCATTTCTTTGTCTTTAACCCATATTCACCTATGGATTTGTCATACTTCCCTTTGCCGACCTTCGCATTAAAGTCTCCAAGAATTATGGTGATATCTCTTTGTTTTAGTGATTTAAGTGTCTGTTTAATTTGTTCGTAGAAAAGCTCAATATCTTCTTCAGGCTTGTCAGCAGTAGGGGCATATACTTGCATTATGTTTATTTTCCTTGAGTTGGTTTGCAGTTGTAAAAGCATGGCACGGTCTGAGATAGGGATAAAGTTGGTGACATAATATCTCTCGAGACAGCAATTGCGACACCTTGTCTGTGAAGATTATTATCATTTCCAGTTTAAGTTTAGCTGATAAATATTTGCCTATCATCTTAGTGATTACAGAGTTTGGTGACTTCTTGGCGCCATCAAGAAGTTTACAAAGAAAATAATTAATTGTAGAAAGTAGTTGTTTTACTGAGCCATTAGTAAGTGTACATAGTGTATCTTAGATTGAGAATTGGTTAAACTATGGCTTTATATTAAACTCATAGGCGTAGCTAAAGGGCAAAACAATATAGTAATGTAATAATAAAAAGCAGTTGGTTTACAACATTTCTTTTTCGAAGGCAAGCCTTAGTTCGACAGAAAATGTAAAGAAGTTGTGGCTTCGACACATTTTGCTTACCGATAATGGCGTGAAAATCCTAATGTTATAAATCGTACCATTTTTGTTCGCACCCGGAATATATGCAAAGAAACCAAGGGAACACACAGTGAAAGAATTAAAAACAAACTTTTTGCCTGACTCAACAATTCCAGGACTTTTGGGTCAGTCGCTAAGGCCATTAGTACCACCACTTACATGGCCAAATAATATTTCTGTAACCTCACTAGTTGAGAAAAACCAACTTGTGGGCTGAACTCTTTGCTTTACATTTTAATGTCGATGACTGACATTATCTTCAGACAGAGTGTCATAAATCGTATTTTAATGAAGCTAGACACCAAAAAAGGTTCTAGCCTTGATGGAATACCGGTTATAGTACTCAAAAAATGTAGCAGAGAACTAATTACAGTTTTCTGCAGGATATTCAACCTATCATATCTTTCCTGCTGGAAATGAGCTACAATTCAGCCGATACCTAAAAAGACGAGAAGCTCTACTCCAGGGGTCGGCAACCTTTTAACTAAGGGGTGCTAGTTTTCATCCATACAACATGTTGCGTGCCGACATAGGTACTTAATACAACTAAAATTAACAAAAATTAACTTAAATTAACTTAAAATATTGATTTTAGAAGGTTTAATTACAAAAAAATTTTAACATTTAACAAATAATTTTATTATACTAGTCCTAGGACCTAGTGTGAACCCTGTGCTTGAAGTTGTCTGTTGTCAGCCTGCTTCGGTACGGGTTTAAAATCACTCTCATATGGGAAAAAAGTTGTTCACAGATATAGGATGATCCGAAAGCTGTAAGCATGGCAAACGTTACTTTCTTAAGACAAATAAATCTCTCTGGTAAACTCATCCAACAACTGAGTATCTCGTTTGAATGGTTCTGGCAGTCACCTTCTAATACCCTTCTTAATTCTACAAATTTCGTGTTCCATAACTCAGAGCTTCAATGTATTGAAGATCAAAATCATTAATGTCCATCCATGAGAAAAGAGATATGTGAAAGCAACTGCTGGAAAAATCCATTAAATCTGGTTTAATTAAAAAGCGAACATAGGACCATGTTTATCAAAATCCTGACCCCTCTCGATAAACTCCTCTTTTAAATTAGTCATATATTTAAAAATTTCGTCTATTAGTGCATCATCGTCGACACTGGATATATAAGTTTTTAAATTTGGAAAATATTTATTTGTGTTTGTAGTAATATCGCTGATATTACTATTTTTAATTTGAATGATTTCCAGGATTCGTATAAATCCAGAACTGTTTTCCCTGAACCTTGTAACTTTAAGTTGAGTTCACTGAGATGGTTTGTAATATCAGTAAGAAACATACAGATCCAGTTCTTATCTTCTAGTTCAGGATAAGCATCCACTTGATTTTTTCCAACAAGAACGATTTAATTTCGCCCAGACATTGCACAAAATCTAGAGAGCACTTTACCATGGCTGAGCCAGCGCACATTATTGTGCAATGGTATATCTGAATATGCACTTTCTAATTCCTGCAGAAACGCTTTAAATTGTCTATGGATCAGTGAAGAACGATCGACAATGTAGTTAACTATTTTAACCACCCTATCCATCACGGATTTTAAACTTCCAGCGGAGATTTTAGCGCACAAACCCTCTTGGTGAATTATGCAATGAAAATTCAAAACTGATCGACCCATGTGTTCAATAAGAAGGGAAACAAATCCTTTATGTCCCAATCATAGCAGGAGCGCCATATGTCGTTACGCAAAAAATTTTATTTAAATCAATGTTCCGCTTTTCAAAATGTTTAACAAATTGTGAAAATATATCCTCTCCTCTTGTAGTTCCCCTGCAATGGGAGCAGACAAATCAGCTCTTCATACACACTGCCATCATCGAAGTATCGCGCAACGATTGCCAGACGGGCAATGTCATTAATATCGACATTTTCATCCAATGCTACACTAAATACAATACTCCGTTTGCTAGCGTTAAACAAAAACCGCCTTATAGCGGCTCTTTTGATCTGAATTGAGGACGTTTATTTGTGTTTTTGCCTAGGCTTATATTTTGAGGCTTGCCGTCTTTAATACTTGCCGAAATTAAAGCCAAACCAATGCATTCAGTAAAATCATAAATTACAAAATATATATTTTGTAGTTTTTGGTAATAATACCTAGTGACCTATATAATATATCGTTTTTGTTTGTATCGTTAAAGTAATACTGTCTTCGATTATTTACTTAATTTCGAAACATATCACAGATTACAGAATTAATGTGTAACTTTGAATAGGTACGCGTGCCATTCAAAATTGCTTGGCGTGCTAAAGATGGCATGCGTGCCATAGGTTGCCGACCCCTAGTCTAGTCAAACAACTATCGACTCCCACTGCCTTTAAGAATATTAAAAGTTATGGAAAAGGCTATCAATCAGCATCTTCTTAAATATCTAGGATTCAATATTATTGGCGATCATCCATACGCCTTTCGTAAACAGAGATCAACAGGAGATCTTCTAACTTATGTAACACATGTTTGGAACAACGCAATTGAACACTCTGGAGAATTTCAAGCGGTTGCGCTTGATATATCCAAGGTATTCGACCATGTTTCGCATGACAATTGTTGGTAAAGGTGAACTCTTATGGTATGTCTGACAAGTTTTGTTTATTTTTGTGTTTCCTCAGAGAGCCTTCTTTATGAGTGGCAGTTGACGGATTTCTTTCTAATACCTTACTAAGGCTCTACACTGTCTCCTACTATCGTTCTTATTTACGTTAATAATCTGCTAGAAAGGTCCAGAAATCCACTCTACAATTTTGCAGATGACAGTCACTTATTTCTTTATTTATTTTGAACCCTCGAATATCGGCTACTCGTGTAAATATCCGCACTCAGCAGGAAATGGTTCAACTTAACAAAAACCTGAGCGAAATTCTATCTTGGGGTGATGGTAACCAAGTAGAATTTAACGCAACAGAAGTTAACATTGCTGAACCCCTACAAAGTACACAAAGCATAACACTTACTTAAGATATATTAGAAGTTACATTTAACAGTTTAGGACAAAAAAATGACGAGGAATCGTCGACACAAGCAGGAATTAATTCGTACTTGACTTGCTATTTTATTTATTTTTGTGGTGAAGCAACATTGCATAATTTAAATAATAACTCGATAATCGCGTATCATCATTTTACATTAAATGGATCTACACTATTATAAGTATAGATTAGTGCACTTAATTTGACTCGTTTTGTAACAAAACGAAAAGTAATCGTCGTCCCTATCGCAACCGTAGTTTCTGACCTAATGGTGTTAGATTCAGGTTAGATTATCAATGACTATCAAGTCTTATAGATGTTATATAGGTGCTTTTCATATGGTAAAAAAGATTTTCTAGAATATATACCACTTACAGTTCCAAAACCAGAAATATAAAACACTCGATAGAGTGATTCATCCGGTACTTCCCTTGCAAAAACGTAATTTTGAAATAAATGCGGGCTTCTTTTTTTATGGGCGTAGCACGCGTGCTGCAGGGAAATCCCTAAAGCGCTACAAGAGCGATGCGTGTGCGGAAACAGCGATTCACGTTGGTCTTGATTGCTGTAAGTTGTACTCAATGGGAAACACAGTTCTGGGCAAATCTTTCCAAAGGGATGAGGTTCTCCATATAGAGAACTGCTGGAAAAGGTTTGTAGGAGGAGTTACAAGCTGAAACTCAATCAGATGTGACGTATTAGCGTGACGTATATTTTTAGCATGCACGGAACACTCAATAAATCCCTTTTATTCCATGGAACCCCACTTCAAATGATAATAAATAAAAGACACTGCAATTTAAAATAAGAGTAAAATACCTTTATTAGAAATATTTCAAAAAATGATTAATGTGATAATAATTGTTTAAAGTTCGGTTTTATGTCAGACAGTTGTACACGTATATCTGGGGCAGCATCCAGTCTAGATCTAAAGTTAGTGTTTCGTACGGAACACTTATAAGATCACTTCGGTGTCCGTCCGACCATCCGTCTGTCACTCGATTTTCTCCGAAACTATTTGACATAGAAAGTTGAAATTTGGTATTAATATAGGAATTGATGGCCTCATCCGAGCCCTGTAGTTTTGAAAGTTAAATTTTGACTTAAGAGGTTAGTTTTGGGGGATGAAATCGGAAGTGAAAAAAAAAAAATTTTTTACTAGGTCATCGAGTGGGGTGTCAAATAAAAGCTTGTAAAAACATGACTTCAAAAATATATGTAATGTAATACTTGCGTCCCCAAAAACCTACGTCAGTTCAGTTTCTATCTGGGCTGAAGGCCACTTCTTTAAATAAAGTGGTCTGCGGTTCTTCGATGTTTCAACGAATCAAGGTTACTGGCCTGTTTCAGGTCTCCAATGAGGCGAACAGCTCTCTTCTGAATAGAATTCAACAAATGCAGTGCATGTTTGAGAGTAGAGCTCTAAACGTGGTAGCAGTATTCTATCGTGGCTCGAATTTGAGCTTTGTCCAGAATTAGCTGCCGCCTTAATTCTAGTTGATATTAAGCTTCCAGTTTCTTTTACATCCATCGTTATCTCATGTCCAGAAAATTTTAAAGATGCCTTTAATTTAATCAACGAATTGTATCTTTTGCTGATACTCATATAAAGCATTGTCCCCAGTGTTGAAGATTGTGTGAATCTTGGATCTTTTAAGTAATTTGGCTTATCTGTAGTACCGTGTATATAAGATAAAATTGTATTATGTACTGATGAATCCTTATTACTATCTTATCAAGAATGCAGTTTTTAAAACGGATGATTACTGTCAGTTTTTAAAGCACTGATTAGTTTTTGATCATACAGAATCTATATTAAATTTGGAATGTAGAATCTTTGGCACAATGACACTACTCAGTATATATCACCACTACACCACAACCTTTATTTTTGCACTCAACGCGCGCTTCGCTAACCATGTTAGCTTCATCAGGAGCAATGATTGGCTAAAGCTAAGCTACAAATCTACCCTGTTTATACTTAGCCTAACCCTTGAATTACTTAGGCGGAACTAATGGCATAGGCAAGGCCATCAGTTCCGGTCAAGTAACCCGTAAAGGGGACTATAAGGAATAGGCCATCTGTCTTTATTTAAACTACTTTTACATTTTATAATTTCCATACTTTCTTATCCTATTATACATTTTTAATTAGACTTAGATTATCTAATGTTACAATATGATCAGCTTCAAGGGCATGTTCTGCAATGCTAGACTTTTTTGTTCTACTGTATATTAAGTTGTGCTAAATGTTCTTTAAATCGTGTTTTAATTATTCTTTTCGTTTGCCCAACATACTTTTTGTCACAATCATTACAACTAATTTCATAAATTCCACTTTTTCTCATAATTAGGATTTGGGATCCCTAAGATATGTCTCAGATTGTCTGATGACTTATAGACTAAGGGTGAGGCCTACCTTATTAAATACCTTATTGAGTCCTCTGCTATATTTCGGAATATATGGTATGGAGACATACATACTTGGTGTTATTTTCTTCGCGTGTAAAAAAGGTGGATTTCTGAATATTTGACCTGAACTTATGTCTATTTATTAGCTTGTTTACTGTCATCGTCATAACCATTAACGCTAGTTATATTTCTAATACGATTCCTTTCATTATTAAAGTTTATTCTATTCAGAGGAAAAGGGACCAAACGTTGAACTAGAAAATGTAATGAGGCTAATTTGTGTTGTTTACAATGAAATGAATCATCTATAATATATATAAATGCAACGTCTCTCTGTCTGTCCGTTAGTGCGCTTATCCCTGGAGAACCATTTTATCCGATTTACGTGATTTTTTAAATTCAAACATATGTTCTCTGACCAGGTTATAGATATCTATATTTGATTACACCTATAATATATATATATATATAAAATGCAACGTATCTCTGTCTGTCTGTCTGTCTGTCTGTTCGTTAGTGCGCTTATCACTGGAGAACCACTTATCCGATTTACGTACTTTTTTTTTAAAACATACATATGTTATCTGGCCAGGTTACAGGCTATATTTTATTACGATAGGTGGCATAAGAAATGAGCAGTGACGATAACAGTGAATGAAGTCGGAAAAAAGTTTGTCGCTAGCGCGTTCTCTTGCAATACACAGCCTAAACCATTAAATATGGAACAATATTATGTAGCAGAGAATATCTATAATCTATAATATATATATATATATAAAATGCAATGTGTCTCTGTCTGTCTGTCTATCCATTAGTGCGTTTATCACGGGGGAGAACCACTTATCCGATTTACATGTCTTTTTTTAAATTCATACATATATTCTTTGGCCAGGTTTATATAATAATATAAATCTATATCTATAATATCTCTTTGTCTGTCTGTCTATCCGTTAGTGCGCTTATCACTGGAGAACCACTTATTCGATTTACTTGCTTTTTTTTAAATATAGATATGTTCTCTGGCCAGGTTATAGGATATATTTTATTACGTTAGGTGACATAAGGAATAAGCAGTGACGATAGTAGTGAATTAAGCCCGAGAAAAGTTTGGCGCTAGCGCGTTCTCTTGCAATACACTGCGTAAAGCATTAAATATGGAACAATATCATGTAGCAAAGAATATAATATATATAAAATGCAAAGTCTCTCTCTCTGTCTGTCTGTCCGTTAGTGCGCTTATCACTCGAGAACCACTTATCCGATTTACGTGTTTTTATAATTTTTATACATATGTTCTATATAATTCGATATAAGCCTAGATAATGGGAGATAAGCTGAGATAATGGGAGATAAGTATAAATAATGGGAGATAAGGAGAAATAATGGGGATAAGCAGAGATAAGTCTAGATAATGGCAGTTATGGTGAGATAATGGGAGATAAGGAGAAATAATGGGAGATAAAGAGAAATATTGCGAGATAAGTCGAAAATAAGCCTAGATAATGGGAGATAAGGTGAGATAATGGAAGATAAGGGGAAATAATGGGAGATAAGGAGAAATAATGGGAGATGAGCAGAGATAAGCCTAGGTAATGGAAATTATGTAGAGGTAATGGGAGATAAGGTTAAATAATGGGAGATAACGGAAAATAATGGCAGATATTTTATTACGTTAGGTAACATAAGGAATAAGCAGTGACGATAGTAGTGAATCAAGTCCACGCGAGCGGAGCCGCGGGCACTGCTAGTTCGGAATATATCTATCTGTTACTATATCTTTACTATAGATATTAAATTCTAATCTATTATTATTTTTATTAATTAAAATATCTAGAAAAGGCAGTTGTCCTTTGTTCTCAACTTAAGTGGTGAAGTTACTGGAATCATATAGCCTATTTAATTTGAAAAACAAAATCATCAATATTTGCTTTTTTTGTATCAAAAATCGCGAAAATATCATCCATATACCTATACCATATCTTTGGGAAATATTCAAATTCTTGCCTGGCTTCGGTTTCAAACTTACTTATGAATAAATTGGCTATAAAAGGTGATAAGCAATTACCCATAGCTGTTCCCTCTTTCTGAATACAAAATTGACCGTTGTATTGAAAATAATTTTGTTCCAGATAATGTAAAGTATTCATGAATAATTTCGTCTTTAAAGTTGTTCATCCTAAGTAATTCTTCGAGATATTGGTAAAGTTTGTGGTACTGGCACACTTGACACTACAGAATCCATATGACATATTGATAATACTGGCGACCTGATGAAGAGGGCGATGATGTCGCTTCGTATTCAAATATCTATTAGTACGATCATTCGGAGATAGTTTGGTATACAAGATCACAGAATGGAGACTCAAAGATACAGAAAGAAACGTGGGACGTCCATAGAAACGATGAATCGATGATACTCGTATAAGAGAAGTAGTGAGCAAGCAGTGGTTAAAGATGACAAGAGACAGGGAAGCATGGAAGAGACTAGAAGAGACCTACGTTCAGGAGTGGACAAATATATATTGAAAAAGAGAAGAAGAAGAAGAGAATTCGTATTAATTCACTTTCTGCAAACCGAATGTCTCATTTTTTTCCCGTTTGTAGCAGTGTATTTAAAAAAACAAAGGCATCGTTTCATTCAATTTCCTTTGTAAATGTTAAGTTTGAATGATGTCGAGTAAGGTGAATCAGGCATGCCGGTTTTCTTCACCAACTGGACAGAAAACAAATGTATCGTCGACATACTTGCACAAAAATTTTGGGTTTTAGAGAAGCTATAATATTTATATATTCAATCATAATATCAAACTAATCATAATGTCTTTAGACTCTGACTTTATAGTTTTCAATTTGTCAATAAGGTATTGTCAATTTTTAATCAATGGCAAGTTCTTCCTGTTCAACACCATTCAGAACATACTATTAATGTAAAAGAAATTAAAGATTTTTACACTTCCTGAAGAGTAAAGATTTTTTTGAAGAAACCTAGTGTAATCGTAGGCAATCGCAAGAACCATATGTGTACCAAATTTTAAACTGGTATCTCATGTCGTTCAAGAGTTATTAGGCCAACAAACAGACACGCACACTGATAGACTGACGGAAATTTAAATCTATAGTTTTAGAGATTTACTGGCTCTGAAACAGGAAGAAATGTAATAATCACGGAGGATGATTTTATTGTAGTTGTATTCTAACTCGCAAAATTTAAACTAAATTAAATATAAATAAATAAATAAATAAATATATATATATATATATATATATATATATATATATATATATATATATATATATATATATATATGTAGTAGTGGTTTTTCGGGTATCCCGTGTTAGCTTAAAGTCCCTTGATGGACGGTTTCGCTGAGGTTTCGGTGGAATCTCATCCGTCTTTTTCAAAGCGTTGATCACTGGACGGTGTCTTGGCGTTGAATGTCAAAACCGGCTCCGAGGGCCCCGGTTTTATGTGGTGGAGGCGTGGCTCCTTTGGTCGAATGGTTCTGGCCAATAGAGGCTCGGCTTTGACGTTTTCGGTCCTGTGGTTCTTTGTAATGTTTGTGTTGGTAAAGTAACATATGGCTGAATTATTATTTTTTTATATATATATATATATATATATATATATATATATATATATATATATATATATATATATACGAGGCTGGTTTGAAAAGTCCGTGCAAAAATAAAAACTACTTATGTGTTTGGGGTAAACCTTTTTTATTTTTCGACATAGTCTCCTTTTAGGCTTATACACTTCGTCCAACGATGTTCTAGTTTATTGATCCCTTCCGAATAATAGGATTTGTCCAAGTCTGCAAAATATCCATTAGTGTCTGCAATCACCTCCTCGTTTGAATAAAATCTTTGTCCCGCCAGCCATTTCTTCAAATTGGGGAACAAATAGTAGTCCGAGGGAGCCAAGTCTGGAGAATAGGGAGGATGTGAAACGAGTTGAAATCCTATTTCCATTAATTTTGCGACCACAACTGCTGAGGTGTGTGCTGGTGCGTTGTCGTGATGGAAAAGGACTTTCTTGTGGGCCAATCGCGGGCGTTTTTCTTGCAGCTCGGTTTTCAAACGGTCCAATAACGATGAATAATATTCACCTGTAATAGTTTTACCCTTTTCCAGATAGTCGATGAGGATTATCCCTTGCGAATCCTAAAAGACAGTCGCCATAACCTTTCCGGCCGAAGGAACGGTCTTCGCCTTTTTTGGTGCAGATTCCCCCTTGGTAACCCATTGTTTAGATTGTTGTTTGGTCTCAGGAGTATAGTAATGTATCCATGTTTCATCCACAGTGACGAAACGACGCTTAAAGTCCTCCGGATTCTTCTGGAACAGCTGCAAACCATCCTCGCAACACTTCACACGAGCGTGAGCAATCGCGGCACCCATCTTGCGGATAGCTTTCTCATGTCAAAATGTTTATGCAAAATATTATGTACCCGTTCAGTCGAGATGCCCACAGCACTAGCAATCTCACGCACCTTAACTCTTCTGTCATCCATCACCATATCATGGATTTGATCAATGATTTCTGGAGTCGTAACCTCCACAGGCCGTCCAGAACGTTCGGCGTCACTTGTGCTCATATGACCAGTCCGAAAATTTTGAAACCACTTATAAACTGTTCTAATCGAAGGTGCAGAGTCACCATAATGTTTATCAAGCTTCTCTTTAGTCTCCTGAGGCGTTTTGCCTTTCATAAAGTAATGTTTAATCACCACACGAAATTCTTTTTCGTCCATTTCTTGAAAATCACTCGACTTCCTTGATTCACACGAATGCCAAACACAAAGAAATAGACCAATATGGCTGAAACTTGGTGTGCGTTCATTCAAGAGATGCTACTAACTAAACATGACCTCGATACGCGCCGGTGGTGCCATCTCTCGGACTTTGCACGGACTATTTAAACCAGCCTCGTATATATATATATATATATATATATATATATATACATATATATATATATATATATATATATATATATATATATATATATATATATATATACATATATGTAGTAGTGGTTTTTCGGATATCCCGTGTTAGCTTAAAATCCCTTGATGGACGGTTTCGCTGAGGTTTCGGTGGAATCTCATCCGTCTTTTTCAAAGCGTTGATCACTGGACGGTGTCTTGGCGTTGAATGTCGAAAGCGGCTCCGAGGGCCCCGGTTTTATGTGCTGGGAGCGTGGCTCCTTTGGTCGAACGGTTCTGGCCAATAGAGGCTCGGCTTTGACGTTTTCGGTCCTGTAGTTCTTTGTAATGTTTGTGTTGGTAAAGTAACATATGGTTGAATTATTATTTATGTATGTATATATATATATATATATATATATATATATATATATATATATATATATATATATACATATATATATATATATATATATATATATATATATATATATATATATATATATATATATATATGTTATATATATATATATATATATATATATATATATATATATATATATATATATATATATATATATATATATGTATATATATATATATATATATATATATATATATATATATATATATATATATATATATATATATAAATTATCTCGTATCTATTTAGGTCACTTAAAAATTAAAGAAAAAAAAAATATTACTCTGATTCAGTGAATAATGATATGGATTTAGTTATGAATGTTTCTGAAATGGATAAAATTTGTAAGATGAATTTTCATTTTTTCTTCAGTGACCCCAATTTTAGACTTGGCAATTTCATGCTAGATATTTACGCGGATTGATTTATTTTCCTCTTTCTTCGCCTCTTTTTATTCTGTTCAGTCATACCGATAACTAGGATTATTCTGTGCTTCAGAAAATTCCATCCTGAACCTTTTTCCCTGTTAAAGCTTTCATCTATCTATCCCCTTTTAACCTGCCTCTACTTCAATTGTCAACAACTTACATTGCTATTATCTCTAAACTGATAGGTGAAACAAAAACTTTATTTTCTCTCATGTTCATGGTGTATCCTGTAGAGTGTAGATAAATGTTCAGCTACAGCTGATTGCAAAATTTGTTTCTTTTTGCCAGCAGTGGCCAGCTTTTTAACCTGAGAAGTCTGCATAGATAGTATCGATCTGACATCCCATCTCGAAGACATTCAATACGACACACCGTAATTCGGCAAGAACATGCTAGCGGGACAATATTCATGACGTAATTTCCAGGAACCACTGATAACGACTTGTAAACAACCCCCCCCCCATTTAATGAATTCCAAGAATTAATTTGTTTATCACCTCATAAAGGTATCTTATCAGGGGGTCAAAGTAACCCTTATAAGAGAGGTCATTTTCATTTGCAAATCAGTTGCATTTTATGCACACTTGTGATAACATATTTTAAAATTGGTAGCAAAGTGAAACGAGTTTTTTGTGATGGAATATTCTGTTGAAGATATGTACTCTATTATGGCTTATATTTTTTATAAAAAATATGTATACTTTTGGTGTAATATCAATTTGTAAATGTATAGATAAATCCAGCAAATTTTACATTAATTGTAAACTTTAAAAGTAGCAACTTTTTTTATCCACATATATCCACCTAGATTTTTCTATACGTAATACCTACAACATTCAGGCACAGATTCATATATATTATAGACCCCGAAAAGGCCCGAAAGTAAAATTATTTTATTTTTTTCAGAACGAGTCGTGACTATGACGAAAATGGAATTTTTTGAAGAATGGCTAAAACATGACAAAACTGAACGAAACAGTGGCATTTTTTATTATATAAGTGAAAAATTCAATATGTCTGATGTTTCTGACGATTCTCTAAAACGACTCAAAATGAAAATATCAAGCCTTTCAGCAAAATTCAATCAAAAGTGGACTTCTTTAAAGTGTAACAAAGAAATGTTTCTAATCAAACATAAAAATTGGTTAGAGAGATCCGGAATCGAAATAAAGATGTGTGTTAACCAGCCGTGCACTTCAACATCATCAGCGGCTCTTTCCGTAGGGCGACCCAGAAAATCATTTGAAGACTCATCAACGAAAACGAGACGGAGAGTAGAAGATCTTTTGGAATCGCGAAGTGCAAGTGAGCTTATTACAGCAGCTGAGTTAGCTACTCGAAAAGAAAGGCATCGAAGTGTTGCTAAACAGATCCATAACGTCGCGGTCAGTGAAACTAGAGAAAAGAATAAGTGTTCTGAACAAAGTCGGCAGTTAACACCAGACGAAGCTTTAGCTTATTATGTGGACTCGAAATCGACTTCTCACTCATATAAACAAACAAGAAAATGGTCAATGAAAGCGGGACATCAAGTGTATCCATCGTTTTATAGTTTAGGTAAGTCCAAAGCTTTTTGTTGTCCTTCTGACGAATATATTTCTGTGACTGAATCTCGAGCTGAAATTAAACTTCACGCGATTTTGGATAAAACGGCTGAACGATTAGTTAAAGCTCAGACGGAAGTCATTAGAAGTGTGTTACCTCGTTCATATTATACGTTGGTAAGCAAATGGGGCTGTGATGGGAGTTCGGGGCATAGCACGTATAAGCAGAAATTTGAGAACACTAACGCTACAAACGAATTTTTGTTCGTATACTCATTTATCCCTTTAAGACTGCTTGATGGCGAAACTGTGATCTGGCAAAATCCAAGACCTTCCTCTACTTTATATTGCCATCCTATTAAGTTTATTTTTGCCAAGGAGACAAAAGAGTTTACGAAAGAAGAAACTTCTAAAATTTTAGATGAAGTAAGTCAGCTTCTTCCAACATTATGTAACGTTGCTGGATCTCAAATCTCTGTTAAACACGATTTGTTGTTGACAATGACTGATGGCAAAGTGTGCAACAGACACAAGTTCAACACAAAAGTGTTATATTTGCGGTGCCACCCCCGTCTACTATGAACGAGGAGTCAAAGAAATATCCCAGCAACGAAGAACGCCTTGCATTTGGTTTATCTACTTTACATGCATGGATCCGCACGTTTGAATGTTTGCTTCACATCAGCTATCGTTTAGAAATAAAAAAGTGGCAAGTCAGGAGAGATAACGACAAAGCTATTGTGAAGCAACGCTCACAAGAGATACAAAAAGTGTTTAAAGATCGTATGGGTCTCATTGTAGATAAACCAAAACCTGGGTATAGTAACACAAACGATGGAAACACAGCACTTAGATTTTTTCCAAAGCTGAATTGAGCAGCGAAATTATAGGATTAGGCGTAAACCTTATTCGTAGATTTCATGTAATTTTAAGAACTTTGTCATCGGGATATGACATAAATTATATAGAATTCGAAAAGTTTTGTGTTGATACTAGAAAATTATACCTTGATCTGTATTCGTGGTATTCCATGCCCGTTCCTGTGCATAAAATTCTTGTACACAGCGCGGAAGTTATAAAGTCTTTTCTTCTTCCCATTGGACAACTCTCCGAAGAAGCCCAGGAGGCAAGAAATAAAGACTGTCGTAGATGCCGTGAACGGCACACCAGGAAGCGGTCACGTATTGCCACAAATACAGATCTTTTGAGAATGCTTTTAATTACGTCTGATCCTGTTATCAACTCGTATAGAGAACTACCGCGAAGAAAATTTACTTCTTTGCCATCGGAGGTTCTGCAGTTGATTATCCCACCTTCATTGCCATCCGAAACACCATCAGTAAGTCATCATCACGAATTAAATGAGGAGGATTATTTACTCTCTGAATATTCTACTGAATCTGATGGTGATTAGTAGGTTTAAGTATTTTTTTATTGTAATTATTATTCTTATTTTATTGTGTGTTGTAGTTGCTTATAATTCATGCCTTAGTATATAAGTTATTTAATATTATATTTCTTTTACTTATACACCTTGTTATTGTAAATAATTGATATATAGATACTGTTATTGTACTAATTTATTTTAAAAGAAATAATATTTTGTAAATTAATAAATGTAGGTACTATCATTATGATTTTTAATTTTTTTCCTAGAAATTTCTTTGTAAACAAACATGATTGTGCTTTTCACACATAATGAGTAGGTAGACGTATGTAGCTAATTAAAGAACAATTAGCGACAATAGTGAACAAATGAGACACATTAGTAAACCACTTCCGTCTTGCAGCTACATATTTGAAGAAGGTGATCTTCCTCTGGCATAGTCATGTTGCCTCTCAACAAATTTTTCTTACAGTACCAGCTTAGGTATTTATAGATCAAAAATTTAAAGACAGAAATCGATTGTTTGGCAATACCACTATAATTTGAGGTAAGATCTGCCGACTCGAAGATGGGTCTATAATATAGTTCTCCCTCCATGCATTTAATTTGATTTATCCAGGAATGTTTCATAGCATGGTTCAAAAGTTAACATAGACGGAAATTATTATTATTAAAGTGACGTCATTGCTGGCAGGAATTCTGCTTATTACAGCTTTGTACGGAGATAATGTATAATCAATTTATATATAGTTTAAACCATATAAAAATTAATTTAATGGCTCAGAACCACACTTGGTGCTATAATTGATTTATTAGTAATTTAACTTACTTATGGAACAAAATAGTTATCTAATTATTCTGAACATCTTGGATGCTGTGCGGCATTTCACAAAGAAGTTAATTAACAAATTTTATATTCCTCATTTTATCTTATTTTCTCAAATGAGGTATAGTCTTTTTCAAGATCTAAGAAAGTGATTTGGCAAATTGATGCAATAAAAACATAACGACCGTTAGGATCTTCGCACGTACCTGGCCGTAACAAGGTCGTTATTGATATATATATATATATATATATATATATATATATATATATATATATATATATATATATATATATATATATATATATATATATACAGTACAATCTCGATTATCCGAATCGCGATTATCTGAAATCCGGCTATATTCAAAAAAACTGTTAAAAAGCAGATTGTATTCCCATTAAATGAAAAAATCCCCAATATTCGAAACAGACGATGAGTGGTTTCCTTAACGCGTCGGGGACTCCCCGACGTCTAGAATTTCACCGCTGTCTATGTTTTGGTTAGTCGACGAGTGTTATAAGTTACTCATTACGTCTATTATTATCGTAGAGGTAATAGTTTGGTTTTAATAGATATTTTACAAAATGGAGCGTCATAATAATAAGCGTAAACGTGTTGTTATTACCTTAAAAGAGAAATTTGAAGCAATTCAACGTTTAGATAATGGTGAACTTCTTAAAAATATAGCGAAGGATCTATGTAGGTGTAACCGTGAGTACTGTTTCAGAGTGGAGAAAAAATCGCGAAAAACTTGAAAAATGGTGTTGTGTTTTGTCATCGCCCACACAGGCACGAAAAAGTATGAAAAGCGGTGAACACCAAAAAGTGGATGATTCTTTATTTTTATGGTTTACACAGAATCGAGAACGTGGAATACCAATTTCAGGAACAATTTTAAAACATAAGGCAGTTAGTTTAAGCGAAGAGTTGCCGGTTATTGAAGCGCCTGTAAATTTTTCTGCAAGTGATGGATGGCTAGCCTGGCGGAACAAAGACATGGTGTACGTCAACTGAAAGTTTGTGAAGAAAGATTGTCGGCTGATGTATCTGCTGCAAAAAAATTTGCAGAGAATTTTGAGCAGCTTATGAAAGAACATGGTTTACAACCAGACCAAATCTAAAATTGTGATGAAACAGGCATGAACTACAAAATGTTGCCGTCAAATACCTTAGCTTCAAAAACGGAAGCTAGAGCACCTGATTACAAACGTAGCAAAGAACGTATTATTGTACTTGCATGCAGTAATGCTTCTGGAAGACACAAACTCCCATTATTATGTATTGGTAAGTCAGCAAATCCACGAACCTTTAAGAATATTCGTCGCAATGCTTTTCCTGTTTTTATAACAATCAAAACAATGCCTGGATAAACGCGACTCTATTTAAAGAGTGATTTTTTGGAGATTTTGTTCCTAAAGTGGAACTTTTTTTAAAAGAACATGGATATCATAGAAAATGTATTCTGTTACTAGATAACGCCCCCACTTACCCAAATGCGGAGCAACTTGAAAGTGGGGAAACAAAAGCAATGTTTTTGCCTCCTGCTGTAACTTCTCTCATTCAGCCTATGGATCAGGGTGTACTGGAAAATTTAAAACGCAATTACAGGCGTTTGTTATTGGAGCATATTTTAGAAGAAGTAGATGAAGGTGGCAATCTTACTGATTGTCTTAAAAAGATAAATTTGAAAAATGTTATATATTGGATAATTTCAGCCTGGAATCAAGTAAAGAGTAGTAGTCTGGAAAAATCTTGATCAAAATTCCACAAGAGGAGAGACATTATTCAAAGACAGAAACAGAAGATAATGAAAGTTTACATCAAATTATTACAAGAATATCAGGATGTGAAAGTGTTACGGAAACCGATGTTTGTGAATGGTTAAACTGTGATAGTGTGGAAGATGAAATGACTGACCAAGAATTAATTAAAAGTGTATGCAAAAATGCTAATAAAATAGACAGTGATGACGATGATGATAACGAAGTAGAAGCCACTGACAATACTACAGTAAAAAATGTCACATTCAGAATGTCCTAGAAAAAGCGTTAACTTATGTAGAACAACAAGAAAATGTAACCGCCGCGGGCGTTTTGCTTATCAAACGTTGAAGAGACATTGAAGCCAAAAACAGAACTATCGCAAAACGAGTGCAGTTAAATATTACCTCATTTCTAAGACATTAAAGCTAAGAATGAAACGGTTTTATTTTCGATTTTCCGTACATATACATAAAACAAGTAAACTAATTGTTCTATTTTTCGTTTTAATAAATACCTATGTACGTAAAAGCATATATAAATGCTTTTAAGTCAATCTGCAATGTTGTATTCATTCTAAAGTTCTATTTTATAAAGAAATTCGGTTTAACCGAAATTTCGATTATCTGCAATCACTTTGGTCGATATTATTTCGGATAAAAATTTGAAAATCCCTAATTATTGGAGAAAATCATAGCACATACCTGAGCGTAAAATGACGGTCATTCAGGGGCGGTGCAAATAATTTGGTAAAATGCAGTTTTGCCCCCTTTTTTAATTTTTCAAAAATTTTAGAATTTGAAAAAAAAAGTATTGAGTATGCTTCTATATGGCCCCCCCGAGTCACCCATTTTAATATGTGCAGTGAATTTCATAACACCCTGTATATATATATATATATATATATATATATATATATATATATATATATTTATTTATATATATATATATATATATATATATATATATATATATATATTTATATATATATATATATATATATATATATATATATATACATACATATACATATATTTATATATATATATATATATATATATATATATATATATATATATATATATATATATATATAATAAAGAAAGAAAGCAAAAGTTGCCGTATCTAACAAAATTCTTAAACATAAAATTTGTTGGAGAACTCGGCAAAGGGCGTTGATAAATGTTCACAGAATGTTCATTAAGCCAATATTTCGGTCCTTGGTTCGGACGTTCTTCAGGGCAAAAACCGAATAGGAGAATGAGTCTACTAACTGAGAAAACATGGGCAAAATTAAATTATTCAAATTCTTATTATTATTAATAAACTTATGTAGAAGTACAATAAAGTATAAGATGTAATAAAAGACAAAACATACTCACATGAATAGTGAGAAGTTGAGTTAACATGAATGGCCATAAATAGCTTATAATACATAAAGTTAAAAAGATCAAATTTTTAACGGGGATGTGTTTGAAAACCCTGGAAGCTAAAAAAACATTTTTAATTAATAATTAATTCACCCGAAACAACCACCTGTAGCCGGCGCCATGCACGAAATGATTGACATACAGCTGACAGAAGACAGCTACCTGACAGAGATAAGGGACTTTTTTTTCGAAAATCTAAACCGAAATTGTAAACAACCGGAAGGAGAACTGGTCCACTGAAAAATATATAAATGGTCAAATAAAGAAAAGAAGAAATTATCAATTGAACGGCCTTAAAACCGATATGGAAATTCGGATCAAAAAACAACCGTGAATTTTGGGTAAAAAGGGAAGCGAGAGATCTAGCAAAAGAGAAAAAGAGAAGGGAGGATGGTATATTATATTAACTTATGAATTAATTTATTTTATTTATTTATTTAATTTGTTGATTTAATTATTGAAAAATTAATTGAGAAAGGAGATTTGTTTACCAAGGGTGTATTAAAGCATGAAAAATTCAAAGAGGGAGGAAAGGGGAAATCGCTAGACATTGGCAATGACAGAAAAACGACCGTGCTTAAATGATCAATCGAGGCAAGTAAGGGGAACAGTTTCTAAGAACCCAGGACCAAACGACCTACAACAACCGGAGAAAAGGAATAGAGAAATAGAGTATTGCTGACTACTATCTTGAGAATATTGTAATAGAATATGTGATGCCTTTCGGTCATTTTGTGGGACCCAATTTCCTGTTTATGCAAGACAACGCTCGACCTCACGTGGCTAGGGAGGTACTCGATTATCTTAATCAAGTTGATATACCGATTATGCAATGGCCACCAAAAAGCCCGGATCTGAATCCGATAGAACATGTATGGGATCACCTTAAGAAAATGTGAAACGTCACATACCTGCACCTAGAAACCTGAAGGAACTTGAAAATGCAGTTTTCATAGAATGGGAGCAAATTCCTCAAGATTTTATCCAAAATTTAATTAGAAGCATGCCTAGGCGCATAAACGCTGTCATCCGAAGTAGAGGAGGCAACACACGCTACTAGTGTCCCGGTTACCCCATTAATTTTGCTATTAGTGTCCCAGTTTATTTTTTCATTATTACATAATTTCAACTATTTTGTTATTAGGTTTTAAGAATAATTTTAATTCCAATCTTATAGAGAAATTTGGTAGCTAATTCACTTTTAAAGTAACCGAATAAGTTTTTTCTAACTTTTAGTGTAACCAATGTTCATAAAAAATTATTAAAATTAATACATTATAGAGATTTGTATGATTTAATATATCGTTGCGTTAATTTTGTCCAGGAGTGTATATATATATATATATATATATATATATATATATATATATATATATATATATATATATATATATATATATATATATGCATACACACCTATATACTGAATTGCGAAACATCTTTTTTGCAGATAGCTAAAAATAGAATGTAACAGCCATACATGTCAATGTTTGGTTATGTTTGTTTTAGAAACAAATATTTAAAACAAAACGTCCTTCTGGTGTCATTATTAGCACCAATCAGTCCGCAAACAGCATTTTTAACAACACAACGACCTTTTAAAAAAAAAAATAAAACATTTTTTCATGTGTAAATTCATTACAGACCGATGAATGTTGTTTTTTCGTAATACTTTCTCCATTTCGCATCATCGCTGCCTACTCAATTGCGATTTTAATAAAGTTCATCGTTTGCTGTGGGCGGAAATTACGGATGTATCGATATAAAGCACCCGAATGATAAAATTATTATTTACGAATGATTCTATATTCAGAATAATTTATTTATTATTAGAATATACAAGTTTCTTTTCGGGAAATCAGTTTCGCATGCCCGATAACTTAAAAATTGTTTTGACTCATGTCACGTGACATGACCGGAAAATTGATTAAACTGATATGATAGATAGATATATAGATATTATGTGGACTGGGCGCATCGAGAACTAGGTCATTTAGCGCCCCTCATAGTTGGTGATGGGGAAAATTATACTGTAAATTCAATTTCTCTTAGATAGTTTAGTAAGTTCACCTTGGATGGGATATTATGTTTGTCTCTGATAGTTTTAAAATGTATGACCTCAAATAGGTGGGCTACTGTTAAGAGAGATCCACAGGTGGAGCATGTAGGGGCTTGTTCATTTTTTAATAGATGACAGTGCGTGCTGAAAGTATGCCCGATAGCTAACATCCCCATAAGTACATTTTCCTTTCTTGTCATTTTTTGAGAGTTTAGCGCAGGATTCACCAACGGTTTGATCGACCACAACTTATTCTCAGGATTAGTTAGATCCCAGCTGAGTGGAAACAATGAAAGGAATGTAGATTTGAGATGGTTATTAAAGTCTTTTGTATGGTTCTCTCCCAACCCAGTGATACCTCTCGTGACTGCTAGTTTTGCATGATGATCTGCTTTATCGTTACCTCTAATGCTAGTGTGGCTAGGTATCGAGAGAAACGATATGTGACGATGCTTTAATTTTGCTGTGTCGCAAAGATCCGATATTTGGCGAATGTAATTATGTTTAAGATTTCTGGAGGAGTCGGAGATAATTAGAGTACGTGTTGTTGATGTAGCTATTTAGTGCGTGGCGCATGGCTTCTTTAATTGCTAATAGTTCAGCGGAGAAGATTGAAGTGTAAGAGGGAAGTTTAAACGTTTTGGTAACATTTGGAGTTATGTATGATGCTCCCACACCATTTATTGTTTTGGAACCATCTGTGTAAATGAGGGTGTAATTCGGATAGTTAGCTGCGATTCTTTCTAGAAACATTCTGTTTAATTGAAGATCAATGGGTGGGCAAGGAGAGAGCCATGGGGAAAAGGAGGTTTGTAAAGGATAATCATATTTCGGTGGTTGGATGTTGGGTAGTGAAAGCAAGGTAGATGTTTTGCTCGGTATTGAGTTTGTCGGGTAGACTTGGTTTGGACGATGTGCTCTGAATAAGTTTAAGGAATGCCTGGTATTGGCTCGGAATAAAGAAGAAGAGTAGAACTTTAGAAGAGAGTGTTGCCTGGCTAACTTCAGAGGAGGGGTGGAAGTTACGCATTGTAGACTGGGAATAGGTGATGTGCGAAAGGCCCCTGTGATCGATCGGAGAGACTGATTCTGGATAGGATCTAGCTGTTTCTTAATGGTATGACTCGCAGCATCGTATATAAAATCTCCGTATGCAAGCTTTGACAAGATAAGGGATTTATAGATAATATGAAGGGATGGAAGATCGGCCCCCCATGTCATGTTGGAGAGAATTCTAGGGAGGTTGAGATCGGTAGGGGTTCTTGCTTTAAGGGGGTCACTACCGAGAAAAATGAAAAAAAATACGTTTTTCGTTTTTTTTTTTTTTTTTATAATTATAATCTACAATCATTTCTGCACAAAACAATCCAACCCCCACAATTATACGATGAGTATAAGTGCCTGAAATTTTCATATAAAGTAGTCAAGGTATGAGCCATCAGTCAGTATCGCCAAGATATGAGTCCCGCTCAGCCTTCGCCTAGCTTCGCACTACGCACCTTTCAATATACCACCCCATTCCACCCATTATGAAGTTATTATTATTTTCACTATTATTATTATTATCCCACTTTTTATTAACAATGCTTAGGAATAATTATATAACACTATTTACTATATACAAATAAAAAACTTTATTTTTACAAAAATATTTTGAAATACTATTTACTATATACAAATAAAAAACTTTATTTTTACAATAATATTTTGAAAAGTAATAATAAGATTTTATTATTTTGTTATACTTTTTTTTAACTAAAATGAACCCGCTTCATATGACGGGCCTTCTTTTTTTTTTCTAACTTCTTAAATTTTTCTTCTAAACTTTTTCTTGCTCTTGAAATTTTTTGCCTCTCGCATTTCGATGCTTGTTGTAAGTCTTTCTCGGCTTTCACTATTCTCAGTTCATCTTCCTTCATCAGCCCAGCAATTGTAAATTTTCCAGGGTCAATGAAAAGTTTTTCAAGTACTCGGCAGCGGGAAATATTACCTTCATTGAAGCAGCATAGTGCATCATATGTACCTAATTCTAGTGTGCTTTTCTCTACAAAAATATTTTTTGGGCATCTAACCCATAATGCATTATTATAGCCCTGTCTTCAGGGCTGGATTCGCCAGGTCCCTGAAGACAGATTTCAAAATTTCCATTACTACTTTTGGTAGATGAAAATGCTTTGAGTGCTCATATAATTTTTTTTCTGCCTGGGCCTTGAGGAACTTACACCAGTCCAAGCTGCATAAATTGTGTGCCGGATTCTGGTCGTTTGAGCCGAGATGAAAAAATTCTGCCCATACTGCTTTTTTCATCTCAGCCAAGCTGCCAACGTTTCTTCGTATGGCTAAGCCATAAAACTTTTGAATGTCGTTTATTGCCACATCCGTGAGTCTGCCCTTTCCTCCTATCGGCTTTCCATCTTGCAGTTTTTTGGACGTATAGGAAGTTTTTAGCTTTCTGAGTCTAGATCCCATCCTTTTTTGTACATGTCCTATATATTCTAACTTCTGAACTAAGAGACTATCTCCGTAAGGGTTTTGTTCTACAACCTTCAAGAAACCCTTTGAGTCTCCATCACCTAAGTAGTGAGAATATCTCACATTGTATTTGTCCATTGACCTCAGGAAAATTTGCTCTGCACCAGCTGCTTCCATAGCCCCACTGGTACCACTATGATTGGCTATGCAATTTTCATTATGTGTATTCTGAAATTTTAGTGGACAACGACAGTGTTTGGAGAGTACCACAATATCCACTATTTTGCCTGAGTCAGTACTCGCAGCAGAGACCACGCCATTCAAAGAAGTATGGCCCCTTTTTTGCCAACTGCCATCTAGTGAGATGGCCAAATCCCTGTTGCCACTATTTGAAATACAGGCTTCCTCTACGGCAGCCACCATTATATCTTTTCCAACTACTTCAAGAGCTGAACGAATAACATTTTGGTGCAAAAAGTGCTTGCTTTGTGGGGGAGGAATGTTCATCATAGCACAAAGAAGTTTAGCTCCAGCAAATCCTTTACCAGTACACCTAAGTGCATAAGTAAATCTAATATTTATTGTATCTAATTTCACAGATTTACCTTCGAGTTCATAATCCAGTTTCTTGGAGTTCCTTAGTTTATTTAGCACTTGACAATTCTGACAAACAATCTTTATAGTGGATGCCAAACCGTTTCTCAAACAAACACTTAGGGTGATTTCACCACCACATTTTTTGCAGTCCACTGTTGAGTTCAGTGCTTTACTCAGCTCTCCAACATCCACCAAATCATACGCATGGTTGCTCATGAATGACTCAAATTTATTTTGATTACCTAGTTTTTTTGAAGAAGAAGAAGGTGTACGATTTTCAGATGAGGTTGATGGTGTTGATTCAACAGATGGTAAGGACACGACCAATTTACGAGCAACAGAAATATGTGTCCCACTAAAAGGTTTATTCCTTTTCTTGCTCTTGAAGCTAGTCTTTGGCTTAGTCATTTTTCTTCACAAAACAATAATAAAAAACTATAATAAAATAACAATATAATAAAATTTAAAACAGCAATAGTAACAGAAAACAGGAAAAAAAATTGTAACTATGTAAACAAAAACAATTTCTCACGTAAAATATAACCAAACAAAACAAAACTAAAAAAAAAAATTTGGAAAAAAACATATTTTGTTGTAAACAATCAGTGTTGCCAAACTTGTTTTTGCAAAAAAAAAGAAGACAAACACTCTAGAAATAAATTTAAAAAAGTTGATTATAACAAAAAAAAGCAGTCAAAACTACAACTTTTTAGTTTTTCGGCTCTCCTGAAAAATTGACTTTTTTGTACATTTGCCCCATTATCTTCAAAACTATAAAAGTTATTGAGCTATTTTTTTTTTAAATATCCATGGCAACACTGTCTACAGTTCGGACTAAGGAAATGTCAAACGAAACAGCTGGTAATTTACCGCGTCAATTCAAACATACAAATAAAATTCATGAACTTTCAAAATTTCTAGGAAATGTAATTTAAATTATTTCTTTAAACCCTTAGTCCCATTAAATTATATAATAATAAATAATAAGTGTGCAAAGTTTCGTTGAAATAGGATGAACGGTTGCTGAGAAAATGGGTTTTACTTTTCAATGTAAATTGACCTCGGTAGTGACCCCCAATGTGAGTGTTACAGGTTAGTCTGCTATCAAAGGTTAGGCCAAGGATCTTGAGGGAATCAGTGATAGGTATATTGTTATTTGAGAGGTGAAGTAAATTTAGTTTTGGACAGTTTTTTAGTTTGCAGAAATGTATGGCAGAGGATTTGGGGGTAGAAAAGGAGAGTCCGTTATCTAATGCCCAGGTATTTAGTGATTGTATTGCGCTTTGTAGAAGTTCTGTACACGTGCTAGAGAATGGAGAGGAGGAGTATAAAATGATATCATCAGCGAAGATTTTGAATTTAGTGGTATGTGGGATATGTTCAATTAGGAATGTTATTGCAATATTGAAAAGCGTGAGACTAATAACCGATCCTTGTGGGACTCCTAAGAAAGTAGTGTATGGATCCGATAGTGCGTTGTTAAGTTTATCTTGGTGGTATCTTCGTTGTAGGAAATTATTAATAAACCTTGGGAGTGCGCCTTTTAGTTCAAATCTCTTTAGTTTGGTGAGTATAATTGTTTTGTCTGTCATGTCAAAAGCAGCTGAAAGCTCAAGTGAGATCAGTAATGTGTGTTTCTTTTGATGAAATGCGCGTCTGATCTCGGTATCCAATGAAGCTAGGTATTCCATTGTAAACTGATATGAGATCATGAAAAGTCGGCTTAACTGACAGAATATCGAAAAATCTCAAAGAGTAAAAAGTAATTTGATTTAAATTCAACTTGCAAAGTTTTTGGCATCTACGTATTTAACTAAAAACTTTTCGTTTTTTTTTTTAATTAAGTAAATCTATTAATGAAAAATTATATATTTCAAAGAATTCCTTATAGAACATTTAGGGGGTCCCTAAAGACCAAAATTATTTAATATGTTTCCAAGATACCCTGTAATGCACCGCTATCCATGTTGGCGAATGCTACCTCAATCGTGTCCCTTATTGACCCCATATTGGGATACTTGGCTTTGTCGGTGACAGTTTTATGTACCCACAACGGATGCCATTTTTTGGTAACGTTTGCGCTAGGTCCGCCAAAATCAGAGACAGACACCTTTCGATGACTGCGGAGGTTCTCCCGTTGCGTCCATTCGAGTGACTCTTCTTCGCCGGTATACTGGAACCTCTACTGGACTATTCTGAAGTCATATATTTTGCCTCATAAACGGTTGATCACAGGTACACAAAGAATCGTATTAGTTCTGTTGCTAAGCGTTTAGCGTAAAGGCCTTCGTTGATCGCGGCTTTCCGATTATACGTCCTTGGCTTCAACATCGCGGTCATTTTGAGAGGTTATGCCTGTTTATAACATCAGTCTTTCTCGGACGACATCAACGGCTCCGGAAAGAAGCACAATATGTTAGGAAATATATTCTAAAATTTAATTGGATTTTGGTGTCGTAACCTCTATATATATATATATATATATATATATATATATATATATATATATATATATATATATATATATATATATATATGTGTATATATATATATATATATATATATATATATATATATATATATATATATATATATATATATATATATATATATATATATACATACACATACATTCTTATAGCACTCGGCAAGCAGATGACCTTCACAAGCCCCTATGTAGGTTGTCAGCTACTAATAATGGTCCGCAATGTATGTTGATTCGGATATACAGTAAATTTCCAAAAAAACTAACGGGAATCTCATCTCTAAGTAAGTTTAAATCAGAGCTAAGACGATACTTGGTACCTAGAGCACATTACTCATTGAATGAGTTCTTTATATAGGTTAAGATTGTTGGTACCCAGATGTGAATAATGTAATGATTACTATTTTTTTACGTTTATATGTTACATGTATTTTTAACGTATCCTATACTATATCTTTGTGCTATATTGTGCATCTGCATCAGGCGAAAATGGAAATAAATGTTTATTTATTTATTTAAATATATATATATATATATATATATATATATATATATATATATATATATATATTTCTTCTTCTAAATCATCTGCTGTAATCCATTCAACAACATCTTCTCTTGTCAAATTTTTGCATTAATTCAAATAAAGTGTTTTCTTTTTCTTCTATCTCGCTGTCAGAATTTGAACAGGACATTTCTCCATGGCTTCTCAATTTCAAAGCTAATTCACTTAATGGAGTATCATCTTCACTGTTATTATAGTCCTCAAAATCAATAACTTTTGACCAAGATTTTTGAATAGTGGTAGTACGCACAGAATCCTAAACTTGACTTACCCAGTAAATAACATTTTTCAGTGTAACCTTTCTCATCCCATTGATAATATCCTCCTTTTCTGTGTATTCTAACAGATGTTCAAGAGATAAACGCCTATAATATTTTTTAATGTTTTCGAGGATGCCTTGATTCGATTGATGCCTCCAGGGTGAGAGGGGGCATTATTCATTAACAAAATTGCTTTATTAGGAAGACGGTTTATGTTCAAAAATTTAGTCATAGATGGCACGAACTCTTCTTCAAACCAGTTAGTAAATAAGGTCGCATCCATCCATGCGCTCTTCTGACTTTTGTAATAGACTGGTAGGCTTTGGGTGAGATGTCTTTTAAAGCTCTTGGACGTGCAGACTTGCCAATCATTATCAGTGGGATTTTGTGCTTGCCAGATGCATTGGAACATACCATTATAGTTAATCTTTCCTTACTTCGTTTGTGCCCAGGAGCTGATTTTTTCTGTCGAGATGCCAATGTTTTTGATGGAAGCATTTTATAATTCAGACCAGTTTCGTCACAGTTGTAAATTTGATCACATGTGTATCCACAATCTTCGATTTGCTTTTTAAAGTTCTGCTTAAACTTCTCAATTGATGACACATCAGCAGAAAGTTTTTCACCACATACAGTCAGTTGTCGTACACCGTACCGTTTTTTTTTCAGCGGTCAAGCCATTCCGAACTGGCGGTAAACTGATCTATCTCTGGGAATTGCCTACTAATCATTAGTTGTTGTAAAATTGGACCTGACAGAGGCACACCACATGAATAAAGCTTTGTTAACCTTTTCGTAGTCGCCGGTTTTCATTGATTTTCTTCCTGAGGACGAGGAGGCTTGATTTATACACTACTCTTTTATTTTTGTGCGGTTTCTTTTCCAATCTCCAACTGTTACCTCACCTACTCCATAATCTCGTGCAACAACTTTAATTGTCTCCCCTTTTCTTAAGTAGCTTTCTTAATAATTTATTATTTGTACAAGATTCGGTGCTAAGAAATGAGAAACGAGATCAGCTCACAGTTTTGTTGTAAATTGTAGGGGCGCCACTTATTGCACTATGTATACTTTTAAATTGTCATAACTTTTTTATACCACTCTATATGATATTTTTAATTAATTATTCCTATTTTCTGCTTTCCCTGTCTAAAAAAGCTTTCTTGGTAAATGTTGCTCCTAGCAACACTTTCTTGGATAATGGGATGTTTCTTTCCATTTTTTAATTCCATTGTCAAATTCGCAAATGCGCTCCTTCACACTTCATCCAGGCTTAGGACAGGTCCAAAAAAGTCTTTGAAATTTGGAGCATGCTTAAAGGCAAACAGACTAACAACATTAATAAATTTAAAGGTATGGGTTTGACAATAAATGTTCAATATGACCGCCACCTTCGTTAATTCATAAATTGCAGTTGCAGGAAATTTAAATGTACTCTTCTTAAAATGTCTTCATCTCACCCCAAAGGAAAAAATCGCATGGATTTAAGTCTGGGGGAGGTGGCCAATGAATAGGAGCATCTTCGCCTCTTCCGATCCATTTATCGGGATAACTTTGGTTCAAAAAAATTGTCACGATACGGGCAAAATGAGCTGGTGCACAATCGTGCAAGAAAAAACATGCGGTGACACAAATTAATCGGTAAGTTTTCCAATAATTCAGGAATAGTTTCACTGATGATCTATCAAATAGTTCGTGACAAACCCCATCCAGACAATAATACTCAATTCGCGATGAAATTGTCTTTGTTGCACAGCATGTGGGTTTTTTTTTCAGCGTAATCATGATTATTATGCCTATTTGTTATACCACGTCGATTGAAGCGTGCTTCGTTTGCAAACAGGATTTTAGTGTGAAAAGCCGGAACAGTCGCTATGCGTGCTCGAATAATTTGTAAAAAATGCAAACGGGATCCAAGGTCTGGAGGTAAGAGTTCCTGGACGGACTGTATATGAAAGAGGTGAATAATTTGTTGTTTAATGATCCGGTTAGTGGTACTTTTTGATACTCCCGCTTGACGTTCAGTTAAACGAGTGCTGATTCCAGGATTATCGCGTACAATTTCAAGGATTTCCTCTTCAACATAGGACACTGGTGTACATTGTTGAAATATCTATCTAATAAACGTTTAATTAAAGCAAAAAATTAAAAATTGTTAATTAAGCATTGTTATTATTTTAAAATTTCTTATTTTGAATAGAGAATAAAAAATTAAATTAATAAGAAATAGTTTATTACTTTATTTATTATTTTATCCATTAATAAATCGAAAAGTAGACTCAAAGAGTTTCCTTTGCGAATTCCTATTTCTACCGGTATTAATTCTGAGAGTTTGCTATTTACTTTAGCGCCAACGTCGTTTTTTTGAGTAAATATTTTCCACGGTTTTAACGATGTGGAGTACGTGTCTTTCGTAAAGAAGACGCGTTACGTGTTTCAGTTGTACTCGATTTAAATACGATATTAAAAGAATTTCAGCCGAATACTTTAAAGATTGTATATATATATATATATATATATATATATATATATATATATATATATATATATATATATATACAGTAATACCCCGCTTTACGCGAGGGATACGTTCCGAAAAAAATCGCGTTAACTGAAATTCGCGTATATCGAGGTTTATGATTAAACATAGTCAAAATTTAATACAAAAAAAATACAAATCATTTTAATCAATCACTTTAATTCTAAGAACACTTTATGCAATACATACTCTTATTTTTTACGGAAAAATACATCTATTGTCTTTTGGGTAACGTTTTGTTTACGTTCTTGTAAAATACGTTCATAACACCCAACACTGTTTTTAATTGTTTGACACACGGTCAAGACACGGTCATCATTATTGTCTATACTCTGCAATATGTCCAAACCTGAATAAATTTTTGAAAGTGCATTTTGTATTTCCCCTGAAGATAAAACTTTCTCTTCTACTTGTTCTTCCTCATCGTAGATAGGATTATTCTGTAACTCGATCAGATCTTCATTGCTAATAGGATCGTCGTGCGTTGCTACAAGTTCTACGAGATCTTTTACCGTGACATCTTCAAGTTCAGACCCCTCAATCATTGCAGCAATGTCTTCAAGCACTTGTCTCTGCATCTGGACAATTCTTCTAGGTGCTTCCACTACATCTGGCCAAAGATTACGCCACACCCCATTCATACAACTCATTTTAACTTCCTTCCAAGCCTCTTCTATGTTGTGAATAGACTTCATAATGTTGTATGACTTCCACCACTCTCGCATAGACTGTCTTCCTTCCCCGTCAGTTTCATGAATTAGTTGGCTAAAAGTGCGGCGATGGTAATAAGCTTTGAAGTTTTGCTATTGCTCCCTGGTCCATAGGTTGTAATATTGACGTAGTGTTTGGTGGAAGGAACTTTACGTACACTTTTAAGTCTCTGGGCGTATCAAGTGAGGTTGGATGTCCTGGGGCATTGTCTAAGAGTAATATAACTTTAGGTTCAAGCCCATTTCTGTCACAGTATGATTTGACTGATGGGCAAAAACTATTAGAATACCATTCTTGAAAAATTTCCCGTGTAACCCACGCCTTTCTGTTTGATCGCCACACAACTGGTAGACTTGTCTTGTCTGTGCCTCGCATTGCACGGGTGTTTCTGAATGGTACACTAGTAAAGGTTTCAGTTTGAAATCACCAGTGGCATTACCACCCAGCAGAAGTGTTAGTCGATCTTTCGCAGCTTTGAAACCACTGGCTTGACGTTCTTCCTTAGAAATGAATGTTCGAGATGGCATTTTTTTCCAGTAAAGTGCGGTCTCATCAACATTGAAGATGAGACAAGCAGGAATTTTCTCTCGTCTAACGAAGTCTTGAAACTTGTCTGGAAACTCAGCTGCAGCTTGAATGTCCGCGCTGGCCGCCTCGCCTGTTATGTGGATATTGTGAAGATTAGAACGCTGCTTGAACCGATGGAACCAGCCTCTGCTGGCAGCAAAAGTCGGAGTGGCACTCCCTTCTCCTTCTTTTGTTTTCAGCATCTCATACAAAGATTTTGCTTTTGTGCATATGAGATCTTGACTTAGTGGTGTGTTCTTCTTATTCAAATCTTCGATCCAGACTGACAGTAATTTCTCCATTCTTTCTAAGATAGATGATCTCGAACGAGAAAGTTTTGTTGCACTTATAGGTGTTGAACCTTCGCTGGAGATTTTAATTTTTTCCCGATTTTTATAAATCGTTCTCACAGTCGATTCTGAGAGTCCAAAATCTCTCCCAACAATTGTTGCTTTGCCTCCATTTTCCATTCTTCTTAACACTTTCATCTTCAATTCCAAAGTGACGCTTTTACGCTCTTTTTTCTTTACAGGCGGCATTTTTAACGTAGGGTTAAATTATGTATGTATGTATCTCCAATAAATATTAAAACAAAACTGCCAGCCGACCGAACTAACATTACGGAACAAATGAACACACGAAACGAACGAGGAAATCCCCATAGAACAAAGTCGAAGGACAGGGAATTCCCAATTCTTCAAAGAGAATATTCAGAGAAAGCGGGGATCCCCCCGCGACCATAGAGAAGTTAATGACTACATGAGCGCGAAATTTGAAATTCGCGTTATAGTGAAACCGCGCGTAACGGGGTCGCGCTAAGCGGGGTATTACTGTATATATATATATATATATATATATATATATATATATATATATATATATATATATATATATATATATATATATATATATATATATATATATACATATATACAACCTGGGCCAAAGGTTTTAGGAACCCTACAATTTACTTCATTTCTTGTGTTTCCGGGTAAAAAATTAAATTCGTATGTTTTGTAAAATCGTATATTGAGGTAAAATTATGAAATAAATTAATATTTGGTGTGTCCCCCTTGGCTTTAATTAGAGCAGCAATTCTTTGGGTCATGCTGCGTACAAGCCTAGTACATTCAGTTGTACATATGGCATCCCACTCATTCATCGAAGCGCTTTTTAGCGCTGCTTTTGATGTTATGCTATGCTCCCGTATCTTGCGCTTCAGAATACTCCAAAGATGCGCGATAGGGTTTAGATCTGGAGACTGCGCCGGCCAATCCAACAAGACAATGTTATTGTCTCTAAACCAGCGCATCGTAGCCGCTGATTTATGACAAGGTGCATTATCTTGCTGGCATTTGATGTCGTCTAAATTAGTGTCGCCAAAAATGCGCGTTAGCGAAGGCATCAATACAGTTTCTAGTACATTTATGTACCTTAGGCTGTTCATGCGGCTTCAGAAACGAACATTTCGCCGACACCTTTAGCAGCCCCAGATCATAATGCTGCCTCCTCCGTGTTTTGCAGTAAGTACCCACGCAATCTGGATGGTATTCCTCGCCGACATGCCGCCTCACGAATGTCACACCTGACGTTCCGAATAGCTGTAAGAATAGAAAAAATACTCAATTAAAAAATTAGTTATTGTTTTGACTAAAACGGATTAAATCAAGAGTAGTGTAGTTATTTGTTAAAATAAATCATATAAAAACTTATATCAAAGTTGGATTCGTCGGACCATACAACATTAGACCAATCCTCTTCGCTAAAATGTTGGTGCTTCAGAGTCCACTCTAAGCGTTTCTTCCTATTGGTCTCTGATAACCAAGGCTTCTTTCTAGTTTTGCACCCTCTTAATCCAGCTTCTGTCAGTCTTCTCCTTGCCGTTCGAGAACTAATCGGCATCCCAGTTTCTTCCGACAGAGTTGCAGCGAGCTCAGATGATGTTTTTTTTTTCGATTTTTGATAGACTCGCGGATGAGTTTTCTGTCCTGTCGCTCATTAGTCTTACGTTTTCTGCCCGTTCTCATTTTGTTGACATGGGAGCCACTCTCCACAAACCTCTTAATAACAGATTGCATTGCGCATCGAGAACATTTCACTAACTTGGCTATTTCTACTTGGGTCTTGCCTTGTTCATGTAGGGTTTGAATTTTAATTAGTTTTTTGATACCAAGCTCACCTTTTTTAGGCATTTCTCAAATATAAGAAAGTCCAGTTCGCAAATAAAACATGCACGGAAGCTTCTTGACACTACAAGTAGTAAAAAGAGACTGATAAAACATTAAAAATATTTTTCAAAAAACCTCATTATCGCAATTTTGTGGGCCAGGTGTTTTACGGACCTGTAAAAGAGATTGTCTATTGTTTAAGTTAGCTTTTGACAGCGCCGCCTATAGTACTGTTAAAACAATTAGTCTTTTTTTTTACACAGTTTCACTTGTTTATTAGGGTGCCTAATACTTTTCGCCAAGGCTGTGTATATATATATATATATATATATATATATATATATATATATATATATATATATATATCTATATATATATATATATATATATATATATATATATATATATATATATATATATATATCTATATATATATATATATATATATATATAATATATATATATATATATATATATATATATATATATATATATATACACAGCCTTGGCGAAAAGTATTAGGCACCCCTGTGTTAGTTTTTAAAAGATTTTTTTTTTCGAAAAATCAGCAAAAGTGATTTGGAGCATCGCACAGTAATGAAGTTTCTCATTAAAAAGGTAAATGACCAAAAATTGTCATTGAAAGAATTTCCTAGGTGTACAACAAGAACGGTCCATCTATTTTCCAACGAAATTTCAATGGGGCAAGACTCAATCCAAAATGGCCGAAGCTGAGACCAGAATTGAGGAGACCATCAGGCTGGCTGATGATTTGCTGTTATCAAATCCACGAACAGAGATCCTAGTGCTTGTTAAACAAGCTGGAGTATCTAAAAGTACAGTTTATAAGATTGTTGACGTAGATTTAGGAATGAAAAAAGTTTCTGCACGATGGGTCCCCATTGATGCTCTCTCAGTTCGCTGTTTTACGGTTTTGTTCTTTTAACTCCCCTCTAGCCACGAACTTTGAACGGCTACTCACCTTCAATATCTCTAAAAACGTTTCTATTCTGTAGCCAAGTATGTTTATTAGTAACGGTATTCAAACCTTCTAGCTTGATTTCAAGCCTACATCTCATTTAAAAGAGCGCTCTACTTCGTCCGTCTTCCGGCTGAAGTAACAAGGTTTTCTGTCGGAGTAAGCCACCAGTCCAAGCCGACTTCAGGTATCCACCTCACCCATAAGGAGGGGCGATACCTTCATCATCAGCATTTTATAGCCCCAGCAGTATCCCACCAACAGCGTGCTAGCCCGTTTTTCCGATGGGGTTGCTACTTAGTCCTTGAAGACCGTCTTCAAGTATCTGCCTCACTCCCGGACGCAGTGCCTTCAAGCAGAAGCTTCGTAGTAAAAAGGTGTACAAAGGGAAAGCAGCTGTCACGGCAAATTCGGGGCAATTTGGGAATCTTTGCCCCAAGAATAAGCGGAAAATCGTGTCGAAAATATGCCCCGAAGATGCCAGGCGATCGTCGACGCTGCACATTGGGACCAAAACCCGAAAAGCTGGCCAAATATGAAGGTGTTATTCGAATTATATGAAAATTTGCGTATCTGGTTTTTTGAGGTCGCTGATTAAGAATCTGACATAAAAAATTTAAATAACAAAATGGCGGCTCCAATATGGCGGACAAAATTGATAAGAATTGTAATATTTTCATGAAATTTCGACTATAGGGCTCTTCGAGGTTGCTGATGAAGAATCTGAAGTTAAAAATGTGAAAAAAACAAAATGGCGGATCTAATATGCGTACAAAAATGATAATTTTTGTTGTATTTTCATGAAATTTCAACTATAGGGCTTTTCGATGTCGCTGATAAGGATCTGAAATTCAAAAAGTGAAAAACAAAATGGAGGATCCAATATATTTTAAAAAAATGTGCAAGTGCGGGCAGCTGATTTTGCTTCTATATTATTAAAAAATAGTCAGAAAACACGATAAAATTGGTTTGACAGTGGGATGTCGTCGGGCTTTTAACTTATGTATATTTTAATTTTGACGTTTGAAACTAAAAGTTCTAAAAAAGTGATATTTTAAACGTTACAATAATTATATGATAATCAAATTTTATTGTAATCAATTTACATCGTTTAAATGTACTCACTTTTATTCGGAGAATCCATTTCACGAAATTAAATTAACGTCAAATACAAAACATTTGAGCGCAATTGAATCTGCCTGTCTAACTCAAAGAGAACAAGCTCAGAATCTGGCCTGCTCGACGCTCTAACGATAGGTGTTAAGAGCCACGTGTGCACAGTTGATTATTATAACCGGTCAGTCCGAATAGCGCAGGTACCAACCCACATACCTAGAGCCTGAAAAGTCCCTCAATCGAACATTCATTTTAGGGACTTATGGCCACCTTTTCGGCATTCGGTCCCAATGTGCGCTGGTGGGACTCGAACGAACCACTGAATCATTAGCATTTCAATGGCAATCCTTTACTGTTTAATGATGTAAAAAAACTTTTAAATAAATACATTTTATAATGAACAGTATGCGACACGTTACTACTTACTGTAGCTTAAAAATAAATCTCGTGCATGAACACTAGCGGCAGTAATCCTCCATCATAACCTACCCTATTTTTTTTCCCATATTAATGTTCTTAACGTTCGCTAATTAGTAATTACTCATAATCATGTTTTACAACTTGCAGATGCGATTTAAAAGCAAATTTTCAGATTTATTTATTTTAATTTCTCAATTTACACAGCCGTCATGTAGGCGAAAGCAATTACACATTCACACAAGGCCACCCTGCAGAATACGAGTCCGTTGTCTGCCGCAATAATTCGCCTATAAAAACACTTACTTTACTACAATCCTTAATTATGTTAAAATAATTAAAATCAGTGGAGTAGTAACGTTATTTTTGCAATAATTTTGTTGACAGCTGATCAGGCTTAGTCATAAGGAAATGTACCCACGTACACATTTTATACACGGTACAAAACCACAAAAGACGTCAACATTAGGTTATTTAACGCGATATATATTATTTAATCGGTTCAGAGAAAAAAATAGGTTTTTGATTATCTTTTCAAAAAGTATTTTATTTAAATTATTGATTTTAGAGGTTACATACACATGGGCGCTGCAAAAAGTATGTATATTTTAAAAAAAAGATTTTAAAGGTAATTACACTTTCTCGGGTCGGAAAAATCGACTTTTTAGAAAGTATCCTATTGGAAAGTATTATATTTCAATAATATTCTCTGAAACTTCCAAATACTTTCGAAGTTATACCAGGTGTTTAAGTATGAAATGCGGATTTTTTTTCTAAAAAAAAACATGTTAAATTCGGCAGAATGATAAAAAGTGCTTTATTCAAAGTATGCTCCATCGCTTGTTATACATTTTTCCCATCTTTCGGGCAATTTGTGAATACCACGCCAGTAAAAATCTTCCCCTTTTGCTGCGAAGCATTCATCGAGCCATTTTTTCACATCTTCGTACGAACCAAAGCGCTGCTCAGCAAGTGCGTGACCCATCGATGGAGCCAAGTCTGGTGAGCAAGCCGCATGGGGTAGAAGTTCCCAGCTGAGTGCTTCCAACGTGTCTTGAACTGATTTTGCCGTATTTGATGGAGCATTGTCATGAAGAAAAATCTGATCACTCCAATACCTTTTTCAACAAGCTCTTTCTTGAAAGATTATCCAGCATCTATCCCAACCATTCCTTATTTTTCACAGATGGATCCAAGACAGATAGGGGGAGTCGGAGCTGCCTTCTTCGTTGACAATGTTATTAAATTGTTCAAACTGCCGAAACACTCTTCCATCTTTTCTGCAGAATTATTAGCCATCAAGGAGGCCATCAGATACCCTCTTAAAGTCAAATCTCATCCCTCGACCCTTATAATCTCTGATTCTCTAAGTGCACTCAATGCCATCAAAACCAGAAAACTGGAATTTAACTACATAAGACAGATCTCAGACCTAATGTATACTGTTTTCCTCAAAAAAACGCACGATATCCTTGTTTTGGTTACCCAGTCATATTAGTAACCCTCACAATCATAGAGCGGACTCTTTTGCAAAACTTGCCATTGAAAGAGGCTGCCATATCGTGGGAGAAAATCACTTTTCCGACTTTAACATATTTCTAAAACATCTACGTTATTTTCTTTTCCAACTCAAATGGGACTTGGAGGAACCAAATAACAAACTGTGGCCCAATAAACCCAATGTCTTCCCTCCCCTTAACACATCATGGCAATTGATCGTAGACATAATGTACTAATGAGAAGATTGGCAACAGGACACACCTATTCCACTCATGTTTTTTTGCTAAAAAGAGAACCCCCTCCGATCTGTCCCATTTGTGACTCCCCTCTAACTGTAGTCCATCTTTTTGAATCCAATCTACACCATAACTTGAGAGTTAAACATAATATTTCGTCTAATGTCTCCACAAACCTAAAATCCTTCACTACTCTTAAAGACAACATAACAGAATTTCTAAAAGAACTTCAGAGTTTAACCCATTAATTGTAAATCATCGAATTCTTGGGCGCTAAATGACCATAGCCGTCGATGCGCCCTGATCTTCGAAAATCATCATCATCATCATCATCCCCTGTAACTATACGATGCAAAAACGACTTCCTTTTGTACCGAGCAAGCAAAATGTCACACGTGTTTTTGCGCTTTTCCATTTGCCTGTCGTTCAACTCATGTGGTACTCATCTAACCGTCTTCTGAATCTTCCCATCTCTTGTAGCCGATTGGAAACAGCTTGTTGACTAACGCCCAATTGCTCGGCGAGTTGTTTTTGTGTTTGCGAATCATCTTCGTCAAACAATCCTTGCAATTCCATATCTTCGTATTTTTTTGGCGGTTTTCCACGTTCCTTGTTTGCAACATCGAAGTCACCACTTTAAAACGCCGAAACCATCGTTCACACGTATCTTGCGATGGAGCATGTTCACCATAAGCTTCTCGAAGTAATCGGTATGATTCAACAGCAGTTTTCTTCAAATCAAAGCAAAAAATTAATGCTGTCCACGAATGCTCTTTGTTAGGTATAAATTTCGACATATTGAACACAACAACACAACACTATGCACACATTTTTCCAATTTATCACACGTGCGCGTCTGACACTTGTTGATGACACCACAAAATGGCTCAGGGTCAAATCTTTATAGCACAAACTGCGTTGGTGCACCATCTGTTGTCTGAAATCCGCATTTCATACTTGTACACCTGGTAGACCAGGGTTCTCAATCTTTTTTTTTACTGCGACTCCCTTTACAGGTTGCAATTTTTATGTGACGCCCTTCTAAAAGTACATACCTGTATGAGGCTCTAGCAGACAATAAATTGACCTTATTATTCAAAAACTCCAAAGAATATAGAGTCTTACTTATTATTTATTGCAAAACATAAAAAAACTACAATTAATGAGAAGAACGAGCTTGCTTTTCTGAGCATAACTTCTCGAATCGGGGCTGAAGTTTTGAAATTGCTACTCTCATTCTTATTGCAATTTTGAAAAGCGTGGGCCTAATAACCGATCCTTGTGGGGCTCCTAAAGAAGTAGTGTACGGATCCGATAGTGCGTTGTTAACTTTAACTTGGTGGTATCTTGGTTGTGGGAAATTATTAATAAACTTTGGGAGTGCGCCTTTTAGTGCAAATCTCTTTAGTTGGGTGAATATAATTGTTTTGTCTGTCATGTCAAAAGCAGAAGAAAGGTCAAGTGAGATCAGTAATGTGTGTTTCTTTTGATGAAATGCGCGTCTGATCTCGGTATCCAATGAAGCTAGGTGATCCATTGTAAACTGATATGAGATCATGAAAAGTCGGCTTAACTGACAGAATATCGAAAAATAAAATAATATAAAAAGTATTTAAAATTTGATTTAAATTCAACTTGCAAAGTTTTTGGCATCTACGTATTTAACTAAAAACTTTTCGTTTTTTTTTTAATTAAGTAAATCTATTAATGAAAAATTATATATTTCAAAGAATTCCTTATAGAACATTTGGGGGTCCCTAAAGAGCAAAATTATTTAATATGTTTCCAACATACCCTGTAATGCAGCGCTATTCATGTTGGCGAATGCTACCTCAATCGTGTCCCTTATTGACCCCATATTGGGATACTTGGCTTTGTCGGTGATAGTTTTATGTACGCATCATACGTGGTAGTTTGGGCTCTTACGAACACAATAACATATGGCTGCGAGCAAATCGTTTTGGTCTGGCACCCTCCGAGAGCATCTGTTGTATCTTCAATGTGTACAACATAATAATGGATGCCATTTTTTGGTAACGATTGCGCTAGGTCAGCCAAAATCAGAGACAGACACCTTTCGAGGACTGCGGAGGTTCTCCCGTTGCGTCCATTCGAGTGACTCTTCTTCGCCGGTATACTGGAACCTCCACTGGACTGTTCTGAAGTCATATATTTTGCCCCAACGTTATAAACGGTTGATCACAGGTATACAAAGAATCGAATTAGTTCTGTTGCTAAGCGCTCAGCGGAAAGGCCTTCGTTGATCACGGCTCTTCGATTATACGCCCTTGGCTTCAACATCGCGGTCATTTTGAGAGGTTATGTCTGTTTATAATATCAGTTTTTCTCGGAAGCCATCAACGAGTCCGGAAAGAAGCACAATATGTTAGGAAATATATTCTAAAATTTTATTGGATTTTGGTGTCGTAACCTCTATATATATATATATATATATATATATATATATATATATATATATATATATATATATATATATATATATATACACACACATTCTTATAGCACTCGGCAAGCAGATGACCTTCACAAGCCCCTATGTAGGTTGTCAGCTACTAATAATGGTCCGCAATGTATTGTAACATTCATTTTTTCTTAGATTTTAAGACCATGTAATGTTACTGATTTTTCACTTTAAATTGTACTTCTTTTCATTTTTGTATCGAGCAGTATATTAATCAGAAATTGCTAGCCGCTCGGTATATTAGTATGCTGTGCGGGTTTGCGACCGAATCTCTCGATACGCCGGGATTGGTCAAAGATTTGTATCCGGAGTTTTGGTTCCGGCGTGGCCATATTACCGAGAGAGTGCCCACGGTTTATTTAAGAGTCCGGTGGACAGGAAGAGGGGCTTATTTCCACCGAGCCGCCAAGTAGGTTATTTCGACCGAGCCGCCAAGTAGGCTAATTTCCATCGAGCCGCAGCCAGGCTTACTTCGACCGAGCCGCAGTAGAGGCTCATAGCAACAATTATGAGAGCCAAGTAAAGCACGAGTTTTTTTTCTAACGTAAAGCCGTAGTGGGCTCTAAGTGTTTCCTACAAAGTGTAAAATCGGTTTTGTGTTCCATCGAAGGCCTAGAAGCCCAAATAAAAACCGTAAGTTACCAGAACATTCATCAATAGACCTATTCCCGAAGTAAGTGTCTTAATAGCAATTTGAACTGACAAAAGGTGAAGTGAAAATCACGATTCTTCGCTTTCGGGGGTAGTCAGGTTTTAGAATTTAAATGTCTGATTTAGGGACTCTAATAATAATAACTACCTGTTAGGCTAGAATTTTTTGTAATCCTTAAAACCGCAGAGGTTAGAACTTTTATTTTAAAATCATGAATAAATTTTCTTTTTATTGATTAAAGCTAGTGTCTCACTGAATACCTATCTTACTTTTCAGGATAATGACGGCTGTACCAAACTGTTTTTTTTTTATTTAACAACTGTACACCCTTTCAGTATTTTTTCATTTTTTTAGCTGAAGTTAGATCCTTTCTATTTTAAAATGAATGGTGCCCAAAAGTCGTACAGCTGAGGTTTTTTAAAAATAAGAAAAAATAATTCCAAAAAGACGTACAAAAATTATCTCTTACCCATATCTCTCTACCAAGGAAAACTGAGCTAGTGTGTGTTTAATTTCTTTAGTTCTTTTAAAATAAGGATCCACTCAATTCATTATCAGAAATTAAAAAGAGGTTGCAAGAAAATTGCGCCCAAGCGTGGGAAAAACAACTTTTCACAGGGTACAAAAGTGCGGGCAAGTTAGCACCTTACAGTATGTTGATTGGGATATACAATAAACTTCCAAAAAAACCAACGGGAATCTCATCTCTAAGTAAGTTTAAATCAGAGCTAAGACGATACTTGGTACCTAGAGCACATTACTTATTGAATGAGTTCTTTATATAGGTTAAGATTGTTGGTACCCAGATGTGAATAATGTAATGATTACTATTTTTTACGTTTATATGTTATATGTATTTTTAATTGTTTTTGACGTATCCTATACTATGTCTTTGTGCTATATTGTGCATCTGCATCAGTCGAAAAAGGAAATAAATGTTTATTTATTTATTTATTTATATATATTTTTATATATACCAGGTGTACAAGTATGAAATGCGGATTTTTTTTTCTAAAAAAAATATGTTAAATTCGGAAAAATGATAAAAAGTGCTTTATTCAAAGTATGCTCCATCACTTGTTATACATTTTTCCCATCTTTCGGGCAATTTGTGAATATCATGCCAGTAAAAATCTTCCCCGTTTGCTGCGAACCATTCATCGAGCCATTTTTTCACATCTTCGTACGAACCAAAGCGCTACTCAGCGAGTGCGTGATCCATCGATGCAAACAAGTGGTAATCTTAAGGAGTCTGGTGAGTAAGCCGCATGGGGTAGAACTTCCCAGCTGAGTCCTTCCAACGTGTCGCTAACTGGTTTTGCCGTATGTGATGGAGCATTGTCATATAGAAAAATGACTTTGTGTTGCCTCTTTCGGTATTCTAGCCTTTTTTCAAGCAGCGAACGGTTCAAATCGGTCAATTATTGTTGGTAACGTTTAGTATTAACCGTTTCCCCAGGTTTTAACAGCTCATAATAGACCACGCCCCTCTGGTCCCACTAAACACAGAGCATCGTCTTTCTACCAAAGCGATTCGGTCTTGCGGTCGATGTGGATGGTGCGCCTGGGTCTACCCATGATTTTTTGCGTTTGAGATTCTCAAAATAAATCCACTTTTCATCCCCTGTAACTATACGATGCAAAAACGTCTTCCTTTTGTACCGAGTGAGCAAAATGTTACACGTGTTTTTGCGCTTTTCCATTTGCCGTCGTTCAACTCATATGGTACCCATCTACCGATCTTTTGAATCTTTCCTCGTAGCAGATTGGAAACAGCTTGTTGACTAAGGCCCAATTGCTCGGCGAGTTGTTTTTGTGTTTGCGAATCATCTTCGTCCAACAAAGCTTGCAATTCCACATCTTCGTATTTTTTTGGCGGTTTTCCACGTTCCTTGTCTGCAACATCGAAGTCACCACTTTTAAAACGCCGAAACCATCGTTCACATGTATCTTGCGATGGAGCATGTTCACCATAAGCTTCTCGAAGTAATCGGTATGATTCAACAGCAGTTTTCTTCAAATGAAAACAAGAAATTAATGCTGTCCTCGAATGCTCTTTGTTCGGTATAAATTTCGACATATTGAACACAACAACACAACACTATGCACACATTTTTCCAATTTATCACACGTGCGCGTCTGACACTTGTTGATGACACACCAAATTGGCACAGTGTCAAATCTTTATAGCACAAACTGCGTTGGTGCACCATCTGTTGTCTGAAATCCGCATTTCATACTTGTACACCTGGTAGACCAGGGGTTCCCAATCTTTTTTTTACTGCGACTCCCTTTACAGGTTGCAATTTTTACGTGACGCCCTTCTAAAAGTACATACCTGTATGAGGCTCTAGCAGACAATAAAATGACTTTATTATTCAAAAACTCCAAAGAATATAGAGTCTTACTTATTATTTATTAAAAAACATAAAAAAACTACAAACAATACAATTAATGAGAAGGACGAGCTTGCTTTTCTGAGCACAACTTCTCAAATCGGGGCTGAAGTTTTGAAATTGCTACTCTCATTTCTTTTTCTAAATTTATTTGTGACCTGTACTTCGATTTGATCACTGTAACTACAAAAAAGCCAGTTTCAGCCAAGTACGACGTAGCAAATGGTCAAAGAAGCCTTAAAGCCTTAGTACTGATAGTAGGATATTCTTGGGATGCATTGCTCCAAAATTGAAACAGTTTGTCTTTATCGAATCGTAATTTTAGACTCGTATCACAAGATAGTTCTGACAGCTGTCCTTCCTCGACTATTCAAAGTGTAGATGGTGGTGGGGTCGATTGGAATGTGTTTCTAATCCAGTCATATTGATTCAGATTCTTTGGAAAATATTTATTAAAATGGGTACTTAATGTTGATAAGTGTTGGATAAATATCAATTGCAAAGTTGGCTCCAGATTTTGAATAGATTTTTTTTTCAGAAAGCCTTTTAAAATAGGAAAACAGTAGTATTTCCTTGCTAATCTTCTATTTTTCTTTCCCACAACAGCAACTTCTTTTGAAACGCTACAATTTTATTAAAAGTCAGTATTTTTAAACTTGTTTGCGTCACGATGTGATTCTGTTAATAAATACGTGTACAACTCATTTTTTAATTCGTGTACACGTGAGCGTACGTTACCTCTTGACAACCAACGACAGTAATAAAGTAAAGATGTATGCTCGGCACCCAAATCTTCACACAGCTTATGAAAAAAATCTTACCTTCACGGGTCTTGTTTTTATGAAGTTCACTATTTTGATAATTATATCCATCATGAAATTTAATTCCGGTGAAATATTTTTGCAGCCAGTGCCTCCGTATGTGTGACGCCATAGATCTATTTTACATTTGGAGCCTTGGTTTCAATGAGAGCTTGACGTCCTTCATACTGCCCTGAGATTGCGCGAGCTCTATCCGTATACACACCGACACACTTCTCCCATTGTTATTATCTTCCATGTAAGAATCTGTGATCTCAAACAAATCACTAGCCTTACCGTTATCAGTCATTATTTTGCAAAATAACAAATCTCACGTACATTTGTTTCTTCCATGTACAGCACGTGATATAATAATTGAGCGTCATTATTACTGTTTGTCGCTTCACCCAGTTGAATGTCAAATAAACCAGAAAGATTTTCCACAATTTGCTTATTAATGTCTTCAGCTATGTCATGAATGCGACGACTAATCGTATTGTTAGAAAAAGGAATATGTGGTTTCTTATATTTGGCAATACGGTGAATGACCTTGTAAGACGCGAGCAATGCTTTGGAAGGAATAGATGCTCTGGAAAACAAGGATGTTGACTGATGTTTCAGTTCTCGCAATTTTCTTGCAAAAAAATCTCGCGGCTTTCCTTGTAAATTATTGTGAGTTGTTTCTAAATGACAATTTATTAGGAAGCATAGTTTCAGCTGCCAACACCTTATGACAAACAACACATTAGGGAAGTTCCATATTTCCTTTGCTAACGTAGGTAAATACAAAATCTAAATATTGGTCTTCATCTTTTCTGTACTTCTACAGTTTCTTTTCTACTCTCTCCAGCGTTTTCAACACGTTTTCTATTTATTTGAATAAAGTTATTCATTTTAAGTAATGAATACGCGCGAGTAAATTAAATTCAACACACTTGAAATCAAAACACTGCATTCATCAACGCTTGTAATCGACGCATAAATAAAGCGCAGGAATAGAAGCCCGGACGACGAACGAACGAAAGCGTGAGGAAATGGAGGGGCCGGCTTACTCATAGAGATATTAGAATAGAGGAGGTAAGTTCTTGCGAAAAGGGTTGTGCTCATAGAAAGCGAAATAAATAATATAAGAGTCATTCTGTCTTTCTTACTCGGCTCCGGAATTCAGCGCTCAAGCGCAGAGTAAGAGAGATAGAATTGTCTCATATTATTTCCTTTTCTTTTTAACGGCTATACGCTTTCGCTTACAGCAGGCTATATACTTTCTCTCCTCTATTCTAATATCTCTATTGGCTTACTGAGTCGCTGATGGGTGGCGCGCGCCGCGCGGCGCACTAGCTCATTACGTCGTGTGCAGGTGACCTGTGCGTATCGTCTCGCGGCTTCCCTAGGATAGCCCTGCGACTCCCCAGGGCGTCGCGACGCACTGTTAGGGAACCCCTGTTATAGACGATTATAGCCAAGTGTAAGGCAGGTCAAATCCACCGCACGGCGTGCCAACTTATCGTTCGGCCGTTTACAAAGGTTGCTGCGTCGAACATCTGCTTCTACTTTTACGATTCTAAGAAAAATAGAAGCAAGTAAAAGGAGAGCTTACTATAATGGGTATAATATCTTTTCAGTTTGAGGCAAAACTGTAGCTCCAAAGCAAACGATACGCTGGCCTGCTCAGTCCGAAAATATCGCCAGCAGGGCTAACATCACTCAGTAAACGACTCGGCTAAAACTGTGCAAAATGGACAAAAAATACGGGAAATTTAGTTCGAAGCGAGAGTGTAGACCAGGTAAAAAACAATTTTAATGTAATAGATTTTCAGATGAAAGTAATTCTAATTTTGCCAGTAATCTGTAGAAAAAATTGTAAAAATTCCTGATTTGAGTCCAAGTACTAGTCCGACTTTTAGTTATTGTATAGTATAATTTTTAGTTTTTACAAGTTTACAACAACAGTTGAAGTGCAAAGTGTGTGATGGAGACGTGAAATTTTTTAAACGTGACGAAAAAGGAGTAGGTTTTAAGCTTTGTGTTGTGTGTGAATGAGGCGATATATTTATTGACTATAGCCCGAAAATTGGGAAAAAGTGCAAAGTTTTTTGAGTTCTACATACGATTTTTCTCGGGAAGTACATAGAAAAATTAAAAAATATTGATTTTTTTATAATTGTACATGTGAAAGTGTTTCCATTTTTCGGTAAAAATCACATAAAAAATCGTTTATATAAAAAAAAAGTTCAACAAATTATAAAATCCGTACGTACTTCGCTAGATAATGTAATTTTGAAGGTACAGTTAAAATATCAAATAAATCGGTGATAATTTGAAGAAGTTTTATTTTCGGCCAGTTTGAAAAATGTAGTTTTGAGAAAAACGTGTTTCAAAGTTATTTAAATTTTTTAGATACCTCTAGTCTGTGATATCTGCGTCATATAATTGGCCTTCTAAACTGATGTTTGTTGATAGATTCTAGATGAACTTAAAAGACCCCGCACACAACATATGGAAAAGTGGTCTCTGTCAAATTGGCTGAAAATGTAGTATGTTATAACTCTAGTAATCCTGATGAAAGGTCTCTGTGGGCAGAACTCGCGAAAATCAATAGGATCTGCAGGATTTTCTGGAACTGTCAGGCATGTTTTATACACACGCACGCATGCATACACTTGTACGTACGTATATATATATATATATATATATATATATATATATATATATATATATATATATATATATATATACATACCAGGTGTACAAGTATGAAATGCGGATTTTTTTTCCAAAAAAACATGTTAAATTCGGAAGAATGATAAAAAGTGCTTTATTCAAAGTATACTCCATCGCTTGTTATACATTTTTCCCATCTTTCGGGCAATTTGTGGGTACCACGCAAGTAAAAATCTTCCCCTTTTGCTGTGAACCATTCATCGAGCCATTTTTTCATATCTTCGTAGGAACCAAAGCGCTGCTCAGCAAGTGCGTGACCCATCGATGCAAACAAGTGGTAATCACAAGGAGCCAAGTCTGGTGAGTAAGCCACATGGGGTAGAACTTCCCAGCTGAGTGCTTCCAAGGTGTTGCGAACTGGTTTTGCCGTATGTGAGCATTGTCATGAAGAAAAATGACTTTGTGTTGCCTCTTTCGGTATTCTGGCCTTTTTTCAAGCAGCGAATAGTTCAAATTGGTCAATTGTTGTTGGTAACGTTTAGTATTAACCGTTTCCCCAGGTTTTAACAGCTCAGAATAGACCACGCCCCTCTGGTTCCACCAAACACAGAGCATCGTCTTTCTGTCAAAACGATTCGGTCTTGCGGTCGATGTGGATGGTGCGCCTGGGTCTACCCATGATTTTTTGGGCTTGGGATTCTCAAAATAAATCCACTTTTCATCCCCTGTAACTATACGATGCAAAAACGACTTCCTTTTGTACCGAGCGAGCAAAATGTCACACGTGTTTCTGTGCTTTTCCATTTGCATGTTCAACTCATGTGGTACCCATCTACCGGTCTTCTGAATCTTTCCTATCTCTCGTAGCCGATTGGAAACAGCTTGTTGACTAACGCCCAATTGCTAGGCGAGTTATTTTTGTGTTTGCGAATTATCTTCGTCCAACAATGCTTGCAATTCCATATCTTCGTTTTTTTTTAGAGGTTTTTCACGTTCCTTGTCTGCAACATCGAAGTCATCACTTTTGAAACGCCGAAACCATCGTTCACACGTATCTTGCGATGGAGCATATTCACCATAAGCTTCTCGAAGTAATCGGTATGATTCAACAGCAGTTTTCATCAAATGAAAACAAAAATGTGTCGAATTGTTATAGCATAAACTGCATTGGCTCAACATCTCTTGTCTGAAATTCGCATTTCATACTTGTATACCTGGTATATAATATATTAAAATTCCTGCTTTCAATCCCTTCGTCTAACAATGGATTTGCACGATGTTTCGCCAAAATCTCATTTGGCATTTTCAAGTGGTCTTGCTGCTGCTCGATACTGTGATCTTGCTGCTGCTGCCGCTCGAAGCTAACTCAGCTATAACCAGAGTTAGCTTTAACCGGTAGTAGCAGCAAGATCACAGAATCGAGCACCCGTAGCAGCAAAAGTACTTGAAAATGCCAATGCATGTACATTACATCGCTTCTCAGGGTACCGGGGGCAATACCTCTATATATGTATATATACATAGGCAGAACTGTTATCTGTCACGAAATAATCTTTTTTTCGAAATTTTACCACAAAACAACCTGCAAGTCTTGAGATTTTTCGTATCATTGGAATGATGTACATCATTTGAGGAGCGTTTACCCGTATACTATTTTGTAAAACCTCCAATCTTTAGCCAGAAATATAACTGTTGCTCGACTCTCGCGACGTGGACGTGATGGTAGTAACACATCCATAACTTTTGTTTTCGCCCATTGTTTTTTTTCTGTATATTATATATCATTTTATATAGTTATATATATATATATATATATATATATATATATATATATATATATATATATATATATATATATATATATATATATATATCAATCGGTTTTATAACGTCTTCCGATGCCTAATTTCCACTCCTCCCGGTTTCTCCATCCCTCCTCCTCCAGATCTCTCTCTAGTACTTCCTTGTTGATTCCTGCTCTCCAGCTTTGGCGTGGTCTTCCTCGCTTTCTTTTTCCATGAGGGTTCCAATTTAAAATCTTTTTAGGCAGTCGGTCTTGTGACATTCTCTGTACATGTCCGTACCATACCAACTATTGGGTTCTGATTTCGTCCACTATATCGTGCTTTATTTCTAAAGCTCGCCTTATCGTGTCATTTGGTATGCGGTCTTTTCTGGATTTTCTGGCTGCTCGTCTCCAGAAATCCATTTCTGTAGCTTTTAGTATTTTGAGTTGTAAATTCTCTTCTTATTTTCAATGGTTATGTTTTTGTCCCATTTTATATAGTTTATTTTATTTTATTTGATATTTTAATATTTTTCTATAAACTCAATTATTTCCACCATAGTTTTATTCATTTGTCCGGTCATTCGAAAGACCGGGCAACCGGACAGAAGATAAGAACACGTAAAACTAATTCAAAGGAGTCTCAAACCCAATAACCAGTCAAGTGTAAGTTGAACTTGCACAATTGGTGTTCCGTACGTTGATTGCTTTTAAAATAAAAAATGTTGTTACGGTGGAATAAAATAATCACCGACTTCACAAAATACACCCCAAATGAGTTTTCAACAAAGTTTGTTTCTAATCTTTACTGAAAACTGATGAACTTGAAATTTTTGTTCTTTTTTTATATACCAGATAAATTATTAAAGGTAATGCACTCGTGATAATTTTCGTTCAATCTACACCTCGTGGAGAATATTCCAGAATTTTTTCAAAATTTTTTGACCAGTACTTTTCGAGATTAGAGACAGCGATTTTTTCGCAATTTTTTAAAAATAATACAAAGAAAAGTGTGCGCAAGTTACATTACGTATATATTCTTTACTCGCGTTTTCACAAGCTTTCATTTGACACCATACTCGATGACCTACTACAAAATTTTTTTTTCACTTTCGATTTCACTCCCCAAAATTATCCCCTTAAGTCAAAATTTGACTTTTAAAACTACATGGCTCTGATGAGGCCATTAATTCCTATATCATTACCAAATTTCAACTTTCTATGACAAATAGTTTCGGAGAAAATTGGGTGTGACAGACAGACAGACAGACAGACGGACAGACAGACGAACAGACAGACACCGAAGTCATCTTATAAGTGTTCCGTACGGAACACTAAAATCATCGTCGTTACCGCCCGATTGACCGTTAATTCAGAAGTATTTAACTAAACCTGTTTTAGCAATGCAATCAGTTGACTTGTATGCATCGAATTCAAATAAGGTGTTTCTCCTCGGCAATTACAAATTACACACTAAGTCATACATTAAACACATCAGACAAAGATTGAAATTAGGCATAACACATACAACGTAAAAATATTACTGCACACGTTTAATTAAGCAACCAATAAAAACTAATTGTCTCTAAATTTCGGCAACATCCGTAAAACACGTGAGACAGTTTTTGTGTTACCAATTTGCAATATTTCATGAAAAAAACATTTATTTTTGTAGTATATTTTACCACTTAATCAAAACCTATAGCCCTTGCCAGTTGACTGATCGGTTTGCCATCGCTGTCTCTAATTAATTCGAGAAGTCATCCATTAGAATATATTAAACTTTTTTTTTATGATTTCTTTTATATATTATATACAGGGTGCCCCATATGTATGGAATAATGATTCCACAGCATTTATTAATCAGTGTATCAAAAAAATGTTTAAATAAAAGTTACAGGGTGTGATACGGCGCACATGCTGACGTTGACAATAAAATGTTTTGAACTGTCATTTCGAAGAAATTACGCTATCTTGATTTTTTTTAATATAGGCCCTGTATATTATTTTATTTTTGGGTCATACTAAAAATTCTAGATAATATTTTATTTTTGAATCCTATTAAAAAGATTACAAAAATTAATCTAAAAGTTTAGTATACGAGGCTGGTTTGAAAAGTCCGTGCAAAGTCCGAGAGATGGCACCACCGGCGCGTATCGAGGTCATGTTTAGTTAGTAGCATCTCTTGAATGAACGCACACCAAGTTTCAGCCATATTGGTCTATTTCTTTGTGTTTGGCATTCGTGTGAATCAAGGAAGTCGAGTGATTTTCAAGAAATGGACGAAAAAGAATTTCGTGTGGTGATTAAACATTACTTTATGAAAGGCAAAACGCCTCAGGAGACTAAAGAGAAGCTTGATAAACATTATGGTGACTCTGCACCTTCGATTAGAACAGTTTATAAGTGGTTTCAAAATTTTCGGACTGGCCTTATGGGCACAAGTGACACTGAACGTTCTGGACGGCCTGTGGAGGTTACGACTCCAGAAATCATTGATCAAATCCATGATATGGTGATGGATGACAGAAGAGTTAAGGTGCGTGAGATTGCTAGTGCTGTGGGCATCTCGACTGAACGGGTACATAATATTTTGCATAAACATTTGGACATGAGAAAGCTCTCCGCAAGATGGGTGCCGCGATTGCTCACGCTTGACCAAAAACGGAATCGTGTGAAGTGTTGCAAGGATGGGTTTGCAGCTGTTCCAGAAGAATCCGGAGGACTTTAAGCGTCGTTTCGTCACTGTGGATGAAACATGGATACATTACTATACTCCTGAGACCAAACAACAATCTAAACAATGGGTTACCAAGGGGGAATCTGCACCAAAAAAGGCGAAGACCGTTCCTTCGGCCGGAAAGGTTAAGGCGACTGTCTTTTGGGATTCGCAAGGGATAATCCTCATCGACTATCTGGAAAAGGGTAAAACTATTACAGGTGAATATTATTCATCGTTATTGGACCGTTTGAAAACCGAGCTGCAAGAAAAACGCCCGCGATTGGCCCACAAGAAAGTCCTTTTCCATCACGACAACGCACCAGCACACACCTCAGCAGTTGTGGTCGCAAAATTAATGGAAATAGGATTCCAACTCGTTTCACATCCTGCCTATTCTCCAGACTTGGCTCCCTCGGACTACTATTTGTTCCCCAATTTAAAGAAATGGCTGGCGGGACAAAGATTTTATTCAAACGAGGAGGTGATTGCAGACACTAATGGATATTTTGCAGACTTGGACAAATCCTATTATTCGGAAGGGATTAACAAACTAGAACATCGTTGGACGAAGTGTATAAGCCTAAAAGGAGACTATGTCGAAAAATAAAAAAGGTTTACCCCAAACACATAAGTAGTTTTTATTTTTGCACGGACTTTTCAAACCAGCCTCGTATATACACATAAATAAGTATATTTTTAGGCATAAGTTATGTATGGTTTAAAATTCATTGTGTTATAATGAATGTTTAGGAAACAATTATAAATATACATCTATACATTACGTTATATTAAGTTTAGAGTTCGTGATGTAAACTTAGAAAACCTTCAAAAGATTACATAGGCCAACAAAAAAAATATTTGTAAAAACTTTTTAAACCAGTTCATCTAAGTGTTATGTATTTTTAGGTGCTGAAACCGTATCTGGTATCAGTTGTTTTGTATCACCCACAGTTCTCTCACAATATGACATCGATTAAATTTCAAAATAGGGAAAATTTAATACATAAAAAATAAAAACTTTTATTTGATTAGGCTACAATTTTAATCTCTAGTTCTATAATGGTAAATGGATGTTCCAGATTCCAATAAATGTTTTTCTTTCAGTCTGGAATCAAGCAATTCTGCTTTTTTCTTAGTCGAACCCAAATCTCTCACTAAATCATTTAACTCAGCTTGTGTTTTTTTTATGGGTCTAGCACACGTGCTACAGGGAAATCCCTAAAGCGCTACAGGAGCGACACGTGTGCGGAGAAAGCGATTCACGTTGTTCTTGAATCGCTGTAGATTGTACTCAATGGGAAACACAGTCCTGGGCAAACTATTCCAAAGGTATGATGTTCTCCATATAAAAGAATGCTTGAAAAGCGTTGTACGAGGAGTAACAAGCTGAACCTCATACGAATGTGAAGTATTAGCGCGACGTGTACTCCTAACATGCACCGCTCTGGAAGGAATTTAGCGGGCCACATCCTTCGAACACTTTCCATGAAAGTACTTGTAGAATAGGCTCAAGTCGCCAACCCTTCTTCGATGTTCCAGCGAATCAAGGCCGTCGGTCAGTTCCGGGTGTCCAATCAGAGGAACAGCTCTTCTCTGGATAGAATCCAACAAATGCAGTGTATGTTTGGGAGCGGAGCTCCAAACATGGGAGCAGTATTCCATAGTTGGTCGAATTTGAGCTTTGTAAAGAATTAACAGTTGTTGTGGAGTGTAAAGCTTTCTGGTTCGAAACAATATTCCCAACTTTTGAGAAGCTCTCCTTGCTATGCCTGCAACATGTTCGTGCCAGGACATATTTCCTCCCAAATTAACGCCTAACAGATTGAGTGACGATGTTAGAGGGATGGAGTGCCCCGACATAACTATGTCGGGTTCTGCAACGTTAACTTTTTTAGAAAAAACTGCCGCCTGGGTTTTTGTAGCGTTAAATTCCACTTGGTTACTGTCACCTCAAGATAGAATTTTTTCCAGGTCTTTGTTAAGTTGAATGACTTCCTGCTATCTGCGGATATTCGTCTGAGTAGTCGATGTCCGAGCATTCAAAGTGAATGAAGAGATAAGTGTACTGTCATCTGCAAAGCTGTAGATTGGATTCTCGGTCTTTTCCAGCAGATCGTTAATATAAATAAGGAAGAGAGTAGGAGATAGTATGGAATCTTGGGGCACACCGGCGTTGATAGTGAAAGTGTTAGAAAGAAATCCGTCGACTGCCACTCGTAAAGAACGCTCTCTGAGGAAACATGAGAGCCACAAACAGAACTTTTCAGACATACCATAAGAACGTAACCTAGCCAACAGCCCATCGTGCCAAACACGGTCAAATGCCTTGGATATGTCAAGAGCAACCGCTCGAGATTCTCCAAAGTGTTCAATTGCGTTGTTCCAAACATGTGTTACATAAGTGAGAAGATCTCCTGTTAATCTATTTTTACGAAAGCCATATTGGTGATCACTAATAATGCTGAATCCTTCAAGATATTTTAGAAGATGCTGATTGATAGCTTTTTCCATGACTTTCGATATTATTGAGAGTAGTGCGATTGGTCGGTAGTTATTTGGCAAGGTCTTCTTGCCTTTTTTAGGTATCGGCTGAACTGTGGCACATTTCCAGCAGGAAGGAAATATTCCCTTTCTGTAGGATAGGTTGAAAAGTCTACAGAAAACTGGTGTTAGTTCCCTTGCACAGTTCTTGAGAACTATGGCAGGTATTCCGTCAGCGCCAGAAGCCTTTTTGGTGTCTAGCTTCATCAAAATACGTTTTATGATACGCTGTCTGAAGACAATATCGGGCATCCTTGACTGCACTATGGGAATAGTAGGTGATGTTTTTTCTTGGAAATCGACAGTAGAATGTGAAGCAAAGAGTTCAGCCAACAAGTTCGCTTTCTCAACAGGTGTCGTTGCAATAGAATTATCTGGCCGTGTGAGTGGTGGTATGGTGGATTTGGTGAAATTTTGACTAACTGCCTTAGCGACTGACCAAAAGGACCTGGAATTGCCGGGACAAGCGAGAAGTTTGTTTCTAATCCGTTGATTGTGTACCTCCTTGGTTTCGTCGATAATTTCTTTGCATCTGTTCCTGGCACAAACAAAGATGTTACGATTTATGGTGGTTCACGCCACTGTCGGTATGCAAGATGTTTAGAAGCAACAGCTTCTTTGCATTTTAGGTCAAACCAAGGCTTGCCGTTGGAAGGGCATTTCTTCGAAAAAGGGATGTAAGCCTCCATACCGGCCAAAATAACATCGGAAACCTCCCTGGCGCAGTGTGTGTAAACAACTGTGGTTTTAAATTTTTTAGAGAACATTGAAACTCATCATCATCCGGTCGACTTTCATTAAATTCGGGACTGGACTGTAAAAGGTCATCAATAGACTAAGGTGGCTCAAAGACAGGAAGTCCCGGTCCATGTCTTACCGGCCGATTAGCTGAAGTAAATTTAGGATAGACATTTACTTTCTTATTTTTGGAGTTATATTCAGAAACATCAACGCTGCAAAAATAACAATCATTGGAATGATTTTTTTCCTCTCTCCATACGATGGGTACTGCAAATCTAAAAGCTTTCTTTTC
>CM032447.1:243981466-243997462 GCA_019049505.1 Pachyrhynchus sulphureomaculatus | reverse complement strand
AAAAAAATGCATATTGTGCGGAAAACTAATATCTATGCCACGATACACCCTACCTAGACGACAATCCTGCATCACACTTACTTGCAGCCTCTCAGAGTCGATCGATCGTAGTCTAACAATATTGAGGTAGATCGCCAGCAGTTCATGTTTGAGCACCCCTGCTCTAAAGGCTATCACATTTAAAAACCCCTTCAATAATATTGCATTATCTATCTCTCTCTGCTAGTACACGTCATCTCCTTTTAAAAAAAGATATTTAAAAAAAAATAAATAATGAAGGTACTAAATTTTATTTTACCTATTAGTTTTAGTCTTGAATTAAGAGTTGTGGGTGTTCCACACCACACACAATTTCGCCTCACCGATTGGCTCAGCGCACCGTGAAACATCCTGTGAAAATCTATGTTTGACGATGTCTTTCGGAAAAATTTTACCGATACTTTGAATGCTGATAAAATGCTCCAGATTTTGTGAAAGTGTTGCTGAGACTCCAGGAACACCAATTCGGCACCGTGGTCAAGAATTGGACATTTCGAGAAGCTCTCTGCAGCGTATTCTCACGAAGGATTTGCATCTTCATGCTTACAAAGTTCAATTGACTCCAGAACTGAAGCCTACTGACCACGTACAACGAAGAGAGTTCGTTGAATGAATTATGGAACAACAACAGATGGATACTGATTTTTCGACCTTCAGCGATTTCCATCCATTTCCATCTTGGTGGTTTCGTTAATTGACAAAATTGTCGCATTTGAGGTTCAGACAATTCACACGTGACTGTTGCTGGAGGTATCATCGGACCATTCTTCTTCGAAAATGCGGTTGGTCAGGCAATAACAGTTAATGGTGACCGTTATCGCGATATGATAATCTAGTTTTTTGTGCCTAAATTGCAAGATATGGATGTGGACGACATGTGATTTCAACAAGACGGTGCAACAGGCCATACAGCCAGAGAAAAAATTCAATTAATGCATGCGTCATTTCCTGGTCGTGTAATATCCCGTTTTGGTGATCAGAATTGGCCGCCCAGATCATGCGATTTAACGCCGTTGGACTTTTTTCTTTGGGATTTTTTTAAAGTCTAAAGTTGATGCCAATAAGCCCACGACTTAAAAGAGGAAATTAAGCACTGTATCAACGAAATTCAGCCACATTTATGCAAAACGGCCATGGAAAATTTCGACAAAAGAGTGCGTATGTCCCAACAAAGCCGTGGAGGCCATTTACCCGAAATGTTATTCCATACATAACCCTATACTGTATACTTTATGAATCAATAAAAAAATTACAATTCTTAATTAAAAAACGTGTGTTTTTCTATCAAAATTACTTCTTCCGTGAATTTTGAGACACCCTTAAAAGCAATTTTATAGATATATTCAATTTTTTCAGTAAGTACCGTTTTGAAACATGACTGCTGTAGCGTTGGGGTCACCGTTCCGGGCCATTACGGAAGCACTAGTCCGAGTTTATTTGTTTGTGCATGTTTAAAATGCCTAAAATCATTGAAAATTCCGCAGATTGTGAAATGTATTGCGAAAACGCTATGAGCGATGTAATGGTAAGAAAACGGGCTAGAGCATTTAAAAATAGCCGTACAGACGTGTACGATGAGGGACGAAGCGGGCAACCGTTAATGGAAACGTTCGAGAAAACAGAATCTTTACGATTTTATAATTTTCTCAAGTTTCAAGAAGTGATCTCTATGAAATTGGGACCGAACGCTGTATTCCCGCTAGGTACCAAAAATGCTGACTGAAGTGCACCAAACCAAACGTTTATCCAGTGCTTTTACTTTTCTCGAGACGTACAGTGCCGAGGGTGATCAGTTTTTAAACCAAATTGTCATTGGTGACGAAATCTGGGTTACTAACATTACACCGGAATCAAAACAACGGTCCCTGGAAAGGAAGCATTCAACATCAACCAAGAAAGTGAAACAATGATGTGCACTGTGTTTTGGTATAGGCAGGTGATGTTGCTTGTAGATTTTTTGCGTCAGGGGGACACAGTAAATGCTGGGACCTATTGTGAGATAATAAATAAACCGCGCCGTATCATTCAAAATAAAAGGCGTGGGAAAATTAAAAAGCAATCAAAGCAAAATCGGGAACGTCACAACAATCAACCGCTAGCGCTGGATTCGAACCAGCGACCCTCGAGTCACTTGGCAGGCTTTCAGTCCACTGCTCTACGGAGGCCAGCATAGTAAATAGTTACCGTCCCTGAAAAATATAAAAAGAATGGGTTATAGGAGTAGATCGTCAAGGATTTTTCCCTTGTATGTCTCAGTTTTGTGTTTGGGCTATCCATTGGACGACCATACTTTTAATACACGACAGAGCTTTTCCCTGATTATCGATATTTTTAGATAAGAGAGGATTTTTAGTCGACATGACAAACGGAGCACTTTATAGTATGTCTATAGTAATCTATACTATGATATCTCTCTTTGAGGGCAATATCAACCTGCATCACAATTACCAACTTTATTGTTCCATTGTTTTACATAATCTTATTTGTTTTAGGTGAGTGATTTGGCAACGCGTGATGAGGTAGAAAGTAAAAGAATTATGTAAACATTATATTTAAAGGTACGTATAGCAGCTTACCCACCTTAAGGGGTTAATACTATATGCCCAGTGTCGTACAAAACAATTATATTTGGCTCAATATTCTTTGAGCGATTTTATTATTAAGAAAATAAAAGAATATGTACATGGTGAGGCAACGATAGAGTAAAGTTCATTATCTCATTTGCTTCGGGAATGACGAAAAAACGTTAAATACAATAGTTTCAGGGAATGTTAAGGTGCACAGTTTAAAATTATTTTTGAGTATATAGGGTACTTCAAAAAAGTATGGCCAATATAACATATTTTTTTTAAATGGAACATCCTATTTTCTAATTTATTTTTAAATTCTGCGTAAAATATTATAACTTTTTTATTAATAATATTATATACCTAAAACCTAGTAGTTTTTCTAATATTTCAATTTTTTTTAAAAAAATACTAGTTTTCAGTTTTGTAAAAAAATTGCCAGTAGCGCCATTATTTCTGAAGATGGAATACTCATAATTGGTACGAGCATTCTATAGAGATGAAAAAAAAGATATATCTAAAGAAATTTGAGTTAAATGCTACAGGGTGTTTAAAATAAATTTCGACTATTTTAAATTGAAAAATTTCAGATTTTTTAAATGTACCCTGTATATTATTTTTTCTTTCTGATAGATTTTACAAAACCCTCCAATTTTTATTAAGTATGTCATATACCCATTTCTAGTAGTTTCCGATTTATTTTGAATTTTTCATTTTTACCCTTGTTTTTAATACACTTACGCTATTGTGAAAGCATTAACAAATAGTTAATAATAATTTTAATATAGTTTAACTTATCTAATGATTAAATATTATGACGTAATAAATATTCAAAAATATGCCCGTCTACTTGAATACACATGTTTAGTCGTTTTACTATGTTTTCCTTCACTTTCCTTAGCATAAAGGGCCTTATTGTCCTGCACGCATCCCGTATCCTATTTTCCATATCTACTGGTGTTGTAGGGGGATTCACATTCACGATCTTTAATGTAGCTCCACAAAAGAAGCCTAAAGGTGTTAAGTCGCATGATCGAGGGGGCCACTGAATGAATCCATCCCAACCGATTCATTTCTGTGGATAACGATCGTTTAAAAGTTCCCGAACTTCCCGCTGATAATGAGCAGGAGCTCCATCTTGTTGAATCCACATTTGTTCTCTTTCAAAGTTATCAACTTCTTCAAGAAGCTGCGGTAATACGTTTTGCAAAAAATTTAGATATGTAAGCCCGTTAAGCGGTTCGCGGAAAAAATCTGGACCAATAATTCGAGAATTTAATATTCCACACCATAGATTAAGCGACCAATAGTTTTGGTTTTGAACTTCCCGGACCCAAAATGGATTAACTGTTGAATAATAATGTATGTTATGGCTGTTAACTGCTCCAATACTGCGAAAAGTAGCTTCATCAGAAAACATTATTTTGGATAAAAATTTGGATCGGCCTCTATTGCTCCATTCATGGTGGTACAAAAGTTTACTCGTCATTCAAAATCCGTCTTGAAGTTCTTGGTGTAGCCATATGAAAGGGATGATACTTGTATTTTCTCGTGGTGCGATTAGCCGTAGATTGGGATGTGTCAGATAAGTCAGCTAGTTGACGGCTGCTGACCTGGGGATTATCTTCAACATGAAGTAAAATCTCCCTTTCTTTTTCCTCATTGGGAGCATTCTGGTTTACTACTTTCCGTTTCGTATACTCAACGCTACCACTATCATCAAACTGTTCCATTAAGCACTGAAAAGATTTTCTAGATGGTATACGTCTATTAGGGTACTTCGCTCCGTAAAGCTTTACTGCTACAGTTTTTTCCCGCCTCGCCCAGTATATAAACAATATCAATTAATTCTTTTTAGGAAAATCCATAACTATTACCTTTATACGTCACTTACTACAACAAATTAAACTATTTTTACTTGCTTAATAGACGTGTAAAAATTTGACAATGCCTTCATTTTTTTAGTATGTATGTATGTATGTTTAGGTGTAGCGCATCGATAGCTAAGATCATTTAGCGCCAGATTATGTTGATATTATAATTTAGAGTAAAGAGCCGATTCCTTTAAAAAATCTATTAGACATTTTATGTTATTTATGTTTGGTGCAACTATTTGATGTAGGGGTCTCAGTAAATTATGTTTTGTTCTTTGGGGGAGATAATCATGCGAAAGGATATGTTTTATCGAGAGGGCTGTATTATATTGTTGACATAATGGAGGGGGTTCCCCTTTTAATAGATAAGAATGGGTTAGATTCGTATGACCTACGGATATTCCTCTCCATAAGATATTCTCTTTTCGTGTCAAACTTGAAAGGTGAAAAGGTGGATAAACCGAAGGCTTTACTTCCCATAATTTGTTATCCTCTTGCAAGTCCCAAGATAGTTGAAATAAATTTTTGAAGATATCCTTGAAATGATTTATCAAGTCTTTTGGTGATAAGATTGGATTTAAGATTTTTCCAGAAGTGATTGACAATTTGGCATTATTATCCGCCAGATCATTTCCCCTTATGTTAATATGGCTAAGGGTCCACAACAATACTATGTTGTTCTTCCGGATATCACTTATATGTAAAAGGTCTATTATGTCTAACACTAATGGGATGAATGTTTTTGAAGAATTTATGGATTTCAGAGAGCTAAGAGAATCTGTTATGATGAGAATACTACTATTTATATTTGATCTTAAAGGTGTTTTAATAGCTTCTCTAATAGCTAATAATTCGGCTGTATACACTGATGAAATGTTGTTTAGTTTATATTTATGAATAATGTTTGGTGCAACCACTGCTGCACCGACTCCCAAATCTGATTTAGATCCGTCTGTGAAATATTGAATGTGATTTTGATATTTATCATGAATCAGTTGGAGGAACGATGATTTTATTCGAGAAGAGGAAGTTGATTCCTTATTATATTTAGTCAAGCTAATATCTATCTTGGGAGTAGGAGCTGTCCAAGGGGGAAGTATTGGAAATTTAGATGAGTCCGGAGAGGTGAAATTTAATTCATGGGTAGATAAAAGGCTCTTTATTCTGGTTTGTATGGAATTTGGGTTCAAAGTTTTTAGATGTAACTGATGAAGTTTGAGAGCTTGTTTAATGTGGGGTCTGAATAAAGAGGTGGAATAAAATCTCATTAAGGATTTTTGTCTTTGTAAGAAGAGGGGAGGCATAGAAGCTATGCATTGTAAACTTGGAATTGGGGAGGTTCTATAAGCTCCTGTCGATAGGCGTAAGGCCTGATTCTGGATAGTTTCTAAAGATCTTTTTATTGTAGGACTAGCTGCGTCATAAATAAAGTCACCATAGCTTAGTTTAGATAAAATGATCGATCTGTATAACTTGATTAGAGAGGGGAAGTTTGCTCCCCATGAGGTGTTTGATAATAATCTCATTATGTTCAAATCTCTCAATGTTTTTGTTTTAAGATATTCAATGTGTTTTTTCCAGTTCAGTCTGTTATCAAATATAAGTCCCAACATAGTGATGTTATTTTTCATTGGAATGAGGGTATTTGATAAGGATAGGGTGTTAATTTTAGAACAACCTCTTTTCCTACAGAAATGAATTACAGAACATTTAGACGGAGAGAAGGTAAAACCTGATTGCACTGACCAATCTGAAATCCTATTTAGTGCCGATTGCAAAGTATTGGTAATTGAAGTATTATTCGATGAGGAGTTGTAGATGATAATATCATCTGCAAAGAGCTTTAAAGATGTATTTCTCGGTATATGTTCTTCAATTGTCTGTATTGCCAAGAGGAAAAGGGTAGGGCTCAGGATTGAGCCTTGTGGGACTCCAAGTTTAAACTTAAATTCATTAGATAATTTGTTGTTTACCTTTACTCTAAAAGAGCGGGGTTGTAAGAAATTTGCGATATATTTTGGTAGGTGACCTTGGAGTTTCAATTTTTTTAGTTGGTTTAGGATGAATTGCATGTTTGTGGTATCAAAAGTATTTTGTATATCCAATGAGATATACAAAATGTAGTGTGGGCATTTTTGTGTATTGATTGGTTGATATCAGAGTCTAGAAGAGCTAAGTATTCTAATGCGGATCGATGTTTCCTGAAACCAAATTGGTTGGGACTGAGAAGATTTTTTGATTCCAAGATCCACTCTAGGCGACTTTTTACCATTCTCTCCATTATTTTACAAAGTTGGCTTGTTAGTGAAATTGGCCTGTAACTACTAGGTTGGTTCTCGGTTTACCCGATTTATGAATTGGAATAATAGTTGATTTCAGCCATAAAGATGGAAAAGAATCTGAGATCCATAGATGGTTAATGTAGTCCAGTATTGTTTTTTTATAATTTGGTGGTAAATGTTTAAGGAATTGAGTATATAAGTCGTCAGGACCGGGAGCGGTCATTTTAGCTTTTTGTAAGGAAAGATCAAATTCTTTTTGTGTGAAGGGAAAGTTGTAGTTTTGTAGCTCTAAAGAATCGAAGTCGTTTAGGTGTAGCTGAGTAGATGTTGATGAGTGAGTTTTATGATCTGTTTTGTTTTGAAAGAAAGTTGCGAAATTGTTGCTGATAGTTTCTAGATTTGAATGCCATAAGTTATCTATTAACAGACCTGGAATGTTTCTCGGTGGAGAGCCCTTCATTTTTTTATAACATCTCCACATTTCAGTAGAAGGAGTGGAGGAATTTATTTTCGAGATAAATTCATTCCAGGAAGAGATTTTTGCTTGTTTAATGATTCTCTTACATGCTGCTCTTTTTTTCTTAAAGTTTACGAAATATTCGCTCGAGGGGTGCCTTTTAAAGAGGTTCAAAGCTTTCTTTCTCTCCTTAATTGCCTCTGAACAGGCCTTCGTCCACCATGGGACAGGTAATTTTGTGGAGTTTGATTTGTATTTGGGGATAGTGGAGGAAGCTGCTTGAAGAATATCCTTGGTGATGTTTAATAGATAAGCATTTATGTCAGTGATTTGTTGTGTTAGTGGATTTAGTTGGGATACGAAGGCTGCCCAGTCAACTCTATTGAAATTCCACCTTTCAGGAGGGGAGGTATAAGAAGGAGTGTTATCACGAATAATTATAGGATAATGATCACTGCCATATGTGTCCTCTAGGATATCCCATTGAAATTTGTGTGCCAGTGAGTGACTGCAGATAGTGAGGTCAATATGAGAAAAGGTGCCAGAGGCTGAACATAGGAGAGTGGGAGACGGTTGGTTCAGAATTGATAAATTGTGTTCAGTTACTAATTTTTCAATGATTTGTCCTCTAGAGGAAGAATGTTGCGAACCCCATATCGGATGATGGGCGTTGAAGTCTCCTAAGATTATGAAAGGGGGAGGGAGGGATATAATCAGGTTATTCAAGTTTTGAAAGGAGATTGTATGTGATGGAGATAGATAGAGACTACAAATTGTTATGGGGGAGTCCAAACGAATGTTTATAGCGCAGGCTTCTAATTCAGTGTCTAAATCTATTATGGAATAATCGATTGAATCATGTGTAAAAATTGCAACTCCGCCTGAAGCTCTATCCGGATCGATTCTGTCTTTACGTGTTACTGAGTAGTTTTTTAATGATGTACGTGAAGTTTGTCTGGTATTCATCTCCTGTAGACAGATTACGGATGGTTTGTAATGAGAAATAATGAATTTCAGATCCTCCTTTCTAATAGTAAAGCTATTTAAATTCCATTGAAGTAATGGATTGAATGAGGTTTTAAGAGGGATTAGTCTTTTTCCTACAACTCTTTGATGATGTTTTGGATGGATCTAGATTAGTTAGGGATTCTATCGACATATTATCTGATAGAGATTCTTTTGATGATTTGGAAGACTTACTTGATTGCTTTATAGATCTGTGTGGTGTTTGACTAGTTGATTGTTTCGAAGTGGGTTTACTGTCTAAGCTTTACTGCTACAGTTTTTTTCCCGCCTCGCCCAGTATATAAACAATATCAATTAATTCTTTTTAGGAAAATTCATAACTATTACCTTTATACGTCACTTACTACAACAAATTAAACTATTTTTACTTGCTTAATAGACGTGTAAAAATTTGACAATGCCTTCATTTTTTTAGTGTTCCGTACGGAACACTTATAAGATCACTTCGGTGTCTGTCTGTCTGTCACACCCGATTTTCTCCGAAACTATTTGACATAGAAAGTTGAAATTTGGTACTAATATAGGAATTGATGGCCTCATCAGGGTCGTGTAGTTTTAAAAGTTAAATTTTGACTTAAGGGGTTAGTTTTGAGGGGTGAAATCGGAAGTGAAAAAAAAAATTTTTACTAGGTCATCGAGTGTGGTGTCAAATGTGTAAAAAACACGAGTAATATATATATGTATATATATATATATATATATATATATATATATATATATATATATATATATATATACATAATGTAATACTTGCGCACACTTTTCTGTGTATTATTTTTAAAAAATCGCGAAAAATCGCTGTCCCCCTACCTTATCTCGAAAAGTACTGATCAAAAAAATTTGAAAAATTTCTGGAATATTCTCCACGGGGTATAGACTGAACGAAAATTATCACCTTTAATAATTTATCGGGTATATAAAAAAAAAAAAAAATTTCAAGGTCATCAGTTTTCAGTAAAGATTGGAAACAAACTTTGTTGAAAACTCATTTGGGGTGTGTTTTGTGAAGTCACTGATCATTTTATACCACCGTAACAAAATTTTTTATTTTAAAAGCAATTAACGTACGGAACACTAATTGTGCAAGTTCAGCATGCACTTGACCGGTTTTTTTTGTTTTTATCTTGGCAACTATGGTGTTATAGCGTAAGTGTATTAAAAACAAGGGTAAAAATTCAAAAATTCAAAATAAATTGAAAACTATTAGAAATAGGTATATGACATACTTAATAAAAGTTGGAGGGTTTTGTCAAATCTATCAGAAAAAATAATAATATACAAGGTGTGCCAATTAAAAAATTTTAGATTTTCAATTTAAAATCGTCGAAATGCATAAATTTATTTTGAACACCCTGTAGCATCTAACTCAAATTTCTTTACATACATTTTTTTTTTCATCTCTATAGTACGCTCGTACCAATTATGAGTATTCCACCTTCAGAAATAATGGCGCTACTGGTAATTTTTTACAAAATTGAAAACTAGTATTTTTTAAAGATATTGAAATATTAGAAAAACTACTAGGTTTAGATATATAACACAAAAAAAAAATATAAAATTTTACGCAGAATTTAAAAATAAATTAGAAAATAGGATGTTCCATTTTAAAAAACATACGTTATATCGGCCACACTTTTTTGAAGTACCCTGTATACTGAAAAATAATTTTAAACTGTGCACCTTAACATTCCCTAAAACGATTGTATTTAACATTTTTTCGTCATTCCCGAAACAAATGAGATAATGAACTTTACTCTATCGTTGACTCACTCTGTACTTAAACCCAAAGTAATGTAAAATTACTGCCTTTTGTCGCATATATGATCTCCTTCGTTATAAGAACTTTACCGATCGAAACTTGAGCAAAATTCCATAAATACTAGGTTAATAATTAGCAACGAACCACCCCTTTAAAGCACATATTAAATACAGTACTTATACTCGTACATCGCTTCTAAAGATTTTTTTTACAATCGCTTAGTTGATATGACTCGCACTTTATATTTTTAAATGAACCAGTCTGTATAGTGTTTGTCAGTTTTATAGAAGTCTTAATTCTAGAAACATGGAAATATATTGTTGTGATGTGATTGTACAAAATAAAGAAGAAAGAATGATTTTCCTAATTCCATGAAGTTGACCGTGCACGTTTAACATTAACGCAAATTGACAATGATTGATTGATCGATAATAACAAGTCACTTCTAATTGTTAATATAAAAATGTTTTTTTCATATAGTGAACAACATGATAAATACAAAATATTTATCAAAAATGGTTATATCAAAAGGCAAGCATAATAGGAAACAAGATTTAATAGAAGGTAAAGAAAAATCCTTAGCTTACATTTCCAAGAATATATAACCACATTTTAAGTGAAACAACGTTGAATGAATAGAGATTAAAAAATTCCAGAAATTTGCAATTAAAAAGGAATAACAATTTTTTTGTAGGCACCTGTCGCATAATAGAAGTTAAATTTTAAAACTAATTACGAGGATCATTTAAAAAGTAAAGAGACAATTAGTCTCAGCTTCAACCCGTCCAACGAAACCGCTCCATACTTCTAGGAGTGCAAGTTGGCAACCTTGTGATGAGTTTTAATCAGCTATTTGATAATGTAATGTAAATAACCTCAAGATATCCAGTTTACTATGGCGAGTCCACTGGAAGACTGCACATTCCTAGCCAAAAAAATCGTCAGGAACTGGGAGATCTTGCCTCTTCCCACATACAGCCCAAACCTAGCCCCGTGTGATTTTTACCTGTTCGGACCTCCCAAAGATGCCCTACGTGGAAAGAGGTTCACCGACAATGAGGAAGTGGAGAAAAAAGTGCAAGAGTGGCTTCGACTCAACCGGAAGAAGCTAGCAGAAAGGTGGGACAAGTGTGTTAACGTTGGGGGGAATTATGTCGAAAAGCAGACCAAATTTTGTAGCAACCCAGTAAAACGTTCTTTAGCTAAAACTATTTATCTCTTTACTTATCGAATGACCCTCCTATGTTTAAAAGTGAATTAATAAATGAAATAAACCTTTATCGTCCAATCCTCAGAAAATTATTTTCTAAAAGTAACGTCATCTAGATGTGAACCGTTGTACCCGGCACTCTTCTAAAAGGTGAAAAATTATTGATCACTGCTCGGCTTTTCCAAGAGAGCTGTCATTACTCACCAAATATTTTCTTTTAATTGTTTAATGGACCTAGGACTCTCTCTGTAATCTTCTCTGTAATCTTTAGCTTTAGAAGAAAACCACAAGAAAAAATCCAGCAGTCGTAAATCTGTGCTACGTGGAGACCAACTTATGTCCCATCTTTCTTGTAAATCAATTTATGGGCGAAAACTTGCCGATTATCTCTATATATCGTTACAAATTGGCAGCTGTTGTGCGGCATCTGTTATTTTCTCTATGTTTTCGTTCTCAGAGTCGAAGAATCTGAAAATCGTCGACCGCAAAAAAAAATAAATAGCATTTTTTGAGCACGAAAAAACTACTACTCAGTATATATTACCACTACAACAAACATTTTATTTTTGCGCTCGACGCGCGTTTCGCTAACCATGTTAGGTTCATCAGGAGCGATGATTGACTAAAGCTAAACTACCCTAATGCCCTTGAAGCTGATCATATTGTAACATTAGATAATCTAAGATTAATAAAAAATGTATCTGATAGGAGTTTGTTGAACGCATACGAAAGTATGGAAATTATAAAAAGTAAAAGTAGTTTAAATAAAGACAGAGAGCCTATTCCTTATAGTCCCCTCTACTGGTTACTTGACCGAAACTGATGGCCTTGCCTATGCCATTAGTTCCGCCTGAGTAATTCAAGGGTTAGGCTAAGTATAAATAGGGTAGATTTGTAGTTTAGTTTTAGTCAATCATCGCTCCTGATGAAGCTAACATGGTTAGCGTAACGCGCGTCGAGTGCAAAAATAAAAAGTTTGGTGTAGTGGTGATATATACTGAGTAGTATCATTGTGCCAAAGATTCCACATTCCCAACTTAGACGAAAAAAACTAGTTTTCATTTTGTTCTTTCATGTGTAAAAGTTTACTAAATATTAATTTTATAACATTTTATAAAGAAACATTATTAATTAAAAAATATACAAATGACGAAGTCATATCTTCGTGATAATCTCTTGTTTTCTTAGATACGAATGTGAAAAGACACACAGACTTCTACAACACCACTTTCGCTTCCGATATGCGTAATAATTAACCTACGTCCCTTACCAGATGGCAGTTTAAGACCAGTAGAGAGACCCTCATTGAATGATTAGCGGACATTTTTTATATTCTCATCTTGCCAAAATTTCTTAACCTTTCATTTACCTACGTCTCATCTAAGTAATATATCATTTTTCCCTCAGAACGAGCTTTTCTAACTTAAATAGTCTCTTCTCCAGTGTAGAATTTCTTCACTTTCTATCAATAAAGATTTTCTTTCTCACTTTTTCTAATAAAAATTCATACCTTTTAAAAGAGTTTTAATCTACTCATTTTCGGTATTTCTGGGTGGCCTATCGCGGCCTGCAGGATCATATCCAAAGTTGAAATTCTTTTTCCAGAAAAAGTCATGAACAATGTGTCTTCCTGCTAATTTTGTGTTGTCTGTCAGCTGAAGTTCTTTTTTTGCCTGGTCTCTTTTTTGACGAGTCTATATCCCCCTCCTTTTCTTCTCTTAAAATTCTGTAAACTGTGGCTTTACCAACTCCGGTTATTAAGGACCATTGTGTCACACAATCGTGCACACTTAAATTACAATTTAAATCGTTTTTAACGTAGTCAAATACATTTTAACTATACGGTTTTCATTATGGGTTAGCTGTCCGAACTTTTGGCGTTTTGCTGGAGAAGACATTTTGTTAACACACTAACTGACTTGTCACTAACTGGCTTGACACTTGGGCATGCTGCTGTAAATATATATTTATAGTTTGGACAATAGGAAGGTATGTAAATAAAATGATTTGATCGGCAATAAAATTTCGTTACAAAAGAGCATTGATATCTGAAAAATACCTGTGAATAGATAGCACGCCTCTGTTATCGGGCCGCCCTTCAGTTCACTGTCATTTTTATTAAATTTTCAAATAAACAGAATATAATATTCCATTTTAATTTTTTACTAAATTAGCGTTTCTCAACCTGGGCGCGGACCACTAGGGGACACAGTGTGTCGACTAGTACAAGTTAGCTGGACAAAATTATTTTTTCACTTATTTCAATTGTTTATGTATATTCTAGGCATATTAAGTTATTTTAAGAAAAAATTCGTCGCGTTGGTTTTTTTTATGGGCGTGGCTAATTTTTTCCCCTAAATTAGTCAGCTACGCAGACATATTTAACGATAACTCGGGAACAACTTGTCAGATTTTTATAAATAAAACATTAAAAAATGCGTAACAAAATTTTATTAAAGTTGATTGAATATTATTTTATTCTATCTTTTACCGTTTTGGAGTTATTTAGAAATTAATGGAGAGAAAAATTTTTTTTTCGTGTAAAATTCATTATTTTTTTCGGTAAAAAAGCGCAATAACAAAAGAAAAACAAGATATTATACATTTTTCTGACAGCTGCGTATCTGGAAAATAAAATAAGGTATTAATCATGACCAGGTCTTATTGGAATAATTCGTTGGAAATTCCCAATATCTCCAGTGCTATGACATGCAACAGATTTGAAGAAATCAAACGATTTCTGCATTTCAACGACAACACACTGCAGGTTCCTCAGGGTCAACCTGACTATGATAAACTTTTTAAAATACGTCCCTTTCTGAACAAGATTCGTGACAGATTTCTACTTGTTCCTAAAGAAGAACATATGGCCGTCGATGAACAAATCATCCCAACGAAAGCACGCTCAACTCTAAAACAATATAATCCCAAAAAGCCCCATAAATGGGGATATAAAGTTTTCGTTCTAAGCGGCGTGTCTGGTTTTTCTTACGACTTTGATTTTTACTGCGGAACTACGGTGCTTGAGAATAATCAGCCTGATCTAGGAGCCAGTAGCAACGTTGTAGTAAAACTTTCAGAATCTATTCCGAAAAATCTAAACTACACACTCTTTTCTGATAACTGGTTTACAAGCATTCCCCTGCTAACGTATCTCACCAAAAATGGCATTTTACCATTGGGTACAGTAAGAGCTAATCGTGTACCATGCTTGCAGTTTCCTAAGGAATCGGAAATGAAAAAAAAAGGTAGAGGTACATTTCTGGAAAAAGTGGCAACTGTCGATGGTGTGCAAATATCTGCAGTGTCCTGGTATGATAATAAAGTTGTGAATACCGTATCAACCTATGTTGGCAGTCAGCCTACATCAGAAGCAACGAGGTTCTGCAAAAAATCAAATACCCATATAAAAATCCCCCCGTCCCGAAAGCGTTGCTGTATATAATGCTTATATGGGAGGAGTAGATCTCCTAGATAGCACGCTAGGATACTATAGAATCCAAATTAGATCAAGAAAGTGGTATATGAGGGTATTTTTCCATTTTCTTGATATGACTTGCGCTAACAGTTGGATACTGTGGAGACGAAGTTTGCAAAATGATAACTTATATTTGTCGCTCTCAGAATTCAAGCTTGCTCTTGCAGAAGTATTAACGAAATCTGGCCTGAGTCAGAAAAAAAGGGGAAGGCCAAGCACCTGCCTACAGCCTCAGCTAGATTTGAAACAAAGAAAGTATCCCTTTTCACAAATACCAGCCCAGGAAGTTAGAACTGATAACTTGAGTCACTGGCCAGAAGTAAATGAAGATCGCCAAAGATGTAAATATCCTGAGTGCAAGGGAAAATCTCATGTGTCTTGTAACAAGTGTGTGGTATTTTTATGCCTAAATAAAGACCGAAACTGTTTTTATAAATTCCATACTGAATAAACTTTGTATGACACGTTTAAACATTTTTACCGAAATTTATTCTCTAGTTTAATTTTTTTCCGTTTTCCCAATTTGTGCCAAATTTGGCACATGTCAAAAGGTGATTCATATCTTGATAAAAAAGTGACCAATTTTTTTTTAACATTTATTTCGTGTATTTAAAAATATTATCTAACATATATATTTTTTTGCAAAAATAAAAAAAGTCATGCAGTAAGGGGTTAATTCGAGAAATTCTGGGGGTTTGTTAAGGTACTCACTATGAAGCGTCTCCAAATGTCATTTAAGTTTAGTTGGTTTCATGCTGTCTGCTGCCAAGATTTTTGAGCAAATAACACACAGGGGCCTTTCTTCTTCATTTACTTCAGTACTGGTAAACCTTAAATTTAAGTATTCTTAAGAATATTTTCTTGATTTTATTTTCGGAACCACGCTCGTCTGTGCACTTGTTGATGCTTCACTATCGTCTAATGCTCGCTTACGCCCACTTAAAAATTATCCATGATTCTGTATAAATTTACTGCCGTGAATACTTAATATCTTGAATTTCAGTTAACACTTAAATTACAACATACACATTCACGATAAATCCGATAGCAGTAGAAGGATCAACTCGACTGAGACGGGCTGTAACGAGGTGCAGCATTTATATACTTTTGGGCAGACTTTCCGAATGTTCGAGACAACTCAGAACTTCTCGCGAAGCCGCTACCAATATGGTGGACGTGACAGAGGGCAATAGAGAGGCATCGATTCTAGTTTTGTCAACGCAGCAGATAGGTGTTGCCAAATATGAATAAATTTACTTATTCTTGGTAGTTTGTAAGATTTGTAATTAAGGTCATAGTGTAGC